>CM074726.1:185307973-185907973 GCA_037306005.1 Rhinophrynus dorsalis
TGTTGCTTTCTTTTGCGTAACATTGCTAAAATCCATCCCTTCCTCTGTTCCTCCACATCTAAAATTCTTATACATGCAATCATCCTCTCCCGCATGGACTATTGCAACATTCTTCTGTCTGGTATTCCTGCTTCCCATCTCCAACCACTTCAATCTATACAGAATGCTGCAGCTCGAATTACTCTTCTGTCACCTAGGTTTGTCCCTACCCCACTCATCCTCAAAACTCTCCAATGGCTGCCAATCAAACTCCGGATATCTTACAAAATCTTACTTCTCTCTTTCAAGACACTTCTCTCCTCTACTCCTTCTTACATTTCCACTCTCATCTCCCGTTATACCCCATCCCACCACTTACGTTCAGCCAATGGCTGTCTTCTCTCAGCTCTTTTTGTCTCTACAGCTCTGTCATGTATAAAAACATTTTCCCTTATTGCTCCATATCTATGGAATGCTCTACCATCCAACCAGCGCCACTGCACCTCTCTGATATCCTTCAAATCTCACTTGAAAATGCACCTCTTGGATAAAATGTAAACATGCTAGAAGACACTGATGTTGCACAATGAACGCTCTTATAAACTATTTACATTACTGATGTCCTCTATCATCATCAGAACTAGCACTGTATTCAGCACTTGACCCTAATGTTCTCTGTATGTCTCCCGTTACCACTTTAGATTGTAAGCTTTTGGGCAGGGACTTTGCACCCAATGTTTCACTCTACAAATCACCTGTAACCCTGTATTGTTTAAACCCTGAAATTGTAAAGCGCTGCGTACACTTGTGGCTCTATAGAAATAAACATTCATTCATTCATTGATTCATTCCTTTTCCATGAGAATGTTATAAGCTTTTCTTCTGCCAAATAAGTTTTTATCTGAACTTCCTGTTTTTCCTAGTAATACACACTATAACCCTGTATACTCCATCTTGAATGAAATGTATCTAATCTTCCCTTGAATGTATTCATTGTATCTGCTATTACTACATCTCTGGGCAAAGAAATTCCACAATTTAACAGACCTTTCTGCAAAAAAACCCTTCCTATGCTGAAGTTGAAAACTCCTTTCCTCTAATCTCAAGGGGTGGTCCCTGGTTATTTGATCAGGCCTTGGAATGAAAAGTTCACTAGAGAGATCCTTGTATAAACCTCTCAAATACTTGTACATTACAATAAGATCTTTTCGCTAGAGAAAAAACAAACCAAGATTGTCTACAGTTTCCTCCTATGTCAAGTCTTCCATTCATTTGATCAATTTTGTTGTCCCTCGCTGTACTTTCTCCAATTCTAGAATATCTTTTTTCAGAACTGGTGGCCAAAAGTGCACTGCATATTTAAGGTGAGGTCTTAACTAGGGGTGATTGAAAGCTTTTGCCTTGTTCCCGTGAGAAATCCAGCAAAAAACATATTGTTGTCCTCTTTTTAGTGTGGAAAATCTGCTTTAAAACCACTGATTAAAATATTTGCATTTTTTCAATGCCTAAAAAGTTTCCGCCCATTGATTTACGTGTTTTTTGCCTTTTTGCTATAAAAACCTGACCAATTCCAGTATTTGTAGTCTAAGGGGGAGGAGGAAGTGACTAACAGTACTGAACCAATGCTGTCCAGTCCCCCTAAATCACCCCAGGGGATCTTGGGGAATTTAATGGGAAGGAGGAAAAGGGAATGGGAAGGAAGGGAGAAAAGGGAATGGAAAGGGAGGGAGAAAAGGGTAGTACTAGTGAGAGCAGGACAGGTCAGCTGCCTGTGCCTACTGCCAGACATGCTGCCTCTGCTGCCACCATTGCTGTACCAGCTGCAAGACGTGCTGCCCCTGCTTCCACTAGCGCTGTGCCTTCTGTCAGACATGCTGCTCCTGCTGCCAATAGTGCTGTGCCTGCTCTCAGACGTGCTGCTCCTGATGCCACTAGTGTGTGCCTGCTGTCAGATGTGCTGCCCCTGCTGCCACCAATGCTGTACCTGCTGCCAGCTGTGCTGCCCCTGCTGCCACCAGTGCTGTGCCTGCTGCCACAAATGCTGTGCCTGCTGTCAGATTTGCTGCTCCTTCTGCAACCAGTGCTGCACCTGCTGCCAGTGCTGAACCTGCTGCCAGTGTGTCTTGTAATACTCAGGAGGGGATGGCAGGAGAAGATGATGCCAAGTGTGACAGCAGGGGACCCTAAGTCATACTTGCCATCCCCAAGCAGTCCTGCCAGTACTAAGAAGGTCCAGCAGCTTGTTAGTGTTAGGAGTGAAGGAGGGGTAATCATCATATTACTAGTGACTGTGAGGAGGAAGACTCAGGGGATGAACTTGATGTGGTTGGTGTAAGTAGTAGTAACAGTAATGGTGAAGCAACCGGTGGAACTAGTGTTAGTGGAGTGATAGGGGAAGCATTTAAGAGTATCCAAACTAGTGGTCAATGGAGCCCACACCATTCTTCTGGCCCTGGGAGTCCCGTTCCCTTCACAACAGTGTCCAGGTGGAACATGATCTTTGAAGAAGCCAGAACTGGTGGTAGATAGCAGGCGCAGCATTAATGCCACCACCAGCAGAAGCACATATCAGCTGCCTGTGCCTTCTACTACTTATGCCAGTCTGCTTTCTTCACGTCACCAAGAAATGGCAAGTGTGATATTAGGGGACCCTCTGTCACATTGCTCGTCACCTCCTCCAAGCAGCAGTGAGATGTCTGTAATAGTGCAGCAGCAGCATGTAAGGACTAGTGGGGGTGGTGATGATGATGATGCTGGAGAAGCTGGGGAGGAAGAGACATTGATGGCCTTTTTAGCAGATAGCTTTTGGAATTTGCAACTGCTATAATTCTTGCTGCTGCTGAGTTGCAAGGGAAGCAGGATGCTGAGGAGCAGGCTTGTGTTCCACAGACCACCGTGGACACAGTGAGAATGGGGTCAACAAGTAATGCAGGACTAGGACAGGTTCCACTTGCCAGCAGCCACAATACTCCTGATCCTAGCTGCAGTGCTGATTCTGAGGCAGTAGCAGCAACAGCAGCAACATTGTCCTCTGCTCCAGACAGTGAAGGGGAATGTGGAGGAGAAGAAGAAAGAGGCCATTCTTCTCCACCTGTTCCCTCCCCCCTGAATCATAGGTGTGGGACTATTTTTCTCTTGGGGCAGACACAGTGCAGTCATCACCAACGGCACTGTGCACAATTTGTGACAAGTCAGTGAGAAGGGGAAAGGAGGGAATGCACCTTGGCACAACTGCCCTGATATCACACATGAAACCCATGAAATTTATGTGAAACATGTTAAAGCCAAATACCCACCACAAAATTTGAGCACCGCTGTTGCTATAACCCCTGATTCCCCAGAAAGGCAACAAGAGGTGAGGTGGAGATCAAAGAGGAGGAAGAATAGAGAAACCCAGGCAGATATTTCATGATGACTGAAACAAGTAGCTCTCCATCACCTTCTTCCTATAGGGAACTAAATCTTCTGCCAATCCACCTCATTCATCATTACCTCCCCTGTCAAATGATAGCCACTCTTTTGAGGTTAGGATGTGGCAGTTCATCTCTACCCATTGCACACTGTGAGGTGTACTGACCACACATAGCTGTGTGGTGGAGGAGAATCACAATCAGTGTATCAAGCAGCATCTGAGGAGATTCTATCCTACAGAATATGCTAAGATGGTGGCAGGGAGGGTTCATCATTACTATTAAACTGTCAGCAAGTTTTCATGTGTCCTTAGCGGGGTGTGGACAGCGGCAATACTTGGGTTCTAGTGTAATGGTGTTTGGATATAGTTGTGCCCTAGATGTTATTTACCACACACACACACACTGTACACATTGCAGTTGCTGATGAGAGGCATAGTTCCTGCTGTCAAGTGAAACATTTCAATTCTAATAACCACACACCCATGATTTTGGAGGAAAGGCAGGTGGAAAAGAATTATTGGCCAACTTCTTCTTTTCTCCACATAGACTGGGTGCTACTTATTGTGTTGCCACTGTCTCAGGCGCATCAATGGAGTCAGTTGTGGCAAGTGGAACCTTCACAATCAGTCACCCATGTTACTGTTATTGTTGATCCCATTCCCTTTCAGCTGCCTAAACAGCAGTTGCAAATTGTGCAGTTATGGACTCAGGAGGACATTTGACAATGGGCAGTGGCCACTGGCCAACATGACCTGATGGCATTTTTTTCCTCAGGGCTTGTGCTTAAAAAAAACACAGACCTACAAAAAACACTTTTTGGGGTTTGTTTCTAACAAGTCTAAGTCCTACAAATCCATGTTTCCTTAGGGCTTTTGCCAAACAAGCTTAAGTTCTACAAATCAATGTTTCCTCAGGGCTTGGACCTCTAACAACAAATCTATCAAATAATTCTCTAGAAAATACTCTATCAAGTCAAATATCAGTCCACCCCAGTGGCAACATTTCTCAGGGGGTTCCTGTCTATCACTTTACATACAAATATCTTATTTTATTTTATTTATTTATTTATTAACTGTCCCCCCAATACCAGTCAAGAACCCCCCCAAAACAAATTCCCTGTTCAACTGATTCATTCCACAGACTCCACCCACCAACACAGGCACCCTCCTCAATCCCCTTTTATACCATGTATTATTGTTTTTTAATTGTGTTCAGGATTTTTTTTTTTTTAAATATATTTTATTATCAGATCACTCCATACAAATCACAAATACAGAGAAATACTTATAAAATCATTCAAATACAAGAAACATATACAGGTATATGTAACAATGAAAAGAACATAAGCATATCAATATATTGTACAGAGCCAACCTGAGGTTTTATTGTTATGTAAAACCAACTCTCCCAAAGGAACTAATCTAACCTAACTTCTATTAAACTCCCCTACCCCATCCCAGAGTCCTCTCTCCCCCTAGCCCGTAGCACCCCCCCACCCGCCCGCCAGCCAACCAAGCCGCAGGATCTCAATAATTACAGGGCTCTAACACAGCGTCACACATTGACCACGCCACACAGCCACGCACGCCACCAGCCAGTATGACCCAAATCATTCATTGCCGTCTAGATGTAGAGCATCAAGTGCCAGGTGAGCATCAGCACTATGCTTCCACCAGTTCTGCCAACGTCCCCAAATCTTATCAAATCTGTCTGGATTGCCGCGATGCAAGTAGACCAACCTATAGTGTGGAGTGCTCTGTAGAACTAAATTAATCCACGCCCTGCAATTGGGAGCACCGTTCGACATCCAGTTCATGGCCACCACCTTTCTTGCCAACACCAAGAGCTCTCTTAGCAGGGATCTGTCAGCTGCATCCTCAATCTCATCAGGGACGATAGACAATAAACAAAGTTTCGGAGTCACAGGAACAGGTCTCCCCAGCACCAGGACCACAACATGCATGACTTCTTTCCAAAATCTCCCAACCAGAGGACAATCCCAGATCATATGAAGGTACGTGCCCGGAACATTATCACACCGGAGACAACTGTGATTACCAAAATTCCCCATCCTATACAGTCTGACCGGCGTATAATAAATTCGATGTAGGATATTCAACTGTATCATCTGGTGTCTAGTCGACGTTGCCACCATTGCTGGTCCTACCTTGGCCATGTCCCATTCCCACAGGATTTATTTTTATTAACTGCTCCCAATCCCAGTAAACAAACCCCCCCAAAAAAATTCCTGTTCAACTGGTTCTTTCCATGCATACCACCATCAAGTGCCCCTTTTATACTATGCCTTTGGGAAATAAAATAATATTTGCTATGTGTTGTGTGTAAATTCAATGTTCCCATTGATTTCAATGGAATGAGCTACGTGAAAAAAGCGGAAAAACAGCACTTTTCAGGGGAAATTATTCACCAAACAGGAAGTGCCATTATTCGCCGATTTCAGTTTGAGGTGAAAATATTCACCCATCCCTAGTCTTAACAATCATTCCTACAGTTTAAAAATGAATCCACTCTTGCTTCAATACAAGACAGGACCCTTGTTTTTGCTACTGCTATTTGACACTGTTCACTGCCTTCAAGTTTGTTGTTTAAAAGGATTCCCAGGTCTTTCTCTAGCAACAAATCCCCTAAAATGATTCCACTGAATTCATAAGTAGCACTGGGATTTTTTCTTCCCAAATGAATTACTTTACTCTTTCTCTCATTAAACTTCATATTCCATTTGTTTGCCCAATCTGCTATTTTATTTAAATTCCCCTGTAAAGAGCAAACATCCTGTTCTGAATTTATTACCCAACATAATTTAATGTCATCTACAAATATTGATAGTTTCTGTATCTATTTCCAGGTCATTTATAGCATGTTTGAAAGCAGTGGACCAAGTACTGAACCCTAAGTGGGGAGTGAAACAAGGTTGGGGTATCAGATATTGCATGTGTGGTTCTGTACCTACCAGTGTACAGTGTTTACACCTAATTAGGGTGTCATAAAAGGTATATATGTTTTTGACTACCAGTGGGCAGTGGAAGGAGGTTGGGGTACCAGACAATGCACCTGTGGTTGAATTACTACTAGTGGAGAGATGAACAAGGATGGGATGTCAGTCAGTATATGTATGGTTCTGTGATTTTCAGTGGATGGTGGAACAAGGCTTTTGTATGCTTGTTTCAATGACTACTTCTAGGACAGTACAATAGGGCCAAGGTTTATAAATAGTGTTGAGACTACCAGTGCACAGTGGTCAGTCAGTGTCATACAATGTGTGTGTGGTTCTTTAAGTACCAGTGGACAGTGAAATCAGGCTGGAGTGTCATACAGTGGATGTGTGGTTCTGTGGTTACCAGTGAACAGAAGAACAGGGCTGGGGTGTAACAGTGTATGTGTGGTTATATAACTTACAGCCAGTTGTGTCAGACAGTGTGTTTGTGGTTCTGTGACTGCAAGTGGATGGTGGATCAATGCTGGGGTGTTAGACAGTGCATGTGTGGTTCTGTGACTACCAGTGTACAGTGAAACAAGACTGTGATATCAGACAGAATACATTTGATTCTTTCTCTACACATGGTCAGTGGAACAAGGCTGGGGGTCAGACAGTGTATGTATGGTTCTGTGGCTACCATTGGACAGTGGAACAAGACTGAGATGTCAGATAGTGTATATGTGGTCCTGTTACTACTACTACTGGACAATGGAACAAGACTGAGGTGTCAAATAGTGTATGCTGGGGTCTTTGACTACAGGTGAGTGGTATAACAGAACTTAGGTGTCAGTGTTTGTGTGGTTCTTTAACTACCATTGACGATTTTTATATTTCACAAAATGCAAATTGTGTCTCCTGTAATATTTCTCTTGTAATAAGTAATTTAACTAGTTTACCTGATATTTGTTTTCCTAACCATTAAGTATGAAGGTGTCACCGCTCCTTCCCCACTCGCCGGCTGCTTCTTGCTTGTGGCGGGGTATTCCTTCTGGGTTGAGAAGGCTGGCCGGTTGTGCATGTGCAGGACGCCACTGCCTTCCTTCTGGCGTCTGTGCATGCGCCTGCCTTGAATACTCATTCATTGAGCCTCCGCATCACTCAGGGCTCTTAGGCAAGCCCCTTTATTCTTCCACTCCTATTGGCCAGTCTTTCTATTTGAACGGGCTGCACCAGGCTTCGGGTGCCTGTTCCATGAGCTCTGTAGCATCTCCTGACTCTTGTTGCTCAGCTAGTTCATTTGGTTCTGACCACAGCCTGCTTAACCATTCTGATTCTCCAGCCCCTTGGTTCTGACCTCAACCTGCTTTACTACTCTGGATCTCCAGCCCCTATTTCTGACCTCAGCCTGCTTGACTACTCTGGATCTCCAGCCCCTGGTTCTGACCACAGCCTGCTTGACCATTCTGATTCTCCAGCACCTGGTTCTGACCTCAGCTTGCTTGACTACTCTGGATTTCCAGCCCCTGGTTCTGACTACAGCCTACTCGGACCATGGTTCCTTTGGCACTTCCTGCCTATTTCCTGCATGTTCTGCCGGCCAGGTTCTGTACAGTTTCCAGTGTACTCCTATCCTGGTTGTACCCTGGCTCAGGGTACCAGCACCTCTAACTCAACTTCGGCTGCAGCACAGGAGTACCTGGCATGCTGTCACCGATCTCTAGCTTCGCTCCCTAGCATCGCACCCAAGCTTCTGTTCCTGTGCCGGCGCCACATGGGTCCCTACTCACCGGGTGGTGACTGAACTAACATCCTCCTTATATAATAATTCGCCAAAACGTGTGAAATGCCGCATCATGCGCAGTAGACACTGCTGTGTGTGCTGAAGTCATGCTCAGTAGAGTCTGCCCGCGCTGCGGCTGATACAGAGCTGGACGCTGCTTCGGAGCGTCCAGCTCTGTATCAGCAGCGGCGCGGGCAGTCTCTACTGCGCATGACTGCCCCGCGACTGGGTGGCAGTGGCACTGTGGCCCGTGTAACTGGCTCTTCAACTAGTTAAAATATATTTAATGTGGATACCATGTTAACCCCTTGGATGATAACTAGACCACCAACACATTGTGATACAATGATTTGGAGACCACTGTAACATCTGAGTGTAAAGTGTTAGATTAATTAGGTTGTACTGGGATATGATTTTAAATTAAAGGGTTTCAACACAGCATGAAGTTTTGAAAAAAAACCTCCTATAAAGTATCACAACCCACAAGTTCATAGGATAAATCATATCATACTTTTAGATTTCTTCAACTCCGCCAACATAAACTGTGCTTCCTCCTGTATCCTCTCCTCAATACTCCTCTTCCCCATCCCAAAATTCCTCAGGGTCATGAGAGTGAAGCAGCACAATTGCTTCCAACGTTCTCCATTGCTTAGAACAATTCCTGAGACACAAAGAAAATGCTTAAATGAACTCAAAACATTAATAATACAATGTGCTAATTTTGAAAATGTACAGAAATTATTGTAAACATGAGCTGTGCTATACAGTGGTGCTGAATAAATAAAACCAAAAGCATGAAAATATCACCTTTGCATCTCCCCCTTTTTCCTGTCTGAAGTAGCAGACATTTTGTGCTGAATTTCTTCCCTCGCCACACCAGGCAGGACATGCACTAAAGTTCGGTGCTGTGGTGATGTCTCTCTGGTGATGTGTGATGAGCAGTTCACCTTGGTGATGGAGACACACATCACCTTGTGCATTAAGATTTAGTGATGTAAGGGTGGAGTAGAGGGAATTTTCACCTTTAGCATACAGGGTGGTAGAACTGCTGGTGATATGTAAGGGATGTCCTCCATTACAGATTGCCAGCAGTCCGACAACCCTGAAGTCTGAGAACATGCTTTATGCTTCCCTACTTGCTCAATGGGGGAGCAGAGAGGATCCGCTCAGACTTCAACACCGCATACAACATTTCTCCCTTAAAGGAATAATAAAGATTCACAATAAAAGACGCTCCAATTAATCTTTATAGTATTTGGCCCATGGAGAGTGTTATTTCAATACTGTCAGAGTTGTAGTACAAGAGTAATTGAATGATAAAGTATCCCCCTCCCGCCCCTTTTACTGATGTAACACTGCTCACCTCAGAGCAGCAAGACTGTCCAGATGGATCTCAAAGAGGGACAATCTTCAATTAGCATAAGTGAAAAACCTTGTCAAGGGGGGCAGTGTTTTCCTTATGATCACAATAAGAAGATTGTCCCTTTCTGTGATCTGTATGGTCTATGGACTGGATTCCACATCTGAGGGAAGGGGGCTTCCACAAGGTAAAAGGGGCGGGAGGGGGATACTTTATAATTTAATTACTCTTGAACTACAACTCCGACAGTATTGATATAACACTCTCCATGGCCCAAATACTATGAAGATTAATTGGTGCTGCTATTTTTGTGAAACATTACTATCTCTTTAACCCTTTGAGTTCATAGTGTTGTGCATTGCCTACCCCTGTGGAACTCAAAGGGTCAGAGAAGTAAAGTCTCCCACTACGCAAAATCTATATACTGAGCTCTGTTACCCAGTATTACTCCCCTACAGGACCTTTACATCATATATGTTCACCATTTTGCCAACCCCTCTCTCATCCTCCACCCCTCCTCTGTTTTTTTTGCCACCCTACCGCTCCTTCTCCCTTCTTTTCTCCACTCTGCCACCCCTCCTCCATCCTTTTAACTACTCTGCCACCCCTCCTAGAAACATAGAAACATAGAATTTGACGGCAGATAAGAACCAATCGGCCCATCTAGTCTGCCCAATTTCCTACTGTGTTAAAAAAAACAAAAAAAAAAAACTCAAACCTTTTTTGGTCCTTGGTCTTTTCTTATGTTAAGGACCGCCTTATGCCTATCCCATGCGTGCTTAAATTCTGTCACTGTATTGACATCTACCACCTCTGCTGGTAGGCTATTCCACTTGTCTACTACCCTCTCAGTGAAGTAAAACTTTCTTACATTACATCTAATCCTGTGTCCCTCTAGTTTTAGACTATGGCCACTTGTCCTAACGTTTTTACTCTTTTGAAATATACTTCCATCCTGTACTTTGTTGAATCCCTTCATGTATGTGAATGTTTCTATCATATCCCCTCTCTCTCTTCTCTCCTCCAAGCTATACATATTCAGATCCTTTAGTCTATCCTGATGTTTCTTTTCCTGTAAACCAGTCACCATTTTAGTAGCCCTTCTTTGAATTTTCTCTAGAGTATCAATATCCTTCTGGAGATGGGGTCTCCAGTACTGTACACAATATTCTAGGTGAGGTCTAACTAGAGATCTGTACAGTGGCATGACTACTTCCCTTTTTCTGCTACTAATGCCCCTAGCTATACAACCCAGTGCCCTGCTTGCATTCCCCATCGCTTTATTACATTGCCTGCTTACCTTTAAGTCATTAGAAATAATTACTCCCAAATCCCTTTCCTCTGTTGTCTCTGACAGCACAATACCCTTAATGGTATATTTTTCCTTTGGATTTTTATGTCCCAAGTGCATTATTTTACATTTATCAACGTTAAAGTGCATCTGCCACACTCGTGACCATTCTTCTAATTTACCTAAATCATTCGCCATTTGGCTTTTTCCCCCTGGAATGTCTACCCTATTGCAGATCTTTGCATCATCTGCAAAAAGGCATACCTTTCCTTGAAGACCTTTTGCAATATCACTAATAAAAATATTAAAAAGAATGGGCCCCAGTACAGATCCCTGAGGTACTCCACTAGTAACACTCCTTTCGTCCGAATATTCTCCATTGACTACCACCTTCTGTCTCCTGTCACTCAGCCATTGCCTTATCCATTTCACTATTTTTACATCTAGACCCAAACACTGCAATTTATTTATGAGTCTTCTATGAGGGACAGTGTCAAATGCTTTACTGAAATCTAGATAAGCTATATCTACTGCTCCCCCTTGATCTATTATTTTAGTTACCCAGTCAAAAAAATCTATGAGGTTAGTTTGACAAGATCTCCCTGCTGTAAACCCATGCTGTTTGGTATCTTGCAAGCTATTTATATTCAGATATTCAACAATTCTTTCCTTTAACATAGTCTCCATTAATTTTCCCACTACTGATGTAAGACTTACTGGTCTGTAGTTACCAGACTCTTCCCTGCTACCTTTTTTGTGAAGCGGTACTACATTTGCTACCTTCCAATCTTCTGGAACTATTCCTGTTGCTAGTGACTGATTGAATAAATCTGTTAAAGGTTTTGCCAGAACACACTTAAGTTCTTTTAATAACTTTGGGTGTATCCCATCTGGACCCATTGATTTATCTGTTTTTACCTTAGAAAGTTGAATTAGAACTTCTTCTTCTGTAAACATGCATGTTTCCCGTGTCTTGCCATTTCTTTTTTCTAACAGAGGTCCCTTCCCTTCATCTTCCTGTGTAAAAACTGAGCAGAAATATTCATTGAGACAGTCAGCTAGCCCTTTATTCTCATTTACATAGTTTCCATCTTTTGTTTTTAGTCTAACTATTCCTTGTTTCGTTTTCCTCCTTTCACTTATATATCTAAAAAATGTTTTATCCCCCTTTTTTATTGACTGGGCAATTTTTTCCTCTGTGTGTGCTTTGGCACATCTAATAATACATTTGGCCTCCTTCAACCTAGTCTTCCTTCTGCGTCTGCTTATATTTCTTAAATGCTTCTTTTTTCTCTTTTACTATATTTGCCACTTCTGCTGAGTACCACAGTGGTTTTCTCTTTCTTTTACCCTTGCTGACATGTCTAATGCAATGCTCTGTTGCGTTTAGTAAAACACATTTCAGATAATCCCATTTCTCCTGGACTCCATCTAAAGATCTCCAAGTTGTTAAAGACTGACATAAAAATGTTTCCATTTTAGAAAAATCAGCCTTTCTAAAGTCTAGAACCTTTTGTTTTTGTGTGGTGCAACTCAGCTTCTGTTTTTATATTAAACCACACAGAATGATGATCACTGGAGCCCAAACACTCTCCTACAGCTACATCTGATACCAAGCCTCCATTAGTAAATAATAAATCTAGTGTGGCTTCCTTCCTAGTCGGCTCTTCTACTAATTGACTAAGAGCTAATCCTTGTAAAGAATTTAGGATATCTCTACTCCTGGCTGAACCTGCTACTTGGTTTTTCCAGTCCACATCTGGAAGATTAAAGTCCCCCATAATTATAACCTCACCTTTCACAGTCATCTTAGTTAGTTCCTTGACCAACAGTTGATCCAACTCCTCTGTTTGTCCTGGGGGTCTATAGATCACACCTATACGAGTGACCATCTTATTCCCATATTCTAAAGTTATCCAAACAGTCTCTGTGTTCTCCTCCATACCCTGTATAAGAGTAACCTTTAAGCTATTTTTGACATAAATGGCAACCCCTCCTCCTTTTCTGCCTTTCCTGTCTTTTCTGAATAGAGAGTACCCCGGTATTTCTACATTCCAGTCATTTTTATCATTGTACCAGGTCTCGGTAAATCCCACTAAGTCCACATCTTCCCTAGTTATTATTGCAATGAGTTCAAGGATCTTGTTCCCTAAACTGCGTGCATTTGTACACATGGCTCGAAGTCTACTGTTTTTTGACCTATGTGCCACAGACATACCTTGATCAAATTCATCTGTGCAATGCTGTGGGGGGCAATTGATTATCTCCTGTATCATTCCATTGCCCCCCTCTACTAGTTTAAATACCTGTTAACAAAACTTCTGAATTGCTTGCTGAGAACCTCTGTTCCCTTTTGAGAAAGATGCAAGCCATCCTTTTTGTACAATTCCTTGTTACACCAAATAGGTTTGGTGTGAGAAACAAAGCCAAATCCATGTTTTTGGCCCCATTTCCCTAGCCATGAATTAAAATCTCTTATTCGCTGCATCCTACCATCATCTTCCTTATACACTGGCAGAACTTCTGAAACGGATACAGTGGAAGCAACTTGCTGCAGATCCTTACATAGCTTCTTAAAAACATCTTTTACCACACTTACCTCATTACAAGCCAAATCATTTGTCCCTAAATGGACTATGACATCCAACTCTCCATTCTGTCTTGCTTCCTTAACAATTTTTAAAATGCGTTTTCTATCTCTGTGAGCTGTAGCACCAGGAAGACATCTGACTTCTTTGCCATCACCATGACTATCCTCCAGAGTCACTCCTCTTAATATAGAATCCCCCAATAAGAGTTGCTTCCTCTTAAAGTTGTTCTTACTTCTTACCTTTATCAGTTTGTCAGTGGTTGCAGTCTGGTTTACCTGTGGATTACAGGCTGGTGAACCAGTAGTCTCTGCTTCTGGAGTTGTTTCAATATTAAGGCAGTGTTCTGAAAGTGCAGCAAAGGAATTTTGAAGAGGCACAGACTGTGGGACATGCCTCTTGTCCACAACTCTTACCCTTCCAGAGCCAACTGTAGTCCATCTACCATTTCTTGGAAGTCTCTGAGGCAGTGGCACTTGTTTCTTTTGTATCTTTGTGGAGCTCACAGACATCTTGTAGATTTCAGCCTTCAAATTATCAATCTCCTCTTGTAAAACAGAAAATTGCTGACAAATTGGACAACTTCTGAACCTCCAAAAGGTTTCCTTGGGGAGAAAAGCAAAACATCCATTGCACTGCAACATGCCTGACATGTTCACAACACTAATGTAATCAGGGGACAGAAAAAAAAAATACCACCCCTCCTCCATCCATTTCTCTGCCTTCTACTACTCCTACTATTCTCTCCTTTTGTCAACTACCTGAGCAGACATCATGTAGTCACATACAAATCGTATGGTTAATTAAAAACACGTCAGAGCCAACAAATAAATAAAATGTGACATCTGTTAAATACTTTATAATACGGAAGGTGTATAGGTAAGAAATCAGTTATTAAAATTCACATACTCTGCACACTACTTGATTATTCCACATGGGTAGGCAATGTGCCAGTTGCCCGCTATAGTCGACAGAGTATGTTATACTGATTGAAATAATATGAGTTAGGAGATATCCTAATGGAGTTTAATAATAATAATTATATCAAAGTATTTTACCAGGAAAGATACATTGATATTTGTCTCTCATTTTCAAGTATATCCTGGGGGTATAGAAATTATAAGTTTAAAACTTGCGACTTTATTTACAGTCTACAATTTTACACTTATTAGCATATGTAATTTGTAAGACAGTATAATCACTCACGCAACCCAATTGTTTTTAAACACCAAAAATTACATACTAACATAAGGATAAGATGCTCAATGGACATAACTGCAGACCCAATCTATGTTCGACTCTTAAGTATGGATGGGCAAATTATTTTGGCTCAATAGAGAAACAAGAAAAAAATGGCACTTTTCAGCAAGTGGGAAATTTCTTATGAAAGTGCTGGTTATGGTACATAAAAGAAGACGGAACAGAAGAAGAAAGAAGATAGTGTCATGCCTCACAGGGAGTAGGGACCCGCGAGGGAGCCGGCACTGGTTCAGTAGCTAGGGAGCGATGCTGGGGAACGAAACTTGAGATCAGAGACGGCGTACCAGGTACTCCCTTGCTGCAGCCGAAGCTGGGTAAAGGTGATGGTCGCAAAACCAGATTGTTCCACCCCGGTTGAGCCGGGGTGCAACCAGGATGGGAGTACTCTGGGTAACATTGAGAACAAGGCCGACTGGACAGGCTGGGGGTTGAGTATGAAGGCAGACGTAGAAGATAAGCAGTAGTCAGGGTCAAGCTGGAGGTCAAGCCAGGGATAGCAGACAAGCTGTGGTCAGGTTTAAGCCAGAAGTCAAGCCAGGAATAACAATCAAACCTTGGTCAGGTTCAAGCCAGAGGTCAAGCCAGGGGTAACAGACCAGCTGTGGTCAGGTTCAAGTCAAAGGTCAAGCCAGGGATAACAGACAAGCTGTACTGCATGTTGCAGAAAGACAGACCCACACTGATAAGTGAAACGGGCACCCTATGCCTGGAGTAACCCGTTTAAATATAGGAAGGAGCCAATGGCAGGACAGAAAGGAAGGGGCTCACCTGGGCGCCATACAGGATAGGAGCAACCCCATCCAATAGGGCTCCGAACCAGGCACATGTGCAGCCACCCCACCGAGGACAGCCACGCAATGCGCATGCGTGACCCGGCCAAGCAGGAACCCGGAAAGATTGCTGCGGCTAGAGAGAGCCACGATCGGGAAGGGTAGGTAAGCGTTGACAGATGGAGAGGAAGAAGGGAGAAGATAGAAGAAGAATATTAGAGAATAAAAAAGAAGGAAAAAGACAGAAAGTGGATGACCGATATGGGTGTTAGCTGAGTGTTAGTGTATTGTGACACTCTACTCTTAGGGATAGTGTAGGTTTAATGTTTGGGAGGGTGACTGTATTTGAGCTAACAATCGGTGCTTGACAGTATCTAAGGCACCGATCATTAGCTTTTTTCCTTTGTTGTTCCCATTATTGCCGCTATTTTGCTGTGTTTTTGGAACTTAATACACAAAACGTAATTTTGGCCACAAGTCCTGTTCTGTGGCCCAACTTCCGTTGTGCTTTTAGCTGGTAGGACAATTGAATAGATCACTAGCACTTATTACTAATGGGATGTTTTCCAATTTTGCCCTACAGGCTATTTTACTGCACAGAATTGAATCAAGGCCATAATAGGTTAGTTTTAACCAGTTAATGACTGGTGATGTGCATGTTTGTTATGGTGTTAACATGTTTCAATACATTTTAACATATTGCATTTATTTTTATTTATTATACGTGATTTATACTTTTCATATGCTTGTGAAGAGAAAAAGAAAAAATATTTTCAAAAATTAAGTAAACCTTACAGAGGGCACATAATGACTTCAATGTGTTTAGTACTTGGATAGTGTTTGGTGATCAGGGGAAAGTAACTAAAACTTAACTTTTATTGAAATATACAGCGGAATAAAGCAAACAACTTAAAAATTTATGTTTCCTTAATTCATGCCTTACTGATCAATATTCTTGTTAACACTGTGTATAAAATATGATGGGACCAGAAGGATCACAATGCTGTTAGTAATATAGTAAAATACAGCGATCTCAGTGCAAATAAAGCAGTCCTATTCTGTAGTTAGGCTGCTATCATTTAAAGTTTCATAGTACTCCAACACATTCTCTTATATCATACTAGTTGAACAGCCCGTTACACGGGCCACAGTGCCTCTGGCAGCCGGTCGCGGGGAAGTCACGCGCAGCAGAGACTGCCCGCACCACTGCTGATACAGAGCTGGACGCTCCTTCAGAGCGCCCAGCTCTGTATCAGCAGCGGCGCGGGCAGTCTGTACTGCGCATGACTGCCGCACGCGCAGCAGTGTCTACTGCGCATGTCGGGCGTTACACACAACTTAGCGAATTATTATATAGGATAAGTCCTGCCATTTCATTCTGCAAAAAATGACAGAGAACAAGAACCCATATAATGAAGTCCTTTAAAGGGATAGTAATACTTCGTTGTAACTTTATTGTATTTTGTAGGCATTAAAAAAACATGAAGAATGATATGTCTTATCTCTCAAACCTTTATGGTTTAAGAGATATTCACAAGCAAAGTATCCCCTCCCGCCCCTTTTACTGATGTAACACTTTTCAGCCAGGGCAGAAGGGAGCTGCCCAGGTAGACTGCAGAGAGGGACAATCTTCAATTAAGATAAGGGAAAAACCTGAAAAGCTTGTCAAGGGGGGCAGGGATTTCATTGTTCTCATAGGAAGAAGATTGTCCCCTTCTGTTATCTGTCCAGTCTATGGACTGCATTCCACATCTGAGAAGAGATGGCTTACACTAGGTAAAAGGGGCGGGAGGGGGAAACTTTGCTTGTGAATATCTCATAAACCATAAAGGTTTGAGAGATAAGACTTATATCATTCTTCATGTTTTTTTAATGCCTACAAAATAAAATAAAGTTAAAACGAAGTATTACTATCCCTTTAAGTTATCAAACTACCGTTAATAAAAATTATTTAGTGTTCTTATGTATTCCGGTTTGGCAAAATTATATGCTACAATAGAGCTGTACAAAGAGAAGCTGAAGATCTCGAGAAACTAATGACTAATGTGCAGTAGGTAGCTATTGGTTTGCATGCACATGTAGAAGACCGTTTCAGTGAAATAATTTGTCACTAACGCAATCGCGGCTCTGCTGCAGAGTCGCATGATGAAAGTCAGACCGGATATCCCTGCGGTCAGCACAACGCTGTCTTCAGTGAAGGGGGAGGGAGGGGGGAACTTTACCTTCAGTTATCTCTCAAACCATAAAGGTTTGAGAGGTGAACCTGGGGGCTATTAATTTATTTGGCAAATATGTACAATATGGGGACAGTAATATTAAAGTATTACTATCTCTTAAATTCAAAGGGATCATTTATTTGTTGTATATTGGGCAGTTAATTTGGCCACGAATTGCTCAACTGTCCCTGTGTGTTTGTTTTTTTTTATAAATATTGTTCTTAACCCCTTAACACCTTAAGTACCAGCTCTCCTGGGGTTGGTTTCTCTTGAAGGACCAGATAGGGAAGTTTGGCACGACATCACACTTGACTAATCGCCGGCACACAGAACTGGGGTCTGATAGTGACCGCTCCTGTTGCTGGATGGCTGTGAATAAAAATATGTGATTTGCCAGGACCATTACTGGTCCTTTAGACAAGGACAGCAGTGACAGTCCTGACACAACACTGATCCTTAAGGGTTGAAGGAACGACGACGTACATATACATCATGGGAAAACATACATTAATAACCCATGATGTCATGGAATTCAGGGCCCCCACAAGGCTGTACTCGTACAGGGACCCCTGATTTCATTACTGAAAAAAAAATGCCCTGTTGTCCCTAAGTGTCAGCTTTGCGGGCGCGTAGCTGGTGTTTCAGGGGTTAAGGAGAGGTAAGGCACAAATACATAACCAAAATACAATTTAAGAGTAAACATCTATTTAGTTATACGTGTACAGATAACAGACAGCCATATAGTTTTTCCATTACACTGGCCTGTGCATTTTTTCTTAACATAACTATTTAATTATTTCACTAACCCCTAACTAGACCTTACCTAGGGGTGGGAGAAAAGTGTGAAAAATTTCCCTCATGACTTTTTGCAAAAACTTGCAGGTTTTTCATTTTTCCCACCTTTTGCCTTTCTGCCTATGCAAAAATGACCTCCTTTTCGCCTATTTTAACACATTTTTTCGCATATATTTCATACAGGTGCTGCATTTCCTGCTGTAATATTACTTCTTATGAGGGCTGAAGTTTAGAAATAAGTGGCTGAAAGTCAAAGGTTTGAGTCTTACAGCAACATATGACTTGAAAAAGGTGGATGCTGCGGGACTTAAAGACGTGTCAAATAAGAAGCTTGAGTCTATAATCAGGTCTAATTTGCAGCCACTGGGACTGTGGTGAGTCCAATATTTGCCTCGGCCTTGGTCAATGGAGCTATTGCATTCTGAGGTGAGCAGAAAATGGAAGCTGTCCATCCGGATGCCCCCAAGGAGGACTTGTTAGCATTTCTAACCAACATGATGGTGGCTAACACATGTTTCAGATGCCCTCTCTGAGATGGTCAGGTTGTCTGCCAAAGCCTCAGCTTTCCCTGTTACTATGCAGCACACATTGTAGCTTAAGATTTGATCTGCAGATCAATCTTCCAAGAAGTCACTGGTTTCCTTATCTTTTCAGGACAAATTCCTATTTGGACCTGAGCTGAAGCAGATCATCAGTGATGGAACTGGGGGCAAGAGCACTCTGTTGCCTCAGATGTCCTCTAAGCATCCTACTATTGCAAGGAAATTGTGTTTTTTTTGTCCCCGCCAATTGGAGGAGCAAAGGCTGCAAGCTTCTCAGGCCTACATCCAGCGCCCCCCCCACACACACACACAAAGCCCAGACAGCAGTGGCAGCCCCAATTAGCAGCTGCAAGACCTCAGTCTGTTAAGCCCTCTTCCCCATGACTCGTGGAATCTTGGTCTGCCGGTTCCTGTAGGTGAGCATCTTTGTCTGTTTTGAGATGACTGGTAAAGCTCTGTTGGGGACAAGTGGGTTTTGCAGGTGATCTTGGATGGGGTACAGAATTGGGTTCAAGTCCGTTCCTCCTTTCTATTTTTTCCAGTCCAGAGTACCCACAGCTCAGGCTAAGCCAAGGCTTTTCTGTGAAGTGGTACAATCCCTTTTGGACAAGAAGGTTCTGATTCCAGTACCTTCCCAGGAGCAAAGTTCAGGATCCTATTCCAACCTGTTTGTGGTTACAAAGAAGGATGGTGACTGGACTCAAGAGTCTCAACCTATACGTGAAGACTGGTCACTTCAGGACGGAGTCCTTGTGCTCTGTCATTGTAGCTCTGTGCTCAGAGAAGTGTCTGGTGTGTTTAGACCTTCAGGATGTGTATCTACACATCCCGATCCACCAGGACAGTGAAAGCTATCTGCGTTTTGCCTTTGTCCAAAAGCATTACCAGTTCACTGCCTTGTTATTTGGCCTGGCATCAGCTCCTCAGCTGTTTACCAGAGTCATGGGGTCCCTGTTGGCCTTCATTCACACCTAAGGCATTCACTCGGCCCCTTACTTGGACAACATTTTGCTCAAGGCTCCTTCAGTGGAAATCTTGGATCAGAAGGTCCAAGAATGTGCTTGACTCCTGGTACACCATGGAGTAGATCCAGTCCTTCTAATTGAGGCAGTGGTCCTTATACAGGGTACCATGGCACTATGATGTGTCTGGGCATCATCTTAAGGTTGCATGTTTTTTCTAAAGAGACGTTGAAGAAACTGTGAGTATTGAGTTTCAAATGAATATTTGTGGAAATTGTTATTCAAAATATGCTATTTTTTTCATTCTAATTGTAAGAACTAAAAATACATTTCTATTTCTATATTTGTACCTTTCATTACACCCTTAATAAATGAATTATTAAATGCCTGGGTTTCACTGAGACTTCCAGATAGTGTGTGCAGGGTGCTTTAAAGGGATAGTAACACTTCGTTTTAACTTTATTTTATTTTGTAGGCATTAAAAAAACATGAAGAATGATATAAGTCTTATCTCTCAAACCTTTATGGTTTATGAGATATTCACAAGCAAAGTTCCCCTCCCCGCCCCTTTTACCTAGTGTAAGCCATCTCTTCTCAGATGTGAGTCTGGTTGTATGACAGTACAGATAACAGAAGGGGACAATTTTCTTTGTATGAAAACAATGAAAGCCCTTCCCCCCTTGAGAAGTTTTTCAGCTTTTTCCATTATCTTAATTGAAGATTGTCCCTCTCTGCAGTCTACCTGGGCATCTCCCTTCTGATCTGGTTGAACAGGGGGGGGGATACTTTGTTTGTGAATATCTCTTAAACCATAAAGGTTTCAGAGATAAGACATATCATTCTTCATGTTTTTTTAATGCCTACAAAATAAAATAAAGTTAAAATGAAGTATTACTATCCCTTTAAGGCTGAGAACCACTGTATATTTTAACTCCCATTCTCTCCACAGACTTCAATAGAAATCTTTTAGATTAAACCAGTGATAACTTTTGTGAACTGCAATGTAATCTAAGCATAAATCAACCTTATTATAACATATTGACATCCTGCGTCCATTTACCTTCTACCTCCAGGTGCTTTAGCTAAATCTTCACGCCGTAGCGTGCTGACAGTTTCTGTACTGGCATCAAAAAGATCAAATGTGGTATGGATAGCACCTAAAATGTGAAATTCGGTTTGCATTTCATCCTTCTCCTAAGCTGGCGAAAGAATAAAAAGTTTTTTTTTTCTCTGAATGCCATTACTCCCTAAATGTAACCCTTTGCAACCCAGAGGGTTGTGCACACCCCTCTGGCACTCAAACAGTCAAAGAACAATCATCATGTCTGGAAGCAGACTTAGTATAAATCTCTGATCAGCATTCAAACTGCTATCTACTATTCCCAATACAAAAACTAACCAAATTAGTATATTTCCTAATGTTATAGGGTGGATAAACCTAATTAAGATGTTTTTTCTCCATAGGTCCCTATATTTCATATTAAATTCCCAGACCCCCATTCCTAAGAAGCACTTTAAAAATATTGATAGGCTAAACATCAAGTTTATCTGGGAGAAAAAAGTCCAGAATTAAACTGAGTACTCTCAAGAGACTAGTAGATGAGGGCAAGCTGCACTTGTCAGATTTGTACATATGTTACTTGGTGGCACAGGGACACTGCGCCTTAGCAGACACTAACACTGACACATCACACACATTTGTTCAAGTGGAGAAGGAACTGACACACTGACAACATGAACTGAAAAACTTACTGTGTGAAGGACCTAATATTAGTACAGTACCAACCACCCCATCCAGAACTACAAACAAAGCATGGCCAACTATACAATCACTGTAAACTACAATATCATGGACCCATATACTCCTTTATGGGAACCATTTGGCAGAGATCATCTATGTCAACTTGATTATGGGCACATGTGGTGCAGATATGGTATCACAAGATTTGGTCAACTATATCAATAGGGACTGCTGAAAACCATTGATCAATTACATATAGATTTTGCAAGTCTGAAGACTCTCTTCTACTCGTATTCATGTCTACATCATGCTTTACATACAAATGAGGAGGAGAAGGGCTGCGACTTACCACATTCACACTGCAATCTACTATCACCATTAAAAAAGCAACAAAATTAGTATATTTCCTTTATAACTGGAAACAGACTGGATCAGAAACAATTATTGAACTTGACAGTCACCAGGTGCATTGAGGGCAGAACCTGGGTGAGATTTAGTATTGAGAGTGGGCTGAGGCAGGGGCAGGCTACCGGGCAGTGACAATGCATTCTAAGCACAAGCTGATTCAACTTAAGATTCTGCATAGGGTATATTAGAAAGCTACGAGGTTGCAGAAAATGGGGACATCGAGTGACTAGTTTGTTTGAGATGTGTTGCAAGTATTACACCTTATTTGGGAATGCCCGGGGGGCATTATTTTAAACAGTTTAGTCACACTATTTCAGGGTTACTAAAGTCCCCTGTGCCTTTCTCCCCAAAATTATGAATGTTTTCTATTCTTCCAGAGGGCAATTACCCTAAACATGTTATCAATATGTTTTATGAGCTACTGATGATGGAGAGGCAAGTGATGGCACTGGCATGGATGTCTACTTCCCACCCAAGTCTTACACACTGGATTCAACTAGTTAATGAAAATGCAGCTCATTCCAGACTTATATATATATGTATGCACAGAGGGACCCCAGCTAAATTTGACAAGATATGGGGTCAGTTACATAGAAAAAGAACAGCGCCACTGTAAATTTTCAGGCCACCGTGATATTGCACCTAAAAAATTCAAGTTTGAGCTGTTATACTTTTTAAATAAAATATCTCCCAGCAGTGGTAGTACCCTTGTTTTACTCAGGGGGATAAAACCTGGAACATTTTTTACATTTTAATTATTACTATCCCTTTAATGTAAGATGTTGGGAATTTATAATAATGTTCAGTGCTATGAAGTGTAATGGAAATGTGGGGAATTGTTAAATTATAATTCTATCCAGTAATATTCAGATAAACTTTAACTGCGCAGCAATAAATAATATCCTAGGTGTGCAGTTGACTCGTTCCTTGTCAGCCTGTTATTACTCTGATACCTAATTCACCTCAAGGTCCAATTGCCCCATAATGGGGACAGTCAGATCGCAATCAATTGTTTATCATTCCCTCAGCTATAAGTTTGAGTTAATAATTTCCTATGTTCATAACACCATTCAGACCATATGTATGACTAATGCAGCAAGAGTAACCCACAAATGGAATCGTAATCTGGCCCTGATCAACTACCTGCAATGCTATTAAAGCTTAGTGCCTCAGTCATTGCCCATCCTATTGTATCCCTAATTAATCCCTCCCTGTCATCTGACTATATGACCAAAGGCTGGAAATTGGTTAGAGTAGTGGTTAGCCACAAAAATTGTGGGAAAAAATGCAGTTTCAAATTACATACCAATATCACTACTCTCCACATTGGCTTAAATCCTAGAGAAATGTGTCCATGTGCAACTGTATAAATATTACCAGTTGACCAGTTTTTTCACCCCACTTCAGTCAGGCTTTCGATTAAATCACTGAACAGTCACTGCCCACCTAAAAGTAACCAATAATATCCAGATTGGCATGGAAAATGGTGAACTCACCAGAACTGTTTTTCTAGATTTTGCAAATGTCTTTGAAACAGTTGACCATAGTATTCTGATAAGTAAACTTCAAAGTTCAGGATTTGGTACTCATTCTCTAAACTGGATACAGTCCTATTTATCAGACACTATGTAATATGTTACAAACTAAATATTCCCGAGCCCTAAAATAATATTAAGTAGTATGGAGACTGGAGACCAGAAAAAAATATACATATAATAGATCCAATTTTACTATAAAAATATTGAGATGGGGGTATAGATAATATATAAAATAATAACCACAACACCATCACAATTAAATAGGAATCCAATATCTTCAATATATATACCCACTAAATACAAAAAAAATCCTTGTGTGTTCTCTTAATTACAACACTGCAATCTCACAGAATAGATACAATATAGCAGGATCTCTCTACAACATATAACGGAACCCAAAGGAAACTCATTATATAGACAGATAGTACTGTCTTGCCAAAGACACTGTAATGATTTCCCAACCAGCGCAGTCTGCAAAATTGCAACAATAGACAACACAAGTGGATAAAAAAGAAGGGATCCGGCTATAAATAAAAACAAATTTTAAATAATTATAACACAATCCTCAGTGCGAATGAATACTCCACTTATAAACAGCTGTGTGTGTAACTATATGTCACATAAGGAATGCACAGCCCAGAAAGCCGCAATTAAAGGAAAACTCACAATGTATACAACATCTACAAAAATAGAGCCCACTTAGACAAAAGGGTATATTCTCAAAAGGACATGTTGGTGAAACAGTTGTAGATGTATTGGCCAAAAAACACAGCTTAAAGTAACCAGGACTGATCACTAACCATAAATTTGAACTTATCTAATAACATAAAGTGCTAGACTGCGTCGCTCCCTGTGTGCGTAACAGCACATGCGCAGTACGGAACAATGCAGTCATGCACAGTAGAGGGCGCCGGCTTCAAGTCATTGCTGATCCGGAGTGGGGCGCTCTGAACAACCCAGCTCCCCAGGCTCTGGGGCAGCAGCCGTCGCCACTGGCTGTCTATTTGGCCCGTGTACACGGGCCTTCAATAACAGTATAGTATATTTACATATTAAAGAAAATATGAATCCCCTATTAAATATTACTTTCTCAGGCAATGGGAAACCAAACTTTCAGTTTCTTTGGAAACTTCTGTATGGCACTTACTCATTTATAATTTACTCCACTCATCTAGAGATTCTCATACTGCCCTGTTGAATTTTAAATTAATCACCCGGTGGTACATGACCCCTGCTAAAATTGCTCGATTTTTGATACACAGATCCCCTATGTTTTGGTGCTGTCAGGGAGCTGTCGGTGATATGGCTCATATTTGGTAGTTTTGCCCATTCATTCAGACATATTGGTCCCAGATTATTTGTCAGATCAAAGATATATATACAACATATACTTGCCTTTAGATCCACTGCTTTGCCTGTTCCTATACAGATCACCGGATCTTCCACTATTATCAACCTCCACTTGGAGTTGCGTTAAATTACTTTTCAACATTGCCAAGGCGATAATTCCATCTTACTGGAAGATAGCTATGACCCCTTCAGTTTCCACGTGGCAGACTAGGGTCGATCGGGTTCTCTCAATGGAGCGTTGTCACGCTGTTACACATGGATTGTTAGACACATATTTGGAGTCATGGAGTTTATATATCAATTATGATCACAATACTTCTATTTGAGGCTGCGTTAAGTGTGACAAATTTTGTTGATGCATTTCTTCATGACCTTCAATGGTCATATATCTCATTCACCTTTCCGGGCTGTCGGATGTTGGAAGGTACAGGTCCACTGGAGACTTTTTCCTTATTTCTTTTTCCTTTTTTCTTTTTCCTTTATCTTGGATACCTATCTATTCCTCCTGTGTTTTTTTTTTTCTTTTCTCTTCTATGTCTCAGATATCCTACTTGTAGGAGTTCCAGCTGTTTCCTCGCTTTGTATGTTTGGCATCATCTGTAGTGTTCTTATACTAGTACTAGCAATATGTGACGGCGTTGCCCGTCATTGTAGTAGGGTATGTGTTATGTAGCATTTTTTGTTTGAAATGTTGTAGGTGGCATGTTGAAGGTATTTTGTAAGAATTTTTTGTGTTTGTATTGTACATTTCATTTAGCTGTATTGACTGATGATGTTTTTTGTGTACTGTGTGAAGCAGAAAGAATCATATGTCACACATACATAGACACACACAGATACAGCGACATATACAGACATTGATCATACATACACACATACATACATGCGTACTCACACACACACACACACACATACAGATATTATTACGGTCCTGTAAGTGCCAGAGGGGTAGGCAAGGCATTGCTCATTGTGTTGCTTAATCCTCTGGCACTGAAAGGGTTAACCAGCTGTCCCAGTATGTAGCGAGAGTCATGGAGTCCACAGTCCTGAAGTGGACTCTGTACATGCACACTCAGAGGCTGCCAGACAACCGCCGGCCCGGCTCCCTGGCCAGGAAGACACCTCCTGCCCCAGGCCTCAGCCAAGAGCGTTACTAGGGACGCAGCCTGGGCACCGAGAGCGGGAACTGAGGAGGGATGGTGTGTGTGGTTGTAGCAGGGATGGTGTGTGTTGTTGGATCAGCTATAGTGCGGCATGTATATTTTTTGTGCCAGGGTACTTACACAATGCAGGTGTGTGACAGCGGGCAGAGAGCGGCGGTGAAGAAGCTTGTGTGTAAGAGTGTGTACTACAGAGTGGCCCCAGCATGGTCTGTCTCCAGCACCTCAGCCACGGGTAATAGCTGCATCTAGCTGCTGCTTGTAGAGAGCTCCTTGAAGGGCCGCATGACCGTGCTGTTGTGGGGTGGAGTGTTGTGCTTCATGAAGGGGAAACATGAAGGATTTGGTACTGGGCCTGCCTCCGAGCTACATGAAGCAGCTGGGCTTCCTGCAGCAGAAGCACATTGTGCACCAGGAGCCGAAAGCATTGTTGTGTTGCGGATACCAGAAATGAAGGTACACTGGAACCGATCCTGCCCTCTCTTTGTTGGATCAGCTCATTGTGTGCCTCAGGTTGGTGGAGGGACCCCTGGGGACTCTGTGTGTGTGGCTTTTGTGTGTGTGGCTTGTGTGTGTGTGTGTGTGTGTGTGTGGCTTGTGTGTGAGTCTGTGGTGTAGGAGCGAGTGGCAGCCATTTTGTTTTTTCATTCACTTGGATAGTGGTGGGCGGGCTCGATAGTGGGGGCAGGCAAACTCCCTGAATGATTTAAATCACTCCTCCATTGAATCACCCAATGGGAACAGTAACTCCTTACTTAAGCTGAGGTAACATAGCAATATAACACACAGTGGCTCTTCAGTTGAGGCAACGTAGCAATATGCTGAGGGATCAAATAGAAAGTGGTGTTTGAGGCTTGCCCTCTGTAACATACAGCAAAGCATCTCTCTCCCTTTAAGGAGAAAGGGTGGGAATCAGGAAGCAGTAAGTGGAGGAGTGACAGTTGAAAACAGACAGACAGTGAGATGACTGAAGAGATGAAAAGAGTTAACCCTTTGAGTGGCAGAGGGGTACGAAACGCATTGCAAAGCAATGTGTTGCGTACCCCTCTGGCACTGAAAGGGTTAAATAAAAGAGTTGCTATTACGTTTATCCCTGAGTTTGCACTTTATGGAAACATTACACCCTCGTACTGAAACAAGAGTGTATGGAGGGTTACAGTTATCTATGGGAGGTGACACAGTGTATGGAGGGTTACAATTATCTGTGGGAGGTGACACAGTGTGTATGGAGGGTTACAGTTATCTGTGGGAGGTTACACAGAGTGTATGGAGGGTTACAGTTATCTGTGGGAGGTGACACACAGTGTATGGAGGGTTACAATTATCTGTGGGAGGTGACACAGTGTATGGAGGGTTACAGTTATCTGTGGGAGGTGACACAGTGTGTATGGAGGGTTACAGTTATCTGTGGGAGGTGACACACAGTGTATGGAGGGTTACAGTTATCTGTGGGAGGTGACACACAGTGTATGGAGGGTTACAGTTATCTATGGGAGGTGACACAGTGTGTATGGAGGGTTACAATTATCTGTGGGAGGTGACACAGAGTGTATGGAGGGTTACAATTATCTGTGGGAGGTGAAACAGTGTGTTTGTAGGGTCATGATCCTGAGTGGCAGTGTGTGTGGACCAGGAGAAGTTATTGATATCCGGTACTTCAGGAGCAAGTGGCAGCTATATTTTTTTGTCAGTTGGATAGTGGTGGGTGGGCTGGAGGGGGTGGGCCAACTCCCTGTATGATAAACACGCCCCCATTGAATCACCCAATGGGAGCAGTAATGTCCCCATTGAATTACCCAATGGGAGTTGTGTCTCCTAATGAGACATAAATTATGTAATGAGGCATTCTGTTCAATGTGTGTTTGTTTTCTGAGGAGACATAAATTATGTTCTGTGTGTGAGGTACCATAAATTATGCAATGAGGCTTATTCTTTTATATATATAGATTCTTGCTTATGCACATTTCTTATACTGTATTCTTGCTGTATACTCACATGTATGTGCTCTTCTTTGTTTCATAAATGTATATCACTTACAATTTACTTGTTACCACTGCATACGTCAAAGGAATTACTGTGTTATAATTCCACGCATTTGGAATACTCGACAAGTTAATACCTACTGTATTTTGTACTTGTTCATTTGCCTATGTCTACAAAATGTAATATCTCTGTAACAATTCCATATTGCTTTCATATTACACCTACTGTATTTGCTGAATACTTAATAAAACCTTTGAGAAAAAAAAATATACAAATATATATATATATATATGAATCAGTGAGATAAAAAAATACAAATTTATTAAAAGTATATACCCTCACAAGGAATCTATATAAGCAAAATAGTAAGTGCTTTAGTCCAACATAAAAATACGTTGGTGTACACTTTGCTGAATCTATGACTTGCTATGTGTTAGACAATGGATCTTTCCAAGCACAAAAGAGAAAATGTAAAAATGTTAACCCTTCCAAACTCATGGGATCCTTATTATAAATTCAACTCTGCCAAGACTTAAAGGTAAGTGGAGTTGAGGTTTAAAACATTCTTCTCTGGTTGTATATGCTTGATGGTAACCCATATTAAATATGCAATTATCTGCAAACACTGACAGTTGTCTCATCCAGCCGATGGATTTTGTTGTAACTGTAACGGTGTAAGTCTTATCTCTCAAACTTCTATAGTCTGAGAGATGTACCTCGCTAAAGTTACCTTGTGGGAGAAGTCAGCCCTCTAGCTGACAGCTGCAGAATCCGGTCATTTGACAAGACGGAGGCTCTTCAGCAGAGCTGAAATCGTAAAATTTAAACATAAATACCTTATTGGAACGCCTGGTTTGCAAGCACAGTTTGTAGACCGTTCCAATGAAGTATTAATGTTTAGATCACGCGATTTTGGCTCTGCAGTGCCGAGCAAAAGACTGGATTCTGCAGCTGTCAGCTAGAGCGCTGACTTCGCTCAAGAGGTAATTTTAGTAACATTAAAGGGTTAGTAATGTCCAACTAAAACTTTTTTGCATTGTGTAGAGCTTAATAAGTAGAAATTAATGCAAAAAACATACCTCTCAAACCGCTATGGTTTGAGAGATATGTGCATTCAAACTTTGATGTTTCCTCCTGGCAGCTGTAAAGCTGTCAGCAGGAGATCCATATCAGCCAACACAAAGGCTCTGCAGCAGAGCTGCAATCTCGTTATTTAAAACAAATGACTTCATTGGAATGGTTTAAAAAGTGTGCTTCCAAACCAGGCAGACTTTTTAGACCATTCCAATGAAGTCATTCATTTTAAATAACACAATTGCGGTTCTGCTGGTGAACAAAGCCATTGGAACTCTGTAGCAGCATCATAATATTGAAGAATTGTTTGTCAATTGCATCATCTCCATCCTTCAATTCACATTAATCATCCATTGTATTCATTTCCATTTTTTCATCCATTTTCCATTTTCTCATTTCATTTGAGATATAAGGTACCGTTTTATTTTGGTCATTGATACGATATGGGATACCTTTTATAATTTGCTTCTTCATTTTCATTCTTATGAACTAAGGCTTGGACTTCTAGTATTCTATACTATTGCGCAAGTGTTTATATTGTTGTTCATATATATTATTAGGCATGATTCTGAAGCACACGGTCTACAAAAGAAGAGTCATACAAAAGATAAAAGTGGACTGTGGGAGGAGGACTGTTGTAGGCCGTGGTTCTGAAGGGGTAGTGGTGTATTTGGGCAAAAATATTGCATAGAATTATTACTTACTGATGTTATACTGAGATAAATAATAAGATGTGTGTTATACTGTGGGACTGTTCCATTGTGTGAATGTTTAAGTAATCTTGTTCATATAATTTATTTAATGGTGGGGGGTGGTTTTCTATGGTTCCATATGGAGGTTCTTCCTCTAAGCAAGTTTGGGGTTAAAGTATCAATCATGATGGGGAGATGGGGGCAGACAGGGTAGTGATTTGCTGGGTTTACTATGGGTTTGGGGTGGGCGGGTGGACACCCTTGACACCTGGGGATGGACTCTTTATTTTACCTGGACTATTGGGTTATGTCTAGAAGAAAATTTATATTTATCTTATGGAAAGTCAGGGGTTTAAACTATCCAATTAAGAAATCCTTAGTAACATAGTAACACAGTAACATAGTAATTTAGGTTGAAAAAAGACTTGCGTCCATCTAGTTCAACCCTTTTCCTATTCCTGTTTACCATCGTTGATCCAAAAGAGGGCAAAAAAACCCTTCAATACATCAATTTCAAATTCTGCCTTGAACGGGGGAAAAAATTCCTTCTTGATTCCAAATGGCAATCAGATTTCTTCTTGGATCAACAAGCACTAACTAAATATTAATCACAATACTAACATACATAGCCCTCTATGTTCTGCTCTTTTAAAAAAGTATCCAGGCCCTTTTTAAAGGAGTCTAATGTATTCAATAGCACCACCTCCTCAGGCAGTGAATTCCATACCTTTATTGTCCTTACAGTAAAGAAACCCTTCCGCTGTTGTAGATGAAATCTCCTTTCCTCAAGTCTAAGCGGGTGGCCCCTTGTCCTGTGTACTGTTCTGTAAATGAACAGGTCTTTGGAGAGCCCTTTGTATGGGCCCTGAACATATTTATATAGTATTATCATATCTCCTCTAAGATGCCATTTCTCTAGTGTGTACAAGTTTAACTTTTCTAGCCTTTCTTCATAACTAGAACTTCCATTCCCCTTACTAGTTTTGTAGCCCTCCTCTGCACTCTCTCTAGTTCCATAATGTCCTTTTTCAGAAAGGATGACCAGAATTGAACAGCATATTCTAGGTGGGGTCTTACCACGGACCTGTAAAGAGGCATAATAATATCTTCCTCCCTTGAGTCAATACCCCTTTTAATACATGCCAATATCTTATTGGCCTTTGCAACTGCCAGCTGGCACTGCATGCTACTGCTAAGTCTATTGTCTACCATTACTCCCAAATCCTTTTCATTAGTAGATTTCCCCAGAGAAACACCATTTAAACTATATGTTGCATTTTTATTATTATATCCAAAATGCTTAACTTTACACTTGTTATTATTGAATCTCATTTGCCATTTGCCTGCCCAGTTAATCAATTTGTTCAAATACTCTTGTAATGAAGACACATCCAGTTCAGATTTTATTACCTTACTTAATTTTCTGTCATCTGCACACACTGATACATGGCTCCCTATGCCCTCTAGGAGGTCATTAATAAAAATATTAAAAAGAAGAGGACCCAGGACAGATCGCTGAGGTATTCCACTTATCCCGTTTATCCAATTGGAGAACTTGCAATTTACTACCTCTCTTTGCATTCTATCTTTCAGCCAATTTCCAATCCACGCAGAAACATTTTCCTCTAAGCCTATTTCATTCAATTTGTACAGTAACCTCTTGTGTGGAACTGTATCAAATGCCTTGGCAAAGTCTAAATAGATCACAACAACCGCCGCTCCCGCATCTATATTATTACTCACTTTTTCATAAAATGCAATCAAGTTAGTTTGACAAGACCTGTCTTTCACAAAGCCATGTTGGCTCCTGCTAATGATATTCCTGTTCAAGCTGAATTCTTGAATATATTCCCTTAGCAACCCTTCAAACAGCTTTCCTACCACAGAAGTCAAGCTTACAGGTCTGTTATTTCCTGGGTGTGATTTTGATCCCTTTTTAAATATGAGCACCACAACTGCTTTACGCCAATCTGTGGGCACCATACCTGAAATAAAAGAATCCCTGAAAATCAAAAATAATGGTCTGGCCAGGGCCTGGCTTAGCTCTTTAAGTACCTGTGGGTGTATACCATCTGGCCCCGGGGATTTGTCTAGCTTAACACCATTCAATTGTTTTAACACTTTTTCTTCTGTTAGCCAGTCCCATGCTTGCTGTGACTGTTCTGTAAAAGTAGTTTGCAGATTCTTGTCCATTGGGTCTTCCTTGGTAAAAACAGACGAAAAGAAATTATTTAAAATATCTGCCTTCTCTCTGTCCCCACTGATCATCTCACGTTTTTCAGATAACAAGGACCCAACATTATCAGACTTTAATTTTTTGCCATTAACGTATTTAAAGAATGTGTACAACATATTGCTTTAATCAGTTCTGGATGTGTTGTCCTCAGGATGTTATTTTTTTTTCTAAAATGCATGTTTATTGATGGATTGGATAGCATTGACATTGGATATTTACAAGAATAAATTCAAGTAACACATTCCATCAGGCATATAAGTATATAAAATAACCATAATAACAGCATTATGAACAGCAACATATTAATAATACAGCTTTGTTGCGTACATGGGGATTTAGTTCTCTGAATGAAAGACTATCCAGTCCTTTTCATATAGATATAATAAAAGGAGGAAAAAGAAAAGGAGGTGTGAAAAGAGGGAGTGAAAGAAGGGAGGAGAAATTGAAGGGGTACAGGGACAGGAAAGAACGGAAGAAAATGTGAGGAGAGTAAAGGGAAGGGAAGAGGAAAAGAGAGGAGAAGAAAAGGAAGAAAGGGTTAGAGAAGAGGAGAAGAGGGTGAGAGAGAGAGGCTCACAAGGAAAACAAATCACTTTAAACAACTTCAGTGATAGTTTGGCGCAAAATAAACCAATTATTAATCTGAGTCAACATCTCTTCCATATCTTTACCTCTTTTGATCCAGTCTAGATGCATAAAAAGTATTTGGTCTGTGACCTTGGAGGCCCACATGTCTAAAGAAGGGGGAGTAGGTGATTTCCAATTTAATGTTTGGCTGCATTTAACATTGAAAAGAAGAAAAGCTGGCTTGTGGTAAATCTCAAAAATGGAGGACCATCCATGGGTCTCTAGTCAATCTAATTTTGAAAAGGTTATCTAGAAGGTTTAAGCAGGAGGTCCAAAATTGTGTAATTAGGGGGCACTAACACCAAATATGTAGAATAGAACCTGGATGGGAATGACAACGCCAGCACAACTATGAAGAGGAGCGGTTGATAGTATGTAATTGAACTGGGGTGTAGTACCAACACCATAAAAATGTATAATTCATTTCCACACTTTGGGCTGAGATCGAAAAAGACCTTGTATTATTCCAAATTTTGGCCCAATCAGAGAGAGTTATAGTTTGTCCTAATTCTTTCTCCCATGCAATTGCGAATTTAGGTTTTTGCTGATGGACTGAGTCATTCAAAACAGTATATAACTTGCCCATAAAGCCACAAAGTCCAGTTGGACATTGTAACAGAAGATTTTCAATATAAGAATTATGAGTGAAAAGTGACCGCCCGAGGACTGATTGAGAGATTAGGTGTTTTCTACGAAGGTATCTCCAGATTTCTTGAGAAGGGAGGTCATATTTATGTTTAGGTGTTTCAAAGGGAAGTATACCTTTAGAGACAATAAAGTCGGCTACTATCGTATCTGATTTTTTCGTTCCAGTTGAGGAATTGAGTTGCTGGAAGGGTATGGTATGATTCAAGGGTTGAAAATACTGGAGAGGCTTTAGAGCGTATAGTAATCAAATCACGAGATTTGTTAATCACTTTCCATAGATGTAGGACATTCCGGATAAGTGGGTAGAAGCAGGTTAATTTTTTTTTTTCCAGAGGAGGTAGCAGGGCTATATGTAGGGGGTCATTTCTGTGTAGTGGTCTTTCAATTCCTACCCAAAGTTTAGTGTTTTTATGGTGTTTCCAATCAAGGATTGACGTGAACAAGGCAGCTTGGTAGTATTTCTTGAGATTCGGAAAACCAATGCCTCCCTGCGATTTTTGCCTGTAGGGGGTATGTGAATTTACTCTTGGTTTCTAATTCCCCCATAGAAATTTATATAAGCTAGTAGAGGCCCTGGTGAGAAAGTAATTGGGTATGGCAATAGTGAGTGTGAAATAAGAATAGAAAATATGGTAGAACATTCATCTTAAAAGAGTAGGCGATAGATAGGTTTCCACTTATATAAGTCTCCCTTAATTGAATTTAGAAGATAGGGGTAATTAAGATCAAAAGAACTTTCTGGAGTTGCTGAACTTTTAACCCCAAGGTATGAGATGGAATGGGTAGACCATTTGAATGGAAAGGAATTAGATAAAAAATTACGATCAGCTTCAGGGACTCGAACCAAAAGAGCTTCTGACTTAGTGGTATTAACCTTGAAATATGAAACAGAAGAAAAGAGATCTAATTCTGCTAAGAAGGCCAGGATAGCTAGTGTTGGGTCTTGAGTAGTGTTGAGCGAGCACCCCGATGCTCGGGTGCTCGGGTGCTCTGACCGAGCACCCCCTGAGGCTCGAGTGCTCGGCCGAGCACCCGAGCCCCATTGAAATGAATGGGGCAACACCAGGCACCCCCTGCTCTGATGAGGGGAGGGTGCCTGGTCAATGCCCCCTTCATCTCCGCTATGCCCCCTTCATCTCAGAATGCCCCCTTCAGCTCCGCAATGTCCCCCTTCAGCTCCGCTATGCCGCTCTTCCACAATGTGCCCCTTCATCTCCGCTATGCCCCTCTTCCACAATGTGCCCCTTCATCTCCGCTATGCCCCTCTTCCACAATGTCCCCCTTCATCTCCTCTATGCCATAGAGGAGATGAAGGGGGACATTGTGGAAGAGGGGCATAGCGGAGATGAAGGGGCACATTGTGGAAGAGGGGCATAGCGGAGATGAAGGGGCACATTGTGGAAGACGGGCATAGCGGAGATGAAGGGGGACATTGTGGAAGAGGGGCATAGAGTCTATGCCCCTCTTCCACAATGTCCCCCTTCATCTCCGCAATGCCCCCTTCATCTCCGCAATGCCCCCGTACCTCCAGTCCCTGGTGGTCCAGCGGAGTGTCTTCGGATCTGTGCCTCTTCCGGCACAGATCCCCGCCACCCGAACATGGCGGGAGAACACATGGCGGTACTCGACGAGTACCGCCATGTGCCGAGCAGAGCGATGCTCGAGCCGATCCGAGCATCGGCCGAGCACGCTCGCTCATCACTAGTCTTGAGTCAACAGAAGAATATCATCTGCAAACATAGTGGTTGAGGAGAGTGTGAAACCGGAAATTGATGGATTTTGTCTGATATGTTGGGCAAAGGCCTCCATAACTAACATAAATAGTAGGGGTGATAGCTGGCACCCTGTATTGTTCCGTTTGTAATTTGGAATGTATAAGATAGTTGACCATTTATTTTAAATTCTAGAGTTTCAGTTGGTGTAAAGAGCCTGAATATAACATAAAAAGTTTGGACCTAGACCTTACGGTTTAAGGGTTTGTATCATAAAATTGCAGACTACATGGTCAAAGACTTTTTCAGCATAGATTGTAAGAAAGACAGAATTTTGTGAGAATCTATATGGTATAAGATGTTAAGCAGTTTTCTGGTGTTTCCCTACCATGGATAAAGCCAGCTTGGTTGAAATGAATCAGTGGGGGGAGGAGTAATTTAATTCTCTGGGCAATGATTTTTGCATAAATTTTTATATCGAGTTTAGTAATGAAATGGGTCAATAACTAGCTCAATTCATCGCATCTTTGCCTTGTTTGGGGAGGACAGTCATATAAGCTTCTGAAACCAGGGGTACAAGAGATACATCATCTGGCAGAGAAGAAAAAGATTTAGTTAATAGGGGAGTCAATAAATCTGCGTAAGTCTGGTAGTATATTTGGGAAAAGCCATCAGGGCCTGGGCTCTTTCCAAGGGGTAAAGACTTGATAGCTTGTGTTACCTTTTTTTCAGTAATCTGTAATTCAAGAGAAGAGTATGTGGCCTCATCTATTTGAGGAAGATTTGCACCTGTAAGGTAGGTACATATTTTCACTAATTGTTCTGTGGTTGGTAAATGGTCCGTGCTGATATTTTATAGGGAATGGTAGTATGTAAGGAAAACTTAGCAATGTCTGCAGTTTCGTGCAGAACCCCACTATCTTTATAACTGATTGATTAAGTATAATTCCGATTATATCTCAGTTTCAGTTGTTTAGCTAACAATTTACCAGGCTTATTACTGTGCTCAAAATATGTTTGCTTAAGTAAGAAAAGCAAGCTTTCCATTTTTAGATTAAGTAAAGATATCAGTTAAGATCTAAGATCCGTAAGTTTAGGTAATTGTCAGAGACATTGCCATGGTGGGGAGGAAATGGTTAATTTTTCTGAAATTCTGTTTTAAGATGTGTGTAAATGATCTCATGTTCAAACAATGGTAGGGGGTGAAAATAACTGAATGTCAGTTATAGAGATATACGATTAGGTGCAGACAACCACAGTCTCAAGCAGTATTATTATCTTATGAGAAAATCTCAAAGTCTAAAACAGAGTGATACTCCCCTATGAGAACATATGAGAGGATGGCATATTTATATGACATTTAATGACCTCTTAGATACATTATTGATGACATAAAATTGATTATATGTAAAATTTTAAAGTGGAATAAGGGTGCCATCTACAGTTTATATAGCGTCATTACTAGGGGTTACTCACATTCCTAGTTAAATTAGAGATCAGGAGCATCCAATCAGGTAATACTGGTGATATCACTGTATAATAAGATGGATCTCTGTCCAATCAGAGGGGATGGGCGGAGAGTGCTGATAAGACTGATTTTACCATATAAGATACTATGCTCTTTTCCTCTTGGTTCCTGGCTCTTCAATTCCTGTTATGTTTTCTTGAAGTATTCTGGACTAGCTGATAAAGAAATCCTAAGAAATCCACACTTATTGGACTGGTCACTTTATATCTTTTCTTATTTAAATTCTGCAAAAGTTCAGAATCATATACACATTTCATCTATATTTGAAGAAACTTATTTTTTCTTATAATTTGTCTTAATTGGACTGGCCAACCATTTGGGATCAATTATAATAAGCTATATTAGCTCTAGAAAGTCTGAAATTAAGTAGAATTCATTCATCTATTGGTAAATTGTTATGTTTTGCCAGATAAGTGTAATATAGTTAAATAGCTTGGATTATGTATTAGTTAATATAAATTATGTTATTTCTACAATATTGTGTTTCTGGAAAGGTTAGAATAGCTAATATTGATCTGGGGAATTCTTTGAATTTATTTATTAACCCTTTAACCGCTATTGTCTATTTATTTGTGGTGTTTCTTTGGATTTCTTTGTGTGTACTTGGCCTAACTTTTGTAAAGTGAAAGTTTGTTTTAAACTTCCACTAGACAAAACAAGCTGCTATCTTGGATGGGGCACCCTATCTTAATAAGCGGATTAACCCTTGAAGTGCCCTATAGGTTTTATATAATATTGCTATAGTCATATTTGTGATATATGTTGCACGAAGTTTAATAAACTGTCTAGACACATATTATTGAATTGATTCTAAATATTTTCTGGTATAATCTGTCATTGATTATATTAAATGCAATTTATATGTTTTATTCAGAAGGTATGCAATATTTGTAATCGGTAGATAATTAAATTATAATAATCATTATCTGGGATTCTATTCCAGTTAGTCTCTAAATTTGACTATTGCATGTGGTACAAGGAAAATTGTCAGAGGACCTGCCTTCATATTAATGTTGACTCACCTGACAGTTTCTGGTGCAGAAGGTATTTATATACACTGCTGCTAACTGTATTTTATTAATTGTAAGGATCAAATATCCTTTTCTATGCTGCTAAGTGCAATTATTGTTATCTTATACCTCTGAATATACCTATGTGTGGTTAACCCTTTAATTGCTGGTAATCCTAATGGTGATAATTGTGGTTTGAGTTACTATATATCGAATATAATTGATGATCACTCCTTTATATCATTGTTGGTTACATTTTATAAATAGTATATTTTACTTAAATAAATTATATATATTTTTGCACAAATATGCGGGATTGATTATTTTAATCAATTCTTTACTGTGAAGTAGCATGTCAATATCTAATATAGTGTAAAGTTCTCAAAATTATTTAATATTGTAATTTATCTATTTATGTGAAGATATCCAACCTGATTGGTTCTCTTGTTTTAACCCTTTGGATACCTTCAACATAATTGGTTCGACATAATAAATCGACCGCTTGAGAGGCTTTATGCTGGGATTCTAAAACTTGTAGTTCCTGTAAAACAGTGTTTCTCAACTCCTGTCCTCAGGACCCACTAACAGGCCAGGATTTGATGATTTCCTTGTTAGAGCACGGGTGAGTTAATCAATGTGAATGAGCCTCTGATCACATGATTTCCTTGTTAGAGCACAGGTGAGTTAATCAGTGTGAATGAGCCTCTGACCACATGATTTCCTTGTTAGAGCACAGGTGAGTTAATCAATGTGAATGAGCCTCTGATCACATGATTTCCTTGTTAGAACACAGGTGAGTTAATCAATGTGAATGAGCCTCTGATCACATGATTTCCTTGTTAGAGCACAGGTGAGTTAATCAATGTGAATGAGCCTCTGATCACATGATTTCCTTGTTAGAACATAGGTGAGTTAATCAATGTGAATGAGCCTCTGACCACATGATTTCCTTGTTAGAACACAGGTGAGTTAATCAATGTGAATGAGCCTCTGATCACATGATTTCCTTGTAAGGACACAGGTGAGTTAATCAATGTGAATGAGCCTCTGATCACCACACCTGTGCTCTAGCAGAGAAATCCCTAAGTCCTGGCCTGTTAGTGGGTCCTGAGGACAGGAGTTGAGAAACACTGCTGTAGAAGCTCTTCAGTTTTAGCTGCTAGAAGTTTCCGTCTCCTCGCTTCTTGTTTAATCAATTCCCCTCTCACCATGCATTTCCTCCCAAATGGCAACTGGTGAAACATCATCAGAGCTCTTTTCACGGATATAATTCTCAATCACAGTTGCGACAGATGATCATATATCAGCCTGTGTAAGAAGATATTCATCTAACATCCAGTTTCACGATGGAGGATGGTGCAAGGTATGGGCAATGGAAAGAAATACTGGAGCGTGGTCCGACCATGTAATATTGCCAATTTTGGCATTATTTTTGGCATGTTTTGTGCAACAAAAAGATAGTCGATTTGGGAGTAGAGATTATGTGGGTGGGAGTAGAAGAAGTAATCTTTATCAGAAAGGTGAAGTAGGCGCCAAGAGTCAACTAGGCAAAGTAAATGGAGTTCTCAGGCAAATCTGCAGATTGAGGATTGAGAATAAGAAGCAGTCCCAGAAGATCTGTCAAGTTTTGGGGCGAGAGGAAGGATGAAGTCCCCACCCAGGATCAGAGTCCCCTCTTGGAATTCTGTTAAAATTTCCAGTGTTCGAGATATAAAGGAAGCTTGGTTGGTATTGTCAGAGACTTTGTCCTGGTGGAGAGTAGAGGGTTAATTTTAAAAACCAAAAATTAACTGAAATTCTGTTTTAAGATGTGTGTAAATGATCTCATGTTAAAACAATGGGCCTCTTTGGGAGTAAATATTTGAGAGACAGTAATGGTGATGAATAGAGAATTGCAGACACGGTGCAAAGCAGTATTAGTATCTTATGAGAGAATCTTAAAGTTTTAAACAGAGAAATACTCCCCTCCGAAAAGGTGACATGTTTATGTGATGTAAGGGTCAAAGAGAAGCCAGAGGTTTTAGGTGTGAATTTCAATGTAGAGTAAGAGTGCCCTCTATAGTTTTGAGAGCGTCATGACTGAGCTACTCACTTTCCTTGTATAATTAGGGATAGGAGGTGGTTCAATCCGGTCAGACTGATGATGTCACGGTATAATGAGATGGATTTCTGTCCAATCATTGAGGATATGGGAGATTACTCATAAAGTAAAATTTGCCTAATATAATGCTAAGGAGAAGATAATTTCGTGCTCTTGGCTTCGTCTTTGAAATCCTGATAACATCTGGGTACCTAACTGAGATATACAAGGAAAACACACTTGGATTGATAACTATATATTTTCTTCATGTAAATTCTGTATAAGTCCAGATTCACATATTTTCTTCTATATTGAAGAAATTTAATTGGTCTTACAATTATCTGAAGTGGACTGGCCAACCATTTGGGATCAATTATAATAAGCTATATTAGATTTAGATTTCTGAAATTAAATAGAATTTATATATGTATTGGTAAATTGTTATTTTTTGCCAAATAAGTATAATATAGTTATATAGCGTGGTCTATATATTAATTAATATAATTCTTGGTATTCATAGAATAATATTCTGGGAAGATTATAATAGCTAATATTTAATTAGGGGGATTCTTGGAATTCATTTATTAACTCTTTAACTGCTGTTTGTCTATTTTTTTGTGGTGTTCATTATAGAGTTCTTTGTGCATGTGCTAGGCCTAACTTTTGTAAATTGAAGGTTTATTTGTAACTTTCACTAGACAAAAGAAACTGCCAGCTGGGGTGTGGCACCCTATTTTAAATCAGTGGATTAACCCTTGAAGTGCCTATTAGTTTTACAATATATTGCTATAGCCATATTTATGTTGCATGAATTTGGCATACTGTCTAGACGTATATTATTGGATTCATTCTAAGCATATTCTTGGTATAATCTCTGATTGACTATATTAATTGCAATTTTTATGTTTTATTCAGAAGGTATACAATAATTGAAATAAGTACATAATTAAATTGTAGTGATTGAATATGGGATTCTATTCCAGTTATTCTCTAAATTTGATTATTATTATTTATATGGTGCAAGGATAATTGTCAGAAGACCTGGCTCATTTTAAGGTTAACTCAAATGACAATATACCTTAAATCATAATTAGCATAGTCTTTACAGTTTCTGGGGCAGAGGGTATTCATATACACTGCTGCCAACTGTATTCTATTAATTGAAAGGATCAATTAACCTTTGATTATTATTATTTATATGGTACAAGGATAATTGTCAGAAGACCTGGCTCATTTTAAGGTTAACGCAAATGACAATATACCTTAAACCATAATTAGCATAGTCTTTACAGTTTCTGGGACAGAGGGTATTTATATACACTGCTGCCAACTGTATTATATTAATTGTAAGGATCAATTAACCTTTTCTATGCTGCTGAGTGCAATTATTGTTATTTAATACCTCTGAATATACCTATGTGTGGTTAACCCTTTCATTGTTGATAATCCTCATGGTGATACTTGTGGTTTGGTTTACTATGTATCTATTGTAATTGCTGATCACTCATTTATTTCATTGTTGCTGATACTTTTTATATATATAGTATATTGTATTTTAATAAATTAAATATATTTTTGCACAATAAAGAATTGATTATTTCTATCAATTCTTTACTGTGAAGTAGCGTGTCAATACCTAATAAGTGTAAAGTTCTCAAAATTATTTTCTATTGTCATTTATCTATTTATGCGAAGATATCCAGCCTGATTGGTTCTCTTGTTTTAACCCTTTGGATACCTTCATCATAAATAGTCTGACAGTATTTGGGGTGTAAATTTTGGAGAAAGTGTACATAGAATGATCAATCGTACTTTTCATGAAGATAAACTATCCCTCTTTGTCTAATTTGGAGCACTTCAGAAGAAATGGAATTTTTTTATGAAAAATGATCCCCACGCTTGCTTTTTTTATGGGTAGTTATTAGGAAGTTTTAATTCTCTTTTAATATGGAATGTATAGACAGTCAGGAGAAGTAGGAGAAATTGCAGTTAACGTGGGATAAAGCACAGCTGGTAGGGCCGAGGAACTTTCCCAAACGCACTTGACTCTGGTGTAAGGTCCAAGTCTTCTATGTCCACCACAGATGTGAGGGTGAAGTTCTGTAGGAGGGTGGTTAAGAGGAGGAAGAGTTCCATGCGGGCCAGGCCCTCTCCAGGGCAGATCCGCTTCCCTGTGGGGTGAGAGATATGGGAGGTTACACATGACTACAAGTACTGGAGGAGGTGAATGAAATGCCTGACACTCGTACAATGAGAAGAACTGGAGCAATTATGGATGAAATAATATGTCCCAAAGGGAGCAAATAAAAATATTATTTACAAAAATCTTCTGGTCCTGTCCATGATGAAAGGCAGGAATGTGGGGAAGTTGTAGCATGGTGTATCTGTATGGCAGCCTATGAATTAAAAAATCAGAGGCTGCCATGAAGATACACCATGCTACAACTTCCCTACATGCCTGCCTTTCAGCATGGACAGGGCCAGATTTACTTCACAGACTTCTCTGGGCAAGGCACCCTAGGTGCCTTAAACTCCACCCATGGCCACACCCCCATTCCTCACATAGACCTGCCCTGTCCCCAGGTCTCATACACTGTTTCCTGGCAAACAAAATACCATTGGCCTGTGACAACCAAGAATGAAAAAAAAGGTTAAACCCCTTAATTGCTAGGGAGTTCTCCAATGCATTGATCCTCAGCCCATTGAACATGTATCTAGCATTGTAGGTGATAAATAACAGCCTATACATGGGTATAAAACAGATGCAGGGACATCGAGAGTCATGGAGCCTGGTTTATGTAGGTGGTGTTGCTGTTCCTTTAACTCCTTAAGGACCACAGGGGTGTTTTAACAAATTGCATCTTTATGCGTTCTATACCCCTTAGAACCACAAGGAGTTAAACATGTACCTGAGGAGAAAGGCATGTATCCTTCATTCCTGTAGAACTTCCCATTTTCATCCAGAAAATGTCCGGGGTGGAACTGGTCAGGATATCTGAACAGTTTTGGATCCTTCAGAACTGAGCTGAGAATGGGGTAGACTGTGGTACCCTGAGAATGAGACATAAGAAAGTTATTGGAAATTGTATCTGATTTACATACAGTAATGTCCAGTTTCTATAATAACTCAGACACTTTACTAATCTGTTTAAAGGGGAACATTCACCTCACAAAATTGTTTTAACATAGGTTTGTCAATAATAGTAGTAGTATTAGGAAAGCTGTTTTTTTTTCTAAATGTAAGTACTTTTAAAGATATTGCATCTTTAAGATGTGCCAGTTAGCATAATGCAGGACCCTGAATCTTCTGCACAGCTCTTCTTCTCCCCTCACCTCCCTCCCAACTGCCACATGGAGCGCGTTCACACTTCCATTTGGTGTGGTGTGAATGGCTTCTATCGTTACATCAAGCTCCGGTTAGCATTATACTGAGGTTGCCTCAGCAAGACAGGAAGTCAGTGCTATGGGAGGTGGGTGAAGCATTGCTGAGCAGTGTCAGTGAGTGGGGGAGGTAATGTAGGGATAAGACAGGAAGTCAGTGCTAGGGGAGGTGGATAATGCATTACTGAGCAGTGTCAGTGAGTGGGGGAGGTAATGTAGGGATAAGACAGGAAGTTAGTGCTAGGGCAAGTGGGTAATGCATTGCTGAGCAGTGTCAGTGAGTGGGGAGGTAATGTAGAGATAAGAGAGGAAGTCAGTGCTAGGGGAGGTGGGTAATGCATTGCTGAGCAGTGTCAGTGAGAGGTGGAGGTAATGTAGAGATAAGAGAGGAAGTCAGTGCTAGGGGAGGTAGGTAATGCATTGCCGAGCAGTGTCAGCAAGTGGGGGAGGTAATGGAGAGATAAGACAGGAAGTCAGTGCTAGGTAAGTGTGAAATACATGGCTGGACAGTGTCAGTGAGTGGAGAAGGTAATGGAAGTGCAAGGGGAAGAAGGCAATGTATTACTGAGCAGTATCAGTGAGTGGGGGAGGTGATGTAGGGTTCAAGAAATAACATATTCAATCAGTTCTGGATATTATAATTTCACTAACTCCATCCACTGCACATGTCAATATTTAAGGAACAGAAGGGGTGTGTAACACACTGTTTCATGTACAATTGCACACACGCTTGGTCCTAAGAAGGTTAAGTAGGCCCACGCACTCTAATTGATGCAGTCTGAGGAAATTGACAGCAACTGTCATGTACGCCTCCATGGGCACGAGATCCAGGACTCAATGAAGTGTTATCTCTCGAACAAAGACACAAGGGCAAAATTCCTAGGGGTTATTATGATTCTGTGGCCATAGTAAGCTTAGTGGAGACAGTTATTCTAATTAGGGGATAATTATACTTTAATCTATAGAGCGTCAGTGTACTGGTGAAATGTGGTCATTGAACAAGCTGGTAAAATTAAATCAAATAAAAAAAAACAAATCAATACCTTGTGGAGACTTCAGGACCCCTCCTGATGCCCACCAGTTATTAATCTCCCAGCCAATTTGCCTGGGAGATCAATAAAGGTGATTCAAGGGAGAAGCATGGCTCCCTGCTTCCACCCAACCTGAATTCAGCATAAGAGTGAGTAGGACTGATGACTTCCACGTCTTTCCCCAACCCTGCCCACTCCTATCTGGTTGGATGGACGATAGAGAGCCCTCCTACTCCCCTGCATCACCTTTATTTATATCCCGGCCAGACTGACTGGGAGAATAATTCCTGGGGGACCACCAGGAGGGGTTCTGATGCTCCCCACATGCCTCCCAAGTGTCCCTCTTTAGGAGGGACAGACCATCTTTGAGACCCAAATCCCTCTGTCTTTCTTTCCCACCCTGGTGTCCCTGTGTTTAGGAGATCAGACTGTGTGGTGTGTATATAAGTGTATCACCCTGGTGTCCCTGTGTTTAGGAGATCAGACTGTGTGGTGTGTATATAAGTGTATCACCCTGGTGCCCCTGTGTTTAGGAGATCAGACTGTGTGGTGTGTATATAAGTGTATCACCCCGGTGTCTCTGTGTTTAGGAGATCAGGCTGTGTGGTGTGTATATAAGTGTATCACCCTGGTGCCCCTGTGTTTAGGAGATCAGACTGTGTGGTGTGTATATAAGTGTATCACCCTGGTGTCCCTGTGTTTAGGAGATCAGACTGTGTGGTGTGTATAGAAGTGTATCACCCCGGTGTCTCTGTGTTTAGGAGATCAGACTGTGTGGTGTGTATAGAAGTGTATCACCCTGGTGTCCCTGTGTTTAGGAGATCAGACTGTGTGGTGTGTATAGAAGTGTATCACCCGGATGTCCCTGTGTTTAGGAGATCAGACTGTGTGGTGTGTGTATATAAGTGTATCACCCCGGTGTCCCTGTGTTTAGGAGATCAGACTGTGTGGTGTGTATAGAAGTGTATCACCCCGGTGTCTCTGTGTTTAAGAGATCAGACTGTGTGGTGTGTATATAAATGTATCACCCTGGTGTCCCTGTGTTTAGGAGATCAGACTGTGTGGTGTGTATATAAGTGTATCACCCCGGTGTCTCTGTGTTTAGGAGATCAGACTGTGTGGTGTGTATATAAGTGTATCACCCTGGTGCCCCTGTGTTTAGGAGATCAGACTGTGTGGTGTGTATATAAGTGTATCACCCCAGTGTCCCTGTGTTTAGGAGATCAGACTGTGTGGTGTGTATAGAAGTGTATCACCCCGGTGTCTCTGTGTTTAGGAGATCAGACTGTGTGGTGTGTATATAAATGTATCACCCTGGTGTCCCTGTGTTTAGGAGATCAGACTGTGTGGTGTATATAAGTGTATCACCCTGGTGTCCTTGTGTTTAGGAGATCAGACTGTGTGGTGTGTATAGAAGTGTATCACCCTGGTGTCCCTGTGTTTAGGAGATCAGACTGTGTGGTGTATATAAGTGTATCACCCTGGTGTCCCTGTGTTTAGGAGATCAGACTGTGTGGTGTATATAAGTGTATCACATTGCTCCACAACAATAAAACTCACATTAATGTTTGTGTACATATCAGTATATATGTTTATATGTTAGTCTGTGTAAATAGAATACTTTGATCTTGTTCTAAATCATCTATTCAGTTACACAAGATGGTGTCAATAGGTCATTAGATAATCTAAAATTTCACAGTAATGCCATGCCCACAAGACCCCCCACCCAGCATCACCACTTAAAACATGTGTCCCTCTTTGGCCTTTTGAAATGTTGGGAGGTAAGTCCCCACAAGGTCCAAATTAACTCTCTGTGTGTAAGAGAGGTATCCAATGCATTGGATACTTCTCTGGCCCTCTAAGGGTTAAATATATAATTAAAAATTGCACATCTGGGGCTGAATTTCTGCATATAGAGTTAAGGATTTGGTCAGAATTAGTAGTCTCAGGGGCTTGGCCTGGGCTACGAAATGGATGGCTGCTTGATAGATGGCTTCATGACTCGTGATCCTAATCTGTCCACTATTAGATCAAGATCCCCGGTTATCCTCCCCAGAACACAGTGCTTACTATTAAACTTGACAATATTAGATTCAGCAGCTTTCCTGAGTTGGTTTCTACATCTAACCTACCAGATTACCTGCACCAATTATTCTGCTTTATTCTAAAAAAGGAACCCCCTTCCCAGATACGTGTAGCGAGGTCACACAGGATTCCCATATCTAACTTCCTACAGATGCACTGGGTAACACCCCCCCTTCTATTTGATGGAGATTCTATTTCTGTGTTTGGGGACTTCTCCCTGTTAACCTCGCAATGGAGAAAAGATCTTCCCCCAATGATTACAGCATTGTGCATGAATAACATTCAGCACAGATGGAGATTCCCACTTAAGCTTATGGAGACTCATGTGGGAGTTACACTTGTCTTGCAGTTCAAAGGCAATGCAAAGGCATTTGCAGATGCTCTCCAGATTTAATTGAAGGACCTAACCTCCGAGATTATCATCCTTGGAGACAGAGATGCAGTGGAACACTTCCCCACCTGTCCGAGGTCAGTGGCATTCCGTACCTAGGAAGAGAAGGCCCAGGTGCCCCTGACTGCCGATGAAGACTCTCCGTCAACTCACCATTCTGGTCATGGATGTCTTTCTGGTGGCTCAGACTGGCTTGCTTCACTCCTACTCTGGACGAGCCTCTAATCATCTAAAATTGACTCTGAGGGACATATTCTTGTTCTATTATTACTTGAACATGAGATTTTGTTGATGTTTGTGGGCCCTCGGCACAGGGCAAGGTCCTCCTGTGAATGCAGGCAGTCATTGTTATGGACCAGGAACCAGACAGGATACAAAATGTAAAAATGCAAAACACCTTCATTAAAATAACAAAAGCAAACAAAACAAAATCGTGATCCAGAAGCCTAAACCAAAAGACAAGCCGGGTTCAGGAACCAAGACAGGTACTCAGCCAAGCCGGGGTCAGGAATACAGAGATCAGCGAAGTCAGGAACAATCCAGCAGCCAGGAGCCACAAGGGTTGTCAGAGGAAGCCAGGTCATACACAGGTAGTCAGTAATGCAGTATAACACTCTTGCAGCCAGAAGCAAACACAAGGGTGATCAGGTAGGGAGCCAAGCTGCTTTAAATACTCTGGGAAGGTTGGCTGTTGGCTGATAGCAGTCAGGTGAGCAAACACAGAGAGGCCAACTGATTCAACCTGATCCATCAAAGAGAAGGCAGCAGTAATGGATAGCAGAGTACTGGATTAGCTCATACAGCAGAATAGCTAGGCAGAGTGGGAGCAATTCAGCCAAACCTTAACATTCCTGCCCCGGGTAGACTGTAACCGGACACACTGATACACTATGAGGGGCAAGGTGGATGGGCTAGGATTGCTTGTTAGGCTACTTACTATTACCATCCCTCTTCATGTCCAAGCTTCTTTATAATCCGTCTCTCATGGACACTGAGGTTTCTTCCCTGACCCACCTCTCTATTTGTGATCAAACATTTCATTTAATTTATTTTACATTATAGTTGTCTCTATGACTAATGTCTCATTTGGCTCCTGCAGGTGGATGGTAGTCGGGTCCTTGGCCTGGAGCTGAATCCCTTCCCTTATGGGGGGCTGCCCTTGCTTTAGGTGGGGATGAGACAGGCCTTGGGTAGGATTCACTATACAGACTGGGGCTATCTTTATGTCACACACACAAGTATAGGCTGACGGGAGGAACCCTGAGTATAGAACACGGATGAAGGTTGGACTCTTCCAACAAGAAATCGGGGAGCAAGATGCTGGGGTGCAATGCTAGAGTATGTTGCTTGAGTACGGTGGTTGCCCCGAAGGAGTTGTGCTGCAGCCTAGCCATATAAAGTTGCTAGCCGCTAAGCTAGATAAGCCCCCACTGGTTGAGCCAGAGAGGTCCGCAATAACCCCTTAGAGACAAACTATACTACCCGAAACCCAAGGAGGAACAATTTCCAACAGGAAACTAACAGGATACTCACACAGACTAGGCAGGAGGCAAGGAACCAGAGATCCAAGGCAGAGCAGGGTTAGAAGACGTTAGATCCATGCAGACAGGATCAGACACAAGAATATGACAGTATTGGACTTGAGGCAGGAAAATGGTCTCAGACAGGCAGGGTCATACACTGTAATCAGGCTGTAATGTGCTGAGGCAGGAGAATGTTCTTAGACAGGCAGGGCCATACACTGTAATCAGGCTGTAATGGGCTGAGGAAGGAGAATGGTCTCAGGCAGGCAGGGTCATACACTGTAATCAGGCTGTAATGGGCTGAGGAAGGAGAATGGTCACAGACAGGCAGGGCCATACACTGTAATCAGGCTGTAATGTGCTGAGGAAGGAGAATGGTCACAGACAGGCAGGGTCATACACTGTAATCAGGCTGTAATGTGCTGAGGCAGGAGAATGGTCACAGACAGGCAGGGCCATACACTGTAATCAGGCTGTATTGGGCTGAGGCAGGAGAATGGTCACAGACAGGCAGGGCCATACACTGTAATCAGGCTGTAATGTGCTGAGGAAGGAGAATGGTCACAGACAGGCAGGGCCATACACTGTAATCAGGCTGTAATGGGCTGAGGCAGGAGAATGGTCACAGACAGGCAGGGTCATACACTGTAATCAGGCTGTAATGGGCTGATGCAGGAGAATGTTCTTAGACAGGCAGGGCCATACACTGTAATCAGGCTGTAATGGGCTGAGGCAGGAGAATGGTCACAGACAGGCAGGGTCATACACTGTAATCAGGCTGTAATGTGCTGAGGCAGGAGAATGGTCACAGACAGGCAGGGTCATACACAGTAATCAGGCTGTAATGGGCTGATGCAGGAGAATGTTCTTAGACAGGCAGGGCCATACACTGTAATCAGGCTGTAATGTGCTGAGGAAGGAGAATGGTCACAGACAGGCAGGGCCATACACTGTAATCAGGCTGTAATGGACTGAGGCAGGAGAATGGTCACAGACAGGCAGGGTCATACACTGTAATCAGGCTGTAATGGGCTGAGGCAGGAGAATGGTCACAGACAGGCAGGGCCATACACTGTAATCAGGCTGTAATGTGCTGAGGCAGGAGAATGGTCACAGACAGGCAGGGCCATACACTGTAATCAGGCTGTAATGGGCTGAGGAAGGAGAATGGTCACAGATAGGCAGGGCCATACACTGTAATCAGGCTGTAATGTGCTGAGGAAGGAGAATGGTCACAGACAGGCAGGGCCATACACTGTAATCAGGCTGTAATGTGCTGAGGCAGGAGAATGGTCACAGACAGGCAGGGCCATACACTGTAATCAGGCTGTAATGTGCTGAGGCAGGAGAATGGTCTCAGACAGGCAGGGCCATACACTGTAATCAGGCTGTAATGTGCTGAGGAAGGAGAATGGTCACAGACAGGCAGGGCCATACACTGTAATCAGGCTGTAATGGGCTGAGGCAGGACAATGGTCACAGACAGGCAGGGCCATACACTGTAATCAGGCTGTAATGGGCTGAGGCAGGAGAATGGTCACAGACAGGCAGGGTCATACACTGTAATAAGGCTGTAATGTGCTGAGGCAGGAGAATGGTCTCAGACAGGCAGGGTCATACACTGTAATAAGGCTGTAATGTGCTGAGGCAGGAGAATGGTCACAGACAGGCAGGGTCATACACTGTAATCAGGCTGTAATGTGCTGAGGCAGGAGAATGGTCACAGACAGGCAGGGTCATACACTGTAATCAGGCTGTAATGTGCTGAGGAAGGAGAATGGTCTCAGACAGGCAGGGCCATACACTGTAATCAGGCTGTAATGGGCTGAGGCAGGAGAATGGTCACAGACAGGCAGGGCCATACACTGTAATCAGGCTGTAATGTGCTGAGGAAGGAGAATGGTCACAGACAGGCAGGGCCATACACTGCAATCAGGCTGTAATGTGCTGAGGCAGGAGAATGGTCACAGACAGGCAGGGTCATACACTGTAATCAGGCTGTAATGGGCTGAGGCAGGAGAATGGTCTCAGATAGGCAGGGTCATACACTGTAATCAGGCTGTAATGGGCTGAGGCAGGAGAATGGTCACAGACAGGCAGGGTCATACACTGTAATCAGTCTGTAATGGGCTGAGGCAGGAGAATGGTCACAGACAGGCAGGGTCATACACTGTAATCAGGCTGTAATGTGCTGAGGAAGGAGAATGGTCACAGACAGGCAGGGCCATACACTGTAATCAGGCTGTAATGTGCTGAGGCAGGAGAATGGTCACAGACAGGCAGGGTCATACACTGTAATCAGGCTGTAATGGGCTGAGGCAGGAGAATGGTCTCAGATAGGCAGGGTCATACACTGTAATCAGGCTGTAATGGGCTGAGGCAGGAGAATGGTCACAGACAGGCAGGGTCATACACTGTAATCAGGCTGTAATGGGCTGAGGCAGGAGAATGGTCACAGACAGGCAGGGCCATACACTGTAATCAGGCTGTAATGTGCTGAGGAAGGAGAATGGTCTCAGACAGGCAGGGCCATACACTGTAATCAGGCTGTAATGTGCTGATGCAGGAGATTGGTCACAGACAGGCAGGGCCATACACTGTAATCAGGCTGTAATGTGCTGAGGCAGGAGAATGGTCACAGACAGGCAGGGCCATACACTGTAATCAGGCTGTAATGTGCTGAGGCAGGAGAATGGTCTCAGACAGGCAGGGCCATACACTGTAATCAGACTGTAATGTGCTGATGCAGGAGAATGGTCACAGACAGGCAGGGCCATACACTGTAATCAGGCTGTAATGTGCTGAGGCAGGAGAATGGTCACAGACAGGCAGGGTCATACACTGTAATCAGGCTGTAATGTGCTGAGGAAGGAGAATGGTCTCAGACAGGCAGGGCCATACACTGTAATCAGGCTGTAATGGGCTGAGGCAGGAGAATGGTCACAGACAGGCAGGGTCATACACTGTAATCAGGCTGTAATGGGCTGAGGAAGGAGAATGGTCACAGACAGGCAGGGCCATACACTGTAATCAGGCTGTAATGTGCTGAGGCAGGAGAATGGTCACAGACAGGCAGGGTCATGCACTGTAATCAGGCTGTAATGTGCTGAGGCAGGAGAATGGTCACAGACAGGCAGGGCCATACACTGTAATCAGGCTGTAATGTGCTGAGGCAGGAGAATGGTCACAGACAGGCAGGGTCATACACTGTAATCAGGCTGTAATGTGCTGAGGCAGGAGAATGGTCTCAGACAGGCAGGGCCATACACTGTAATCAGGCTGTAATGGGCTGAGGAAGGAGAATGGTCACAGACAGGCAGGGTCATACACTGTAATCAGGCTGTAATGGGCTGAGGCAGGAGAATGGTCACAGACAGGCAGGGTCATACACTGTAATCAGGCTGTAATGGGCTGAGGCAGGAGAATGGTCTCAGACAGGCAGGGCCATACACTGTAATCAGGCTGTAATGGGCTGAGGAAGGAGAATGGTCACAGACAGGCAGGGCCATACACTGTAATCAGGCTGTAATGTGCTGAGGAAGGAGAATGGTCACAGACAGGCAGGGTCATACACTGTAATCAGTCTGTAATGGGCTGAGGCAGGAGAATGGTCACAGACAGGCAGGGTCATACACTGTAATCAGGCTGTAATGTGCTGAGGCAGGAGAATGGTCACAGACAGGCAGGGTCATACACTGTAATCAGGCTGTAATGGGCTGAGGCAGGAGAATGGTCACAGACAGGCATGGCCATACACTGTAATCAGGCTGTAATGTGCTGAGGCAGGAGAATGGTCTCAGACAGGCAGGGCCATACACTGTAATCAGGCTGTAATGTGCTGAGGCAGGAGAATGGTCACAGACAGGCAGGGTCATACACTGGAATCAGGCTGTAATGGGCTGAGGCAGGAGAATGGTCACAGACAGGCAGGGTCATACACAGTAATCAGGCTGTAATGTGCTGAGGCAGGAGAATGGTCACAGACAGGCAGGGCCATACACTGTAATCAGGCTGTAATGTGCTGAGGCAGGAGAATGGTCACAGACAGGCAGGGCTATACACTGTAATCAGGCTGTAATGTGCTGAGGCAGGAGAATGGTCACAGACAGGCAGGGTCATACACTGTAATCAGGCTGTAATGGGCTGAGGCAGGAGAATGGTCACAGACAGGCAGGGTCATACACTGTAATCAGGCTGTAATGGGCTGAGGCAGGAGAATGGTCACAGACAGGCAGGGTCATACACTGTAATCAGGCTGTAATGGGCTGAGGCAGGAGAATGGTCACAGACAGGCAGGGCCATACACTGTAATCAGGCTGTAATGGGCTGAGGCAGGAGAATGGTCACAGACAGGCAGGGCCATACACTGTAATCAGGCTGTAATGTGCTGAGGAAGGAGAATGGTCACAGACAGGCAGGGTCATACACTGTAATCAGGCTGTAATGGGCTGAGGCAGGAGAATGGTCACAGACAGGCAGGGTCATACACTGTAATCAGGCTGTAATGGGCTGAGGCAGGAGAATGGTCACAGACAGGCAGGGCCATACACTGTAATCAGGCTGTAATGTGCTGAGGAAGGAGAATGGTCACAGACAGGCAGGGTCATACACTGTAATCAGGCTGTAATGGGCTGAGGCAGGAGAATGGTCACAGACAGGCAGGGTCATACACTGTAATCAGGCTGTAATGGGCTGAGGCAGGAGAATGGTCACAGACAGGCAGGGCCATACACTGTAATCAGGCTGTAATGTGCTGAGGCAGGAGAATGGTCACAGACAGGCAGGGCCATACACTGTAATCAGGCTGTAATGTGCTGAGGAAGGAGAATGGTCACAGACAGGCAGGGTCATACACTGTAATCAGGCTGTAATGGGCTGAGGCAGGAGAATGGTCACAGACAGGCAGGGTCATACACTGTAATCAGGCTGTAATGTGCTGAGGAAGGAGAATGGTCACAGACAGGCAGGGTCATACACTGTAATCAGGCTGTAATGGGCTGAGGAAGGAGAATGGTCTCAGACAGGCAGGGTCATACACAGTAATCAGGCTGTAATGTGCTGAGGCAGGAGAATGGTCACAGACAGGCAGGGTCATACACTGTAATCAGGCTGTAATGTGCTGAGGCAGGAGAATGGTCACAGACAGGCAGGGTCATACACTGTAATCAGGTTGTAATGTGCTGAGGCAGGAGAATGGTCACAGACAGGCAGGGCCATACACTGTAATCAGGCTGTAATGTGCTGAGGCAGGAGAATGGTCACAGACAGGCAGGGTCATACACTGTAATCAGGCTGTAATGTGCTGAGGAAGGAGAATGGTCACAGACAGGCAGGGCCATACACTGTAATCAGGCTGTAATGTGCTGAGGAAGGAGAATGGTCACAGACAGGCAGGGCCATACACTGTAATCAGGCTGTAATGGGCTGAGGAAGGAGAATGGTCACAGACAGGCAGGGTCATACACTGTAATCAGGCTGTAATGGGCTGAGGAAGGAGAATGGTCTCAGGCAGGCAGGGTCATACACTGTAATCAGGCTGTAATGGGCTGAGGCAGGAGAATGGTCACAGACAGGCAGGGCCATACACTGTAATCAGGCTGTAATGGGCTGAGGAAGGAGAATGGTCACAGACAGGAAGGGTCATACACTGTAATCAGGCTGTAATGTGCTGAGGCAGGAGAATGGTCACAGACAGGCAGGGTCATACACTGTAATTAGGCTGTAATGTGCTGAGGAAGGAGAATGGTCTCAGACAGGCAGGGCCATACACAGTAATCAGGCTGTAATGTGCTGAGGCAGGAGAATGGTCACAGACAGGCAGGGTCATACACTGTAATCAGGCTGTAATGTGCTGAGGAAGGAGAATGGTCTCAGACAGGCAGGGCCATACACTGTAATCAGGCTGTAATGTGCTGAGGCAGGAGAATGGTCACAGACAGGCAGGGTCATACACTGTAATCAGGCTGTAATGGGCTGAGGCAGGAGAATGGTCACAGACAGGCAGGGTCATACACTGTAATCAGGCTGTAATGTGCTGAGGCAGGAGAATGGTCACAGACAGGCAGGGCCATACACTGTAATCAGGCTGTAATGGGCTGAGGCAGGAGAATGGTCTGAGGCAGGCAGGGTCATACACTGTAATCAGGCTGTAATGTGCTGAGGAAGGAGAATGGTCTCAGACAGGCAGGGCCATACACTGTAATCAGGCTGTAATGTGCTGAGGCAGGAGAATGGTCACAGACAGGCAGGGCCATACACTGTAATCAGGCTGTAATGTGCTGAGGCAGGAGAATGGTCTCAGACAGGCAGGGTCATACACTGTAATCAGGCTGTAATGTGCTGAGGCAGGAGAATGGTCACAGACAGGCAGGGCCATACACTGTAATCAGGCTGTAATGTGCTGAGGCAGGAGAATGGTCACAGACAGGCAGGGCCATACACTGTAATCAGGCTGTAATGGGCTGAGGCAGGAGAATGGTCACAGACAGGCAGGGTCATACACTGTAATCAGGCTGTAATGGGCTGAGGCAGGAGAATGGTCTCAGATAGGCAGGGTCATACACTGTAATCAGGCTGTAATGGGCTGAGGCAGGAGAATGGTCACAGACAGGCAGGGTCATACACTGTAATCAGGCTGTAATGGGCTGAGGCAGGAGAATGGTCACAGACAGGCAGGGCCATACACTGTAATCAGGCTGTAATGTACTGAGGAAGGAGAATGGTCTCAGACAGGCAGGGCCATACACTGTAATCAGGCTGTAATGTGCTGATGCAGGAGATTGGTCACAGACAGGCAGGGCCATACACTGTAATCAGGCTGTAATGTGCTGAGGCAGGAGAATGGTCACAGACAGGCAGGGCCATACACTGTAATCAGGCTGTAATGTGCTGAGGCAGGAGAATGGTCTCAGACAGGCAGGGCCATACACTGTAATCAGGCTGTAATGTGCTGAGGCAGGAGAATGGTCACAGACAGGCAGGGCCATACACTGTAATCAGGCTGTAATGGGCTGAGGCAGGACAATGGTCACAGACAGGCAGGGCCATACACTGTAATCAGGCTGTAATGGGCTGAGGCAGGAGAATGGTCACAGACAGGCAGGGTCATACACTGTAATAAGGCTGTAATGTGCTGAGGCAGGAGAATGGTCTCAGACAGGCAGGGTCATACACTGTAATAAGGCTGTAATGTGCTGAGGCAGGAGAATGGTCACAGACAGGCAGGGTCATACACTGTAATCAGGCTGTAATGTGCTGAGGCAGGAGAATGGTCACAGACAGGCAGGGTCATACACTGTAATCAGGCTGTAATGTGCTGAGGAAGGAGAATGGTCTCAGACAGGCAGGGCCATACACTGTAATCAGGCTGTAATGGGCTGAGGCAGGACAATGGTCACAGACAGGCAGGGTCATACACTGTAATCAGGCTGTAATGGGCTGAGGAAGGAGAATGGTCACAGACAGGCAGGGCCATACACTGTAATCAGACTGTAATGTGCTGAGGAAGGAGAATGGTCTCAGACAGGCAGGGCCATACACTGTAATCAGGCTGTAATGGGCTGAGGAAGGAGAATGGTCTCAGACAGGCAGGGCCATACACTGTAATCAGGCTGTAATGGGCTGAGGCAGGAGAATGGTCACAGACAGGCAGGGTCATACACTGTAATCAGGCTGTAATGGGCTGAGGAAGGAGAATGGTCACAGACAGGCAGGGTCATACACTGTAATCAGGCTGTAATGTGCTGAGGCAGGAGAATGGTCTCAGGCAGGCAGGGCCATACACTGTAATCAGGCTGTAATGTGCTGAGGAAGGAGAATGGTCACAGACAGGCAGGGCCATACACTGTAATCAGGCTGTAATGTGCTGAGGCAGGAGAATGGTCACAGACAGGCAGGGTCATACACTGTAATCAGGCTGTAATGGGCTGAGGCAGGAGAATGGTCTCAGACAGGCAGGGCCATACACTGTAATCAGGCTGTAATGGGCTGAGGAAGGAGAATGGTCACAGACAGGCAGGGTCATACACTGTAATCAGGCTGTAATGGGCTGAGGCAGGAGAATGGTCACAGACAGGCAGGGCCATACACTGTAATCAGGCTGTAATGTGCTGAGGAAGGAGAATGGTCACAGACAGGCAGGGCCATACACTGTAATCAGGCTGTAATGTGCTGAGGAAGGAGAATGGTCACAGACAGGCAGGGTCATACACAGTAATCAGGCTGTAATGGGCTGAGGCAGGAGAATGGTCACAGACAGGCAGGGTCATACACTGTAATCAGGCTGTAATGGGCTGAGGCAGGAGAATGGTCACAGACAGGCAGGGTCATACACTGTAATCAGGCTGTAATGGGCTGAGGCAGGAGAATGGTCACAGACAGGCAGGGCCATACACTGTAATCAGGCTGTAATGTGCTGAGGCAGGAGAATGGTCACAGACAGGCAGGGCCATACACTGTAATCAGGCTGTAATGGGCTGAGGAAGGAGAATGGTCTCAGACAGGCAGGGCCATACACTGTAATCAGGCTGTAATGTGCTGAGGCAGGAGAATGGTCACAGACAGGCAGGGCCATACACTGTAATCAGGCTGTAATGGGCTGAGGCAGGAGAATGGTCTCAGACAGGCAGGGCCATACACTGTAATCAGGCTGTAATGTGCTGAGGAAGGAGAATGGTCACAGACAGGCAGGGCCATACACTGTAATCAGGCTGTAATGGGCTGAGGCAGGAGAATGGTCACAGACAGGCAGGGCCATACACTGTAATCAGGCTGTAATGGGCTGAGGAAGGAGAATGGTCACAGACAGGCAGGGTCATACACTGTAATCAGGCTGTAATGTGCTGAGGCAGGAGAATGGTCACAGACAGGAAGGGTCATACACTGTAATCAGGCTGTAATGTGCTGAGGCAGGAGAATGGTCACAGACAGGCAGGGCCATACACTGTAATCAGGCTGTAATGGGCTGAGGCAGGAGAATGGTCACAGACAGGCAGGGCCATACACTGTAATCAGGCTGTAATGGGCTGAGGAAGGAGAATGGTCACAGACAGGCAGGGTCATACACTGTAATCAGGCTGTAATGTGCTGAGGCAGGAGAATGGTCACAGACAGGAAGGGTCATACACTGTAATCAGGCTGTAATGTGCTGAGGCAGGAGAATGGTCACAGACAGGCAGGGTCATACACTGTAATTAGGCTGTAATGTGCTGAGGAAGGAGAATGGTCTCAGACAGGCAGGGCCATACACAGTAATCAGGCTGTAATGTGCTGAGGCAGGAGAATGGTCACAGACAGGCAGGGTCATACACTGTAATCAGGTTGTAATGTGCTGAGGAAGGAGAATGGTCTCAGACAGGCAGGGCCATACACTGTAATCAGGCTGTAATGTGCTGAGGAAGGAGAATGGTCACAGACAGGCAGGGTCATACACTGTAATTAGGCTGTAATGTGCTGAGGAAGGAGAATGGTCTCAGACAGGCAGGGCCATACACAGTAATCAGGCTGTAATGTGCTGAGGCAGGAGAATGGTCACAGACAGGCAGGGTCATACACTGTAATCAGGTTGTAATGTGCTGAGGAAGGAGAATGGTCTCAGACAGGCAGGGCCATACACTGTAATCAGGCTGTAATGTGCTGAGGCAGGAGAATGGTCACAGACAGGCAGGGTCATACACTGTAATCAGGCTGTAATGGGCTGAGGCAGGAGAATGGTCACAGACAGGCAGGGTCATACACTGTAATCAGGCTGTAATGTGCTGAGGCAGGAGAATGGTCACAGACAGGCAGGGCCATACACTGTAATCAGGCTGTAATGGGCTGAGGCAGGAGAATGGTCTGAGGCAGGCAGGGTCATACACTGTAATCAGGCTGTAATGTGCTGAGGAAGGAGAATGGTCTCAGACAGGCAGGGCCATACACTGTAATCAGGCTGTAATGTGCTGAGGCAGGAGAATGGTCACAGACAGGCAGGGCCATACTCTGTAATCAGGCTGTAATGTGCTGAGGCAGGAGAATGGTCTCAGACAGGCAGGGCCATACACTGTAATCAGGCTGTAATGTGCTGAGGCAGGAGAATGGTCACAGACAGGCAGGGCCATACACTGTAATCAGGCTGTAATGGGCTGAGGCAGGAGAATGGTCACAGACAGGCAGGGTCATACACTGTAATCAGTCTGTAATGGGCTGAGGAAGGAGAATGGTCACAGACAGGCAGGGCCATACACTGTAATCAGGCTGTAATGTGCTGAGGAAGGAGAATGGTCACAGACAGGCAGGGTCATACACTGTAATCAGGCTGTAATGGGCTGAAGAAAGAGAATGGTCTCAGACAGGCAGGGCCATACACTGTAATCAGGCTGTAATGTGCTGAGGAAGGAGAATGGTCGCAGACAGGCAGGGCCATACACTGTAATCAGGCTGTAATGGGCTGAGGAAGGAGAATGGTCACAGACAGGCAGGGCCATACACTGTAATCAGGCTGTAATGTGCTGAGGCAGGAGAATGGTCACAGACAGGCAGGGCCATACACAGTAATCAGGCTGTAATGTGCTGAGACAGGAGAATGGTCACAGACAGGCAGGGTCATACACTGTAATCAGGCTGTAATGTGCTGAGGCAGGAGAATGGTCTCAGACAGGCAGGGTCATACACTGTAATCAGGCTGTAATGGGCTGAGGCAGGAGAATGGTCACAGACAGGCAGGGTCATACACTGTAATCAGGCTGTAATGGGCTGAGGCAGGAGAATGGTCACAGACAGGCAGGGTCATACACTGTAATCAGGCTGTAATGTGCTGAGGCAGGAGAATGGTCTCAGACAGGCAGGGTCATACACTGTAATCAGGCTGTAATGGGCTGAGGCAGGAGAATGGTCACAGACAGGCAGGGCCATACACTGTAATCAGGCTGTAATGTGCTGAGGCAGGAGAATGGTCTCAGACAGGCAGGGTCATACACTGTAATCAGGCTGTAATGGGCTGAGGCAGGAGAATGGTCACAGACAGGCAGGGCCATACACTGTAATCAGGCTGTAATGTGCTGAGGCAGGAGAATGGTCACAGACAGGCAGGGCCATACACTGTAATCAGGCTGTAATGGGCTGAGGCAGGAGAATGGTCACAGACAGGCAGGGCCATACACTGTAATCAGTCTGTAATGGGCTGAGGAAGGAGAATGGTCTCAGACAGGCAGGGCCATACACTGTAATCAGGCTGTAATGGGCTGAGGCAGGAGAATGGTCACAGACAGGCAGGGTCATACATTGTAATCAGGCTGTAATGGGCTGAGGCAGGAGAATGGTCACAGACAGGCAGGGCCATACACTGTAATCAGTCTGTAATGGGCTGAGGAAGGAGAATGGTCTCAGACAGGCAGGGTCATACACTGTAATCAGGCTGTAATGTGCTGAGGAAGGAGAATGGTCACAGACAGGCAGGGTCATACACTGTAATCAGGCTGTAATGGGCTGAGGAAGGAGAATGGTCACAGACAGGCAGGGCCATACACTGTAATCAGGCTGTAATGTGCTGAGGCAGGAGAATGGTCACAGACAGGCAGGGCCATACACTGTAATCAGGCTGTAATGGGCTGAGGCAGGAGAATGGTCTCAGACAGGCAGGGCCATACACTGTAATCAGTCTGTAATGGGCTGAGGAAGGAGAATGGTCTCAGACAGGCAGGGCCATACACTGTAATCAGGCTGTAATGGGCTGAGGCAGGAGAATGGTCTCAGGCAGGCAGGGCCATACACTGTAATCAGGCTGTAATGGGCTGAGGCAGGAGAATGGTCACAGGTAGGCAGGGCCATACACTGTAATCAGGCTGTAATGGGCTGAGGAAGGAGAATGGTCACAGACAGGCAGGGCCATACACTGTAATCAGTCTGTAATGGGCTGAGGCAGGAGAATGGTCACAGACAGGCAGGGCCATACACTGTAATCAGGCTGTAATGTGCTGAGGAAGGAGAATGGTCACAGACAGGCAGGGCCATACACTGTAATCAGGCTGTAATGGGCTGAGGCAGGAGAATGGTCACAGACAGGCAGGGTCATACACTGTAATCAGGCTGTAATGGGCTGAGGCAGGAGAATGGTCACAGACAGGCAGGGCCATACACTGTAATCAGGCTGTAATGTGCTGAGGAAGGAGAATGGTCACAGACAGGCAGGGTCATACACTGTAATCAGGCTGTAATGGGCTGAGGCAGGAGAATGGTCACAGACAGGCAGGGCCATACACTGTAATCAGGCTGTAATGGGCTGAGGCAGGAGAATGGTCACAGACAGGCAGGGTCATACACTGTAATCAGGCTGTAATGTGCTGAGGCAGGAGAATGGTCACAGACAGGAAGGGTCATACACTGTAATCAGGCTGTAATGTGCTGAGGCAGGAGAATGGTCACAGACAGGCAGGGTCATACACTGTAATTAGGCTGTAATGTGCTGAGGAAGGAGAATGGTCTCAGACAGGCAGGGCCATACACTGTAATCAGGCTGTAATGTGCTGAGGAAGGAGAATGGTCACAGACAGGCAGGGTCATACACTGTAATCAGGCTGTAATGTGCTGAGGAAGGAGAATGGTCACAGACAGGCAGGGTCATACACTGTAATCAGGCTGTAATGTGCTGAGGCAGGAGAATGGTCTCAGACAGGCAGGGTCATACACTGTAATCAGGCTGTAATGGGCTGAGGCAGGAGAATGGTCACAGACAGGCAGGGCCATACACTGTAATCAGTCTGTAATGGGCTGAGGAAGGAGAATGTTCTTAGACAGGCAGGGTCATACACTGTAATCAGGCTGTAATGTGCTGAGGCAGGAGATTGGTCACAGACAGGCAGGGCCATACACTGTAATCAGGCTGTAATGTGCTGAGGAAGGAGAATGTTCTTAGACAGGCAGGGCCATACACTGTAATCAGTCTGTAATGGGCTGAGGCAGGAGAATGGTCTCAGACAGGCAGGGTCATACACTGTAATCAAGCTGTAATGTGCTGAGGCAGGAGATTGGTCACAGACAGGCAGGGCCATACACTGTAATCAGGCTGTAATGTGCTGAGGAAGGAGAATGTTCTTAGACAGGCAGGGCCATACACTGTAATCAGGCTGTAATGTGCTGAGGCAGGAGAATGGTCTCAGACAGGCAGGGTCATACACTGTAATCAGGCTGTAATGGGCTGAGGCAGGAGAATGGTCACAGACAGGCAGGGTCATACACTGTAATCAGGCTGTAATGTGCTGAGGCAGGAGATTGGTCACAGACAGGCAGGGCCATACACTGTAATCAGGCTGTAATGTGCTGAGGCAGGAGAATGGTCACAGACAGGCAGGGTCATACACTGTAATCAGGCTGTAATGTGCTGAGGAAGGAGAATGGTCTCAGACAGGCAGGGCCATACACTGTAATCAGGCTGTAATGTGCTGAGGCAGGAGAATGGTCACAGACAGGCAGGGTCATACACTGTAATCAGGCTGTAATGGGCTGAGGCAGGAGAATGGTCACAGACAGGCAGGGTCATACACTGTAATCAGGCTGTAATGTGCTGAGGCAGGAGAATGGTCACAGACAGGCAGGGCCATACACTGTAATCAGGCTGTAATGGGCTGAGGCAGGAGAATGGTCTCAGGCAGGCAGGGTCATACACTGTAATCAGGCTGTAATGTGCTGAGGAAGGAGAATGGTCTCAGACAGGCAGGGCCATACACTGTAATCAGGCTGTAATGTGCTGAGGCAGGAGAATGGTCACAGACAGGCAGGGCCATACACTGTAATCAGGCTGTAATGGGCTGAGGCAGGAGAATGGTCACAGACAGGCAGGGTCATACACTGTAATCAGGCTGTAATGGGCTGAGGAAGGAGAATGGTCACAGACAGGCAGGGCCATACACTGTAATCAGGCTGTAATGTGCTGAGGAAGGAGAATGGTCACAGACAGGCAGGGTCATACACTGTAATCAGGCTGTAATGGGCTGAAGAAAGAGAATGGTCTCAGACAGGCAGGGCCATACACTGTAATCAGGCTGTAATGTGCTGAGGAAGGAGAATGGTCGCAGACAGGCAGGGCCATACACTGTAATCAGGCTGTAATGGGCTGAGGAAGGAGAATGGTCACAGACAGGCAGGGCCATACACTGTAATCAGGCTGTAATGTGCTGAGGCAGGAGAATGGTCACAGACAGGCAGGGCCATACACAGTAATCAGGCTGTAATGTGCTGAGGCAGGAGAATGGTCACAGACAGGCAGGGTCATACACTGTAATCAGGCTGTAATGTGCTGAGGCAGGAGAATGGTCTCAGACAGGCAGGGTCATACACTGTAATCAGGCTGTAATGGGCTGAGGAAGGAGAATGGTCTCAGACAGGCAGGGTCATACACAGTAATCAGGCTGTAATTTGCTGAGGCAGGAGAATGGTCACAGACAGGAAGGGTCATACACTGTAATCAGGCTGTAATGTGCTGAGGCAGGAGAATGGTCACAGACAGGCAGGGTCATACACTGTAATTAGGCTGTAATGTGCTGAGGAAGGAGAATGGTCTCAGACAGGCAGGGCCATACACAGTAATCAGGCTGTAATGTGCTGAGGCAGGAGAATGGTCACAGACAGGCAGGGTCATACACTGTAATCAGGTTGTAATGTGCTGAGGAAGGAGAATGGTCTCAGACAGGCAGGGCCATACACTGTAATCAGGCTGTAATGTGCTGAGGCAGGAGAATGGTCACAGACAGGCAGGGTCATACACTGTAATCAGGCTGTAATGGGCTGAGGCAGGAGAATGGTCACAGACAGGCAGGGTCATACACTGTAATCAGGCTGTAATGTGCTGAGGCAGGAGAATGGTCACAGACAGGCAGGGCCATACACTGTAATCAGGCTGTAATGGGCTGAGGCAGGAGAATGGTCTGAGGCAGGCAGGGTCATACACTGTAATCAGGCTGTAATGTGCTGAGGAAGGAGAATGGTCTCAGACAGGCAGGGCCATACACTGTAATCAGGCTGTAATGTGCTGAGGCAGGAGAATGGTCACAGACAGGCAGGGCCATACACTGTAATCAGGCTGTAATGTGCTGAGGCAGGAGAATGGTCTCAGACAGGCAGGGCCATACACTGTAATCAGGCTGTAATGTGCTGAGGCAGGAGAATGGTCACAGACAGGCAGGGCCATACACTGTAATCAGGCTGTAATGGGCTGAGGCAGGAGAATGGTCACAGACAGGCAGGGTCATACACTGTAATCAGGCTGTAATGGGCTGAGGAAGGAGAATGGTCACAGACAGGCAGGGCCATACACTGTAATCAGGCTGTAATGTGCTGAGGAAGGAGAATGGTCACAGACAGGCAGGGTCATACACTGTAATCAGGCTGTAATGGGCTGAAGAAAGAGAATGGTCTCAGACAGGCAGGGCCATACACTGTAATCAGGCTGTAATGTGCTGAGGAAGGAGAATGGTCGCAGACAGGCAGGGCCATACACTGTAATCAGGCTGTAATGGGCTGAGGAAGGAGAATGGTCACAGACAGGCAGGGCCATACACTGTAATCAGGCTGTAATGTGCTGAGGCAGGAGAATGGTCACAGACAGGCAGGGCCATACACAGTAATCAGGCTGTAATGTGCTGAGGCAGGAGAATGGTCACAGACAGGCAGGGTCATACACTGTAATCAGGCTGTAATGTGCTGAGGCAGGAGAATGGTCTCAGACAGGCAGGGTCATACACTGTAATCAGGCTGTAATGGGCTGAGGCAGGAGAATGGTCACAGACAGGCAGGGTCATACACTGTAATCAGGCTGTAATGGGCTGAGGCAGGAGAATGGTCACAGACAGGCAGGGTCATACACTGTAATCAGGCTGTAATGTGCTGAGGCAGGAGAATGGTCTCAGACAGGCAGGGTCATACACTGTAATCAGGCTGTAATGGGCTGAGGCAGGAGAATGGTCACAGACAGGCAGGGCCATACACTGTAATCAGGCTGTAATGTGCTGAGGCAGGAGAATGGTCTCAGACAGGCAGGGTCATACACTGTAATCAGGCTGTAATGGGCTGAGGCAGGAGAATGGTCACAGACAGGCAGGGTCATACACTGTAATCAGGCTGTAATGGGCTGAGGCAGGAGAATGGTCACAGACAGGCAGGGCCATACACTGTAATCAGTCTGTAATGGGCTGAGGAAGGAGAATGGTCTCAGACAGGCAGGGCCATACACTGTAATCAGGCTGTAATGGGCTGAGGCAGGAGAATGGTCACAGACAGGCAGGGTCATACACTGTAATCAGGCTGTAATGGGCTGAGGCAGGAGAATGGTCACAGACAGGCAGGGCCATACACTGTAATCAGTCTGTAATGGGCTGAGGAAGGAGAATGGTCTCAGACAGGCAGGGCCATACACTGTAATCAGGCTGTAATGGGCTGAGGCAGGAGAATGGTCACAGACAGGCAGGGTCATACACTGTAATCAGGCTGTAATGTGCTGAGGAAGGAGAATGGTCACAGACAGGCAGGGCCATACACTGTAATCAGGCTGTAATGTGCTGAGGAAGGAGAATGGTCACAGACAGGCAGGGTCATACACTGTAATCAGGCTGTAATGTGCTGAGGCAGGAGAATGGTCACAGACAGGCAGGGTCATACACTGTAATCAGGCTGTAATGTGCTGAGGCAGGAGAATGGTCACAGACAGGCAGGGTCATACACTGTAATCAGGCTGTAATGGGCTGAGGCAGGAGAATGGTCACAGACAGGCAGGGCCATACACTGTAATCAGGCTGTAATGTGCTGAGGAATGAGAATGGTCACAGACAGGCAGGGCCATACACTGTAATCAGGCTGTAATGGGCTGAGGCAGGAGAATGGTCACAGACAGGCAGGGTCATACACTGTAATCAGGCTGTAATGTGCTGAGGAAGGAGAATGGTCACAGACAGGCAGGGTCATACACTGTAATCAGGCTGTAATGGGCTGAGGCAGGAGATTGGTCACAGACAGGCAGGGCCATACACTGTAATCAGGCTGTAATGTGCTGAGGCAGGAGAATGGTCACAGACAGGCAGGGTCATACACTGTAATCAGGCTGTAATGTGCTGAGGCAGGAGAATGGTCACAGACAGGCAGGGTCATACACTGTAATCAGGCTGTAATGTGCTGAGGCAGGAGAATGGTCACAGACAGGCAGGGCCATACACTGTAATCAGGCTGTAATGTGCTGAGGAAGGAGAATGGTCACAGACAGGCAGGGTCATACACTGTAATCAGGCTGTAATGGGCTGAGACAGGAGAATGGTCACAGACAGGCAGGGTCATACACTGTAATCAGGCTGTAATGGGCTGAGGCAGGAGAATGGTCACAGACAGGCAGGGTCATACACTGTAATCAGGCTGTAATGTGCTGAGGCAGGAGAATGGTCACAGACAGGCAGGGTCATACACAGTAATCAGGCTGTAATGGGCTGAGGCAGGAGAATGGTCACAGACAGGCAGGGTCATACACTGTAATCAGGCTGTAATGTGCTGAGGCAGGAGAATGGTCACAGACAGGCAGGGTCATACACTGTAATCAGGCTGTAATGTGCTGAGGCAGGAGAATGGTCACAGACAGGCAGGGTCATACACTGTAATCAGGCTGTAATGGGCTGAGGCAGGAGAATGGTCACAGACAGGCAGGGCCATACACTGTAATCAGTCTGTAATGGGCTGAGGAAGGAGAATGGTCTCAGACAGGCAGGGCCATACACTGTAATCAGGCTGTAATGGGCTGAGGCAGGAGAATGGTCACAGACAGGCAGGGTCATACACTGTAATCAGGCTGTAATGGGCTGAGGCAGGAGAATGGTCACAGACAGGCAGGGTCATACACTGTAATCAGGCTGTAATGTGCTGAGGCAGGAGAATGGTCACAGACAGGCAGGGTCATACACTGTAATCAGGCTGTAATGGGCTGAGGCAGGAGAATGGTCACAGACAGGCAGGGCCATACACTGTAATCAGGCTGTAATGTGCTGAGGAATGAGAATGGTCACAGACAGGCAGGGCCATACACTGTAATCAGGCTGTAATGGGCTGAGGCAGGAGAATGGTCACAGACAGGCAGGGTCATACACTGTAATCAGGCTGTAATGTGCTGAGGCAGGAGATTGGTCACAGACAGGCAGGGCCATACACTGTAATCAGGCTGTAATGTGCTGAGGCAGGAGAATGGTCACAGACAGGCAGGGTCATACACTGTAATCAGGCTGTAATGTGCTGAGGCAGGAGAATGGTCACAGACAGGCAGGGTCATACACTGTAATCAGGCTGTAATGTGCTGAGGAAGGAGAATGGTCACAGACAGGCAGGGCCATACACTGTAATCAGGCTGTAATGGGCTGAGGCAGGAGAATGGTCACAGACAGGCAGGGCCATACACTGTAATCAGGCTGTAATGTGCTGAGGAATGAGAATGGTCACAGACAGGCAGGGCCATACACTGTAATCAGGCTGTAATGTGCTGAGGCAGGAGAATGGTCACAGACAGGCAGGGCCATACATTGTAATCAGGCTGTAATGTGCTGAGGAAGGAGAATGGTCACAGACAGGCAGGGCCATACACTGTAATCAGGCTGTAATGGGCTGAGGCAGGAGAATGGTCACAGACAGGCAGGGTCATACACTGTAATCAGGCTGTAATGGGCTGAGGCAGGAGAATGGTCACAGACAGGCAGGGCCATACACTGTAATCAGACTGTAATGTGCTGAGGAAGGAGAATGGTCTCAGACAGGCAGGGTCATACACTGTAATCAGGCTGTAATGGGCTGAGGCAGGAGAATGGTCACAGACAGGCAGGGTCATACACTGTAATCAGGCTGTAATGGGCTGAGGCAGGAGAATGTTCTTAGACAGGCAGGGCCATACACTGTAATCAGGCTGTAATGTGCTGAGGAAGGAGAATGGTCACAGACAGGCAGGGTCATACACTGTAATCAGGCTGTAATGGGCTGAGGCAGGAGAATGGTCACAGACAGGCAGGGTCATACACTGTAATCAGGCTGTAATGTGCTGAGGAAGGAGAATGGTCTCAGACAGGCAGGGCCATACACTGTAATCAGGCTGTAATGTGCTGAGGAAGGAGAATGGTCACAGACAGGCAGGGTCATACACTGTAATCAGGCTGTAATGTGCTGAGGAAGGAGAATGGTCACAGACAGGCAGGGTCATACACTGTAATCAGGCTGTAATGGGCTGAGGCAGGAGAATGGTCACAGACAGGCAGGGTCATACACTGTAATCAGGCTGTAATGTGCTGAGGAAGGAGAATGGTCACAGACAGGCAGGGTCATACACTGTAATCAGGCTGTAATGTGCTGAGGCAGGAGAATGGTCACAGACAGGCAGGGCCATACACTGTAATCAGGCTGTAATGTGCTGAGGAAGGAGAATGGTCACAGACAGGCAGGGCCATACACTGTAATCAGGCTGTAATGTGCTGAGGCAGGAGAATGGTCACAGACAGGAAGGGTCATACACTGTAATCAGGCTGTAATGTGCTGAGGCAGGAGAATGGTCACAGACAGGCAGGGTCATACACTGTAATTAGGCTGTAATGTGCTGAGGAAGGAGAATGGTCTCAGACAGGCAGGGCCATACACTGTAATCAGGCTGTAATGTGCTGAGGAAGGAGAATGGTCACAGACAGGCAGGGTCATACACTGTAATCAGGCTGTAATGTGCTGAGGCAGGAGAATGGTCTCAGACAGGCAGGGTCATACACTGTAATCAGGCTGTAATGGGCTGAGGCAGGAGAATGGTCACAGACAGGCAGGGCCATACACTGTAATCAGGCTGTAATGTGCTGAGGCAGGAGAATGGTCTCAGACAGGCAGGGTCATACACTGTAATCAGGCTGTAATGGGCTGAGGCAGGAGAATGGTCACAGACAGGCAGGGTCATACACTGTAATCAGGCTGTAATGTGCTGAGGCAGGAGATTGGTCACAGACAGGCAGGGCCATACACTGTAATCAGGCTGTAATGTTCTGAGGCAGGAGAATGGTCACAGACAGGCAGGGTCATACACTGTAATCAGGCTGTAATGTGCTGAGGAAGGAGAATGGTCTCAGACAGGCAGGGCCATACACTGTAATCAGGCTGTAATGTGCTGAGGCAGGAGAATGGTCACAGACAGGCAGGGTCATACACTGTAATCAGGCTGTAATGGGCTGAGGCAGGAGAATGGTCACAGACAGGCAGGGTCATACACTGTAATCAGGCTGTAATGTGCTGAGGCAGGAGAATGGTCACAGACAGGCAGGGCCATACACTGTAATCAGGCTGTAATGGGCTGAGGCAGGAGAATGGTCTCAGGCAGGCAGGGTCATACACTGTAATCAGGCTGTAATGTGCTGAGGAAGGAGAATGGTCTCAGACAGGCAGGGCCATACACTGTAATCAGGCTGTAATGTGCTGAGGCAGGAGAATGGTCACAGACAGGCAGGGCCATACACTGTAATCAGGCTGTAATGGGCTGAGGCAGGAGAATGGTCACAGACAGGCAGGGTCATACACTGTAATCAGGCTGTAATGGGCTGAGGAAGGAGAATGGTCACAGACAGGCAGGGCCATACACTGTAATCAGGCTGTAATGGGCTGAGGCAGGAGAATGGTCACAGACAGGCAGGGTCATACACTGTAATCAGGCTGTAATGTGCTGAGGAAGGAGAATGGTCTCAGACAGGCAGGGCCATACACTGTAATCAGGCTGTAATGTGCTGAGGCAGGAGAATGGTCACAGACAGGCAGGGTCATACACTGTATTCAGGCTGTAATGGGCTGAGGCAGGAGAATGGTCACAGACAGGCAGGGTCATACACTGTAATCAGGCTGTAATGGGCTGAGGAAGGAGAATGGTCACAGACAGGCAGGGTCATACACTGTAATCAGGCTGTAATGTGCTGAGGAAGGAGAATGGTCACAGACAGGCAGGGTCATACAGTGTAATCAGGCTGTAATGGGCTGAAGAAAGAGAATGGTCTCAGACAGGCAGGGCCATACACTGTAATCAGGCTGTAATGTGCTGAGGAAGGAGAATGGTCGCAGACAGGCAGGGCCATACACTGTAATCAGGCTGTAATGGGCTGAGGAAGGAGAATGGTCACAGACAGGCAGGGTCATACACTGTAATCAGGCTGTAATGTGCTGAGGCAGGAGAATGGTCACAGACAGGCAGGGCCATACACAGTAATCAGGCTGTAATGTGCTGAGGCAGGAGAATGGTCACAGACAGGCAGGGTCATACACTGTAATCAGGCTGTAATGTGCTGAGGCAGGAGAATGGTCTCAGACAGGCAGGGTCATACACTGTAATCAGGCTGTAATGGGCTGAGGCAGGAGAATGGTCACAGACAGGCAGGGTCATACACTGTAATCAGGCTGTAATGGGCTGAGGCAGGAGAATGGTCACAGACAGGCAGGGCCATACACTGTAATCAGGCTGTAATGGGCTGAGGCAGGAGAATGGTCACAGACAGGCAGGGTCATACACTGTAATCAGGCTGTAATGTGCTGAGGCAGGAGAATGGTCTCAGACAGGCAGGGTCATACACTGTAATCAGGCTGTAATGTGCTGAGGAAGGAGAATGGTCACAGACAGGCAGGGCCATACACTGTAATCAGGCTGTAATGGGCTGAGGCAGGAGAATGGTCACAGACAGGCAGGGCCATACACTGTAATCAGGCTGTAATGGGCTGAGGAAGGAGAATGGTCTCAGATAGGCAGGGTCATACACTGTAATCAGGCTGTAATGGGCTGAGGCAGGAGAATGGTCACAGACAGGCAGGGTCATACACTGTAATCAGGCTGTAATGGGCTGAGGCAGGAGAATGGTCACAGACAGGCAGGGCCATACACTGTAATCAGGCTGTAATGGGCTGAGGAAGGAGAATGGTCTCAGATAGGCAGGGTCATACACTGTAATCAGGCTGTAATGGGCTGAGGCAGGAGAATGGTCACAGACAGGCAGGGTCATACACTGTAATCAGGCTGTAATGGGCTGAGGCAGGAGAATGGTCACAGACAGGCAGGGCCATACACTGTAATCAGTCTGTAATGGGCTGAGGAAGGAGAATGGTCTCAGACAGGCAGGGTCATACACTGTAATCAGGCTGTAATGGGCTGAGGCAGGAGAATGGTCACAGACAGGCAGGGCCATACACTGTAATCAGGCTGTAATGTGCTGAGGCAGGAGAATGGTCACAGACAGGCAGGGTCATACACTGTAATCAGGCTGTAATGGGCTGAGGCAGGAGAATGGTCACAGACAGGCAGGGTCATACACTGTAATCAGGCTGTAATGGGCTGAGGCAGGAGAATGGTCACAGACAGGCAGGGTCATACACTGTAATCAGGCTGTAATGTGCTGAGGCAGGAGAATGGTCACAGATAGGCAGGGCCATACACTGTAATCAGTCTGTAATGTGCTGAGGAAGGAGAATGGTCACAGACAGGCAGGGTCATACACTGTAATCAGGCTGTAATGGGCTGAGGAAGGAGAATGGTCACAGACAGGCAGGGTCATACACTGTAATCAGGCTGTAATGTGCTGAGGAAGGAGAATGGTCACAGACAGGCAGGGCCATACACTGTAATCAGGCTGTAATGGGCTGAGGAAGGAGAATGGTCACAGACAGGCAGGGCCATACACTGTAATCAGGCTGTAATGTGCTGAGGCAGGAGAATGGTCTCAGACAGGCAGGGCCATACACTGTAATCAGGCTGTAATGTGCTGAGGAAGGAGAATGGTCTCAGACAGGCAGGGCCATACACTGTAATCAGGCTGTAATGTGCTGAGGAAGGAGAATGGTCTCAGATAGGCAGGGCCATACACTGTAATCAGGCTGTAATGGGCTGAGGCAGGAGAATGGTCTCAGATAGGCAGGGTCATACACTGTAATCAGGCTGTAATGTGCTGAGGAAGGAGAATGGTCTCAGACAGGCAGGGCCATACACTGTAATCAGGCTGTAATGTGCTGAGGCAGGAGAATGGTCACAGACAGGCAGGGTCATACACTGTAATCAGGCTGTAATGTGCTGAGGCAGGAGAATGGTCACAGACAGGCAGGGTCATACACTGTAATCAGGCTGTAATGTGCTGAGGCAGGAGAATGGTCACAGACAGGCAGGGTCATACACTGTAATCAGGCTGTAATGTGCTGAGGAAGGAGAATGGTCTCAGACAGGCAGGGCCATACACTGTAATCAGGCTGTAATGTGCTGAGGCAGGAGAATGGTCACAGACAGGCAGGGTCATACACTGTAATCAGGCTGTAATGTGCTGAGGAAGGAGAATGGTCTCAGACAGGCAGGGCCATACACTGTAATCAGGCTGTAATGTGCTGAGGAAGGAGAATGGTCACAGACAGGCAGGGCCATACACTGTAATCAGGCTGTAATGTGCTGAGGCAGGAGAATGGTCTCAGACAGGCAGGGCCATACACTGTAATCAGGCTGTAATGTGCTGAGGAAGGAGAATGGTCTCAGACAGGCAGGGCCATACACTGTAATCAGGCTGTAATGTGCTGAGGAAGGAGAATGGTCTCAGATAGGCAGGGCCATACACTGTAATCAGGCTGTAATGGGCTGAGGCAGGAGAATGGTCTCAGATAGGCAGGGTCATACACTGTAATCAGGCTGTAATGTGCTGAGGAAGGAGAATGGTCTCAGACAGGCAGGGCCATACACTGTAATCAGGCTGTAATGTGCTGAGGCAGGAGAATGGTCACAGACAGGCAGGGTCATACACTGTAATCAGGCTGTAATGGGCTGAGGAAGGAGAATGGTCACAGACAGGCAGGGCCATACACTGTAATCAGGCTGTAATGTGCTGAGGAAGGAGAATGGTCACAGACAGGCAGGGTCATACACTGTAATCAGGCTGTAATGGGCTGAAGAAAGAGAATGGTCTCAGACAGGCAGGGCCATACACTGTAATCAGGCTGTAATGTGCTGAGGAAGGAGAATGGTCGCAGACAGGCAGGGCCATACACTGTAATCAGGCTGTAATGGGCTGAGGAAGGAGAATGGTCACAGACAGGCAGGGCCATACACTGTAATCAGGCTGTAATGTGCTGAGGAAGGAGAATGGTCACAGACAGGCAGGGTCATACACTGTAATCAGGCTGTAATGTGCTGAGGCAGGAGAATGGTCTCAGACAGGCAGGGTCATACACTGTAATCAGGCTGTAATGGGCTGAGGCAGGAGAATGGTCACAGACAGGCAGGGTCATACACTGTAATCAGGCTGTAATGGGATGAGGCAGGAGAATGGTCACAGACAGGCAGGGCCATACACTGTAATCAGGCTGTAATGGGCTGAGGCAGGAGAATGGTCACAGACAGGCAGGGTCATACACTGTAATCAGGCTGTAATGTGCTGAGGCAGGAGAATGGTCACAGACAGGCAGGGCCATACACTGTAATCAGGCTGTAATGGGCTGAGGCAGGAGAATTGTCTCAGACAGGCAGGGTCATACACTGTAATCAGGCTGTAATGTGCTGAGGCAGGAGAATGGTCACAGACAGGCAGGGTCATACACTGTAATCAGGCTGTAATGGGCTGAGGCAGGAGAATGGTCTCAGACAGGCAGGGTCATACACTGTAATCAGGCTGTAATGTGCTGAGGCAGGAGAATGGTCACAGACAGGCAGGGTCATACACTGTAATCAGGCTGTAATGTGCTGAGGAAGGAGAATGGTCTCAGATAGGCAGGGCCATACACTGTAATCAGGCTGTAATGTGCTGAGGAAGGAGAATGGTCTCAGACAGGCAGGGCCATACACTGTAATCAGGCTGTAATGTGCTGAGGAAGGAGAATGGTCTCAGACAGGCAGGGCCATACACTGTAATCAGGCTGTAATGTGCTGAGGAAGGAGAATGGTCACAGACAGGCAGGGCCATACACTGTAATCAGGCTGTAATGTGCTGAGGAAGGAGAATGGTCACAGACAGGCAGGGCCATACACTGTAATCAGGCTGTAATGTGCTGAGGAAGGAGAATGGTCTCAGATAGGCAGGGCCATACACTGTAATCAGGCTGTAATGGGCTGAGGAAGGAGAATGGTCTCAGACAGGCAGGGTCATACACTGTAATCAGGCTGTAATGGGCTGAGGAAGGAGAATGGTCACAGACAGGCAGGGTCATACACTGTAATCAGGCTGTAATGTGCTGAGGAAGGAGAATGGTCACAGACAGGCAGGGTCATACACTGTAATCAGGCTGTAATGTGCTGAGGCAGGAGAATGGTCACAGACAGGCAGGGTCATACACTGTAATCAGGCTGTAATGGGCTGAGGCAGGAGAATGGTCTCAGATAGGCAGTGTCATACACTGTAATCAGGCTGTAATGGGCTGAGGAAGGAGAATGGTCTCAGGCAGGCAGGGCCATGCACTGTAATCAGGCTGTAATGTGCTGAGGAAGGAGAATGGTCACAGACAGGCAGGGTCATACACTGTAATCAGGCTGTAATGGGCTGAGGAAGGAGAATGGTCACAGACAGGCAGGGTCATACACTGTAATCAGGCTGTAATGTGCTGAGGAAGGAGAATGGTCACAGACAGGCAGGGCCATACACTGTAATCAGGCTGTAATGGGCTGAGGAAGGAGAATGGTCACAGACAGGCAGGGCCATACACTGTAATCAGGCTGTAATGGGCTGAGGAAGGAGAATGGTCTCAGACAGGCAGGGCCATACACTGTAATCAGGCTGTAATGTGCTGAGGCAGGAGAATGGTCACAGACAGGCAGGGTCATACACAGTAATCAGGCTGTAATGGGCTGAGGAAGGAGAATGGTCTCAGACAGGCAGGGCCATACACTGTAATCAGGCTGTAATGTGCTGAGGAAGGAGAATGGTCACAGACAGGCAGGGCCATACACTGTAATCAGGCTGTAATGGGCTGAGGCAGGAGAATGGTCTTAGACAGGCAGGGTCATACACAGTAATCAGGCTGTAATGGGCTGAGGCAGGAGAATGTTCTTAGACAGGCAGGGCCATACACTGTAATCAGGCTGTAATGTGCTGAGGCAGGAGAATGGTCACAGACAGGCAGGGCCATACACTGTAATCAGGCTGTAATGTGCTGAGGCAGGAGAATGGTCACAGACAGGCAGGGCCATACACAGTAATATAGAAAGAAACTGCACTAAGGCTTACTGCTACTGAGCAAGAGACGCTTATCATGGTGCAGTTTCTCTTCATGTCACTCTCGCTTGTGCTGCGCTCCGATTGGTTGAGCCTGTTTGGCCCGCCCCTGGCGACCTTTTTATACTGGGCCAGTGGCACCTGTCAGGTGTCCTTTCGTGGTGTTCCTGAGCCAGTTTTTGCGGTGCTGTGTTCCTGCGTTCCTGATTTCCGGTGTACCAACTTGGCCATCTCTGACTACGGTCCTGTGTTCCTGCTCCGTGATTTGACCCGGCCTGGCTGACGTTCCTGCTCGTTTCCTGATCCGGCTTGTCTGAGAACCTGCTCCGTGATTTGACCCGGCCTGGCTGACGTTCCTGCTCGTTTCCTGATCCGGCTTGTCTGAGAACCTGCTCCGTGATTTGACCCTGCCTGGCTGACGTTCCTGTTTGTATCCTGATCCTGCTTGTCTGAGAACCTGCTCCGTGCTTCGACCCGGCTTGTTGACGTTCCTGCTCCGTGACCTGTACCAGTTACTCCGGGCCGGTCTACGTTCCTGCCTCCTCTGTCGCCACAGCGACATTGTGACTGTCCCACTTGCTCTCCTGGGCGGCTGCAGCGGTTGCCCGTGCTGTGCTGGTTCCTGCCTCTGAGCCGCTTCCTGCAGAGCTGTGTTCCTTCTTTCGAGCTGTTAACCCGTGCAGAGCTGTGTTCCAACTACCGAGCTGTCTATCCGTGCAGAGCTGTGTTCCAACTATCGAGCTGTTAACCCATGCAGAGCTGTGTTCCAACTATCGAGCTGTTTACCCGTGCAGAGCTGTGTCCCGGTTCTGGGCCTTCAATCTATACAGAGAGTTGCTTGTGTGCTGAGCCGTTCCTCTCCTTGCAGTCCGGTGTAGCTCATTACCGTGCCCGGTGGCGCATGCCTCTGGCTGCTTCTGTGCACGTCTCTGTGGTTACGCCCGTGGGGGCTATTGGTTCAAGCTCTTGCAATTCAGTCACTACCATTACGCCCGTGGGGGCTATTGGCTCAAGCTCTTGCAATCCTGTTCCTTCCATTACGCATGTGGGGGTTATTGGCTCAAGCTCTTGCAATTCAGTTGCTTCCATTACGCCCGTGGGGGCTATTGGTTCAAGCTCTTGCAATCTAGTTCCTGCCATTATGCCCGTGGGGGCTAGTGGCTCCAGCTCTGTCAATTCAGTTGTCTCCGTTACGCCCGTGGGGGCTATTTGCTTTAGCTCTGGCAGTCTACTTGCTCTGTTCATACGCCCGTTGGGGCTACCATTCAAGTACAGCAGGCTCTGGGTGACAAGTTCCTCTTTGCTGGACAGTTTCCTCAGTATTACAGACTGTTGGTGTTGAGTCTTCTCCACCATTCACCACCTTTAACACCTTGGGCGTGCCAAACTACACAACTGAGACAGACTGATTATTCCGTTAACCCTTGTATACCAGTAATCAGTGTCTCTCAGTTGCCTGTGATATTTTCTACTGTATTGTATATTGAACATACTATTGCCTTCCTGCTGCTACGCAGTGCTGCCTATAGGGGGCAATCTTTGTCATTTATTTTGTTCTTAATAAAATTGCATTTTATTTCACCTACTGGTCTGAGTGTCTTGAAAACCGTAACAGTACGAAAGGGCCATGACCTCAGACAGTAAGGGTGAGAGTAATGCACAAAACATCCACTGGAGAATGGATGTTCACGAACAGCGCCTAGACCAATTGGCATTGGCCTTACAAACGTTACTTGAGCGAACGGTACACCTCGACAATCCAAGCTAAAATCCGGTGGTCCCCCCGGTTACGACACCGGACAATCAGTCTGTGGCTCCTCTTGCTCCTCCCAGAGGGCTAACGGCGGCAGCACAGTTACCGTTAAGATATGATGGCCAACCTAACCTATGCAGGGACTTTATTAATCAATTGGAGATCTTTCTAGAATTAACGCCCCAGGCATTTCCTAACGACAGTAGTACGGTCAGATATATGATTTCCCTGCTGACGGGCAGAGCACTGGCATGGGCCAACCCTCTTTGGGAAAATGCCAAACCCTGCACTCGGAACTTTGATGAATTTGTAAGACAGTTCCGTAGAGAGTTTGAGGTTCCTTGTAGAACTGCCTCTGCTGCCAAGAGGTTAATGGAAATACAGCAGGGCGAGCGTACATTGGGCGATTACACCATTGAATTTCGGACCTTGGCAGCAGAGGTTGGTTGGAACAACGAGGCACTGGTGGCAGCATTTGCTCAGGGCATGTCCGATACCATTAAAGATGAAATTGCTTCCAGGGAGGTACCAAGTGGCCTGGATGATTACATTGAGTATGTTATGCTCATTGATTCTCGCATTCGCAAGAGAAGGTTGGCAAGAAGGGCAAGATGCAGAAATATCGGGCAGGGTAATCTTTTTAACCCACCCTCTCCTCCCATTCCTCCTGAGCGGTTCCCAGAGGCATGTGAACCAATGCAAGTAGGGTTCACCAGACTTACTAAGGAGGAATGGGCAAACCGCAAAAGGCTGGGATTATGCTTGTACAGTGGCAAGGCTGGGCACCTAATACGCACATGTCCGGTAAAACTGGGGAAATGGACGCACCTAGGGTACCTTGAGGGACAGGCCCTAGGTGGTGTACAGCAGTCCCTTGATTCTTGCACACAGAAATCCACCATCCAGGTGGCATTTTCTTGGGCAGACCGTTCGGTATCAGTCATGGCACTGGTGGATTCCGGTGCAGCAGGATATTTTATGGATCAGTCCTTTGCCGAGTTGCATAAGATTCTGTTACTCAAAAGGGAATCTCCACTGGCCATTGAAGCCATTGATGGCCGACCATTGGAACCTGCTTTCATCACTATGGAGTCTATTCCTTTTTCTATGACTGTTGGGGCCCTTCACAAGGAAGAATTACACTTCCAAATAATTTGTTCTCCTCATCATGCCGTCATACTGGGGTTCCTCTGGTTACTAATACACAACCCGCAGTTTGACTGGCAGAAATGTGAGGTTAAGTCTTGGTCTGAATACTGCGTTAAGAACTGTCTGTCCCACCCTGTCAAGATTTGTTGTACCTCCCCCTCCTTGCCAGCAGAATATCGAGAATTCAATGATGTATACAGCAAGGGGGAAGCTAGCGCATTGCCCTCACATAGACCCTATGATTGCGCTATTGATCTGGCCCCGGGTGTGGTGCCTCCCAGAGGTCGCACGTATCCACTGTCTTGTGAGGAGACCAGGGCTATGGAGGAGTACATAGAGGATGCCCTCAAGAGAGGGATTATTCGCAAGTCTTCCTCTCCAGCTGGTGCTGGGTTTTTTTTTTTTAAAAACTAAAATGGCGAGTTAAGGCCGTGTATGGATTACCGTGGGTTGAACAAGCTTATGCCTAAGAATGCCAACCCTATTCCACTCATAACCAAATTATTTGACAGATTAAAGGGATCGTCCATTTTCACTAAGCTTAATCTCAGAGCTGCTTACAACCTGATCAGAATCAAGGCAGGAGATGAGTGGAAGACGGCATTCAATACCAGATATGGGCATTATGAATATCTGGTTATGCCATTTGGGCTATCTAACGCACCGGCAGTATTCCAGGAATTCATTAATAACATCCTTCGTGACATGCTGCAATCCTGCTTGGTAGTCTATCTCGATGATATTTTAATTCACTCTGCCAACCTCACGCAGCACGTTAAGGATGTCTCTGAGGTTTTATTACGACTATGTAAAAACAAACTATTTTGTAAACTTGAGAAATGCGAATTTCATAGGTCCCAAGTACCCTTCCTGGGGTTCGTGATTTCAGGAAATGGCATTGCTATGGACCAGGAGAAGTTGGCTGCAGTACTACAGTGGCCGTGCCCTAAAGGGTTAAAAGCGATCCAACGCTTTCTGGGCTTCGCCAATTATTATAGGAAATGTATTCAGAACTTCTCTACAATTGTGAAACCATTGTCTGACTTAACACGTAAAGGTGCTACTCCCTCTCAATGGTCCGAGGCAGCGGAGAACACTTTCGAGACACTTAAGTCCACTTTTGCCTCAGCTCCAGTACTGTCCCACCCCAACCCTGCCCTACCATTCACATTGGAAGTCGATGCCTCTGAAGTTGGGGTCGGGGCAGTGCTCTCCCAACGATCGGTGGAGGGTGGTCCACTGAAACCTTGTGGGTTCTTTTCAAAGAAACTCTCTGTTGCCCAAAGCCACTATGAGATTGGTGACAGGGAACTCTTAGCCATTATCCTGGCACTTAAGGAATGGCATCACCTACTGGAGGGCACTAAGAACCCAGTACTAATTTTAACCGATCATAAGAACTTGACATATCTCTCAGAAGCTAAAAGGTTGTCCTCACGATAGGCTAGGTGGGCACTTTTTCTGTCCCAGTTTAACTTTATAGTGTCCTATCTACCTGGTTCTAAGAATGTCAGGGCAGATGCGCTGTCCAGACAATTTGCTTCTGACATTGAGAGGGAGGAAGAACCAGTGCCTATTATTCAGCCAGATCGCATCTTGGCAACAGTGCGTACCAGTATCACTTCGCCTCTGAGGGAGGAAATTTTGGCATCTCAGGCAAGGGAATCCCCAGAAACCCCAGTTGGCAAGTTCTTTGTGGATGAGTCTTTCCGTACCCGTCTGCTTGAGACTTACCACTCATCTAAGGCGGCTGGGCACATTGGGAGGGATCAGTTATGGTCTCTCTCACAAGTATTTTGGTGGCCCTCCCTTAGAGCCAATTGTTCCGCATTTACTGCAGCCTGTGTCATCTGTGCCCGTGCCAAGACACCCAGGCATCTCCCAGTGGGTCTACTGCAGCCTGTACCTAATGGTGAATGTCCCTGGTCCCATATTTCCATTGACTTTTTGGGGGAACTGCCAGTCTCTAAGGGGCTCTCATTCATTCTGATGGTGGTTGACAGATTCTCGAAAATGGCTAATTTTGTGCCCCTCTCTGGCCTCCCGTCGGCCCAGGAACTGGCTATGGTTTTTGCCAAGGAAGTGTTTCGCTTGCATGGGGTACCAGAGTGGTGGTGTCAGATCGTGGTAGCCAGTTCGTGTCCAGATTTTGGAGGGCATTTTGCGGTCATATGGGCATCCAATTGTCCATTTCATCCGCCTACCATCCCCAGACCAACAGAGCCGCTGAGCGTGCCAATCAGGGACTGGAGCAGTTCCTCCGTTGCTTTGTGAATGATCATCATGACAATTGGTCCGACCAGTTGCCGTGGGCAGAGTTCGCCAGAAACTGCGCAGTTAATTCATCGTCCAGGCGCTCCCTGTTTCTTATCAGCTACGGGTTCCAGCCGTGTCTGCTCCCGGACTCATTTCAAGCGCAAGAGATTCCAGCTCTGGATGAGCATATCGAGCAGCTTCGCTCCACTTGGGCACAGGTTCAGAGGACCCTCGGTCAGTCTTTCCAGCGACAACAGTGGCATGCCAATCGTAGACGGCTGCCAGCGGTCTCCTTCTATAAAGATTGCCCCCAAGGGAAAAGGCTGCCGAGTGTTCTAGGAACCCAAACCCCTCCTGCTTACACTAAGTCTTTAGCCACACTTTTAACTCCCTACTCTCAGAAAACACTACCTTAGAGGTCCTCTGCTTAAGCTTATATACTAAGTCCATGAAATCCTTCTTAACGGACCTCCATTTTCCACTGACTTTGTCATTAGTACTAACATGTACCATGACAGCAGGGTCATGCCCAGCCCCTCCCAACAATTTATCAACCCGATCAGCCACATGTCAAACCCGAGCTTCCGGGAGACAACAAACTGTATGATCGAATTGATCCTGGGGTCAGATTACTCTGTCTGTCTTCCTAATAATAGAATCCCCTACCACCACCATCTGTCTAGGTCGGCCTGAGTCCTGGATCCCAACCATGCTAGAGGGACTGTTCTCCCGGCTTTTAGAGAGAACAGTCGTCTCCAGCAAAGGCATTCCTGTGTCAACATCCCCAACTTCATTACTCAAAGCAGCAAATCTGTTAGGGTTAGTAACCCCAGAAGTGTCCTCCCTATTTCTCTGCCCCCCCACTTGCTATGTCTAAGTGTAACCTATCTGGCTACCTGCTCATTCTTTGCGCAGTCTCCACCCCCAGAAATACCTACCACCACTTCCCTCTCAAGATTGGCCGTCTCTCTCAATGTTGCAACCTGCCCCTCTAGATCTCTAATACGAGCTTCCAGAGAGACCACTTGCTCACATCTGCTACAGAGGTATGCACCCTGAAACGGTTGTTCCAGGTGTTCAAACATATGTCAGCTTGTGCACTGAGTTAAATGGACAAACATGCTACCACTCATATTATGCCAGTTACCACAAGCTTAAAGGGATAGTATTACTTCAAAATTACTATCCCTCATATTGTAGCCCTTAATAAACTGAGTTAAATGACACCAGCGGCATCTCTCAGAAATTTATGGTTTAAGAGATAGCCGCTTTCAAAGTTTCCTCTCCCCTGTTGTCAGCGTTCTGCTGCCAGCAGGGGAATCCGGTCCCGGGACAGGAGGAGGCTCTTAAACAGAGCCAATATCTCGTTATGGAAGGAAAAATGATTCATTGAAACAGTCTTCTACGCGTGCTTGGTTACCACTGTGCACTGTTAGCAAAACCCCTATATTTACTCTTTAAAGATTCTCTCACCACAGGCCCAGTGCCACAAGACTGGGAAAGAGCCAATGTAGTGTCTCTATTTAAGAAGGTATCACGGTGCCCGTGCTCCCTGTGTTGCTTTCTGTCAGTTTTTGCTATACAATGTTCCCATTGGTTGATCTACGTTTGGCCCGCCATGTATGGCCTTTATATAGAAGGCTCTGACACCTATCCGATGGTGTTCCTGTACCAGTGCCTTCTTGAGCTTCGTGGATTCCAGTGTACCGACTTGGCTTGTTTGAGTACTCTGCTTCTTGTCTCCTGCTCCTGTGATTTGACCCGGTCTGGCTGACGTTCCTGCTCCGTGATCTGACCCGGCTTGTCTGACGTTCCTGCTCCGTGATCCGACCCGGCTTGGCTGACGTTCCTGCTCCGTGATCTGTCCCGGCTTGGCTGACGTTCCTGCTCCGTAACTTAACCCGGTTTTCCTGTTCCAGTGTTCGCTGTGTCGCTTGGGTGACATTCTGACTTCCGCTGTGTCTGGGGCCTAATATCCATTTCTGCTACAGCAGTGAGACAGTAGCCGTGTACTCCGTTAACTCTGGCAGAGCCTCCGTGTCGCCTCCATTACTGCTACGGCAGTGTGCCATTGGCTGAGCCCTCCGTTAACTCTTGCAGAGCCTCCGTGTTGCCTCCGTTACTGCTACGGCAGTGTGCCATTGGCTGAGTCCTCCGTTAACTCTTGCAGAGCTTCAGTGTTGCCTCCGTTACTGCTACAGCAGTGTGCCATTGGCTGAACTTTCTGTTAAGCTCTTGCAGAGTCTCATTGTTGCCTCCGTTACTGCTACAACAGTGTGCCATTGGCTGGACTTTCCGTTTAGCTCGTGCAGAGTAATAGTGTTGCCTCCGTTACTGCTAAGGCAGTGTGCCACTTCCTCCGTTAAGCTCTTGCAGAGCATCTGTGTTGCCTCCGTGACTGCTACAGCAATGTGTCTTACTCTCAGTTACTGCTCTGGCAGAGTGCAAGTGCTCTGGTCTCCGTTCTTGCACTGCAGTCTCCTATGTGCGCTATTCTACCATACTGGGCATTACAGAGAAAACTCACCACAGACTTCTCTGCACAGAGACTGATTACACCTATTGGAGAACTTTAACCCATGCTGAACTGTCGCTCTGGGTATTCACCCTTTCCAGCCTGACCTGTGTCAGTATAAGACCACTCTGAACTTTCTAGTTATACTGGACCTGTGTAGGCATATGCACAAATAACCTGTCTTGTGTATGTATTATTCTGCTGTAGTACTACAGGGCATGTGAAGGTTATCTTATTATTTATGATTTCAATAAAACTGTGTTTTATCATAAACCACTGTGTCTGACTGTTGAACAAACCGTTACAGAAAGGAGCTAAAACAGAACCTGGGAAATATAGACCTGTGAGTTTGACCTCTGTAGTGGGAAAACTACTAGAAGGGATAATAAGGGACCATATTCAGGATTACAACACAAAAATAAGATCATTAGCAGGAATCAACATGGTTTTATGAAGAATAGATCATGCCAAACCTTTTCAGCTTCTATGAGGAGGTAAGCAGCAACCTTGATAAAGGCAAGGCAGTTGATGTAGTATATCTAGACTTTGCAAAGGCATTTGATACAATGTCACACAGAAGGCTGGGGTATAAAATAAGGAAATTGTGGCTAGGAGCTAACCTTTGCAATTGGATACAAAACTGGCTGAAGGATAGGGAACAGTGTGTGGTTGTAAATGGACAATTCACCAGTACAGTTAAAGTGGAGAATGGAGTACCTCAGGGTTCAGTATTAGGTTCGCTGCTTTTTAACATGTTTATAAATTACCTAGAAATAGATATAGAAAGCAAAATATCAATATTTGCAGATGACACTAAATAATGTAGGGTAATTAATTCAGAACAGGATAATTGCTCTCTACAGAGGGATTTATATAAAATGGCAGATTGGGCAAACATATGGAATATGAAGTTTAATGTGGGGAAGTGTAAAGTCATTCATTTAGGAGGAAACAATCCTAAGGGTACTTATGAACTTAATGGAGTCATTTTAGGGGACTCATTGCTAGAGAAAGACCTGGGTATCCTTGTCAACTACAAACTTGTAAACAGTGACCAGTGTCAAACAGCAGTAGCAAAGGCAAACAAAATCCTGTCTTGCATGAAAAGAGGTATTGAAGCTAGAGTGGATAACTTCATTTTGCCATTGTACAAATCATTGGTAAGACCTCACCTTGAGTATGCAGTGCAGTTTTGGGCACTAGTTCTTAAAAAGGATATACTAGAACTAGAGAGGGTACAGCGAAGAGCAAAAAAATTAATTAAGGGAATGAAGGACTTGATGTATGAAGAACAACTAGACCAATTTTGTTTATTTAAGACGACTAAGAGGAGACCACATTGTGTAAGTATATGAGAGGCTAATACAAAGATCTCTACGGTGAGCTATTTATTCCAAGGCCTGATCAAGTGACCAAGGGACACCCCTTGAGATTATAGGAGAGGAGGTTTAGACTTCAGCAGAGGAAGGGGTTTTTTACAGTAAGGTCTGTTAAATTGTGGAATTCCTTGCCCAAGGAGGTGGTTATGGCAGATACAATGGATACATTTCTCTCAGAAGGGAACATACAGAGTTATACTGTTTATTAGTAGGCCTGATAAAGGTCTGATAAAGACTAACTTATTTGGCAGCAGGAAAGCTATAAAATTTTCAGTCACTGAGGTATGAGGCGAAGGTTGAACTTCATGGACTTGTGTCTTTATTCAACCTAATTTACTATGTTACTATATCCTAAGGCAAGCAGACCTCGCTGTAACAACCCTTTCTTCTACTGAAGTCAAAAACTCCTTTACTCTAATCTCAAGGGGTGTCCCCAGTTAATAGATCAGGCCTTGGAATGAATAGCTCACCAGAGATCCTTGTATTGACCTCTCATATACTTATACATTGTGATAAGATTTCCCATAGTCATTTCTTCTCTAGAATAAATCCTCTCTAGTTCTAGTATATCCTTTTTCAGAACTGGTGCCCAAAATTGCACTGCGTATTCGAGGTGAGGTCTTACCAATGATTTGTACAAAGGCAAAATGATGTTATCCACTCTTGCTTCAATAACCCTTTATAAAAAACAAATTCTGATTCCCTACTTATGAGCTAGTACTAGTAGCGTGATCATATATACATAGTAACTAGTGCAGTTAAACATGCCGGAGAGCCCCGCACTCCATGGCAGTTACTTTGAAATTTTATTATTTGATTCACAATGAGTTATGTATAGGATTATAAAATGACCTCAGCTATTTTTAGAGAACATTATAATGTGTGTGGGTTGTTAGTAGGGATGGGTGAAAGTTTTCACCTCAACATAGAAATAGGTGAAAAATGACACTTTCCACCTACAGGGAAATTTCCCCCAAAAAGAGCAGTTTTTTTTTACCCAACTCATTGCCTTGAAATCAATGGGAAGACTGAATTTACACCCAACCCAATATGTGAGTTAAAGATGGGTGCTCCCACTACCAACAGGTGATTTTTTCTAAAGCTATTTCAACTCAGACTTGAAATTTTTAGGTGCAGTATCACAGTGGTCTGAAATGTTAAAGTGGTGCTGTTGCTACACCATCCTATGGAGGTTTATGGTTAACTGAACAGAGCTGTCCATAGGAAGGTGTAGCAACATCCCCACTGTAACATTTCAGGCCAATGCAACATTTTCAGGCTACCTCCCAGCAGTGTGGAGTAGAAGTGTTTTACTCAGGAAGGTATAGTTTTCCATATATAACTGGAAAGTCACAAGCAGGAATCGCACCTAAACAGAGAAACCAGAGAACAAATGCTGAAAATGCATCTGGCCAGCAGGGTACAAAAAATTCCCCAAGCCTTTAGTATTGAATGGTTAATAGATAAGTTAGATAAGGTCCTACCTTTGGTATGACATAGTCCCGGAAGTGAGTGTCACAAGCCACTTTATGGGGCAGTGCCAATGGTAGAACATCAATGAACCTCTGAATCTCATGGATGACGGCTTCTGTGTATGGCATGTGGGAACGGTCATCAATACAGGGAGCCCTGTCCCTACCAATGACCTGGTCAATCTCCTTGTGGACACGTTCTGTAGGGATGGAAAGAAACAAAAGAGTCTGGAATATGGATATAACTTAACCCCTTAACAATACATGATGTGTCAGGTCCATTGCACCGGTCCGGCCCGATTTTAAGGGCCAAAGACTGTCCTGGCATGTCATGGAATTATGGGATGGCAGAGCAGTCATTAAGGGTTTAATCTAGAATGAAAACAACTTGATTTCAACTAATGCTTCAAGAAACACCTTAGTATAACCAGTAAATCCTAATGGCCCTGTATAATTTTGACCTTGTATCTTTGTTCAAGAGGTAACGTCTTCAATCACTCCTGGATATCATGTCTATAGAGGTAGATATGACAGTTTTTATTAGTCTTATTAACAGGGAACAGGGAGAACACAGGAGCCTAGTTAATCCTTTAATTACCAGATCTGTGTGACAGGGCAAGGACACACCACTCTCCTCCTTATAAGGAGAGGATTACTATGTGCAGTGACTAGAGTTTGTATTCCTCTCTCCTGCCAGAAACTTTCATCTCCACCTCCAATAACATGTCATCCATCTCTTGAACAAATGAGAAAGGGCAAAATTCATAGTGAGCATTAGAATTTTTTTGGCTATAGTGGGAGGGTATTAATAGGAAGTGTTACGTCTCCTTTAACATCTTGTCAACTACCGTCTTTTGATTGGATGTTTACATTAGATGACATAGTGAATTAGTCCTCCTCTGTAACCTTATACTCTAGTGCAGAGTTGGGCAACATGCAGCCAATGGACGGATTTTCCCTGGCCCTCGGGTCTGTCTGTAACTTCACGTACAGCAGTACCACTAGCCAGAAAAAATAGAACTTTATCTCTGCTAGGAAAATTTATACATTTTATCACAAAGCACAACACTGATATAATGTAGTGTTTTTCCAGTGTGGAGAGACCTGTAATTGATACATTCACTTAGCAACAAAGCCATTTCCCAGTCTGTGGTTAGACAGTCAGACACGACACTAATTTGCTCTCAGAATTCACGTCTCCATCTTTCTCTTTTACACACACCTCGTTCTGTATAACCACATATTATATAGTAGATTATAAACAGAGGTGTGGTCCATTGGCAAAAGTCCATTCCCACCCACACCCTGCTCTCCTTAATTGATGTTCACATCTGTCCTTAAACCACCTCACACACAGACATGCATGCTCATATACAGTCATATAGACATGCACTCTCACGCACACACACACACACACATACAGATATGCATTGTCACATACACTCCCACAGACATGCACTCTCTCATACACACACACACACACATACACACACACACACACAAGCATGCACACACATGTACACACACAGACATGCATGCTCACATACAATCACACACACACACATGTTCACATACACTCACACAGACATGCGCTCTCTCATATGTACACACATGCACAAACACACACATTTGCATACACATACACACACATGCATGCTTACATACACTCCCACAGACATGAAGTCGCTCATACACAATACACACACACACACACAAGCATGCACACAGACATGTACACACACACATACATACATACATTCACAGACACACATATACATGCACACACACACATGCATGCTCATATGCACTCTCTCATAAACACACATATATAAACAGTTTATAACTTCATACTTAATGTATTATGGTTGAAAAATCCTAATGTCCCTCATGAATGTTGTCCTTGTGTCTTTGTTCAAGAGATAACCTCTGCAATCAGTCCTGGATGTCACGCCAGGGGACAAACATGTCAGTTGCTCGCAGGATCCCAGCCTACAAACACTGCGCATGGAAATCTTAACCCTTTAAGGACATACTGATGATGTTAACTCTTGAACAAAGACACAAGGGCAACATTCATAAAGGACATTAGGCTTTTATGGCTATGGTAATGTAACTGGGGGTTATTATTAATATGTGGTACTTTAATTGAACATTGTGCCTGGTGTTCCAGAGGCATATTTAAATTGTTGTTTATATACACAGTTGCATAATTCAAGATCAGGGCAATATTTATTGCAACACTGAGTATCCAAATGATACGTTTGTACTTTAATTGTATGCTAAGAAGGGTTTTCCTCGAATACTTCAAGATTATTACAGAGGTTGCCAAGATTCTTAAATTAATTTCTGTTCTCCATCATGGTTCTAAAGACTGCCACCGTATTTATTGGGTCATTGTATCAATCTCATGTAGGGGAAAAGTAACCTTATGAGAATGGAGTGAGTGTTCTGGTATTGACTTTCAGTTCATGCACCGCTCTAAAATCAATTTACTAATCTACATATACCAGAATTGCTCCCATTGACACCACCTGTGTCAGGGAGGGGGAAATGGGTCAGTGTGTGGCTGGTCCTTTCCTCTACACCTTGTGTTAGTAATTTTACTGAACAAGAGGTAAATGCACACCCTATCCCTGTACAGGCTGTGGGACCGGTGTAAAGGACCTTCTGGAATTAAAGGAGCAGTAAACATTTTTATGAAAAAATATATATTGTAGGATGTTTCCTGTTGAGTACAATAAGGGTCATCCCACTGCTAATAGATGCATATTTCCAGAGTTATTACAGTTGAAACCAGTGTTTTTTTACATTAGCAGTGCCCTCTACTGGTCACATTCCAATTGGTTGTTCTGTTGCATTCTAATGGAGAGGAAAGCCAGTGACTTACAGTTCTCCACAGAATGTGATAGAAACTGCTGAGTCACTTCCTGTCAGTTATAACGATCAGGAAGTAGACACACAGTACACTCACTTTCTGATTATTTGAACTGTTATAACATTTGAATAAAACAACTGACAACGGTGTGAGTGACCTTGTTTTACTCAACAAGAAAAGATCTATAGCATATAGGTTTTCATAAAAAGAGTACTGCTCCTTTAAACTCCTTAATGATGGAGAAGTAAGTGACCGGGTATGTACTATGGTATTTGTACACTCTATTGTACACCCTAGTGATATGTTTAATGGCTTAATGCTTCAATACAGTTATCCCTATAAATGCTTTGCAATGGAGACATTTCTAGCATTTGAGGCGTTAAAAGCCTCTTTTAAATCAATGGAAATTCAGAGATTTTTAGTTAGTCCGCTATGATGCAGTTCATTTGCTCTAGAATAGATCCAGCACTTCTGATTAAGGCAGTGGTCCTTATACAGGGTACTATGGCACTCTGGTGTGTTTGGGCACCAGCTTAGGGTTCCATTTTTTTCTTTTTTTACTCTATAAGAAAGGAAATTAAAGGGCTAGTAATGTTTCATAATAAAAGCAGCTCTAATTAATCATCATAGTATTTGGACTTTGGAGAGTGTTATTTCAATTCTGTCAGAGTTGTAGTTCAAGAGTAATTCAATGACAAAGTTTCCCTCTCCCGCCCCTTTTAATGATGTAACACTGCTCAGCCAGAGCAGAAGGGAGGTGCCCAGGTAGATTGCAGAGAGGGACAATCTTCAATTAAGATAAGGGAAAAACCTGAAAAACTTGTCAAGGGGGGCAGGATGTTCATTGTTTTCACTGTGAGAAGATCGTCCCCTTCTGTTATCTGTCTGGTCTTACAATTAAATTCCACATCTGAAAAGAGATGGCTCACACTAGGTAAAAGGGGCAGGAGGGGAAACTTTGCTTGTGAATATCTCTTAAACCATGAAGGTTTGAGAGACAAGACATATCATTCTTCATGTTTTTTTTTAATGCCTACAAAATAAAATAAAGTTAAAACAAAGTATTACTATCCCATTAAGGGGTGCTTGATCTGTAAACTATCATATACAGTAAAGTAGGTGGTAGTCACAAACTTACCAGAACCTCTGATCTGTGTGCTACTTGGCAGTCACACCGGTAAGAACTTCAGGAACAATTAACCCTTTGAGTGCCAAGTGGGTACATTGTACGAGTTTGGACAGCTGTACCCGCTGTGCCAAGCTCGTACAATGTACCCACTAAAATGCGGTCACTGCATGAGCCGGTATAACCGGCATGCAGTGGCCGCATTTAAAAAAAAAAAAAAGCTGGGCGATTGTGGGGGGACATGAGGATCACTCCTCATGTCCCTCCTGTTATTGATCTCCCAGCCGATCGTGCTGGGAGATCAATAAAAGAAGAGGAGAAGCGCAGCAGAAGCGCAGCTTCTCCTCTTCCGTCTCTCCTACCCGAACTTCCGGGTAGGAGTGGGCGGAACCGGGGGAAACCTCCAAACGTCATCGGTGACATGATCACCAATGACGTTAGGGAAGTTTCCCTTACCCGATTCACTCCTACCGGTGGTAGGAGTGAAAGGCAGGAGAGCTTCTGCACAAGTGCACAAGTAACCCTGTGAGTGCCGCAGGGGTCCCCAGCACATTGCTTTGCAATGTGCTGGAGACCCCTGCGGTACTCACAGGGTCATTTCTTTGAGGTTTCTTTTTTCTTTTTTGAAAAAGTCTCATTGGGGGGATCAGGGGTGATCCTGATGCCCCTCAATGAGGTCTATTGTTAAAAAAAAAATAAAAATTTTTTTTAACCCTGTGTGTGCCACAGGGGGGGTCCAATGCACCCCCCCCTTCCTGTGGCACACACAGGGCTTCTATCATTACTTTGTTACTAGAGATTGTTGGGGGGCCATCAGGATTGGTCCTGATGGCCCCCCAACAAGCTCTGATTACAAAGTAATAATAATAAAAAAAAATAACCCTCTGAGTGCCAGAAGGGTCCAATGCATTGCTTTGCAATGCGCTGGAGACCCCTTTGGCACTCACAGAAACATTTATTTTGATTCCTTTTTTTTTTTTTTTTAAGACCTCATTGGGGGGAATCAGAGGGGTCCTGATACCCACCAAAGAAAAAAAAATTAACCCTCTGATTGCCACAAGGATCCAATGCATTGCTTTGCAATGCGCTGGAGACCCCTGTGGCACTCTCAGGGTCCCTCTGTTTGTGGACATATATATTTTTTTTTTACTAAGACCTCATTGGGGAGGGATCAGGGGGTCCTTATGCCCCTCAATGAGGTATATAATAAAAAAAAAATTAAAACATAAATTAACCCTGTGTGTGCCACTAGGAGGGGAGTTCAATGCCGACCCCCTTCCTGTGGCACACACAGGACTTTTTATCATTACTTTGTGATCAGAGCTTGTTTGGTGGCCATCTGAATACAAAGTAACAATAAAAAAATGTAACCCTTTGTGTGCCACAGGGGCCCAAATGCATTGCTTTGCAATCCACTGGACCACCCCCTTTATTTTTTATTTAGACCTCATTGTGTGGGTTCTGATGCCCCCAACGAGGTCTACACAAAAATATTGTGGGAAAAAGCCCCACAAAATGCACATGCCACAGGAGGGAGGGGGTCCAACGCAGTGCTTTGTATGAGGGGACATACATTGCACACTGGTAGTCACAGATCTCCCATACACACTATCAAACACTGCCGCACCATCACCACCATCCTTGCTCCTCTGCTCATACCCACACACACTGCCTAATCCCTCACCCTCCCACATACTTTGTTACACTTGTAGTCACAGGTCCGCACGTACACTGGCTGACGCCCTAGCTTCTTTAATCTGTTAGCCATAAAATCACACATACACTGTTTGCTTTACCATTTCTGTTTCACTGGTAGCTACGCTCCTGTAGCGTAAATTGGTATGTCAACCCACAGCAGTGGGGTACCATTTTTCTTAGGCTGGCAAGAAGTCCTCCTAAGAAATCCCACGCCATTGAACCATTTTAGTATCTTTGAAGTGACTGATGTATAAAACAATTTTTTTTTTTCCTGTAGCACCACATTCTGGAAATAGTTGTGCCAACTAACTTAGGGGTAAAAAGGCAAGTGACCCCTCATTAGATGCGGCAGGTTGTCTTCTTTCCAAAATGGTATGGTTTATCTTTCTTTTCTTCAATTCTGAATGTGTTATAGCCATTTTTGTACAGGCAAGTCAGGTTTGAGAAAATGTTAGAAACATCAGAGGTTGTAGTAGGTGTAGTTTTCTACTTCTAGCACCCCCTAAGGTAGTTCAACTCATACCAATGGGGTGTCATTTGACTCCTAAGAGCACTAGCAAACAAATGCAGTTGAAAATTCCATGGTTTTCACAGCGCTCCATACATTTGAAGGGGCAGAAATGTAAAAAAATGCAATTTTTTTCCTATATCGCCTCCTTCTGGAAACATTTATGCACACCAGTATTGGGGTAAGAAGGCAAGTGACCCCTCATTAGATGCGGCAGGTTGTCTTCTTTCCAAAATGGTATGGTTTATCTACCTTTTCTTCAATTCTGAATGTGTTATAGCCATTTTTGTACAGGCAAGTCACATTTGAGAAAATGTTAGAAACATCAGAGGTTGTAGTAGGTGTAGTTTTCTACTTCTAGCACCCCCTAAGGTAGGTCAACTCATATCAATGGGGTGTCGTTTGACTCCTAAGAGCACTAGCTAATGAATGCAGTTGAAAATTCCATGGTTTTTACAAAGTTCCATACATTTGAAGGGGCAGAAATGTAAGAAAATGCCTTTTTTTTCACTAGCGCCACCTCCTGGAAGCATTTGTGCATACCAGCCTTTGGGTAAGAAGGCAAGTGACCCCTCATTAGATGCGGAAGGATGTTTTCTTTCCAAAATGGCATTGTTTCTCTACCTTTTCTGCATATCTATTATGGTTATAACCATTTTAGTGCAAGCAGATAATTTCAAAAACAGAAGTGTCAGGTTTACGTACGTGTTCCTAGCACCCACATATTGTATGTTAACCCACACAAATAGGCTACCATTTTTCTCATGTTGGTAGCAGGTACTGAATACAGCAGGAAATGTTATGGTTTTCAAAGATTTTAGTATCTTTGAAGTGGTGGAAATGTAAAAAAACATGTATTTATTCCCATAGCGCCACCTTTTGGAAATATTTGTGCACTTCAGCCCAGGGGGTAGAAAGGCAAGTGACCCCTCAATTGATGCGGGAGAATGTCTACTTTCCAAAATGGTATACCTTTTATACCTTTCCTTCATGTCTCTAACAGTTATGGACATTTTAGTACAAGCCGCCATTTTCGAAGAAGCAAACAGGTAGGTGTAGTGATGTGCTTCTGGCACCCCTAAGGTAGGTCGACTCATTCCAGTGGGGTGTCATTTTTTTCCTAAGAGCACTAGCTAATGAATACAGTTGGAAATGCCATGGTTTTCACAAATTTCAGTACATTTGAAGGGGCAGAAATGTAAGAAATTGCCTTTTTTTTTCATTAGCGCCACCTTCTGGAGGCATTTGTGCACTCCAGGCTTGGGGTAACAAGGCAAGTAACCCATCATTAGATGCGGCAGGGTGTCTTCTTTTCAAAATGGTATGGTTTGTGTACCCTTTCTTCACTTCTGTAGTTGTTATAACCATTTGGGTACAGACAAGTAATGTTTGAGAAAATGTTAGAAACATTTGAGGTTGTAGTAGGTGTCGTTTTGCACTTCTAGCGCCCCCTGAGGTAGTTGAACTCATACCAATGGGGTGTCATTTTTCTCCTAAGAGCGCTAGCTAATGAATACAGTTGGAAATGCCATTGTTTGCACAAATTTCAGTACATTTGAAGGGGCAGAAATGTAAGAAAATGCCTTTTTTTTTTCATTAGCGCCACCTTCTGGAGGCATTTGTGCACTCCAGGCTTGGGGTAACAAAGCAAGTCACCCATCAATTGATGCGCCAGGGTGTCTTCTTTTCAAAATGGTATGGTTTGTGTACCCTTTCTTTACTTCTGTAGTTATTATAACCATTTGTGTACAGACAAGTAATATTTGAAAAAATGTTAGAAAAATTTGAGGTTGTAGTAGGTGTCGTTTTGCACTTCTAGCGCCCCCTGAGGTAGTTAAACTCATACCAATGGGGTGTCATTTTTCTCCTAAGAGCACTAGCTAATGAATACAGTTGGGAATGCCATGGTTTGCACAAATTTCAGTACATTTGAAGGGGCAGAAATGTAAGAAAATGCCTTTTTTTTTCATTAGCGCCACCTTCTGGAGGCATTTGTGCACTCCAGGCTTGGGGTAACAAAGCAAGTCACCCATCAATAGATGTGTCAGGGTGTCTTCTTTTCAAAATGGTATGGTTTGTGTACCCTTTCTTTACTTCTGTAGTTATTATAACCATTTGTGTACAGACAAGTAATATTTGAGAAAATGTTAGAAAATTTTGAGGTTGTAGTAGGTGTCGTTTTGCACTTCTAGCGCCCCCTGAGGTAGTTAAACTCATACCAATGGGGTGTCATTTTTCTCCTAAGAGCACTAGCTAATGAATACAGTTGAATGTCATGGTTTGCACAAATTTCAGTACATTTGAAGGGGCAGAAATGTAAGAAAATGCCTTTTTTTTTCATTAGCGCCACTTCTGGAGGCATTTGTGCTCTCCAGGCTTGGGGTAACAAGGCAAGTCACCCATCATTAGATGCGGTAGGGTGTCTTCTTTTCAAAATGGTATGGTTTGTGTACCCTTTCTTCACTTCTGTAGTTGTTATAACCATTTGTGTACAGACAAGTAACGTTTGAGAAAATGTTAGAAACATTTGAGGTTGTAGTAGGTGTCATTTTGCACTTCTAGCGCCCCCTGAGGTAGTTGAACTCATACCAATGGGGTGTCATTTTTCTCCTAAGAGCGCTAGCTAATGAATACAGTTGGAAATGCCATGGTTTTCACAAATTTCAGTACATTTGAAGGGGCAGAAATGTAAGAAAATGCCTTTTTTTTCCATTAGCGCCACCTTCTGGAGGCATTTGTGCACTCCAGGCTTGGGGTAACAAGGCAAGTCACCCATCATTAGATGCGGCAGGGTGTCTTCTTTTCAAAATGGTATGGTTTGTGTACCCTTTCTTCACTTCTGTAGTTGTTATAACCATTTGGGAACAGACAAGTAATGTTTGAGAAAATGTTAGAAACATTTGAGGTTGTAGTAGGTGTCATTTTGCACTTCTAGCGCCCCCTGAGGTAGTTGAACTCATACCAATGGGGTGTCATTTTTCTCCTAAGAGCGCTAGCTAATGAATACAGTTGGAAATTCCATGGTTTTCACAAATTTCAGTACATTTGAAGGGGCAGAAATGTAAGAAAATGCCTTTTTTTCCATTAGCGCCACCTTCTGGAGGCATTTGTGCACTCCAGGCTTGAGGTAACAAGGCAAGTCACCCATCATTAGATGCGGCAGGGTGTCTTCTTTTCAAAATGGTATGGTTTGTGTACCCTTTCCTCACTTCTTTACTTGTTATAACCATTTGTGTACAGACAAGTAATGTTTGAGAAAATGTTAGAAAAATTTGAGGTTGTAGTAGGTGTCATTTTGCACTTCTAACGCCCCCTGAGGTAGTTAAACTCATACCAATGGGGTGTCATTTTTCTCCTAAGAGCACTAGCTAATGAATACAGTTGGAAATGCCATGGTTTTCACAAATTTCAGTATATTTGAAGGGGCAGAAATGTAAGAAAATGCCTTTTTTTTCATTAGCGCCATCTTCTGGAGGCATTTGTGCACACCAGGCTTGGGGTAAGAAGGCAAGTTACCCCTCATTAGATGCGGCAGGTTGTCTACTTTTCCGAAATATATAGTTTTATATAGTTATTCCACTGTTTTACGGTAGTTTTACCACAAAAACCCTAGAATGCGCATATTAGTTTATAAAGTTGAAAATGTCATTTTGCGCTGCTGGTGATTAGGGCTCTACGCTAGCCATGGACGTAGGTAAAACTATACAAATTTGGTATTTTTTTACTCGGGGAACTTGGGGCTTTTTCAAATAATTGAAACTTTTTCAATCAAGGTAAATGTTTTTGATACATATTATGTGATTTTAGGAAAATTAGTAAATTTTCACTTTTTTTTGTCATTATGACATCATAGCTTTTTGCACGATGTAAAATTCTCTTCATGTAAGGTACCACGAGAAAGCTCAATTCGTTCTGAAAAAAACAATATATAGTTTTCCATATTTAACTAAAAATCCCCAGAGGAAATCAAGCATAAACAGAAGGATAGCAAAAATGCTGAAAAAGTGTCTGGCCTGCAGGGTACAGGAAATGGCCCAAGCCTCTGGCACTGAAGGGGTTAAAGGATAGTAATGTTTCACAATAAAAGCAGCTCCAATTAATCTTCATAGTATTTGGGCCATGGAGAGTGTTATTACAATACTGTTAGAGTTGTAGTACAAGAGTAAATGAATGATAAAGTATCCCCCTCCCTCACTTTTACTGATGTAAGACTGCTCACCTGAGAGCAGCAAGACAGTCCGGATGGATCACAGAGAGGGACAATTTTCAGTGATCATAAAGAAAAACCTGTCAAGGGGGCAGGGTTTTCCTTATGTTCACAGTAAGAAGATTGTTCCTTGCTGTGAGCTGTCCGGTCAAGAGAGCAGATTCCACATCTGAGGTGAGCAGTGTTACACTAGGTAAAAAGGGCGGGAGGGGGATACTTTATCATTCAATTACTCTTGAACTAAAACTCTGACAATATTGAAATAACACTCTCCATGGCCCAAATACTATGAAGATTAATTGGAGCTATTGTTTTTGTGAAACATTACTATCACTTGGGGAGAGAAACACAAGCAAAATGTTTAAAATTAAATATAGGTTAACATGCAGTACAGAGTATGTTATATATCTGCTGAGATGTCCGTGTAACCTCTTTTATATAGGTAAAATGGATGGGATGTTGCAGGATCGTATGACTGGACATCGTTCTGCAATTAAAATTGCACATAGAGATGGAGCCACAGACAAGCCAGTGGCAAAACATTTTTTGCAAATGGGACACTCTCCAACGTCATTTACTGTTATGCCAATTGATCATGTTGCTCCATTATTGAGAGGAGGAAATCGGAGCAAATTGTTACTTCAGAGACAAACTTTTTGGATTAGGACTTTCAACACAGTAACACTAAATGAAGCTGTATATTTTTAAATGTTTCTTAAAGACCGGTAACAGGTTTTTGATCATTTTTTCGGGGTGATTTTCCTGAGGTTTTTCAATTTTTTTTCTCTTCATAGTTGAGAAGAGAATTTATCACCCAAAAATTTTTTTGTATAGATATCGGATAGTTCAATTTTGGGTCTTTTTGTCTTCTAGCATATTTTTGTAAGAATATATTTTTTGTAAGAATATATTTTTTTGAGGCGATAATAATCGTGTTTTGAGGTAGTGATAACCTTATATTTTGTGTTTTAATGTTTTTGTACAAGGATAGCGGATATAGTATTACGAATCTAATATAGTTAGATGGTTGAATTTTGAAGTACCAAGTCAGCCAATGTGTGGGAAAGGCCTCCACAATTGTCCCTTAATCAGACAAGGCCAGATCCCAAGAGGGAAGAGCGGAGAACTGTAAGAGGGGATTTATACCTCTCTTGAGCAGGGACATACTGTGAAGAAGAAGAAGCTCCCACTTTCTGGCATGCCACTCCGTCACAGTGGGGACAGCAGACTCTCGCCAATGGATTGGGATAAGAGATTTCACTGCCGAGAGCATCAGTACAATCAAGGACCTCTGTGCTTTGGGAAAGTGGGAGAGTCCATGAAAAAAGAAGATATGAAGAAGAGCTAATTCCAAGCTGATATTAAAAGATGTATTAATGATATCCACACACCCTCTCCAGTAAAAGAGCAGCGTTGGACAAGACCACCATGAATGTAGATAACTTCCTCTAGCTGAGGAACACCTCCAACATAAGGGACTATTAAGTGAGGATATCCTGTGCAATCTGGCAGGTGTAAAGTACCAGCGATAGAGGAACTTGTATTAAATTCCAAGATGAGCATTGAGATAGAGGAGGAGGCATGCAACTTCCATATCACCGACCAATTGGCTGGAAGAATTGGGGTTAAAAAATGAACTATTTTTTAAAGCATTCTTACTTGACAGCATTTTTTCCCATATGCCTAAAACGTTTGCAAATTGCTGTTTATATAAAGTTCTATCAACAGAACACATAAAACAGAGGACACAAGTGAAAACCATAAATCCTCAAAAGCCCTTCATGCGTTTCTGACTCTGTCAGGAGGAGTAACAAAGACTTTGACAAGAATGTGAATGTTGAGTTTCATATGTATATTTATGGATATTGTTATGCACATTATTTTCTTTTTTTCATTCTTATTGTGAGAACAAAGAATACTTTTATATTTCTATATTTGTTCCCTTCATTAGGACCTTAATAAATGAACTATTTCATGTCAGGGATTCCCCGAGACTTCTAAATAGCTTGTGCATGGTGCCTTAAGGAAAAACAGGCTGAGAACCACTGTATTAAGTTCTGGATTCTATTGCAGTTGATAGCTTTATCACAAGGGTTTTTATCATTTCTCCATAGACCTCAATAGAAATATTTTAGATTAAACCAGTGATAACTCTTGGGAACTACAATGTAATCTAGGCATAAATCAACCTCATTGTAACAGATTGTCATCCTGGGTCCATTTACCTTCTACTTCTGGGTGTTTCAGCAGAAGCATCAGGCCATAGCGTAGGGTCGTGCTGACAGTCTCTGTACCAGCACCGAACAGATCAAAAGTGGTATGGATAGCATTTTTAATGTGAAATTCACTCTGCGGCTCATCCTTCTCCTAAAACAGAAGTAGCGTTTTTTTATTTCCTTACTGATTTCAGTCAGTGATTGCATTCATTCCATAACTTTAATCCTTTGAATGCCAGGGGGTGTGAAATACAATATTAAAGAACAATTATCATATCTGAAAGCAGACTAAGTAAAAAGCTCCTATCAGTTGTGTCTGGAACCACAGGGTATATTGGGCCTGTAGGGCTTAGGTCAAGAGACTGAATTGTGAGACTTGAGTGTTGCAGTTCAGTTTCTACTGCAGGATAACTGATAGAGCTCCAGATGTGTCTTTTCAGGTACTATACTGCTTCCCCAACTGGTCTGCTAAAGCTTACCGTACAGCACCGATACATCAGCAGGTCTACTCTCAGGGATTAGTTCTCTGATACATCACTTTCTATGTGTCATCTGCCCTTTAAGTCTATCCCAAAGTGATTGCTTTCCGTGACCTCCTGTTTTTTTCATTGTATTGACTTCTCTTGGGACTCACACTTTCCACCTCAGTCTCGGAGCTCATGGAACATCCTTTGAAAATTCTCTGAAGTATGATTAATTCACCAAGGTAATGAACTAGTTAAATATGACCCAGTTGTCCAAAACATTTTGCACGTTTTAAATTGACATTGAAAGCTACCAATACCTTACCTCAGCCAAATTACTATTATATTATTAGCCTGAAAGAGATAATGTTAAAACAGAACATTATTTTAAATTATAAAGGTTTTAGTAAGTGGCTAATAGCAATTATTCTATGCTGATTCTTGCTATATGTGAGATATTTGTCATTTTTTGGAGACCTCTCTTGCCTTTAATTAAAATGTCTTCCCTGGTTTGCACTAAAATGAATCCATGTTTTAGTAGAACATCATTCTGAGTCACTCAAAAGGCTCTATAGACCAGTGTTTCTCAACGTTAGTCCTCGGGGCACACCAACAGTGCAGTTATCAGGTTGTTCCTGCTTAATCACAGATGAGCAATTAGTGGACCAGTGATTGTGATTGATTCACCTGTGATTTGGGAATGGAGGGGTGAACCATTTACCTGGATGGTGCAGTTTGGAGTGGTGTCAGGAGCTATATACAGTATATTTTTTTTCATGTTGGTTAAACTCCCTCCCTGATGCCAGAGCAGCATGATCCCTGCAATCCAGTGACAGAGGGGTTCACTGCAGGTGGTATGGAAATGGGAAAGGTGTTTGGACACATGAGGAATCAGCCAGAGGAATGGCAGGAAGTGGGTGGAGAGGAAACCTATTGTCTTCCCCTAATCCAGCGCAGGGAAAGCAAAACTGATCTTGGTCCGCTTTCCTTGGGCTTCCATAGTCTAATTTTAAAGTGGTTTCAGAGAATTTTTCAGCACTTCAAAAATGAGTCATTTTTTTTATTCTCACAGTTCGGAAAATAAATCTGTCCCTTGGTCATAATGGGATGGAGTATTCGCCAGCCAAAAATATCTGCAGAATCAAAAATACAGTGATTCAGCAAATATTTCCATCTAGAATGGAAAAAAGAAATGCAATACATAGGTGGTGGATTAAAAACTCATACTGATTTAAATCAGGCTTTTAACCCCTTAAATATTACAGAGGTCCCCATGCATTGCTTAGCAATGTGTTTCAGAGCTCCTTATCACTCAAGGGGGTTAGAGTCCCCTTCAAATCACTGGGATTGGTTTATTTTTATATCTCCCCTATGGTGAAACTGGTTGGTCCCAGATTTAATTCACATTTCTTGTGAACATACTGATGGGAGTCAGAATCCTGGTGCTGAATGTATCTATGTTATTACCGCTTGGGCCATTTATATCAATGTAAAAACTGCAATAAAAACCAACAATGGTTGCTTTTTATTTACCACCATCATCTTCCTACCTACCTACCACCATCATCTTACAACATACCAGCCACAATCATCTTCCTACATACCAGCCACCATCATCGTCCTATATACCCACCACCATCATCATCTTCTTTCATACCAGCCACCATCATCTTCCTACATACCCACAACCATCATCTTCTTATATACCAGCCAGTATCATCTTCCCACATACCCACCACCATCATCTTCCTACGTACCAGCCACCATCATCTTCCTATATACTCACACGATCATCTTCCTACATACCAGCCACCATCATCTATCTACATACCCACCACCATCATCTTCCTACATACCAGCCACAATCATCTTCCTACATACCAGCCACCATCATCGTCCTATATACCCACCACCATCATCATCTTCTTTCATACCAGCCACCATCATCTTCCTACATACCCACAACCATCATCTTCTTATATACCAGCCAGTATCATCTTCCCACATACCCACCACCATCATCTTCCTACGTACCAGCCACCATCATCTTCCTATATACTCACACGATCATCTTCCTACATACCAGCCACCATCATCTATCTACATACCCACCACCATCATCTTCCTACATACCAGCCACCATCATCTTCCTACAAACCTACCACAATCATCTTCCTACATACCCACCACCATCATCTTCCTACATACCAGCCACCATCATCTTCCTAAATACCCGCAACCATCATCTTCCTATCTACCAGCCACCATCATCTTCCCTCATACCCACCACTATCATCTTCCTACGTACCAGCCACCATCATCTATCTACATACCCACCACCATCTTCTTCCTACATACCAGCCACCATCATCTTCCTACAAACCCACCACCATCATCTTCCTACATACCAGCCAGCGTCATCTTCCTACGTACCCGTAACCATCATCTTCCTATATACCAGCCATCATCATCTTCCCACATACCCACCACCATCATCTTCCCACATACCAGCCACCATCATCTTCCTATATACCCACCACCATCATCTTCTTTCAAACCAGTCACCATCATCTTCCTACATACCCACAACCTATATACCACCAATTATCATCTTCCCACATACCCACCACCATCATCTTCCTATGTACCAGCCACCATCATCTTCCTATATACTCACACCATCATCTTCCTACATACCAGCCACCATTATCTATCTACATACAAGCCACCATTATCTTCCTACATACCCACCACTATAATCTTCCTACATACCAGCCACTATCATCTTACTACATACCTGCCATCATTGACTTATCACATCCACACCAACACCATATCATTACATACCAGCCACTATCATCTTCCTACTTACCCACCACCATGATCTTCCTACATACCAGCCACCATCATCTTCTTATATACCCACCACCATCATCTTCTTTCATACCAGCCACCATCATCTTCCTACATATCCACAACCATCATCTTCCTATATACCACCAATTATCATCTTCCCACATACCCACCACCATCATCTTCCTATATACTCACACCATCATCTTCCTACCTACCAGCCACCATCATCTATCTACATACAAACCACCATCATCTTCCTACATACCAGCCACTATCATCTTCCTACATACCAGCCACCATTATCTTCCTACATACCCATCACTATAATCTTCCTACATACCAGCCACTATCATCTTACTACATACCTGCCATCATTGGCTTATCACATCCACACCAACACCATATCCTTACATACCAGCCACTATCATCTTTCTAAATACCCACCACCACCATCTTCCTACATACCCACCACCATCATCTTCCTACATACCAGCCACCATCATCTTCCTACAAACCCACCACCTTCATCTTCCTACCTACTACCATCATCTTATTACATACACAACAACACCATATCCTTACATACCAGCCACTATCATATTTCTACATACCTGCCACCACCATCTTCCTACATACCAGCCACCTTCATCTTCCTACAAACCCACCACCTTCATCTTCCTACATACCTGCCACCATCATCTTACTACACACACACCAACATTATATCCTTACATACCAGCCTGTCACGGTTTGTTATGAAACACAACTTTATTGAAAAGTTTAATGGATACCCATGTGGGTAGCATACACATATAACATTTAATGTCAATACATAGTAGCAAGAGTAGTGGTATACGGAATGTAACACTGGCTCTACCGGCCTTGCCAATACCGGGTAAGGCAACCTTAGATGACACAGATGGAAAAGGTTCTATCGGCCTTACCAATATACCGGGCAAGGCAGCCTGGAGACTGGTACACGAATAGTAATAGGCTCTACTGGCCTTGCTAATATACCGGGCAAGGCAGCCTGGAGACTGGTACAACGAATAGTTATAGGCTCTACCGACCTTGCCAATACCGGGTAAGGCAACCTTAAGTTGGTACAATGTGGAATAGGTTCTACCGGCCTTACCAACACTGGGCAAGGCAGCCTGGACTGGAACACAATCTCTACCGGTGCCGAGGAATACGCAGCAAGCAACCGGTTAATACTTGGAGCGAACCAGTACCCGCATACTGGAGGAACAACAAGTCTACCGGTGCTGTCTAGGACTGAACAGCAATCGGTTATGCATGGAGCGAACCAGTACCCGCCTACTGGAGGGACAAAGACTCTCCCGGAGCTGTCTAGGACTGAACAGCAACCGGCTATGCATGGAGAGAACCAGTACCCGCGTACTGGAGGTACCCAACCACCACCAGTGCTGTCAGATGATAATAAGCAGCCGGTTATACATGGAGCGAACAAGTACCCGCGCACTGGAGTTACTTAGAACACCACCGGTGCTGTCAGATGATAGTAAGCAGCCGGTTATACATGGAGCGAACCAGTACCCGCGTACTGGAGAAACCTAGAACTCTACTGGTGCAACAGCAGCCGGTTGTATGTGGAGCGAACCAGTACCCACGTACTGGAGAAACCTCGAACACCACCAGTGCTGTCAGATGATAGTAATCAGCCGGTAATACATGGAGCGAACCAGTACCCACGTACTGGGGAAACCTAGAACTCTACTGGTGCGACAGCAGCCGGTTGTATGTGGAGCAAACCAGTACCCGCATACTGGAGATACCCAATCACCACCGGTGCTGACAGATGACAAAGCGCAGCTGGTTATACACAGAATGAACCAGTACCCGTGTACTGGAGTAACCTAGAACTCTACCGGTGCCACAGCAGCCGGTTAACATGGAGCAAACCAGTACCCGTGTACTGGAGTAATCCCAGAACTCTACCGGTGCAACAGCAGCCGGTTGTATGTGGAGCGAACCAGTACCCACGTACTGGAGAGTGGAACACAAGTGAATGAAAATGTCGCCAGGGTGACTGGAGGAGAGGGGCACACTGCAGGTGATCCAGGAACAGGAACACAGCCCTAGAAAGACAGGAAACAGATCTGCAGGCAGTCAACTGGATCAGGAACGGCAGCAGGAAACAGCAGTAGAGACAGCAACCCCAACCGGATCAGGAACGGATGCTGGAACCTGGGAAGCTAGTGAACAGGAACCTAGGCGATCACTGACGAGCAGGAACAGAGAAATGGCCCAGGAAGCTCAGGAATCCAATGCAAGTACAGGTAGCATAGAGACAACACGAAAGGGCAACCAAAGGGTGCCCAAGCTCAGTTTAAATAGGCAACACAGGGCGGGCTGAAGGCAGGCAGCCAATGGAGTGCCCACTACAGGTAACTGACAAGGAAATGCAGCAATCACGGGCACCGTGATACAGCCACTATCATCTTACTAAATAGAAGCCACCATTATCTTCCTACACACCCACTAACTTCATCTTCCCACATACCTGCCGCCATCATCTTCCTACATACCTGCCACCATCGTCTTATTACATCCACACCAACACCATATCCTTACATACCAGCCACTACCATCTTCCTACATACCTGCCACCATCGTCTTATTACATCCACACCAACACCATATCCTTACATACCTGCCACTTTAATATTTCTACATACCCACCACCACCATCTTCCTACATACTCACCACCATCATATTAGTACATACCAGACACTATCATCTTCCTACACAGCCGCCACCATCATCTTTCCATATACTTGCCACTATCATATTCCAACATACCACCCACCATCATCTTCCTACATACAATGATCTTCCCACATAGAAAGCACCATCTTCCTACATCCAGCCGCCATTAATTTCCTACATACCAGCCACCATCATCTTCCTACAAATCCACCACCATCATATTCCTAAATACCACCCAGTAACATCTTCCTCCACACCAGCTACCATCATTTTCCCACATGCCTTCCACCATCATCTTCCTGCATACCAGTCACCATTATCTTCCAACATACCAGCCACCATCATCTTCCAACATACCCACCACTATCATCTTCCTACATACCATCATCTTCCCACATTCCAGAGGTTCACTACTGAAATGTTGCCATTTACTGGACGACCGTCGATATGTTGAATTAAAAATATTGAAAAAATCGAAACAGCAATATCAGTATGTCGAGTCAATCAATAGATCGACATTCTGATGTTTCTTGCTTAATGTTGAGATTGTTGAGCAAAATCACACTGTGGGGGGGGGGGGGTGGTACAGGGACCAGTATATAAAGGTGTAAATAAATAAAATACTAGTAAAACAAGTAAGATACATTGTATCTGGTCACCCTGGTAGTCCAAGTGAGCCCATTCAGGTTAGACCCTTTTCTCCTTAAATACACCAGGAAGGTGTCTCTGGATAACCTGAAGCGTGTGTGTGATTCACATACCGCCTGGGGGTCTAAACCCATTGACCTTAAAGTAGGACTTATTCCAGCGGTCAATCTGGAAGAGGATACCAGGGATTCCAACCTCATGAGGACACAGCAACAAGACTACAAGGGGGCATAGGGACACCGAGATGCTCTTTACTCTTTAGGGTGCTGTAAGTGCATTTATATTTCCTTGTGCAGTTATCAACTATTAAACATATTAAATTTAGTTATGTTCCTTTTTATATGTTTTGTGTGATTTGGAAGCCAGTTTGCTTCTTCTCTGAGCGCAGTCAAGCCTTCTTTTTTCTCTCCACTTCCCATATACCTGACACTATCATCTTCCTACATACCAGCCATTATCATCTTCCTACAGCCCATCATCTTCCTACATACAGCCACCATCATCTACCCTCCACCATCATTTTTCTACATACCAGCCACCATCATCTTCCTACATACCCAACACATCATCTTCCTACATACCGGCCACCATCATCTTCCTATATGCCCACCACCTCCTCTGGATCTAAATCTGTATCAAGACATGTGGTGGACTCACCTGCTCCATCTTTATGAGGAAGCAGTCGATAAAGTCTCGGGGAGAGCTGGGATCCAGAGTCTCCTGGTGCCTCTTGATTCTCTCAATAATAAATGAGTGTGCACCCTCGAGGGAATTGGAAAGCATATTGTGCACACCCGGTAACTTGCTCATGACTTTTGGGAACATGTTGTACAGCTGTAAGAGATCAAATGTAGGAAGAGAATGTTGGTCATTACAGTCTGATAATTGCTAATCACTTCATAAAATGTTAAATAGGCTCATGCACTCTGCCTGCTTTAGTTTGAAACTGTCATCAGCTGTCATGTATTCCTCCATGATCATGACATCCAGGACTGATTAAAGATGTTGAACCAAGGATCAAGAGCAAAATTCATTGGGACCATTAGGTTTTCCTGTCCAGAAGTAGGGATATATATATATGTCATTTCTCCTTTAGTGATACTATTGTATAATACTGAAAATACACATTTAATGGTTTATGCTGCTTAATAAAACCAGGGCACTCCCACTGCTCAGAACTGTTCTAGTAAAAAGTTATTGCAGCTCAAACTTACATTTTAGGAAGCAGCACTTGTATGGCCTGACATTTTCTGGTGATGCTGTTGCAGTGTATGAACAGTTCTGATCAGTGACTATATCCATTCATAGGCTTCTGTAACAACACCACTGTAACATTTCAGTCCACTGTGGTACTGCACCCAAAAACTGACGTTTGAGCTGCAATGTCTTTTGAAGAAAACATCTCATCAGTGTGTAGGAGACCTTTCAAGCAAGGAATGTTGGAAATAAGTCAGTGTCATATTGATACAAAGTCACATGTTCAACAAATGAGTTTCTCTGTTGGTTCCATAATTACCAACCTGTCCCAAAAAACAACTTGTATATCTGAAGGTTTGATGTAAGAATCCTAAAAGCTGCAGGAACTCCTTGTCTTCATACTCAAAACGCTTTCCAAAAACCACCGAGCAGATAACATTCGCAACAGCTTTGCTAATATAATATGTGGGATCAACAGGCTGACCTGGAGGTGGAGAAGGCACCATTATTATCTGGTGGACTTAGCAACTAAAAGAACATCAAACCATACACATTTCTATACTAAAGGAACACTAGCACATCTTATTTATAATCCCCAACATACCTAGGGCACACCTTGGATATCCAGATTAAGGTATTTAGAGGTTTATTAGTAGGAGGTACCAGTGAGGTATCCAACACTTTGCAACACAACTTTTTGATGAAAATCTGTACATAAAAGGGATTTTCTTGCTGAGTAAAACAAAGCATTACAAAGGGTTGTGTTAGACACGCATCTGGTACACATGCACTTACATTTTTTTTCTTTAAAGGGATAGTAATACTTCGTTTTAACTTTATTTTATTTTCTAGGCATTAAAAAAACATGAAGAATGATATAAGTCTTATCTCTCAAACCTTTTTGGTTTATGAGATATTCACAAGCAAAGTTTCCCCTCCCCGCCCCTTTTACCTAGTGTAAGCCATCTCTTCTCAGATGTGAATCTGGTTGTATGACTGGACAGATAACAGAAAGGGACACTCTTCTTTGTATTAAAACAATGAAAGCCCTTCCCCCCCTTGACAAGTTTTTCAGCTTTTTCCCTTATCTTAACTGAAGATTGTCCCTCTCTGCAGTCTACCTGGGCACCTCCCTTCTGATCTAGTTGAACAGGGGTGGGATACTTTGTTTGTGAATATCTCTTAAACCATAAAGGTTTGAGAGATAAGACTTATATCATTCTTCGTGTTTTTTTAATGCCTACAAAATAAAATAAAGTTAAAACGAAGTATTACTATCCCTTTAATTCAGACCTCATTGGGAGAGATCGTACAGAGGAGAATGAATCACTTGCCGTAACAAAACCCTAACTACTCGGTCGAGTGAGCATGATAGGACAAAGACGTCCATGTTACTGTTGACATTATCAATGTCACCAGTTATGTGGGTGACTTTTCTTGATCCTGCTCACTCAACTCAGAAATTTGAATTGCATGGGGGCATGGAAGTGACTCTCTCCTGTATGACAATGACAGCAACTACTGTTTCTGCAGCTTTATCAACTGTGTGATCAAAAGCTGGTCCTAATGACCCTGCAACTTTAATTTTAATTAAAGTTCAGGTGGGTGGAAAGAGTGTCCAGACAGGCACTAGTTAACATGTGTGGAATATGTTTTTCCATATGTGCTTCTCACTGTAGGGTATTCTAAATGCATCTCCTTTACATTTAGAAACCAAAAAAATGTTACTAGCCACCAAACGCATTTTGTTTACCTGCAAATTGTATTTAAATTCAGAGCATGCTGGCAAATGATAGAGACTAGTGATGAGCGAGCATGCTCGGCCGAAGCTCGGTTCGGCTCGAGCATCGCTGTGCTCGGCACATGGCGGTACTCGTACGAGTACCGCATGTGCTCGCCCGCCATGTTCGGGTCTCCTCCCCGCACGTTTCGCGGCTGCTGCGCAGCCAATAAACGTGCAGGGAGGCTCTGACATCAGTGTAATGCCAGCAGCCATGTTGGCTGCTGGCATTACACTGATTGACTGGCCAGAACCCATGATCGGGTGCTGTATAGCACCTGACCAGCGAGTTCGGCTCAGTCTTAGCCAGGGAGAGATGAGGATAGGAAGGGAAAGTCAGTGTAGGGAGAAGAAAAGCGATTTTGAAAAAAAAAAAGACCCAAAAGTCCTTTTTATGACTACTGTGTGTGGGGGCAGCAGTTTATTTTGTTTGGGGGGGCAGAGATATAAAAAAAAAACATCACATATTCCGTTCACTGTGCCTAGCCGCAGATTAGCAGCACATTCTGTTTAGTGTGCAAAGTTGCAGATTAGCAGCACATTCTGGTTAGTGTGCAAAGTTGCAGATTAGCAGCACATTCTTTTTAGTGTGCAAAGTTGCAGATTAGCAGAACATTCTGTTTAGTGTGCAAAGTTGCAGATTAGCAGCACATTCTGTTCAGTGTGCAAAGTTGCAGATTAGCAGCACATTCTTTTTAGTGTGCAAAGTTTCAGATTAGCAGCACATTCTGTTTAGTGTGCAAAGTTTCAGATTAGCAGAACATTCTGTTTAGTGTGCAAAGTGTAAAATATCAAAGTCACATATTCCATTCACTGTGCCGAGCCGCAGATAAGCAGCACATTCTGTTTAGTGTGCAAAGTTTCAGATTAGCAGAACATTCTGTTTAGTGTGCAAAGTGTAAAATATCAAAGTCACATATTCCATTCACTGTGTCTAACCGCAGATAAGAAGCACATTCTGTTTAGTGTGCAAAGTTTCAGATTAGCAGAACATTCTGTTTAGTGTGCAAAGTGTAAAATATCAAAGTCACATATTCCATTCACTGTGTCTAACCGCAGATAAGAAGCACATTCTGTTTAGTGTGCAAAGTTTCAGATTAGCAGAACATTCTGTTTAGTGTGCAAAGTGTAAAATATCAAAGTCACATATTCCATTCACTGTGTCTAACCGCAGATAAGAAGCACATTCTGTTTAGTGTGCAAAGTTGCATATTAGGAGAACATTCTGTTTACTGTGCAAAGTGTAAAATATCAAAGTCACATATTCCATTCACTGTGTCTAACCGCAGATAAGAAGCACATTCTGTTTAGTGTGCAAAGTTGCATATTAGGAGAACATTCTGTTTACTGTGCAAAGTGTAAAATATCAAAGTCACATATTCCATTCACTGTGCCGAGCCGCAGCTAAGCAGCACATTCTGTTTAGTGTGCAAAGTTGCATATTAGGAGAACATTCTGTTTACTGTGCAAAGTGTAAAATATCAAAGTCACATATTCCATTCACTGTGCCGAGCCGCAGATGAGCAGCACATTCTGTTTAGTGTGCAAATTGCATATTAGGAGAACATTCTGTTTACTGTGCAAAGTGTAAAATATCAAAGTCACATATTCCATTCACTGTGTCTAACCTCAGATAAGAAGCACATTCTGTTTAGTGTGCAAAGTTTCAGATTAGCAGAACATTCTGTTTAGTGTGCAAAGTGTAAAATATCAACGTCACATATTCCATTCACTGTGTCTAACCGCAGATAAGAAGCACATTCTGTTTAGTGTGCAAAGTTTCAGATTAGCAGAACATTCTGTTTAGTGTGCAAAGTGTAAAATATCAAAGTCACATATTCCATTCACTGTGTCTAACCGCAGATAAGAAGCACATTCTGTTTAGTGTGCAAAGTTGCATATTAGGAGAACATTCTGTTTACTGTGCAAAGTGTAAAATATCAAAGTCACATATTCCATTCACTGTGTCTAACCGCAGATAAGAAGAACATTCTGTTTAGTGTGCAAAGTTGCAGATTAGCAGAACATTCTGTTTAGTGTGCAAAGTGTAAAATATCAAAGTCACATATTCCATTCACTGTGCCGAGCCGCAGATAAGCAGCACATTCTGTTTAGTGTGCAAAGTTGCAGATTTGCAGCACATATTCCGTGTAATATGAAGAAGGCGGGTAAAAAGGGACGGGGAAGTGGACGTGATCCTGATAGTTCAGGGCGCGGGTCAGGACGTGTAGAAACTGTGCCTGGTGCCAGAGCACAAGAAAGAAAGACATCCACCATACCTAGCTTCATGTCTCAGTTTACAGGGCGTCACAGGACATCACTCTCGAGGTCAGACCACTGCGAACAGGTGGTCGGTTGGATTTCAGCTGATACTGCTTCCAGTCGGTTAAGCACCACCCTGTCTTCCACCAAGTCCACTCTCAGTAGCCAAGAGTCTGGTCAACATAATCCTCACCCTGATCATCCTTCCTCCCACCATATAGGGTCTGGTCAAAGAAGTGATCCCACACTGGGATATAGTGAGGAGCTCGTCTCATCACCAATCCTTAATTTGAACCTCTCTCCAAGCACGCTTGCAGAGGAACATGACATCTTGTGCCCTGATTCACAACCTCTAGAGGGTACCCAATCACAAGAAGATGGCAGAGGCATTTAAGGTTAAAGGAAGTGGATGATGATGATGATGAGACACAGTTGCCATTAAATCAACCACTATTACTGTCTCAAGACCTTGATGAGGAGGATGATATACAGTTGTCAATGACTGAGTATGTGGTGGGATCAAGACATGAGGAGGATGATCAGAGTGAGGAAGTGGAGGAGGACTTGGTGGACGATGAGGTAACTGACCCCACCTGGGAAGGTGGAGAGCCGAGCGATGACAGCAGTCCTGAGGGTGAGCCATCTGCAGCACCGCAACAGGCTGGAAGAGGCAGTGGTGTGGCTACAGAAAGAAGGCGGACCGCACCAAACCGGCCCGCAAATGTTCCACGGAGCACCCCCTTGCGTAAATCTCCCTTGCCAAGGGGTAGGTGTTCCACGGTATGGCGTTTTTTTAAGGAAAGTGCGGACGACAAAAGAATTGTAGTTTGCAACCTGTGCCACACCAGAATGAGCCGAGGCATGAACACTAGAAACCTCACCACCACCAGCATGATCCGACACATGGCATCCAAGCACCGTAATAAGTGGGAGGAACGCCCGGATCGCCAATCTGTGTCTGCAGGCCACACCACTGCCTCCTCTTCCCCTGTTTTCGGTGCCGGCCAATTGCCTGTCGAAGGCGCAGGCCCGCATACCTCCCGCCCTGCACCTGTACCATCTGAAGCACCATCAGCGACCACATCCACTTCCCTGTCCCAGCGCAGCGTCCAAATGTCGTTACCCCAGGCATTTGAGCGCAAGCGAAAATACCCAGCCACCCACCCACAGGCCATAGCACTAACCTCACACCTTTCCAAATTACTGGCCATCGAAATGCTGTCATTTAGGCTTGTGGAGACTGAGTCCTTCCGCAGCCTGATGGCAGCAGCTGTCCCTCGGTACGCAGTCCCCAGCCGCCACTACTTTTCCCGGTGTGCCGTCCCCGCCTTACACCACCATGTGTCCCGTAACATCACCCGTGCCCTGACCAACGCAGTTACTGGGAAGGTCCACTTAACGACTGACACATGGACAAGTGCTTGTGGCCAGGGACGCTACATTTCCCTGACGGCACACTGGGTGAATGTCGTGGAGGCTGGGAGCGACTCGGACCCTGGGATGGCACAGGTGCTACCCACGCCGAGGATTGCGGGCCCTACCTCCATCAGGGTTTCCGCCAGCACCTACGTTATTGGCTCCTCCTCCTCCGTTTCCACCTCCGAATTCTCTGCGCGCAGCGCCACTCACCCATCAGCCGGTAGCTGGAAGCAGTGTAGCACTGCAGTGGGGAAGCGTCAACAGGCCGTGCTGAAGCTGATCTGCCTTGGGGACAAACAGCACACGGCCTCAGAGCTGTTGCAGGGGATTAGTCACCAGACCGAGCAGTGGCTCTCGCCACTCAACCTGCAACCAGGCATTGTTGTGTGTGATAATGGGCGTAACTTGGTGGCGGCTTTGGAGCTCGGCAAGCTCACACACGTACCATGCCTAGCGCATGTATTTAATTTAGTGGTTCAGCGATTTCAAAAAACCTACCCCAATTTGCATGATCTCTTGACCAAGGTGCGCCGCGTGTGTGCACATTTCCGTAAGTCATCTACAGCTTCAGCCGGCCTGTTGAAGCTGCAGCAGCGCTTACAATTGCCAGCTCACCGGCTGCTGTGTGACGTGAGCACGCGCTGGAACTCCACCTTCCACATGTTGGCCCGGCTTTGTGAGCAGCAGAGGGCAGTAGTGGAGTACCAGCTGTTACACGGTCGTCGCCTCTCCGTTCAACTTCCTGTAATCAGAAGTGAGGAGTGGGAATGGATGTCAGACCTCTGTGAGGTTTTACGCAATTTTGAGGAATCGACACAGATGGTGAGCGGCGATAACGCTATTATCAGTGTAACCATCCCACTTCTGTGTCTACTGAAACGCTCGCTGCTCACAATTAAAACCGACGCTTTGCATGTGGAAGAGGTGGAAATGGGGGAGGAAGAGCTTACACAAGGTGATAGCCAGAGCACCCTCACTTCGTCTTCTCAGCGACAATTGGAGGAGGCGGAGGAGGAGGAGGAGGAAGACACGGTTGCCTCTGCTACAGAGGGTAGCCATGGAACTTTAGTTCCATCTCTTCAGCGTGGGTGGGCAGAAGAGGAGGAAGAGGATGAGGAGATTGAGAGTCATCCTCCTGGTGAGGACAGCAAAATCTTGCCTGTTGGTACTCTGGCACACATGGCTGACTTTATGTTAGGCTGCCTTTCCCGTGACCCACGCATTACACGCATTTTAGACAACACGGATTACTGGGTGTTCACCCTTCTGGACCCCCGCTACAAAGAGAATTTCTCATCTCTCATTCCTCCGGTGGAGAGGACAAGCAAAATGGTGCAATACCAGAAGGTTCTTGTTGAAAAATTGCTCCAAAATTTTCCATCTGACAACGCTGGCGGCAGAGTACGTGCTACCTTGGCCAACCGAGAAGGGGAGAAAAGGGGAGCACACAGCAGTTCCGACAAAGGCAGGGCAACACTCTCCAAGGCGTGGGACACCTTCATGACACCCCGCCAGCACCCTCACCCTGATGCGCAGCCTAGTGTCACAAGGAGGGAAAAGTTTTGGAAGATGGTGAAGGAGTACGTAGCAGACCGTGTCAGCGTCCTCAATGATCCCTCTGTGCCTTACAACTACTGGGTGTCCAAGCTGGACACGTGGTATGAACTGGCACTCTACGCCTTGGAGGTGCTGGCCTGCCCTGCCGCCAGCGTTCTGTCTGAGCGGGTATTTAGTGCTGCTGGTGGCATCATAACAGATAAGCGTATCCGCCTTTCCACCGAAAATGCTGATAGGTTGACACTTATAAAAATGAACAAGGCCTGGATTTCCCCTGACTTCTCCACTCCACTGGAGGAAAGCCCCGGGGGAACATAAAGTCACTTTATATATGTTATTTACAATGATGGGAATACTCTGTATTCCCATTCACCCCTTCCACCCAAAAAACGGGTATATGGTTGACTCTCTTCCATATGCCCAGTGATATAATTTTTATATAGGGCCAGCTCACCAGCGGGCCCAGTGATATAATTTTTATATAGGGCCAGCTCACCAGCGGGCCCTGTGATATAATTTTTATATAGGGCCAGCTCACCAGCGGGCGCAGTTTGACAATTTTTGTATAGGTCAGCTCACCAGCGGGCCTTCTCATATAATGTTTTATTGGGTCAGCTCTCTAGCGGGCCCTCTCATATAACGTTTTATAGCGTCAGCTCACTAGCGGGCCTTCGCATATAATGTTTAGGATGGTCAGCTCCGCAGCAGACCCTCACCCATAATGTTTTAGATGGTCGGCTCAGCGCACGTTTCCCTCTTAATCATGGCCCCAGTTCAGAAAAATCGAGGAAATTTTTGGGAGAATTTGCCTTTGCGCACGTTTCCCTCTTGATCATGGCCTCAGTTCAGAAAAATCAAGGAAATTTTTGGGAGAATTTGCCTCTGCGCACGTTTCCCTCTTAATCATGGCCTCAGTTCAGAAAAATCGAGGAAATTTTTGGGAGAATTTGCCTCTGCGCACGTTTCCCTCTTAATCATGGCCTCAGTTCAGAAAAATCGAGGAAATTTTTGGGAGAATTTGCCTCTGCGCACGTTTCCCTCTTAATCATGGCCCCAGTTCCGAAAAATCGATGACATTTTTTGCAGAATTTGCAGGTGATATACAAGTAAATATACAGCAAATACTGTTTGGTAACAATTTTTCGCCTAAAGTCGTTTATATCTTCCTTTTTGTGTGTTTAACGGTCAGTCTGTAAAAATGGCGTACTACGGGCGAAACATCGTTCCCAGCAGCGACGTTGGAGTCCAAGATGCATCCAGACATCCTCCCTATGCTGTCCCTGAACCATTTCTGTGGTGTTTCCATCATTTTCTGCCCTTTTCCTATGGACCAGGCACCCTCCCCTCATCAGAGCAGGGGGTGCCTGGTGTAATGCTCGAGTCCTCCCATTGACTTCAATGGGGCTCGGGTGCTCGGCCGAGCACTCGAGCCTCCGGGGGCGCTCGGTCAGAGCACCCGAACACCCGAGCATTGGGGTGCTCGATCATCACTAATAGAGTCCTTAATATTTGTACAAGGACCTCCTGACCTTAAACCACAACCAGTCTGTGATAATTTTACAGCCAGTGCTAACTTCTGGTAGCCTAGTGCATAAGCACTGACTTGCATGGAGGATATTTACTCCAGAGACTTTCAGATCAATTTTCTCACCATCAAACTTTGCACATCTAAGAGAAAAAATGGCTACCTCCACAACTAGCTAATACAGTGGCAGGTAAGTGAGAGCAATCTGAAATTTTTCATATCTCTTGGAAAAATGTGTAAGTACTGCGGTACAAGTAAATGTACACTAATCTATGTTGTTTTACGGTGTTACTTCCCCTTTAAGGACCAGAGGGGTGCACAGTGCAATCAGTCCTGGATATGACACTAAGATTCGGGCACTAAAATATCAACAAGATATGTTGAAGTGGGTTGAAGCAAGGTTTAAGGCTGTGACATGAGAATCTTGTGTTTTAATACAGGTGAGATTCTCATGTAGTGACATGGTCAGTACTCTGCATTACTGGAGGACCGCACGGGAGCTCCATATAGAGAGGTCTGTGTAGAAGGTGGTACAGACCTCTCCTGTCACACTGCCGGACCACCAGGGATGATGAGGCCCCCTCTTCCTAGGCCAGGTAGGAGGTGGACAGTGGTGGCACATAGTTGGAAGTGGACAGTGGTGGCACATACTTGGAGGTGGACAGTGGGGGTGCATACTTGGCATATGTGGAGGTGGACAGTGGGAGCAAATACGTGGAGGTGGACAGTGGGGGTGCATACTTCAAGGTGGACAGTGGGATGTATACTTGGAGGTGGACAGTGGGGGTGCATACTTGGCATATGTGAAGGTGGGCAGTGGGGGTCGTACTTGGAGGTGGACAGTGGGGGTGCATACTTGGCATATGTGGAGGTGGACAGTGGGGGGCAAATACGTGGAGGTGGACAGTGGGGGTGCATACTTCAAGGTGGACAGTGGGGCTCATACTTGGAGGTGGACAGTGGGGGTGCATACTTCAAGATGGACAGTGAGGCGCATACTTGGAGGTGGACAGTGGGGGCAAATACTTGGAGGTGGACAGTGGGGGTGCATACTTGGCATAAGTGAAGGTGGGTAGTGGGGGTGCATACTTGGCATAAGTGAAGGTGGGTAGTGGGGGTGCATACTTGGAGGTGGACAGTGGGGGTGCATACTTGGCATAAGTGAAGGTGGGTAGTGGGGGTGCATACTTGGAGGTGGACAGTGGTGGCACATACTTGGCATACATCAAGGTGGACAGTGGGGGAACATACTTGGAGGTGGATAGTGGGAGCACATACTTAGAGGTGGGTAGTGGGGGCACATACTTGGCATACGTGGAGGTGGACAGTGGGGGGCAGATGCGTGAAGATGGACAGTGGGATGGCGCATACTTGGAGGTGGACAGTGGGAGCACATTCATGGAGGTGGACAGTGGGGTTAATGTGGTCCAGGGGCCCCATGTCAAATATTGCACCAGGGCCCAGTGGCTTCTAGTTACGCCTCCGGGCATGTTTCATTCACCGTTTCGTTGCTCACACAAAAGTGTGTAACATTTTCAAAGGATTCCCCTGTGTATCATGTCCAGGAAGACAGAAATGACAATAACTAGCAGGACAACAGGACCTCAAACTCTGCTGGTGGCACATGGTCATTTTCACCCTTTATGGACCAGTGGCTGCAATGCTTTTCTTCGTAATGTGTTTTGCTCTCTCTGTTCCTTAAAGGGTTAAGTAGGCTCATGCTCTCTGGTTACTTAAATTTGCCTACATGGATGTTACATTCAGGGATAATTGGCACAAGGCCAAATTCATATGGGGCATTGGACTTTTCTGGCCATAGTAAGTTTAAGTGGGGGTTAATATTAGGTGATTTTAGTTCTCATTTAAGGCAGATGCACGTGGCCAGTGTAGGAACCATGGTATGATGACTTTAGGTTCTATCTGTAATGTTACTGGTGACTGTTCACTTATAGGAAGATAAACAGACTCACTTTTTGTTTTTCTGAATTCCTCTGTAAGGAACTGGGCCTCTTCTTGGATCCTCTCTTCGATGCTTCTCTTCCCCATCCCAAAATTTCTCAATGTTATCACAGAGAAACGTCGCATTTGTCTCCAGCATTCCCCATTACTGCCAACAACCCCTAAAACAAAAAATGATTAGCATTAAATATGTAGACCCTTCTCAGGATATAGGACATGGAGTCTGTCCCTCCCACTGCAGGATGACATAGACAGAAGGGAGCTATAGGACATTTAGCATGTCACTCCCACTGCAGGGTGACACAGACAGAAAGGAGTTATAGGACATTGAGTCTGTCCCTCCCACTGCAGGGTGACACAGTCAGAAGGGAGCTATAGGACATGGAGTCTGTCCCTCCCACTGCAGGGTGACACAGACAGAAGGGAGCTTTGGAACATGGCATCTGTAACTCCCACTGCAGGGTGATACAAGCAGATGGGAGTGATATAGGACACAGAGTCTGTCCCTCCCACTGCAGGGTGACACAGACAGAAGTGAGCTATTGGACATGGAGTCTGTCCCTCCCACTGCAGGGTGACACAGACAGAAGGGAGCTATGGGACATGGAGTCTGTCACTCCTACTGCAGGGTGACAAACACAGAAAAGAGTTATTGGACATGGAGTCAGTCCCTCCCACTGAAGGGTGACAGACAGAGGGGAGTTATGGGACATGGGGGATGCTCTGTGGGGCTGTAAGGGACCAAGATGGCAAAATGGTGGCACATTTATGTCAGTTGTGTATTGTCAGTATGCACTGAGATGTCCTCATCAACATTTCCCTGTGAATCTGCCACAATCAGTCTCCATTAATCTTCCATGTCTTCGACAAGTTTACAATTTTGCTCTTATTTAACAATTACTTATTTGCCAATGGATATGTGGTTAATGAGCCACTGTTATATTCATGTGGGTGTATTTATATGTTATTGTAGTGCATCGCCACGTTCACTAAGCCGCTGCTGTCAAAGTTCACAGTCCCAACACCTCCAATCTGATTTTGGTGATTTTTGGATCTCTCTGCAGTTCTTTGTGGAGCCAGAGGATAACTTTCTGTCTTTTCTCTTGTGAATAGAGACAACAGTTGCCCTCCCTTTACCCAGTCAGTGCAATAGGGACATGTATTGCACACCCATGTGGAAGTGAAAGGGTTAAGATTATCTCTAAGAAAAAATAAATACAGTACTCATTGGTTCTCAAAATTTGCTACATATAACCAACAAATAGGTGAAATAAAAACACAGCAATAATGATCTGATAATAATTAGTTCTCTCTAGATCCCTGCCACCTTCATCTTTCCTGGTGAAGACGTGGAAGGTGTCAGAGAGCTGGAGAGAGACCCTGTCATGTTCGTTCCTGTTTTTCTGGGTTTATGGCATTCTTTGTCTGGTCTTTTGTATTGCTTCTGATATGTTTTCCCCACCCTGTTGTATGATGCTCTTGTTGAACCTTTATCAAGCACCCAGCACCTTGTGTCAGCTCATAATCAAAGTGTTCCTATTATGACCTGAGTTCTAGTCTTGTTCTGAATGATTCCAGTGTATTAACCTGGCTTTTCCTGACGTCCCCTTCGTTATCTGATTTGGCTCTGTGTTCATGTTCTCCGTATTTGACCTTGGCTCCATTCTCTTGACGCTTCTTCCTGCTCCTTGTGTGCCTCCTTTGTCTGACTGGATTCTGACCCTTGCTTGTTCGACTTCTCTTCGTCTCATCCCTGGTACTGTGTATGCCCGTTTGTTGCTGACTTGGATTGTCGACCGTTCTCCCTCAGACTCTGGGGGCTTCTCCTGGCCCTTCTGAAGAGTTCAACTTCCTCAACTTGTAGTTGATCCCATCACCCCTCATATGTCTGTTGAGTCTCATTACATTGACCCCAAGTCAAGTCCTACTTTCTGATCCTGGTTCCTGGTCTCTCCTGCTCCTGTGTTCAACAGAGACAACTATACTGTTGGAAGGTTTCTGCTCTCTCAGAGAGGGTAGTCTTTTAAAAGGTCGTGTTTTAAATATCGTGCAGCTGCACACCGCATTAAACATGTCACATGGATGAAAAGGGCAACATGAGAATCTCGCCCTTCATATAAGAGCGAGAGAATCTTATGTTGCCTCATTAAAAGCCGCATTGCACGCATACCTGAATCTGTATTTAAATCCTCTTTCATACAGTTCATCTAATGAAACAATGTTTCAAGACTCACCGATTTCTGAGACACAGGGGTATTATACAACTGGTTCACCATGGGGGTACATGGGTCACCCCAGTAGGAACTTTTTTTGGGAGCTGACATCGTGACCCTTCATTACAAGGGACTTGTAGACGACTCATGGACTGGCTGTGATCTCCTCATACATGATTTTATTTTTTTGTGTGGCCTCACAAGGTTAAGCTACACATCAAACAAAGGAGTAAAAATCCTAGATATGTTTGTTCGATACATAGCTTAACCCTTTGAGTGCCACACAAAAAAAATTCAATTATGCACCAGGAGTTCACAGGCAGTCCATGAGTCATCTTCAAGTCCCTTGTAATGAAGGATCATGATGTCAGCTCCCAGAAAGATCCCTACTGAGGTGACCCATGTAAATCCATGGTGAACCAACTGTATAATACCCCTGTGTCTCAGATATTGGTGAGTCTTGAAACATTGTTTCAATAGATGAACTGTATAAAGTGGGATTTAAAGCCAGATTCAGGTATGTGTGCAATGCGGCTTTTAAGGAGGCGACATGAGAATCTTGTGCTTATATGCAGGGCGAGATTCTCATGTCACCCCTTTCATCAAGGCAACATGTCTGATGTGGTGTACAGCTGAACGAAATTTAAAATGTGACCTTTTAAAAGTGAACCCTCAATGAGTAACTGCTGTATCTAGTGTTTTCATCCAGCTCTCTGACTTTGTGGCTAGCATCTTTAATTCGGCCTAGGCCACAGCAAGGCTTCCCTAGCACAACAACCACCAGACAGAAATGCTTCACAGACAGCATACTCTACTTGTTCACTGAGGCCTACTCTGGTGTAGATCTTGTATTGTTGTCTATTGTTCTATTTGTACATATTAATAGCAGTCTGTTTCCTCTTTGTGGAGATTTCCCTCTGCAAAGTAATATCCAGGCAGCTTACATTGGGTACTTCCAAGTCAGATCATCACAGACCCGAGATGGAGACCTGTGGATTGACAAATGCAATCATCTTACATACACTGATTGAAATGCATTGCAAGCCTTAACAGAGAGGCTGGATAGCATGGGAGGATAATTATGAATAAGGGTGGGGGAAAAGTGTGAAAAATTTCCCGCAAAAATGTTTGCCTTTCTGCCTATGCAAAAATTTCCTCCTTTTTGCCTATTTTAACAAATTTTCTGCCTATGATAACACATTTTCTGCTTATGTTAACATATTTTCTACCTATTTTAACACATTTTTTTGCCTATATTTCCTGTAGGTACTACATTTCTCACTGTAATATTACTTCTTCTGAGGGCTGAAGTTTAGAAATAAGTGACTGAAAGTCAAAGTTGTGAGTCCTACAGCAAAATATGGCTTGAAAATTAGTTAGCATACAGAATGAATTTGTTCTTTGCCCACAACACTTTCTTTCTTAAGTGACACTGGCACATATTCATGATGATATCAAGTAATAAAAAAAATAAAGTACAACCTACAATGTGGCAGATATGTATTGTGGTGGTGGTGGTGGGGGACTGACATGACGTGATTTGTGTATGTATTTTTACCATTGTCATACTCTATCCTCCTTCTCAGATTATTGACACACATTACTTATCGGTCATAGCAGTTGTTCCATCTGTCCTCCACCTCCTAATTTGTGCTGCTGTTAATATATTTGTCCTGGCTTTGTCTGTCATGTGTGGTTTCTGCTACTACTACTACTTCTACTGGAGCTAGATGTTGATGTAATTCTACTGCCACTACTACTAGGTGTCAAAGGTGCAGCACTTACAGCAGCAGCACCAGAGGTACTAGTCATATCTAACACTGTTGTGGTTAACCTGTGTTGCTGTTGCTGGGTTCTCAAAACAGGTGTGTGTGGCTGAGTGGGACTTGGACTTTGAAGAGGTGATGATGTCAATGATGACTGATCTGTGCTTGTCCAGGGTCAGACTTTCCAATGACTTTCTCAAACACTTTATAGACAGACACAGTGCTTCTTAAAAGTAGTGGAATATTCAGCGTTTGACTTTCTGCTAATCTTATAGCCCTGTCACCATCCTCACTCTCAACTTCATCTGTATCTTAACAAGAGAAGGATGCTGGAGGGATATAGTCTATATATTCATCATCATCATCATCATCAGTCATCATTAGGTCATCCTCAGCAGCACCAGCATCACCTGACAATTCTTGCCCACTACTACCCTTATATTTCTCTAAGCTTTTGGAGATCTCAAGCAGTTTCTTTTTACTTTTAATGTAAAAAAACTCCCTACTACTTTGAGGATGGGTGTTTTGGTGCTTGAGTGTCTCACTGTCTGATGCAGCAGGCGGTTCAGCTGCTATACCTTCCTCAGTTATGCTGTTGCCAGCATCATCAACACTTGAATGTGACTTGTTGTCGTCTTCATTGGTCTTCTTATATGGTTCTTTATTTCTACTGGCACTGGTGGTGCTGGAACTAGTTTTGGTGGGACCTTGACAAACTGCATTCTCCCTTGGAGTAGGGGAATCATCATCATTGATTACACACTCTGCAACAACCATTGCTGCAGTTAGTTTTTGAACTACTACTTTACTCTCATGTCCCTGCACTGCTCCACCCCTCTCCCTTCCCCTTGTGTGTTTCCTAGACATTACGCAACTACACTGTGTTTTTTTACTGTACGGTACACAACACACCTGATGTAGCTGTATGATGCCTTGCCTAAGCCCAGTCAGCTGTCTGTCACTGTCACTGTGACCTAATATATTTAGTTTTTATTCTTTTCTTTTTATTTTATTTTTATTTTTTTTTTAAGTTGTCCACCTTGTTGTCTTATCACAGTCTGTCCCAAAAAAAATTCTAACTGAAAAACAAAAGCAACAACTTCTTTCTCCAGACTTCCCTCCCACCCAGCACAGAGACAATAACAACAAGATCAGCAAGCAAATAGATCCCTAGATGCCTGTGTCTTGCCTGTCAGTCACATGGAATTTTGGAGTATTTGGGGGTCAACTTCCTTTCTCCCCCCTTCTTATTCCCTAAATTACCCTCAGATCCCCTAATACAGAGAACAAATATCCTACCTAAACTAAGCTTCAATACCCCTTTATTTGCCTGTCTTCTCTAGCTCAAAAACATGCTGCTCTCTCCTCTCACAAACTGTGTCTGTACACAGAATGGTTGCCGTGAGACCTGACGCCCTTTTATATGTCTATACACAGAATGGCTGCAGTGAGAGTCTGACACCCTTTTATATGGCTGTACACAGAATGGCTGCCGTGAGACCTGACGCCCTTTTATATGTCTGTACACAGAATGGCTGCAGTGAGAGCCTGACACCCTTTTATATGGCTGTAAAGAATTTTCGTGAGGTGTAGAAATAGTTTTCTTCCCATTGATTTCACTGGGCGGAAAAGGTGGAAAAAAGCGGAAAAACAGCACTTTTTGAGGGGTATTTTTCACCAAGCGGAAAGTGCCATTATTCACCAATTTCATTTTGAGGCGAACATTTTCTACCATCCCTAATTATGAAGTCTTGGGGAGGTTCAGTCACCCCAAACCTAATTGCTTGCTTTAGTGCCTTCATGTGTAATATCTGTGTCACAGTAAACTGGGAGTCAGAAGGAAGAACATAAACATTTAATATGTCCCTTCTCCACAAAGACTGACTCTACCTCAAGGATACGAATCCAGTACGTGATTTCATGATGTGATTCAATGTCCCTCACTGATTTCATGTGACTCACACCATACCCCTTTATTTCCACCAGATATACATCTTGGGCTTATTTATTGTCACATCATTATTGTTGTGTTTTTATTTCACTTATTTGCTGACTCTGTGAAGTATTTTATGTGTACCATTGGGAGCTATAATGAATTATTCTTACATGTATTCTTAACCCTTTCACTGACACAGGGATGTGCAATGTACTGAAAGGTGTTGTTTGTGGTCTGAAGTTTGAAAAAAAAGAGAATGCTCTCAGAATAAATGATTGTCATACTGCTGGTGATGTGTAAGGGAGAGCATATCTTACACATCACCAGCAGTAGGACAACCCTACACGTTAATGATTATATTCTCTCCCCTCTCTCCTGCATACTTAATTCTTAGTGCATATGGTGATGTGAGCCAATATCAACCAGGTGAAATGATTGCCACACTGCCAGAAATACATAGACATTGCAATAACGTGGCCTCTTAGTGTATCTCCCAAGGAGTCTGTACATCCCACAGTGGGATGTCACAGTGACACAGAAACTGTATGTGATTGCATGGTCCACATGGGTTTTTCTGGCATAATCTTCTAGTCAAATTATCTGAAAAACCCATGTGGACCATGCAATCACATGCAGTTTCTTTGTCACTGTGATATCCCACTTTGGGAGATACACTAAGAGGCCATGTTATTGCAATGTCTATGTATTTCTGGCAGTGTGGCAAGCATTTCACCTTGTATCAGCTCTCTAGCTCTTACCGTGACCTCCGCCACTTATTTTCTCCAGTAGAGGCATGTATCCCCGGTCACCAAATACCTCTCCTTTATCACTTAGTGCTTCCTTCACTATGTCATAGCTGCACATCACGACAACTGGCTCCATACCCAGGTGAATGGTGTATACAGGACCATACTTCTTACTGAGCTAGAAATGGGACAAGGAAAAAACTTGATAAAATTCACTCCGAATGACTCTGTAATCCATTTAATACTGATGAGGCTGTTGAAAAACTTTAGGAAAGATCTTAAAACGATCTATCTTCTCAGCCTCTGTCTGTATATCTCCTCCCATCTATGTATAATTTACACACTATCCCTGCCTCTGTCTGTATATCTCCTCCCATCTATGTATAATTTACACACTATCCCTGCCTCTGTCTATATATCTCCTCCCATCTATGTATAATTTACACACTATCCTTGCCTCTGTTGGTACATCTCCTCCCCGTCTATGTATAATTTACACACTATCCCTGCCTGTGTCTGTACATCTCCTCCCCATCTATGTATAATTTACACACTATCCCTGCCTCTGTCTGTACATCTCCTCCCCATCTATGTATAATTTACACACTATCCCTTCCTCTGTCTGTACATCTCCTCCCATCTATGTATAATTTACACACTATCCCGGCCTCTGTCTGTACATCTCCTCCCATCTATGTATAATTTACAATCTATCCTGCCTCTGTCTGTACATCTCCTCCCATCTATGTATAATTTACACACTATCCTGCCTCTGTCTGTACATCTCCTTCCCATCTATGTATAATTTACACACTATCCCTGCCTCTGTCTGTGCATCTCCTCCCATCTATGTATAATTTGCACACTATCCCTTTCTCTGTCTGTACATCTCCTCCCCATCTATGTATAATTTACACACTATCCCTACCTCTGTCTGTACATCTCCTTCCCATCTATGTATAATTTACGCACTATTCCTGCCTCTGTCTGTACATCACCTCCCATCTATGTATAATTTACACACTATCCCTGCCTCTGTCTTTACATCTCCTCCCATCTATGTATAATTTACACACTATCCCTGCCTCTGTCTGTACATCTCCTCCCATCTATGTATAATTTACGCACTATCCCTGCCTCTGTCTTTACATCTCCTCCCATCTATGTATAATTTACACACTATCCCTGCCTCTGTCTGTACATCTCCTCCCATCTATGTATAATTTACACACTATCCCTGCCTCTGTCTAGTACATCTCCTCCCATCAATGTATAATTTACACACTATCCCTGCCTCTATCTGTCCATCTCCTCCCATCTATGTATAATTTACACACTATCCCTGCCTCTGTCTGTACATCTCCTCCCATCTATGTATAATTTACACACTATTCCTGCCTCTGTCTGTACATTTCCTCCCCATCTATGTATAATTTACACACTATCCCTGCCTCTGTCTGTGTATCTCCTCCCCATCTATATATAATTTACACACTATTCCTTCCTGTCTGTACATCTCCTCCCCATCTATGTGTAATTTACATACTATCCCTGCCTCTGTCTATACATCTCCTCCCCATCTATGTATAATTTACACACTATCCCTGCCTCTGTCTATACATCTCCTCCCATCTATGTATAATTTACACACTATCCCTGCCTCTGTCTGTACATCTCCTCCCCATCTATGTATAATTTACACACTATCCCTACCTCTGTCTGTACATCTCCTCACATCTATGTATAATTTACGCACTATCCCTGCCTCTGTCTTTACATCTCCTCCCATCTATGTATAATTTACACACTATCCCTGCCTCTGTCTGTACATCTCCTCCCATCTATGTATAATTTACACACTATCCCTGCCTCTGTCTAGTACATCTCCTCCCATCAATGTATAATTTACACACTATCCCTGCCTCTATCTGTCCATCTCCTCCCATCTATGTATAATTTACACACTTATTCCTGCCTCTGTCTGTACATCTCCTCCCCATCTATGCATAATTTACACACTATCCCTGCCTCTGTCTGTACATCTCCTCCCCATCTATGTATAATTTACACACTATCCCTGCCTCTGTCTGTACATCTCCTCCCATCTATGTATAACTTGCACACTATCCCTACCTCTGTCTGTACATCTCCTCCCATCTATGTATAATTTACACACTATCCCTACCTCTGTCTGTACATCTCCTCCCCATCTATGTATAATTTACACACTATCCCTTCCTCTGTCTGTACATCTCCTCCTCATCTATGTATAATTTACACACTATCCCTGCCTCTGTCTGCACATCTCCTCCCATCTATGTATAATTTACACACTATCCCTGCCTCTGTCTGTACATCTCCTCCCATCTATGTATAATTTACACACTATCCCTGCCTCTGTGTGTACATCTCCTCCTCATCTATGTATAATTTACACACTATCCCTGCCTCTGTCTGTACATCTCCTCCCATCTATGTATAATTTACACACTATCCCTGCCTCTGTCTATACATCTCCTCCTCATCTATGTATAATTTACACACTATCCCAGCCTCTGTCTGTACATCTCCTCTCCATCTATGTATAATTTACACACACTATCACTGCCTCTGTCTGTACATCTCCTCCCATCTATGTATAATTTACACACTATCCCTGCCTCTGTCTGTACATCTCCTCCCCATCTATGTATAATTTACACCCTATCCCTGCCTCTGTCTGTACATCTCCTCCCATCTATGTATAATTTACACACTATCCCTGCCTCTGTCTGTACATCTCCTCCCCATCTATGTATAATTTACACACTATCCCTTCCTCTGTCTGTACATCTCCTCCCATCTATGTATAATTTACACACTATCACTGCCCCTGTCTGTACATCTCCTCCCCATCTATGTATAATTTACACACTATCCTGCCTCTGTCTATACATCTCCTCACCATCTATGTATAATTTACACACTATCCCTACCTCTGTCTGTACATCTCCTCCCATCTATGTATAATTTACACACTATAACTGCCTCTGTCTATACATCTCCTCCCCATCTATGTATAATTTACACACTATCCCTGCCTCTGTCTGTACATCTCCTCCCACCTATGTATAATTTACACACTATTCCTGCCTCTGTCTGTACATCACCTCCCATCTATGTATAATTTGCACACTATCCCTGCCTCTATCTGTACATATACTCCCCATCTATGTATAATTTGCACACTATACGTTCCTCTGTCTGTACATCTCCTCCCAATTTATGTATAATTTACACACTGTCCCGGCCTCTGTCTGTACATCTCCTCCCATCTATGTATAATTTACACACTATCCCTGCGTCTGTCTTTACATCTCCTCCCATCTATGTATAACTTACACACTATCCCTGCCTCTGTCTGTACATCTCCTCCCATCTATGTATAATTTACGCACTATCCCTGCCTCTGTCTTTACATCTCCTCCCATCTATGTATAATTTACACACTATCCCTGCCTCTGTCTGTACATCTCCTCCCATCTATGTATAATTTACACACTATCCCTGCCTCTGTCTAGTACATCTCCTCCCATCAATGTATAATTTACACACTATCCCTGCCTCTATCTGTCCATCTCCTCCCATCTATGTATAATTTACACACTATCCCTGCCTCTGTCTGTACATCTCCTCCCATCTATGTATAATTTACACACTATTCCTGCCTCTGTCTGTACATTTCCTCCCCATCTATGTATAATTTACACACTATCCCTGCCTCTGTCTGTGTATCTCCTCCCCATCTATATATAATTTACACACTATTCCTTCCTGTCTGTACATCTCCTCCCCATCTATGTATAATTTACATACTATCCCTGCCTCTGTCTATACATCTCCTCCCCATCTATGTATAATTTACACACTATCCCTGCCTCTGTCTATACATCTCCTCCCATCTATGTATAATTTACACACTATCCCTGCCTCTGTCTGTACATCTCCTCCCCATCTATGAATAATTTACACACTATCCCTACCTCTGTCTGTACATCTCCTCCCCATCTATGTATAATTTACACACTATCCCTACCTCTGTCTGTACATCTCCTCCCCATCTATGTATAATTTACACACTATCCCTGCCTCTGTCTGTACATCTTCTCCCCATCTATGTATAATGTACACACTATCCCTGCCTCTGTCTATACGTCTCTTCCCCATCTATTTATAATTTACACACTATCCCTGCCTCTGTCTGTACATCTCCTCCCATCTATGTATAATTTACACACTATTCCTGCCTCTGTCTGTACATCTCCTCCCCATCTATGTATAATTTACACACTATCCCTGCCTCTGTCTATACATCTCTTCCCCATCTATGTATAATTTACACACTATCCCTGCCTCTGTCTGTACATCTCCTCCCATCTATGTATAATTTATACACTATCCCTGCCTCTGTCTGTACATCTCCTCTCCATGTATGTATAATTTACACACTATCCCTGCCTCTGTCTGTACATCTCCTCCCATCTATGTATAATTTACACACTATCCCTGCATCTGTCTGTACATCTCCTCCCCATCTATGTATAATTTACACACTATCCCTGCCTCCGTCTGTACATCTCCTCCCATCTATGTATAATTTACACACTATCCCTGCCTCTGTCTGTACATCTCCTCCCATCTATGTATAATTTATACACTATCCCTGCCTCTATCTGTACATCTCCTCCCCTCTATGTATAATTTACACACTATCCCTGCCTCTGTCTGTACATCTCCTCCCATCTATGTATAATTTACACACTATCCCTGCCTCTGTCTGTACATCTGCTCCCCATCTATGTATAATTTATACACTATCCCTGCATCTGTCTGTACATCTCCTCCCCATCTATGTATAATTTGCACACTATCCCTGCCTCTGTCTGTACATCTCCTCCCATCTATGTATAATTTACACACTTTCCCTGCCTCTGTCTGTACATCTCCTCCCCATCTATGTATAATTTACACACTATCCCTGCCTCTGTCTGTACATCTCGTCCCATCTATGTATAATTTACACACTATCCCTGCCTCTGTCTGTACATCTCCTCCCCATCTATATATAATTTACACACTATCCCTGCCTCTGTCTATACATCTCCTCCCATCTATGTATAATTTACACACTATCCCTGCCTCTGTCTGTACATCTCCTCCCCATCTATGTATAATTTACACACTATCCCTGTCTCTGTCTGTACATCTCCTCCCCATCTATGTATAATTTACACACTAGCCCTGCCCCTGTCTGTATATCTCCTCCCATCTATGTATAATTTACACACTATCCCTGCCTCTGTCTGTGCATCTCCTCCCCATCTATGTATAATTTACACACTATCCGTGCCTCTGTCTGTACATCTCCTCCCCTTCTATGTATAATTTACACACTATCCCTGCGTCTGTCTGTACATCTCCTCCCCATCTATGTATAATTTACACACTATCCCTACCTCTGTCTGTACATCTCCTCCCATCTATGTATAATTTATACACTATCCGTGCCTCTGTCTGTACATCTCCTCCCATCTATGTATAATTTACACACTATCCCTACCTCTGTCTGTACATCTCCTCCCATCTATGTATAATTTATACACTATCCGTGCCTCTGTCTGTACATCTCCTCCCCATCTATGTATAATTTACACACTATCCCTACCTCTGTCTGTACATCTCCTCCCATCTATATATAATTTACACACTATCCCTGCCTCTGTCTGTACATCTCCTCCCATCTATGTATAATTTACACACTATCCCTGCCTCTGTCTGTACATCTCCTCCCCATCTATGTATAATTTACACACTATCACTATCTATCATTATACATATACGTATGATTTACCCAATCTTCCTGTCTTTCTTTTTTGATCCCCTCTGAGTCTATTGATACATTAACCATTCTCCTTAGTCTCTGTCTTTGTTTCACCTCCTAACCTACCATACTCTATCCACTGTCTCTGCCTGTCTTTTCATCTTACCCTATCTCTACACACTTTTTCTGCTGTCTATCTCTTTCTTCATTTCCTCTCCTCTCTATCTGAACCCTTGATACACTCTCCCTTCCTCTCTCTCTCTCTCTGTACATTTCCTCTCCTCCCCATCTCTGTGCATTTTACCTATTACCCAGCCCATTCTGTTTGCTCCGTATCAGTGTGTTCTGTGCTCTGTGTCCTATCAGGTCTCCTTATTTCTCCTTCCTCTGTTTATATCTTCTGCCTCTCTCTTTATATCTCCTTACCCTCTATGTATTCTTTATACCCTCTCTCTTCCGCTCTTTTAATCTCCCAGTAATGTACTCATTATCCTCTGGCCTCCTAAAAATGACCCTCCCTTTACCTTCACCTTAAAAGAAATTCCTAATTGCCTTTCTCAATTCTATGTGGATTAGTTCCCTAAAATGAATCTTTTATCAGAACTGTACTATTCTGTCCACAGATACAGATATGATCGTTTGTTACAGGACTTCAGGTCCAAAACTCCTCCCACTAAAGGAAGTCAGGGTTCTAGAGTCCAGTAAGAAAGTGTCTTGTCTTCCATGGACATAATATTCAGTAGTGGTTGAACATTCATTTAGATAAAGCAATCTAAAAATAATCAATTCATAATGGCCTAAGGATTTTATTCACTGATTAAAGGGATAGTAATACCTGGTTTTAAGAAGGTTTAATATTAACCAAATAAAAAAGTTAAATGAAATGCAGTAAATCATGTTGGTTAAATGTATGTTTTAAGATTTATAAGCTTTTAAAGTCCCCCCCACTGCCCCTTTTACTAATATCAGCGCTCTAGCTGACAGATCCAGATTCTGCTCATTTGACCAGATGGATCTTCAGCAGATCCAAAATAGGGTTATCTACAAATACTTCATTAGAATGGTCTACAAAGTGCACTTGGGAGGCAGGCACACCTTGTAGACCGTTTTAATGAAGTATTTATTTGTAGATAACGTTATTTTGGATCTGCTGAAGATCCGTCTGGTCAAATGAGCAGAATCTGGATCTTTCAGCTAAAGCGCAGACATGAGTAAAAGGAACGGGAGGGGGGAATTTTAAAAGCTTATACATCTTAAAATATACATCTTTAAGCAAAGGGATTTACTACATTTCATTTACTTTTTCATAGGAATAATATTAAACCTTCTTAAATCTAGGAATTACTATCTCTTTCAAGTAAGTTTAGGAATAGTTTTAAGAGATGTTAGTGATCTAATAATGACTTATACCCCTCTAATATACCATTCTGGTCCTTAAAGGATTAATAATATTACCCTCTTAGGTAAGAGGCTTCTATTTTTCCACCTCTGCTTGCATTCTGTTCTATGCACCCACTACTCTTCCATACCTCAATAAGGGACTTGAAGACTTCATTTCCTTTCAGCTGCAGGACGTTGCCCAGGATAGGCAATGGGGTGGGTCCTGGGGGCAGTTTACCCTTGCCCTGCTGCCTTCTATTCCAGGTTATATTTAAGATTAGGAATATCACACAGACTATTAGCAGAACGGCTGTAGCACTAAGGATCTCCATGCTGAGGTTGTCCTCTCCTGAACCTAATGCTCCTCTCCCACTGTTATTTATACAGCATTTTGTGCAGGAGGGGTGAATCTGGCTCTGTGCCACTGTCACAGGTTACCCAATAGTCAGATATCCTCCTTTCTCTTTGTCCATACATACCATCCTGTTAAAAAACTCTTACAGTCCAGAGATTCTTAGTTCAGATGTGAATCATTCACTTGTTACTAAATGGATTAACAGAAATAAAGGAAAGTAAATAAAGGAAAGTAACGTTTACAAACAAGGGGTCTTATGCTGAAAAAAAAAGAAAAATATCTTTTGGGGCAGACCATCTGCACTATAAGTAACAAGTAAAAATGCCCATTGATTATTTATTTATTTTTTTTATATATATTTTTATGGAGGACCATATAGAAAAAAATACAGAGGTGAGGACAATATGCTAGTCACAGTGTAGAGAAAGAAGGATGACTGGTAGAAACATAATATCAAACCAGGTAGCTGTGCCACCAACAAATGTCCCCTTTTTACAGCATGAGCACAAACCAACTAAACTAAAACGCCAACAAAGTAAAAGAACAAAAACCTCTCCTATTTCCAGATTTTCCCCCCTGCCCAGCTTAATCCTCCTCTTACCAGCTGGCAGAACCCTCCCCCCAACCCCTCCGGAGACAACCCCTTCATACGTCAAAATAAATTCCTTGCACAGCTGTGACTATCTCATCTGCCCAAAAGAGCCCTACAGAACGTCAGAAATGGCAGAGATGCATGTGTTCGATAGCTTATGATGCATACTTGCTGAGGATAAATAGTTAATAAGGATATGCAAAAAATTTCGCCTGAAACCAGAAAGGCTAATCATGGCACTTCTCGCCTGGCAAATAATTTCACATGAAAAATGCAGGTTTTCCAATTTTTTTTCTGCCTAGCTCATTCCATTTAAGTCAATGAGAACATTGAAGACACAAGACATAACAAATGTCATGGTATAAAAGGGGTCTGAGGAGGGTGCCTTTGTTGGTGAAGTCTGGGGAAAAAACAGGATATTATTTTGAGGGGTTTTGTTGACTGAAATTGGGGGCACAGTTAATAAAAATAAATGAAATAAAAATATGTTATGGTGACAAGTGGAAAATGCCCCAGTGTCATTTCTGAATTTGCGACTACTGTTCTTGCTACTGATACTGAATTGTTTAAGCAGCAGGATGATGGTGAAGGGAATAAGATCAACAACAGCAGTGATATGGGTGATGATGATGAGCATGGTTCCACTTGTCACTAGCTCCAGTGATGCACCTGAGGCAGTGGCAGCACAACAACTAGTCCCTGTCACTTCAGGTATATGTGGAAAAAAGAAGATGGTCAATAATGCTTCTCCAACTTCCCCTCCTCCAAAATCATGGGTGTGTTGTTAGAATAGAATGTTTGCCTTGAGAGCAGGAATTAAGCCTTTCACCAACAACTGCAACGTGCGCAGTGTCTGTGGTAAATAAGGGAAGGACTGGGAACAATGGGCACATCTGGACTCACGTCAAACACCTGGCACAACTGTAACCAAACACCATGACATGATGATTCTTACGGTCCCAATGTGAAATCATCCAACCAGAAACCAAGTACTACTGCTGTTACTATGCCCCTTGTCTACTCTCCTCTAAGGACATGCAGCAAGGGATTACAGCAGCAGCAAACTCTGAGAATTCCAAAATATCATTGCTGGTGGTGGGGGGGGGGGGTGCCCAACTTGCGGCAACTTGCACTTTAACCCTTTCAGTGACATGCTTGGGCCATTTTCTGTACCCTGTAGGCCAGACACTTTTTCAGCATTTTTGCTATCCTTCTGTTTAGGCGTTATTTCCTCTGGGAATTTCTAGTTATATATGGAAAACTATATATTGTTTTTTTTCAGAACAAATTGAGCTCTTTTATGGTACCTTACATGAAGAGAATTTTGCATCGTGCAAAAAGCTATGATGTCATAATCACAAAAAAAGTGAAAATGTACTTATTTTGCTAAAATCACACACTATGTATCAAAAACATTTACTTTGATTGTGAAAATATTAATTATTTGAAAAAGCCCTGACTCCCCCGAGTAAAAAAATACCAAATTTGTATAGTTTTACCTACATCTATGGCTAGCGTAGAGCCCTAATCACCAGCAGCGCAAAATGGCATTTTCAACTTTATGAGCTAATATGCGCATTCTAGTGTTTTTGTGGTAAAGCTACCCTAAAACAGTGGAATAACTATATAAAACTAAATATTTCTGGAAAGAAGACACCCTGCTGCATCTAATGAGGGGTGGGAAGGGGAGGACAGCGCATATATCCACTAAGTGTAGTATAAATTAAATCAACAGACGAAGAAAAAAATGATATAAGATATATTATAAAATATAGTGAAAAATTGTAGTGAAGAAGATGAAATCACTAAACAGTGGGATTCAATATACACACGTGTATACACATATGCATAAAAGCATCTGAGTATCCGTATCTAAATATATTCAATATGTAAAGAGATCTAGATAAATGATAAAAGTATTTATTGAGCAATATATTACAACTTATATTCAATAAGAATAAAAGTATAAAATAGGGGATATACCCCTAATGTCCGGGACCGGCACTCAAAGGTGTTAATATCGTGAGTCCATGGCAGTAAGTATGGAGCGTGGGGAAGAAGTATAATGCTAAGTACAAGAGGCAAGAATACAGCAATCGTAATGCAATTACCAAAACATCGCATAGATAATCCAAAAAAAGTAAAGATACATGCTTACAAGACCTCCATTGGATATATGCCTTGTGAAAAAGAGCAATACTTCGTCCCACCGGTGCTCCGATGTATGGGACTGGCACGGAAACTCCAATCGTAACTATAGTCCTCCTGGAGCTTGTAGTGTGTTCTCAGCAGCTTGGTCCGTCTCAAGTTCGTAGCGGTGTTGGCGTGCAGCCTACCACGTGGAGATTGATTGACGCGTTTCGGCGCTGAATTGTGCCTTCATGATGAAGGCGCAATTCAGCCTTTCCTGATGACTTCAAACATGCCTTAGTAAAACCTATCCTCAAGAACAACTCTTCTGACAGTAACACACCCTCCAGCTATTAACTAGTTTCTCTGCCTTTTGCCTCTAAACTCTTGGAACACTTAGCCTACTCACCCCTACTTGACTTCCTCAATGCATACAACCTGCTCGACCCTTTACAATCTGGATTTTGTACTGCTCACTCCACTGAAACTGCTCTTACAAGAGTCGTCAATGATCTTCACATTGCCAAATCTCAAGGTCACTATTCAATTCTTATCCTGCTTGATCTCTCGGCAGCTTTTGATACTGTTGATCATGCACTCCTCCTCCGCATTCTTCACTCTTTAGGAATCCACAACACAGCACTGGACTGGCTCTCCTCTTATCTATCTAACAGATCCTTCAGTGTCTCCTCTGCCACCTCTTCATCCTCCCCATCCAACTGTCTGTTGGGGTTCCTCAAGGTTCTGTTCTAGGACCGCTTCTGTCTTCTCTTTACACAATAACACTTGGTGATCTTATTAACTCATTTGGTCTCAAATATCACCTCTATGCAGATGACACCCAGATTTACTTATCTGTACCTCGACTCACTTCTGATATCCAGGCTAAAGTCACAGATTGTCTCTCGGTTATCTCAGACTGGATGGCTCATAGGCACCTCAAACTCAATATGTCCAAAACTGAGCTACTCCTCATCCCAACTAGACCTGGCCCTGTAGCACCCTTGCAGGTGACTGTAAATGGCACTACCATAAATCCAGTCTCAGAAGCGCGGTGTCTAGGGATGATAATTGACAACTCTATCTCATTTTCCTCTCATATTAATGCCATTACTAAATCCTGTTGCTTTCTTTTGCGTAACATTGCTAAAATCCATCCCTTCCTCTGTTCCTCCACATCTAAAATTCTTATACATGCAATCATCCTCTCCCGCATGGACTATTGCAACATTCTTCTGTCTGGTATTCCTGCTTCCCATCTCCAACCACTTCAATCTATACAGAATGCTGCAGCTCGAATTACTCTTCTGTCACCTAGGTTTGTCCCTACCCCACTCATCCTCAAAACTCTCCAATGGCTGCCAATCAAACTCCGGATATCTTACAAAATCTTACTTCTCTCTTTCAAGACACTTCTCTCCTCTACTCCTTCTTACATTTCCACTCTCATCTCCCGTTATACCCCATCCCACCACTTACGTTCAGCCAATGGCTGTCTTCTCTCAGCTCTTTTTGTCTCTACAGCTCTGTCATGTATAAAAACATTTTCCCTTATTGCTCCATATCTATGGAATGCTCTACCATCCAACCAGCGCCACTGCACCTCTCTGATATCCTTCAAATCTCACTTGAAAATGCACCTCTTGGATAAAATGTAAACATGCTAGAAGACACTGATGTTGCACAATGAACGCTCTTATAAACTATTTACATTACTGATGTCCTCTATCATCATCAGAACTAGCACTGTATTCAGCACTTGACCCTAATGTTCTCTGTATGTCTCCCGTTACCACTTTAGATTGTAAGCTTTTGGGCAGGGACTTTGCACCCAATGTTTCACTCTACAAATCACCTGTAACCCTGTATTGTTTAAACCCTGAAATTGTAAAGCGCTGCGTACACTTGTGGCTCTATAGAAATAAACATTCATTCATTCATTGATTCATTCCTTTTCCATGAGAATGTTATAAGCTTTTCTTCTGCCAAATAAGTTTTTATCTGAACTTCCTGTTTTTCCTAGTAATACACACTATAACCCTGTATACTCCATCTTGAATGAAATGTATCTAATCTTCCCTTGAATGTATTCATTGTATCTGCTATTACTACATCTCTGGGCAAAGAAATTCCACAATTTAACAGACCTTTCTGCAAAAAAACCCTTCCTATGCTGAAGTTGAAAACTCCTTTCCTCTAATCTCAAGGGGTGGTCCCTGGTTATTTGATCAGGCCTTGGAATGAAAAGTTCACTAGAGAGATCCTTGTATAAACCTCTCAAATACTTGTACATTACAATAAGATCTTTTCGCTAGAGAAAAAACAAACCAAGATTGTCTACAGTTTCCTCCTATGTCAAGTCTTCCATTCATTTGATCAATTTTGTTGTCCCTCGCTGTACTTTCTCCAATTCTAGAATATCTTTTTTCAGAACTGGTGGCCAAAAGTGCACTGCATATTTAAGGTGAGGTCTTAACTAGGGGTGATTGAAAGCTTTTGCCTTGTTCCCGTGAGAAATCCAGCAAAAAACATATTGTTGTCCTCTTTTTAGTGTGGAAAATCTGCTTTAAAACCACTGATTAAAATATTTGCATTTTTTCAATGCCTAAAAAGTTTCCGCCCATTGATTTACGTGTTTTTTGCCTTTTTGCTATAAAAACCTGACCAATTCCAGTATTTGTAGTCTAAGGGGGAGGAGGAAGTGACTAACAGTACTGAACCAATGCTGTCCAGTCCCCCTAAATCACCCCAGGGGATCTTGGGGAATTTAATGGGAAGGAGGAAAAGGGAATGGGAAGGAAGGGAGAAAAGGGAATGGAAAGGGAGGGAGAAAAGGGTAGTACTAGTGAGAGCAGGACAGGTCAGCTGCCTGTGCCTACTGCCAGACATGCTGCCTCTGCTGCCACCATTGCTGTACCAGCTGCAAGACGTGCTGCCCCTGCTTCCACTAGCGCTGTGCCTTCTGTCAGACATGCTGCTCCTGCTGCCAATAGTGCTGTGCCTGCTCTCAGACGTGCTGCTCCTGATGCCACTAGTGTGTGCCTGCTGTCAGATGTGCTGCCCCTGCTGCCACCAATGCTGTACCTGCTGCCAGCTGTGCTGCCCCTGCTGCCACCAGTGCTGTGCCTGCTGCCACAAATGCTGTGCCTGCTGTCAGATTTGCTGCTCCTTCTGCAACCAGTGCTGCACCTGCTGCCAGTGCTGAACCTGCTGCCAGTGTGTCTTGTAATACTCAGGAGGGGATGGCAGGAGAAGATGATGCCAAGTGTGACAGCAGGGGACCCTAAGTCATACTTGCCATCCCCAAGCAGTCCTGCCAGTACTAAGAAGGTCCAGCAGCTTGTTAGTGTTAGGAGTGAAGGAGGGGTAATCATCATATTACTAGTGACTGTGAGGAGGAAGACTCAGGGGATGAACTTGATGTGGTTGGTGTAAGTAGTAGTAACAGTAATGGTGAAGCAACCGGTGGAACTAGTGTTAGTGGAGTGATAGGGGAAGCATTTAAGAGTATCCAAACTAGTGGTCAATGGAGCCCACACCATTCTTCTGGCCCTGGGAGTCCCGTTCCCTTCACAACAGTGTCCAGGTGGAACATGATCTTTGAAGAAGCCAGAACTGGTGGTAGATAGCAGGCGCAGCATTAATGCCACCACCAGCAGAAGCACATATCAGCTGCCTGTGCCTTCTACTACTTATGCCAGTCTGCTTTCTTCACGTCACCAAGAAATGGCAAGTGTGATATTAGGGGACCCTCTGTCACATTGCTCGTCACCTCCTCCAAGCAGCAGTGAGATGTCTGTAATAGTGCAGCAGCAGCATGTAAGGACTAGTGGGGGTGGTGATGATGATGATGCTGGAGAAGCTGGGGAGGAAGAGACATTGATGGCCTTTTTAGCAGATAGCTTTTGGAATTTGCAACTGCTATAATTCTTGCTGCTGCTGAGTTGCAAGGGAAGCAGGATGCTGAGGAGCAGGCTTGTGTTCCACAGACCACCGTGGACACAGTGAGAATGGGGTCAACAAGTAATGCAGGACTAGGACAGGTTCCACTTGCCAGCAGCCACAATACTCCTGATCCTAGCTGCAGTGCTGATTCTGAGGCAGTAGCAGCAACAGCAGCAACATTGTCCTCTGCTCCAGACAGTGAAGGGGAATGTGGAGGAGAAGAAGAAAGAGGCCATTCTTCTCCACCTGTTCCCTCCCCCCTGAATCATAGGTGTGGGACTATTTTTCTCTTGGGGCAGACACAGTGCAGTCATCACCAACGGCACTGTGCACAATTTGTGACAAGTCAGTGAGAAGGGGAAAGGAGGGAATGCACCTTGGCACAACTGCCCTGATATCACACATGAAACCCATGAAATTTATGTGAAACATGTTAAAGCCAAATACCCACCACAAAATTTGAGCACCGCTGTTGCTATAACCCCTGATTCCCCAGAAAGGCAACAAGAGGTGAGGTGGAGATCAAAGAGGAGGAAGAATAGAGAAACCCAGGCAGATATTTCATGATGACTGAAACAAGTAGCTCTCCATCACCTTCTTCCTATAGGGAACTAAATCTTCTGCCAATCCACCTCATTCATCATTACCTCCCCTGTCAAATGATAGCCACTCTTTTGAGGTTAGGATGTGGCAGTTCATCTCTACCCATTGCACACTGTGAGGTGTACTGACCACACATAGCTGTGTGGTGGAGGAGAATCACAATCAGTGTATCAAGCAGCATCTGAGGAGATTCTATCCTACAGAATATGCTAAGATGGTGGCAGGGAGGGTTCATCATTACTATTAAACTGTCAGCAAGTTTTCATGTGTCCTTAGCGGGGTGTGGACAGCGGCAATACTTGGGTTCTAGTGTAATGGTGTTTGGATATAGTTGTGCCCTAGATGTTATTTACCACACACACACACACTGTACACATTGCAGTTGCTGATGAGAGGCATAGTTCCTGCTGTCAAGTGAAACATTTCAATTCTAATAACCACACACCCATGATTTTGGAGGAAAGGCAGGTGGAAAAGAATTATTGGCCAACTTCTTCTTTTCTCCACATAGACTGGGTGCTACTTATTGTGTTGCCACTGTCTCAGGCGCATCAATGGAGTCAGTTGTGGCAAGTGGAACCTTCACAATCAGTCACCCATGTTACTGTTATTGTTGATCCCATTCCCTTTCAGCTGCCTAAACAGCAGTTGCAAATTGTGCAGTTATGGACTCAGGAGGACATTTGACAATGGGCAGTGGCCACTGGCCAACATGACCTGATGGCATTTTTTTCCTCAGGGCTTGTGCTTAAAAAAAACACAGACCTACAAAAAACACTTTTTGGGGTTTGTTTCTAACAAGTCTAAGTCCTACAAATCCATGTTTCCTTAGGGCTTTTGCCAAACAAGCTTAAGTTCTACAAATCAATGTTTCCTCAGGGCTTGGACCTCTAACAACAAATCTATCAAATAATTCTCTAGAAAATACTCTATCAAGTCAAATATCAGTCCACCCCAGTGGCAACATTTCTCAGGGGGTTCCTGTCTATCACTTTACATACAAATATCTTATTTTATTTTATTTATTTATTTATTAACTGTCCCCCCAATACCAGTCAAGAACCCCCCCAAAACAAATTCCCTGTTCAACTGATTCATTCCACAGACTCCACCCACCAACACAGGCACCCTCCTCAATCCCCTTTTATACCATGTATTATTGTTTTTTAATTGTGTTCAGGATTTTTTTTTTTTTAAATATATTTTATTATCAGATCACTCCATACAAATCACAAATACAGAGAAATACTTATAAAATCATTCAAATACAAGAAACATATACAGGTATATGTAACAATGAAAAGAACATAAGCATATCAATATATTGTACAGAGCCAACCTGAGGTTTTATTGTTATGTAAAACCAACTCTCCCAAAGGAACTAATCTAACCTAACTTCTATTAAACTCCCCTACCCCATCCCAGAGTCCTCTCTCCCCCTAGCCCGTAGCACCCCCCCACCCGCCCGCCAGCCAACCAAGCCGCAGGATCTCAATAATTACAGGGCTCTAACACAGCGTCACACATTGACCACGCCACACAGCCACGCACGCCACCAGCCAGTATGACCCAAATCATTCATTGCCGTCTAGATGTAGAGCATCAAGTGCCAGGTGAGCATCAGCACTATGCTTCCACCAGTTCTGCCAACGTCCCCAAATCTTATCAAATCTGTCTGGATTGCCGCGATGCAAGTAGACCAACCTATAGTGTGGAGTGCTCTGTAGAACTAAATTAATCCACGCCCTGCAATTGGGAGCACCGTTCGACATCCAGTTCATGGCCACCACCTTTCTTGCCAACACCAAGAGCTCTCTTAGCAGGGATCTGTCAGCTGCATCCTCAATCTCATCAGGGACGATAGACAATAAACAAAGTTTCGGAGTCACAGGAACAGGTCTCCCCAGCACCAGGACCACAACATGCATGACTTCTTTCCAAAATCTCCCAACCAGAGGACAATCCCAGATCATATGAAGGTACGTGCCCGGAACATTATCACACCGGAGACAACTGTGATTACCAAAATTCCCCATCCTATACAGTCTGACCGGCGTATAATAAATTCGATGTAGGATATTCAACTGTATCATCTGGTGTCTAGTCGACGTTGCCACCATTGCTGGTCCTACCTTGGCCATGTCCCATTCCCACAGGATTTATTTTTATTAACTGCTCCCAATCCCAGTAAACAAACCCCCCCAAAAAAATTCCTGTTCAACTGGTTCTTTCCATGCATACCACCATCAAGTGCCCCTTTTATACTATGCCTTTGGGAAATAAAATAATATTTGCTATGTGTTGTGTGTAAATTCAATGTTCCCATTGATTTCAATGGAATGAGCTACGTGAAAAAAGCGGAAAAACAGCACTTTTCAGGGGAAATTATTCACCAAACAGGAAGTGCCATTATTCGCCGATTTCAGTTTGAGGTGAAAATATTCACCCATCCCTAGTCTTAACAATCATTCCTACAGTTTAAAAATGAATCCACTCTTGCTTCAATACAAGACAGGACCCTTGTTTTTGCTACTGCTATTTGACACTGTTCACTGCCTTCAAGTTTGTTGTTTAAAAGGATTCCCAGGTCTTTCTCTAGCAACAAATCCCCTAAAATGATTCCACTGAATTCATAAGTAGCACTGGGATTTTTTCTTCCCAAATGAATTACTTTACTCTTTCTCTCATTAAACTTCATATTCCATTTGTTTGCCCAATCTGCTATTTTATTTAAATTCCCCTGTAAAGAGCAAACATCCTGTTCTGAATTTATTACCCAACATAATTTAATGTCATCTACAAATATTGATAGTTTCTGTATCTATTTCCAGGTCATTTATAGCATGTTTGAAAGCAGTGGACCAAGTACTGAACCCTAAGTGGGGAGTGAAACAAGGTTGGGGTATCAGATATTGCATGTGTGGTTCTGTACCTACCAGTGTACAGTGTTTACACCTAATTAGGGTGTCATAAAAGGTATATATGTTTTTGACTACCAGTGGGCAGTGGAAGGAGGTTGGGGTATCAGACAATGCACCTGTGGTTGAATTACTACTAGTGGAGAGATGAACAAGGATGGGATGTCAGTCAGTATATGTATGGTTCTGTGATTTTCAGTGGATGGTGGAACAAGGCTTTTGTATGCTTGTTTCAATGACTACTTCTAGGACAGTACAATAGGGCCAAGGTTTATAAATAGTGTTGAGACTACCAGTGCACAGTGGTCAGTCAGTGTCATACAATGTGTGTGTGGTTCTTTAAGTACCAGTGGACAGTGAAATCAGGCTGGAGTGTCATACAGTGGATGTGTGGTTCTGTGGTTACCAGTGAACAGAAGAACAGGGCTGGGGTGTAACAGTGTATGTGTGGTTATATAACTTACAGCCAGTTGTGTCAGACAGTGTGTTTGTGGTTCTGTGACTGCAAGTGGATGGTGGATCAATGCTGGGGTGTTAGACAGTGCATGTGTGGTTCTGTGACTACCAGTGTACAGTGAAACAAGACTGTGATATCAGACAGAATACATTTGATTCTTTCTCTACACATGGTCAGTGGAACAAGGCTGGGGGTCAGACAGTGTATGTATGGTTCTGTGGCTACCATTGGACAGTGGAACAAGACTGAGATGTCAGATAGTGTATATGTGGTCCTGTTACTACTACTACTGGACAATGGAACAAGACTGAGGTGTCAAATAGTGTATGCTGGGGTCTTTGACTACAGGTGAGTGGTATAACAGAACTTAGGTGTCAGTGTTTGTGTGGTTCTTTAACTACCATTGACGATTTTTATATTTCACAAAATGCAAATTGTGTCTCCTGTAATATTTCTCTTGTAATAAGTAATTTAACTAGTTTACCTGATATTTGTTTTCCTAACCATTAAGTATGAAGGTGTCACCGCTCCTTCCCCACTCGCCGGCTGCTTCTTGCTTGTGGCGGGGTATTCCTTCTGGGTTGAGAAGGCTGGCCGGTTGTGCATGTGCAGGACGCCACTGCCTTCCTTCTGGCGTCTGTGCATGCGCCTGCCTTGAATACTCATTCATTGAGCCTCCGCATCACTCAGGGCTCTTAGGCAAGCCCCTTTATTCTTCCACTCCTATTGGCCAGTCTTTCTATTTGAACGGGCTGCACCAGGCTTCGGGTGCCTGTTCCATGAGCTCTGTAGCATCTCCTGACTCTTGTTGCTCAGCTAGTTCATTTGGTTCTGACCACAGCCTGCTTAACCATTCTGATTCTCCAGCCCCTTGGTTCTGACCTCAACCTGCTTTACTACTCTGGATCTCCAGCCCCTATTTCTGACCTCAGCCTGCTTGACTACTCTGGATCTCCAGCCCCTGGTTCTGACCACAGCCTGCTTGACCATTCTGATTCTCCAGCACCTGGTTCTGACCTCAGCTTGCTTGACTACTCTGGATTTCCAGCCCCTGGTTCTGACTACAGCCTACTCGGACCATGGTTCCTTTGGCACTTCCTGCCTATTTCCTGCATGTTCTGCCGGCCAGGTTCTGTACAGTTTCCAGTGTACTCCTATCCTGGTTGTACCCTGGCTCAGGGTACCAGCACCTCTAACTCAACTTCGGCTGCAGCACAGGAGTACCTGGCATGCTGTCACCGATCTCTAGCTTCGCTCCCTAGCATCGCACCCAAGCTTCTGTTCCTGTGCCGGCGCCACATGGGTCCCTACTCACCGGGTGGTGACTGAACTAACATCCTCCTTATATAATAATTCGCCAAAACGTGTGAAATGCCGCATCATGCGCAGTAGACACTGCTGTGTGTGCTGAAGTCATGCTCAGTAGAGTCTGCCCGCGCTGCGGCTGATACAGAGCTGGACGCTGCTTCGGAGCGTCCAGCTCTGTATCAGCAGCGGCGCGGGCAGTCTCTACTGCGCATGACTGCCCCGCGACTGGGTGGCAGTGGCACTGTGGCCCGTGTAACTGGCTCTTCAACTAGTTAAAATATATTTAATGTGGATACCATGTTAACCCCTTGGATGATAACTAGACCACCAACACATTGTGATACAATGATTTGGAGACCACTGTAACATCTGAGTGTAAAGTGTTAGATTAATTAGGTTGTACTGGGATATGATTTTAAATTAAAGGGTTTCAACACAGCATGAAGTTTTGAAAAAAAACCTCCTATAAAGTATCACAACCCACAAGTTCATAGGATAAATCATATCATACTTTTAGATTTCTTCAACTCCGCCAACATAAACTGTGCTTCCTCCTGTATCCTCTCCTCAATACTCCTCTTCCCCATCCCAAAATTCCTCAGGGTCATGAGAGTGAAGCAGCACAATTGCTTCCAACGTTCTCCATTGCTTAGAACAATTCCTGAGACACAAAGAAAATGCTTAAATGAACTCAAAACATTAATAATACAATGTGCTAATTTTGAAAATGTACAGAAATTATTGTAAACATGAGCTGTGCTATACAGTGGTGCTGAATAAATAAAACCAAAAGCATGAAAATATCACCTTTGCATCTCCCCCTTTTTCCTGTCTGAAGTAGCAGACATTTTGTGCTGAATTTCTTCCCTCGCCACACCAGGCAGGACATGCACTAAAGTTCGGTGCTGTGGTGATGTCTCTCTGGTGATGTGTGATGAGCAGTTCACCTTGGTGATGGAGACACACATCACCTTGTGCATTAAGATTTAGTGATGTAAGGGTGGAGTAGAGGGAATTTTCACCTTTAGCATACAGGGTGGTAGAACTGCTGGTGATATGTAAGGGATGTCCTCCATTACAGATTGCCAGCAGTCCGACAACCCTGAAGTCTGAGAACATGCTTTATGCTTCCCTACTTGCTCAATGGGGGAGCAGAGAGGATCCGCTCAGACTTCAACACCGCATACAACATTTCTCCCTTAAAGGAATAATAAAGATTCACAATAAAAGACGCTCCAATTAATCTTTATAGTATTTGGCCCATGGAGAGTGTTATTTCAATACTGTCAGAGTTGTAGTACAAGAGTAATTGAATGATAAAGTATCCCCCTCCCGCCCCTTTTACTGATGTAACACTGCTCACCTCAGAGCAGCAAGACTGTCCAGATGGATCTCAAAGAGGGACAATCTTCAATTAGCATAAGTGAAAAACCTTGTCAAGGGGGGCAGTGTTTTCCTTATGATCACAATAAGAAGATTGTCCCTTTCTGTGATCTGTATGGTCTATGGACTGGATTCCACATCTGAGGGAAGGGGGCTTCCACAAGGTAAAAGGGGCGGGAGGGGGATACTTTATAATTTAATTACTCTTGAACTACAACTCCGACAGTATTGATATAACACTCTCCATGGCCCAAATACTATGAAGATTAATTGGTGCTGCTATTTTTGTGAAACATTACTATCTCTTTAACCCTTTGAGTTCATAGTGTTGTGCATTGCCTACCCCTGTGGAACTCAAAGGGTCAGAGAAGTAAAGTCTCCCACTACGCAAAATCTATATACTGAGCTCTGTTACCCAGTATTACTCCCCTACAGGACCTTTACATCATATATGTTCACCATTTTGCCAACCCCTCTCTCATCCTCCACCCCTCCTCTGTTTTTTTTGCCACCCTACCGCTCCTTCTCCCTTCTTTTCTCCACTCTGCCACCCCTCCTCCATCCTTTTAACTACTCTGCCACCCCTCCTAGAAACATAGAAACATAGAATTTGACGGCAGATAAGAACCAATCGGCCCATCTAGTCTGCCCAATTTCCTACTGTGTTAAAAAAAACAAAAAAAAAAAACTCAAACCTTTTTTGGTCCTTGGTCTTTTCTTATGTTAAGGACCGCCTTATGCCTATCCCATGCGTGCTTAAATTCTGTCACTGTATTGACATCTACCACCTCTGCTGGTAGGCTATTCCACTTGTCTACTACCCTCTCAGTGAAGTAAAACTTTCTTACATTACATCTAATCCTGTGTCCCTCTAGTTTTAGACTATGGCCACTTGTCCTAACGTTTTTACTCTTTTGAAATATACTTCCATCCTGTACTTTGTTGAATCCCTTCATGTATGTGAATGTTTCTATCATATCCCCTCTCTCTCTTCTCTCCTCCAAGCTATACATATTCAGATCCTTTAGTCTATCCTGATGTTTCTTTTCCTGTAAACCAGTCACCATTTTAGTAGCCCTTCTTTGAATTTTCTCTAGAGTATCAATATCCTTCTGGAGATGGGGTCTCCAGTACTGTACACAATATTCTAGGTGAGGTCTAACTAGAGATCTGTACAGTGGCATGACTACTTCCCTTTTTCTGCTACTAATGCCCCTAGCTATACAACCCAGTGCCCTGCTTGCATTCCCCATCGCTTTATTACATTGCCTGCTTACCTTTAAGTCATTAGAAATAATTACTCCCAAATCCCTTTCCTCTGTTGTCTCTGACAGCACAATACCCTTAATGGTATATTTTTCCTTTGGATTTTTATGTCCCAAGTGCATTATTTTACATTTATCAACGTTAAAGTGCATCTGCCACACTCGTGACCATTCTTCTAATTTACCTAAATCATTCGCCATTTGGCTTTTTCCCCCTGGAATGTCTACCCTATTGCAGATCTTTGCATCATCTGCAAAAAGGCATACCTTTCCTTGAAGACCTTTTGCAATATCACTAATAAAAATATTAAAAAGAATGGGCCCCAGTACAGATCCCTGAGGTACTCCACTAGTAACACTCCTTTCGTCCGAATATTCTCCATTGACTACCACCTTCTGTCTCCTGTCACTCAGCCATTGCCTTATCCATTTCACTATTTTTACATCTAGACCCAAACACTGCAATTTATTTATGAGTCTTCTATGAGGGACAGTGTCAAATGCTTTACTGAAATCTAGATAAGCTATATCTACTGCTCCCCCTTGATCTATTATTTTAGTTACCCAGTCAAAAAAATCTATGAGGTTAGTTTGACAAGATCTCCCTGCTGTAAACCCATGCTGTTTGGTATCTTGCAAGCTATTTATATTCAGATATTCAACAATTCTTTCCTTTAACATAGTCTCCATTAATTTTCCCACTACTGATGTAAGACTTACTGGTCTGTAGTTACCAGACTCTTCCCTGCTACCTTTTTTGTGAAGCGGTACTACATTTGCTACCTTCCAATCTTCTGGAACTATTCCTGTTGCTAGTGACTGATTGAATAAATCTGTTAAAGGTTTTGCCAGAACACACTTAAGTTCTTTTAATAACTTTGGGTGTATCCCATCTGGACCCATTGATTTATCTGTTTTTACCTTAGAAAGTTGAATTAGAACTTCTTCTTCTGTAAACATGCATGTTTCCCGTGTCTTGCCATTTCTTTTTTCTAACAGAGGTCCCTTCCCTTCATCTTCCTGTGTAAAAACTGAGCAGAAATATTCATTGAGACAGTCAGCTAGCCCTTTATTCTCATTTACATAGTTTCCATCTTTTGTTTTTAGTCTAACTATTCCTTGTTTCGTTTTCCTCCTTTCACTTATATATCTAAAAAATGTTTTATCCCCCTTTTTTATTGACTGGGCAATTTTTTCCTCTGTGTGTGCTTTGGCACATCTAATAATACATTTGGCCTCCTTCAACCTAGTCTTCCTTCTGCGTCTGCTTATATTTCTTAAATGCTTCTTTTTTCTCTTTTACTATATTTGCCACTTCTGCTGAGTACCACAGTGGTTTTCTCTTTCTTTTACCCTTGCTGACATGTCTAATGCAATGCTCTGTTGCGTTTAGTAAAACACATTTCAGATAATCCCATTTCTCCTGGACTCCATCTAAAGATCTCCAAGTTGTTAAAGACTGACATAAAAATGTTTCCATTTTAGAAAAATCAGCCTTTCTAAAGTCTAGAACCTTTTGTTTTTGTGTGGTGCAACTCAGCTTCTGTTTTTATATTAAACCACACAGAATGATGATCACTGGAGCCCAAACACTCTCCTACAGCTACATCTGATACCAAGCCTCCATTAGTAAATAATAAATCTAGTGTGGCTTCCTTCCTAGTCGGCTCTTCTACTAATTGACTAAGAGCTAATCCTTGTAAAGAATTTAGGATATCTCTACTCCTGGCTGAACCTGCTACTTGGTTTTTCCAGTCCACATCTGGAAGATTAAAGTCCCCCATAATTATAACCTCACCTTTCACAGTCATCTTAGTTAGTTCCTTGACCAACAGTTGATCCAACTCCTCTGTTTGTCCTGGGGGTCTATAGATCACACCTATACGAGTGACCATCTTATTCCCATATTCTAAAGTTATCCAAACAGTCTCTGTGTTCTCCTCCATACCCTGTATAAGAGTAACCTTTAAGCTATTTTTGACATAAATGGCAACCCCTCCTCCTTTTCTGCCTTTCCTGTCTTTTCTGAATAGAGAGTACCCCGGTATTTCTACATTCCAGTCATTTTTATCATTGTACCAGGTCTCGGTAAATCCCACTAAGTCCACATCTTCCCTAGTTATTATTGCAATGAGTTCAAGGATCTTGTTCCCTAAACTGCGTGCATTTGTACACATGGCTCGAAGTCTACTGTTTTTTGACCTATGTGCCACAGACATACCTTGATCAAATTCATCTGTGCAATGCTGTGGGGGGCAATTGATTATCTCCTGTATCATTCCATTGCCCCCCTCTACTAGTTTAAATACCTGTTAACAAAACTTCTGAATTGCTTGCTGAGAACCTCTGTTCCCTTTTGAGAAAGATGCAAGCCATCCTTTTTGTACAATTCCTTGTTACACCAAATAGGTTTGGTGTGAGAAACAAAGCCAAATCCATGTTTTTGGCCCCATTTCCCTAGCCATGAATTAAAATCTCTTATTCGCTGCATCCTACCATCATCTTCCTTATACACTGGCAGAACTTCTGAAACGGATACAGTGGAAGCAACTTGCTGCAGATCCTTACATAGCTTCTTAAAAACATCTTTTACCACACTTACCTCATTACAAGCCAAATCATTTGTCCCTAAATGGACTATGACATCCAACTCTCCATTCTGTCTTGCTTCCTTAACAATTTTTAAAATGCGTTTTCTATCTCTGTGAGCTGTAGCACCAGGAAGACATCTGACTTCTTTGCCATCACCATGACTATCCTCCAGAGTCACTCCTCTTAATATAGAATCCCCCAATAAGAGTTGCTTCCTCTTAAAGTTGTTCTTACTTCTTACCTTTATCAGTTTGTCAGTGGTTGCAGTCTGGTTTACCTGTGGATTACAGGCTGGTGAACCAGTAGTCTCTGCTTCTGGAGTTGTTTCAATATTAAGGCAGTGTTCTGAAAGTGCAGCAAAGGAATTTTGAAGAGGCACAGACTGTGGGACATGCCTCTTGTCCACAACTCTTACCCTTCCAGAGCCAACTGTAGTCCATCTACCATTTCTTGGAAGTCTCTGAGGCAGTGGCACTTGTTTCTTTTGTATCTTTGTGGAGCTCACAGACATCTTGTAGATTTCAGCCTTCAAATTATCAATCTCCTCTTGTAAAACAGAAAATTGCTGACAAATTGGACAACTTCTGAACCTCCAAAAGGTTTCCTTGGGGAGAAAAGCAAAACATCCATTGCACTGCAACATGCCTGACATGTTCACAACACTAATGTAATCAGGGGACAGAAAAAAAAAATACCACCCCTCCTCCATCCATTTCTCTGCCTTCTACTACTCCTACTATTCTCTCCTTTTGTCAACTACCTGAGCAGACATCATGTAGTCACATACAAATCGTATGGTTAATTAAAAACACGTCAGAGCCAACAAATAAATAAAATGTGACATCTGTTAAATACTTTATAATACGGAAGGTGTATAGGTAAGAAATCAGTTATTAAAATTCACATACTCTGCACACTACTTGATTATTCCACATGGGTAGGCAATGTGCCAGTTGCCCGCTATAGTCGACAGAGTATGTTATACTGATTGAAATAATATGAGTTAGGAGATATCCTAATGGAGTTTAATAATAATAATTATATCAAAGTATTTTACCAGGAAAGATACATTGATATTTGTCTCTCATTTTCAAGTATATCCTGGGGGTATAGAAATTATAAGTTTAAAACTTGCGACTTTATTTACAGTCTACAATTTTACACTTATTAGCATATGTAATTTGTAAGACAGTATAATCACTCACGCAACCCAATTGTTTTTAAACACCAAAAATTACATACTAACATAAGGATAAGATGCTCAATGGACATAACTGCAGACCCAATCTATGTTCGACTCTTAAGTATGGATGGGCAAATTATTTTGGCTCAATAGAGAAACAAGAAAAAAATGGCACTTTTCAGCAAGTGGGAAATTTCTTATGAAAGTGCTGGTTATGGTACATAAAAGAAGACGGAACAGAAGAAGAAAGAAGATAGTGTCATGCCTCACAGGGAGTAGGGACCCGCGAGGGAGCCGGCACTGGTTCAGTAGCTAGGGAGCGATGCTGGGGAACGAAACTTGAGATCAGAGACGGCGTACCAGGTACTCCCTTGCTGCAGCCGAAGCTGGGTAAAGGTGATGGTCGCAAAACCAGATTGTTCCACCCCGGTTGAGCCGGGGTGCAACCAGGATGGGAGTACTCTGGGTAACATTGAGAACAAGGCCGACTGGACAGGCTGGGGGTTGAGTATGAAGGCAGACGTAGAAGATAAGCAGTAGTCAGGGTCAAGCTGGAGGTCAAGCCAGGGATAGCAGACAAGCTGTGGTCAGGTTTAAGCCAGAAGTCAAGCCAGGAATAACAATCAAACCTTGGTCAGGTTCAAGCCAGAGGTCAAGCCAGGGGTAACAGACCAGCTGTGGTCAGGTTCAAGTCAAAGGTCAAGCCAGGGATAACAGACAAGCTGTACTGCATGTTGCAGAAAGACAGACCCACACTGATAAGTGAAACGGGCACCCTATGCCTGGAGTAACCCGTTTAAATATAGGAAGGAGCCAATGGCAGGACAGAAAGGAAGGGGCTCACCTGGGCGCCATACAGGATAGGAGCAACCCCATCCAATAGGGCTCCGAACCAGGCACATGTGCAGCCACCCCACCGAGGACAGCCACGCAATGCGCATGCGTGACCCGGCCAAGCAGGAACCCGGAAAGATTGCTGCGGCTAGAGAGAGCCACGATCGGGAAGGGTAGGTAAGCGTTGACAGATGGAGAGGAAGAAGGGAGAAGATAGAAGAAGAATATTAGAGAATAAAAAAGAAGGAAAAAGACAGAAAGTGGATGACCGATATGGGTGTTAGCTGAGTGTTAGTGTATTGTGACACTCTACTCTTAGGGATAGTGTAGGTTTAATGTTTGGGAGGGTGACTGTATTTGAGCTAACAATCGGTGCTTGACAGTATCTAAGGCACCGATCATTAGCTTTTTTCCTTTGTTGTTCCCATTATTGCCGCTATTTTGCTGTGTTTTTGGAACTTAATACACAAAACGTAATTTTGGCCACAAGTCCTGTTCTGTGGCCCAACTTCCGTTGTGCTTTTAGCTGGTAGGACAATTGAATAGATCACTAGCACTTATTACTAATGGGATGTTTTCCAATTTTGCCCTACAGGCTATTTTACTGCACAGAATTGAATCAAGGCCATAATAGGTTAGTTTTAACCAGTTAATGACTGGTGATGTGCATGTTTGTTATGGTGTTAACATGTTTCAATACATTTTAACATATTGCATTTATTTTTATTTATTATACGTGATTTATACTTTTCATATGCTTGTGAAGAGAAAAAGAAAAAATATTTTCAAAAATTAAGTAAACCTTACAGAGGGCACATAATGACTTCAATGTGTTTAGTACTTGGATAGTGTTTGGTGATCAGGGGAAAGTAACTAAAACTTAACTTTTATTGAAATATACAGCGGAATAAAGCAAACAACTTAAAAATTTATGTTTCCTTAATTCATGCCTTACTGATCAATACTCTTGTTAACACTGTGTATAAAATATGATGGGACCAGAAGGATCACAATGCTGTTAGTAATATAGTAAAATACAGCGATCTCAGTGCAAATAAAGCAGTCCTATTCTGTAGTTAGGCTGCTATCATTTAAAGTTTCATAGTACTCCAACACATTCTCTTATATCATACTAGTTGAACAGCCCGTTACACGGGCCACAGTGCCTCTGGCAGCCGGTCGCGGGGAAGTCACGCGCAGCAGAGACTGCCCGCACCACTGCTGATACAGAGCTGGACGCTCCTTCAGAGCGCCCAGCTCTGTATCAGCAGCGGCGCGGGCAGTCTGTACTGCGCATGACTGCCGCACGCGCAGCAGTGTCTACTGCGCATGTCGGGCGTTACACACAACTTAGCGAATTATTATATAGGATAAGTCCTGCCATTTCATTCTGCAAAAAATGACAGAGAACAAGAACCCATATAATGAAGTCCTTTAAAGGGATAGTAATACTTCGTTGTAACTTTATTGTATTTTGTAGGCATTAAAAAAACATGAAGAATGATATGTCTTATCTCTCAAACCTTTATGGTTTAAGAGATATTCACAAGCAAAGTATCCCCTCCCGCCCCTTTTACTGATGTAACACTTTTCAGCCAGGGCAGAAGGGAGCTGCCCAGGTAGACTGCAGAGAGGGACAATCTTCAATTAAGATAAGGGAAAAACCTGAAAAGCTTGTCAAGGGGGGCAGGGATTTCATTGTTTTCATAGGAAGAAGATTGTCCCCTGCTGTTATCTGTCTGGTCTATGGACTGGATTCCACGTCTGAGAAGAGATGGCTTACACTAGGTAAAAGGGGCGGGAGGGGGAAACTTTGCTTGTGAATATCTCTCAAACCATAAAGGTTTGAGAGATAAGACTTATATCATTCTTCATGTTTTTTTAATGCCTACAAAATAAAATAAAGTTAAAACGAAGTATTACTATCCCTTTAAGTTATCAAACTACCGTTAATAAAAATTATTTAGTGTTCTTATGTATTTCGGTTTGGCAAAATTATATGCTACAATAGAGCTGTACAAAGAGAAGCTGAAGATCTCGAGAAACTAATGACTAATGTGCAGTAGGTAGCTATTGGTTTGCAGGCACATGTAGAAGACCGTTTCAGTGACATAATTCTTTTTCACTAAAGCGATGGCGGCTCTGCTGCAGAGCCGCATGATGAAAGTCAGACCGGATATCCCTGCGGTCAGAACAACGCTGACTTCAGGGAAGGGGGAGGGAGGGGTGAACTTTAACTTCAGTTATCTCTCAAACCATAAAGGTTTGAGAGGTGAACCTGGGGGCTATTAATTTATTTGGCAAATATGTACAATATGGGGACAGCAATATTAAAGTATTACTATCTCTTAAATTCAAAGGGATCATTTATTTGTTGTATATTGGGCAGTTAATTTGGCCACAAATTGCTCAACTGTCCCTGTGTGTTTGTTTTTTTTTATAAATATTGTTCTTAACCCCTTGACTGATCGCCGGCATGCAGAACTGGGGTCTGATAGTGACCGCTCCTGTTGCTAGATGGCTGTGAATAAAAATATGTTATTTGCCAGGACCATTACTGGTCCTTTAGACAAGGACAACAGTGACAGTCCTGACACAACACTGATCCTTAAGGGTTGAAGGAACAACGACGTACATATACATCATGGGAAAACATACATTAATAACCCATGATGTCATGGAATTCAAGGGTGCCCACAAGGCTGTACACGTACAGGGACCCCTGATTTCATTACCGAAAAAAAAATGCCCTGTTGTCCCTAAGTGCCTGCTTTGCGGGCACGTAGCTGGTGTTTCAGGGGTTAAGGATAGGTAAGGCACAAATACATAACCAAAATACGATTTAAGAGTAAACATCTATTTAGTTATACGTGTACAGATAACAGACAGCCATATAGTTTTTCCATTACACTGGCCTGTGCATTTTTTCTTAACATAACTATTTAATTATTACACTAACCCCTAACTAGACTTTACCTAGGGGTGGGAGAAAAGTGTGAAAAATTTCCCTCATGACTTTTTGCAAAAACTTGCAGATTTTTCATTTTTCCCACCTTTTGCCTTTCTGCCTATGCAAAAATGACCTCCTTTTCGCCTATTTTAACACATTTTTTCGCATATATTTCATACAGGTGCTGCATTTCCTGCTGTAATATTACTTCTTATGAGGGCTGAAGTTTAGAAATAAGTGGCTGAAAGTCAAAGGTTTGAGTCTTACAGCAACATATGACTTGAAAAAGGTGGATGCTGCGGGACTTAAAGACGTGTCAGATAAGAAGCTTAAGTCTATAATCAGGTCTAATTTGCAGCCACTGGGACTGTGGTGAGTCCAATATTTGCCTCGGCCTTGGTCAATGGAGCTATTGCATTCTGAGGTGAGCAGACAATGGAAGCTGTCCATCCGGATGCCCCCAAGGAGGACGTGTTAGCATTTCTAACCAACATGATGGTGGCTAACACATGTTTCAGATGCCCTCTCTGAGATGGTCAGGTTGTCTGCCAAAGCCTCAGCTTTCCCTGTTACTATGCAGCACACATTGTAGCTTAAGATTTGATCTGCAGATCAATCTTCCAAGAAGTCACTGGTTTCCTTATCTTTTCAGGACAAATTCCTATTTGGACCTGAGCTGAAGCAGATCATCAGTGATGGAACTGGGGGCAAGAGCACTCTGTTGCCTCAGATGTCCTCTAAGCATCCTACTATTGCAAGGAAATTGTGTTTTTTTTGTCCCCGCCAATTGGAGGAGCAAAGGCTGCAAGCTTCTCAGGCCTACATCCAGCACCCCCCCCCCAACACACAAATAAAGCCCAGACAGCAGTGGCAGCCCCAATTAGCAGCTGCAAGACCTCAGTCTGTTAAGCCCTCTTCCCCATGACTCGTGGAATCTTGGTCTGCCGGTTCCTGTAGGTGAGCATCTTTGTCTGTTTTGAGATGACTGGTAAAGCTCTATTGGGGACAAGTGGGTTTTGCAGGTGATCTTGGATGGGGTACAGAATTGGGTTCAAATCCGTTCCTCCTTTCTATTTTTTCCAGTCCAGAGTACCCACAGCTCAGGCTAAGCCAAGGCTTTTCTGTGAAGTGGTACAATCCCTTTTGGAAAAGAAGGTTCTGATTCCAGTACCTTCCCAGGAGCAAAGTTCAGGATCCTATTCCAACCTGTTTGTGGTTACAAAGAAGGATGGTGACTGGACTCAAGAGTCTCAACCTATACGTGAAGACTGGTCACTTCAGGACGGAGTCCTTGTGCTCTGTCATTGTAGCTCTGTGCTCAGAGAAGTGTCTGGTGTGTTTAGACCTTCAGGATGTGTATCTACACATCCCGATCCACCAGGACAGTGAAAGCTATCTGCGTTTTGCCTTTGACTAAAAGCATTACCAGTTCACTGCCTTGCCATTTGGCCTGGCATCAGCTCCTCGGCTGTTTACCAGAGTCATGGGGTCCCTGTTGGCCTTCATTCACACCTAAGGCATTCACTCGGCCCCTTACTTGGACAACATTTTGCTCAAGGCTCCTTCAGTGGAAATCTTGGATCAGCAGGTCCAAGAATGTGCTTGACTCCTGGTACACCATGGAGTAGATCCAGTCCTTCTAATTGAGGCAGTGGTCCTTATACAGGGTACCATGGCACTATGATGTGTCTGGGCATCATCTTAAGGTTGCATGTTTTTTCTAAAGAGACGTTGAAGAAACTGTGAATATTGAGTTTCAAATGAATATTTGTGGAAATTGTTATTCAAAATATGCTATTTTTTTCATTCTAATTGTAAGAACTAAAAATACATTTCTATTTCTATATTTCTACCTTTCATTACACCCTTAATAAATGAATTATTAAATGTCTGGGTTTCACTGAGACTTCCAGATAGTGTGTGCAGGGTGCTTTAAGGCTGAGAACCACTGTATATTTTATCTCCCATTCTCTCCATAGACTTCAATAGAAATCTTTTAGATTAAACCAGTGATAACTTTTGTGAACTGCAATGTAATCTAAGCATAAATCAACCTTATTATAACATATTGACATCCTGCGTCCATTTACCTTCTACCTCCAGGTGCTTTAGCTAAATCTTCACGCCGTAGCGTGCTGACAGTTTCTGTACTGGCATCAAAACGATCAAATGTGGTATGGATAGCACCTAAAATGTGAAATTCGGTTTGCATTTCATCCTTCTCCTAAGCTGGCAAAAGAATAAAAAGTTTTTTTTTTTCTCTGAATGCCATTACTCCCTAAATGTAACCCTTTGCAACCCAGAGGGTTGTGCACACCCCTCTGGCACTCAAACAGTCAAAGAACAATCATCATGTCTGGAAGCAGACTTAGTATAAATCTCTGATCAGCATTCAAACTGCTATCTACTATTCCCAATACAAAAACTAACCAAATTAGTATATTTCCTAATGTTATAGGGCGGATAAACCTAATTAAGATGTTTTTTCTCCATAGGTCCCTATATTTCATATTAAATTCCCAGACCCCCATTCCTAAGAAGCACTTTAAGGATATTGATAGGCTAAACATCAAGTTTATCTGGGAGAAAAAAGTACTCTCAAGAGACTAGTAGATGAGGGCAAGCTGCACTTGTCAGATTTGTACATATGTTACTTGGTGGCACAGGGACACTGTGCCTTAGCAGACACTAACACTGACACGTCACACACATTTGTTCAAGTGGAGAAGGAACTGACACACTGACAACATGAACTGAAAAACTTACTGTGTGAAGGACCTAATATTAGTACAATACCAACCACCCCATCCAGAACTACAAACAAAGCATGGCCAACTATACAATCACTGTAAACTACAATATCATGGACCCATATACTCATTTATGGGAACCATTTGGCAGAGATCATCTATGTCAACTTGATTACAGGCACATGTGGTGCAGATATGGTATCACAAGAATTGGTCAACTATATCAATAGGGACTGCTGAAAACCATTGATCAATTACATATAGATTTTGCAAGTCTGAAGACTCTCTTCTACTCGTATTCATGTCTACGTCATGCTTTACATACAAATGAGGAGGAGAAGGGCTGCGACTTACCACATTCACACTGCAATCTACTATCACCATTAAAAAAGCAACAAAATTAGAATCTTTCCTTTATAACTGGAAAAGATCAGAAACAATTATTGAACTTGACAGTCACCAGGTGCATTGAGGGCAGAACCTGGGTGAGATTTAGTATTGAGAGTGGGCTGAGGCAGGGGCAGGCTACCGGGCAGTGACAATGCATTCTAAGCACAAGTTAATTCAACTTAAGATCCTGCATAAGGTATACTAGAAACCTATGAGGTTGCAGAAAATGGGGAAATTGAGTGACCAGTTTGTTTGAGATGTGTTGCAAGTCACACATCTTATTTGGGAATGCCCGGCGGGGCATTATTTTAAACAGTTTAGTTACACCATTTCAGGTTTACTAAAGTCCCCTGTGCCTTTCTCCTCAAAATTCTGAATGTATTCTATTCTTCCAGATGGCAATTACCCTAAACATGTTATCAATATGTTTTATGAGCTACTGATGATGGGGAGGCAAGTGAAGGCACTGGCATGGATGTCATACACACTGGATTCAACTAGTTAATGAAAATGCAGCTCATTACAGACTTATATATATATATGTATGTACAGAGGGACCCCAGCTAAATTTGACAAGATATGGGGTCAGTTACATAGAAAAAGAACAGCGTCACTGTAAATTTTAAGGCCACCGTGATATTGCACCTAAAAAATTCAAGTTTGAGCTGTTATACATTTTAAATAAAATATCTCCCAGCAGTGGTAGTACCCTTGTTTTACTCAGAGGGATAAACCCTGGAACATTTTTTACATTTTAAGTATTACTATCCCATTAATGTAAGATGTTGGGAATTTATAATAATGTTCAGTGCTATGAAGTGTAATGGAAATTTGGGGAATTGTTAAATTATAATCTTATCCAGTAATATTCAGATAAATTTTAACTGCACTGTAATAATAATATCCTAGATGTGCAGCTGACTCGTTCCTTGTCAGCCTGTTATTACTCTGATACCTAGTTCACCTCAAGGTCCCATTGCCCCATAATGGGGACAGTCAGATCACAATCAATTGTTTCTCATTCCACTCAACTATTAGTTTGAATTAATAATTCCCTATGTTCACAATACCATTCAGACCATATGTATGACTAATGCAGCAAGAGTAACCCACAAATGGAATCGTAATCTGACCCTGATCAACTACCTGCAATGCTATTAAAGCTTAGTGCCTCAGTCATTGCCCATCCTATTGTATCCCTAATTAATCCCTCCATGTCATCTGGATATATGACCAAAGGCTGGAAATTGGTTAGAGTAGTGGTTAGCCACAAAAATTGTGGGAAAAAAATGCAGTTTCAAATTACACACCGATATCCCTACTCTCCACATTGGCTTAAATTCTAGAGAAATGTGTCCATGTGCAACTGTATAAATATTACCAGATGACCAGTTTTTCACCCCGCTTCAGTCAGGCTTTCGATTAAATCACTCAACAGTCACTGCCCACCTAAAAGTAACCAATAATATCCAGACTGGCATGGAAAATGGTGAACTCACCAGAACTGTTTTTCTAGATTTTGCAAATGTCTTTGAAACAGTTGACCATAGTATTCTGATAAGTAAACTTCAAAGTTCAGGATTTGGTACTCATTCTCTAAACTGGATACAGTCCTATTTATCAGACACTATGCAATATGTTACAAACTAAATATTCCCGAGCCCTAAAATAATATTAAGTAGTATGGAGACTGGAGACCAGAAAAAAATATACATATAATAGATCCAATTTTACTATAAAAATATTGAGATGGGGGTATAGATAATATATAAAATAATAATCACAACACCATCACAATTAAATAGGAATCCAATATCTCCAACTTAAAGTAATGACACAAACTGATAAATATATATACCCACTAAATACAAAAAAATCCTTGTGTGTTCTCTTAATTACAACACTGCAATCTCACAGAATAGATACAATATAGCAGGGTCTCTCTACAACATATAACGGAACCCAAAGGAAACTCTTATATAGACAGATAGTACTGTCTTGTCAAACACACCATAGTGATTTCCCAACCAGTGCAGTCTGCAGAATTGCAACAATAGAGAACACACGTGGATAATAGTGATGAGCGAGCACCCCAATGCTCGGGTGTTCGGGTGCTCTGACCGAGCACCCCCTGAGGCTCGAGTGCTCGGCCGAACACCCGAGCCCCATTGAAGTCAATGGGAGGACTCGAGCATTACACCAGGCACCCCCTGCTCTGATGAGGGGAGGGTGCCTGGTCCATAGGAAAAGGGCAGAAAATGATGTAAACACCACAGAAATGGTTCAGGGACAGCATAGGGAGGATGTCTGGATGCATCTTGGACTCCAACATCGCTGCTGGGAACGATCTTTCGCCCGTAGTACGCCATTTTTACAGACTGACCATAAAACACACAAAAAGGAAAATAAAAACGACTTTAGGCGAAAAATTGTTACCAAACAATATTTGCTGTATATTTACTTGTATATCATCTGCAAATTATCCCAAAAATGTCCTTGATTTTCGGAAGTGAGGCCATGATTAAGAGGGAAACGTGCGCAGAGGCAAATTCTCCCAAAAATTTCCTTGATTTTCAGAACTGAGGCCATGATTAAGAGGGAAACGTGCGCTGAGCCGACCATCTAAAACATTATGGGTGAGGGTCTGCTGCAGAGCTGACCATCCTAAACATTATATGCGAAGGCCCGCTAGTGAGCTGACGCTATAAAACATTATATGAGAGGGCCCGCTAGAGAGCTGACCCAATAAAACATTATATGAGAAGGCCCGCTGGTGAGCTGACCTATATAAAAATTGGCAAACAGGGCCCGCTGGTGAGCTGGCCCTATATAAAAATTATATCACAGGGCCCGCTGGTGAGCTGGCCCTATATAAAAATTATAGCACAGGGCATATGGAAGAGGAGGAGGAGGATGAGAAGATTAAGAGTCAACCATATACCCGTTTTTTGGGTGGAAGGGGTGAATGGGAATACAGAGTATTCGCATCATTGTAAATAACATATATAAAGTGAGTTTATGTTCCCCCGGGGCTTTCCTCCAGTGGAGTGGAGAAGTCAGGGGAAATCCAGGCCTTGTTCATTTTTATAAGTGTCAACCTATCAGCATTGTCGGTGGAAAGGCGGATACGCTTATCTGTTATGATGCCACCAGCAGCACTAAATACCCGCTCAGACAGAACGCTGGCGGCAGGGCAGGCCAGCACCTCCAAGGCGTAGAGTGCCAGTTCATACCACGTGTCCAGCTTGGACACCCAGTAGTTGTAAGGCACAGAGGGATCATTGAGGATGCTGACACGGTCTGCTACGTACTCCTTCACCATCTTCCAAAACTTTTCCCTCCTTGTGACACTAGGCTGCGCATCAGGGTGAGGGTGCTGGCGGGGTGTCATGAAGGTGTCCCACGCCTTGGAGAGTGTTGCCCTGCCTTTCTCGGAACTGCTGTGTGCTCCCCTTTTCTCCCCTTCTCGGTTGGCCAAGGTAGCACGTACTCTGCCGCCAGCGTTGTCAGATGGAAAATTTTGGAGCAATTTTTCGACAAGAACCTTCTGGTATTGCAACATTTTGCTTGTCCTCTCCACCGGAGGAATGAGAGATGAGAAATTCTCTTTGTAGCGGGGGTCCAGAAGGGTGAACACCCAGTAATCCGTGTTGTCTAAAATGCGTACAACGCGTGGGTCACGGGAAAGGCAGCCTAACATAAAGTCAGCCATGTGTGCCAGAGTACCAACAGTCAAGATTTCGCTGTCCTCACCAGGAGGATGACTCTCAATCTCCTCATCCTCTTCCTCCTCTTCTGCCCACCCACGCTGAAGAGATGGAACTAAAGTTCCATGGCTACCCTCTGTAGCGGAGGCAACCGTGTCTTCCTCCTCCTCCTCCTCCTCCGCCTCCTCCAATTGTCGCTGAGAAGACGAAGTGAGGGTGCTCTGGCTATCACCTTGTGTAAGCTCTTCCTCCCCCATTTCCACCTCTTCCACATGCAAAGCGTCGGTTTTAATTGTGAGCAGCGAGCGTTTCAGTAGACACAGAAGTGGGATGGTTACACTGATAATAGCGTTATCGCCGCTCACCATCTGTGTCGATTCCTCAAAATTGCGTAAAACCTCACAGAGGTCTGACATCCATTCCCACTCCTCACTTCTGATTACAGGAAGTTGAACGGAGAGGCGACGACCGTGTAACAGCTGGTACTCCACTACTGCCCTCTGCTGCTCACAAAGCCGGGCCAACATGTGGAAGGTGGAGTTCCAGCGCGTGCTCACGTCACACAGCAGCCGGTGAGCTTGCAATTGTAAGCGCTGCTGCAGCTTCAACAGGCCGGCTGAAGCTGTTGATGACTTACGGAAATGTGCACACACGCGGCGCACCTTGGTCAAGAGATCATGCACATTGGGGTAGGTTTTTAGAAATCGCTGCACCACTAAATTAAATACATGCGCTAGGCATGGTACGTGTGTGAGCTTGCCGAGCTCCAAAGCCGCCACCAAGTTACGCCCATTATCACACACAACCATGCCTGGTTGCAGGTTGAGTGGCGAGAGTCATTGCTCGGTCTGGTGACTAATCCCCTGCAACAGCTCTGAGGCCGTGTGCTGTTTGTCCCCAAGGCAGATCAGCTTCAGCACGGCCTGTTGACGCTTCCCCACTGCAGTGCTACACTGCTTCCAGCTACTGGCTGATGGGGGAGTGGCGGTGTGTGTAGAGAATTCGGAGGTGGAAACGGAGGAGGAGGAGCCAATAACGTAGGTGCTGGTGGAAACCCTGATGGAGGTAGGGCCCGCAATCCTCGGCGTGGGTAGCACCCGTGCCATCCCAGGGTCCGAGTCGCTCCCAGCCTCCACGACATTCACCCAGTGTGCCGTCAGGGAAATGTAGCGTCCCTGGCCACAAGCACTTGTCCATGTGTCAGTCGTTAAGTGGACCTTCCCAGTAACTGCGTTGGTCAGGGCACGGGTGATGTTACGGGACACATGGTGGTGTAATGCGGGGATGGCACACCGGGAAAAGTAGTGGCGGCTGGGGACCGCGTACCGAGGGACAGCTGCTGCCATCAGGCTGCGGAAGGACTCAGTGTCCACAAGCCTAAATGGCAGCATTTCGATGGCCAGTAATTTTGAAAGGTGTGAGGTTAGTGCTATGGCCTGTGGGTGGGTGGCTGGGTACTTTCTCTTGCGCTCAAATGCCTGGGGTAACGACATTTGGACGCTGTGCTGGGACAGGGAAGTGGATGTGGTCGCTGATGGTGCTTCAGATGCTACAGGTGCAGGGCGGGAGGTATGCGGGCCTGCGCCTTCGACAGGCGATTGGCCGGCACCGAAAACAGGGGAAGAGGAGGCAGTGGTGTGGCCTGCAGACACAGATGGGCGATCCAGGCGTTCCTCCCACTTACTACGGTGCTTGGATGCCATGTGTCGGATCATGCTGGTGGTGGTGAGGTTTCTAGTGTTCATGCCTCGGCTCATTCTGGTGTGGCACAGGTTGCAAACTACAATTCTTTTGTCGTCCGCACTTTCCTTAAAAAAACGCCATACCGCGGAACACCTACCCCTTGGCAAGGTAGATTTACGCAAGGGGGTGCTCCGTGGAACATTTGCGGGCCGGTTTGGTGCGGTCCGCCTTCTTTCTGTAGCCACACCACTGCCTCTTCCAGCCTGTTGCGGTGCTGCAGATGGCTCACCCTCAGGACTGCTGTCATCGCTCGGCTCTACACCTTCCCAGGTGGGGTCAGTCACCTCATCGTCCACCAAGTCCTCCTCCACTTCCTCACTCTGATCATCCTCCTCAAGTCTTGATCCCACCACATACTCAGTCATTGACAACTGTATAACATTCTCCTCAACAAGGTCTTGAGACGGAAATAGTGGTTGATTTAATGGCAACTGTGTCTCAGCATCATCATCATCATCCACTACTTCCTTTGACCTTAAATGCCGTTCACATCTGTCATCTTCTTGTGATTGGGTAGCCTCTAGAGGTTGTGAATCAGGGCACAAGATGTCATGTTCCTCTGCAAGCGTGCTTGGAGAGAGGGTCAAATGAAGGATTGGTGATGAGACGAGCTCCTCACTATATCCCAGTGTGGGATCACTTCTTTGACCAGACCGTGTATGGTGGGAGGAAGGATGATCAGAGTGAGGATTATGTTGACCAGACTCTTGGCTACTGAGAGTGGACTTGGTGGAAGACAGGGTGGTGCTTAACCGACTGGAAGCAGTATCAGCTGTCATCCAACCGACCACCTGTTCGCAGTGGTCGGACCTCGAGAGTGATGTCCTGCGACGCCCTGTAAAATTACACATGAAGCTAGGTATGGTGGATGTCTTTCTTTCTTGTGCTCTGGCACCAGGCACAGTTTCTCCGCGTCCTGACCCGCGCCCTGAACTTTCAGGATCACGTCCACTTCCCCGTCCCTTTTTACCCGCCTTCTTCATCTTACACAGAATATGTGACTTTAATATTTGAGTTTGAAAACTTAACAGTATTTCTTATTATTCTGCAACTCTGCACAGTACACAGAATAGGCTGCTAAACGGCGGTGAAACACACTGAATGGAATATGTGACTTTGATATTTTAGTTTGAAGACTTAACAGTATTTCTTCCTATTCTGCAACTCTGCACAGTACACAGAATAGGCTGCTAAACGGCGGTGAAACACACTGAATGGAATATGTGACTTTAATATTTGAGTTTGAAAACTTAACAGTATTTCTTATTATTCTGCAACTGTACAGAGTACACAGAATAGGCTGCTAAACTGCGGTGAAACACACTGAATGGAATATGTGACTTTAATATTTGAGTTTGAAAACTTAACAGTATTTCTTATTATTCTGCAACTCTGCAGAGTACACAGAATAGGCTGCTAAACTGCGGTGAAACACACTGAATGGAATATGTGACTTTAATATTTGAGTTTGAAAACTTAACAGTATTTCTTATTATTCTGCAACTGTACAGAGTACACAGAATAGGCTGCTAAACTGCGGTGAAACACACTGAATGGAATATGTGAGTTTAATATTTGAGTTTGAAAACTTAACAGTATTTCTTATTATTCTGCAACTCTGCAGAGTACACAGAATAGGCTGCTAAACGGCGGTGAAACACACTGAATGGAATATGTGACTTTAATATTTGAGTTTGAAAACTTAACAGTATTTCTTATTATTCTGCAACTGTACAAAGTACACAGAATAGGCTGCTAAACGGCGGTGAAACACACTGAATGGAATATGTGACTTTAATATTTGAGTTTGAAAACTTAACAGTATTTCTTATTATTCTGCAACTGTACAGAGTACACAGAATAGGCTGCTAAACTGCGGTGAAACACACTGAATGGAATATGTGACTTTAATATTTGAGTTTGAAAACTTAACAGTATTTCTTATTATTCTGCAACTCTGCACAGTACACAGAATAGGCTGCTAAACGGCGGTGAAACACACTGAATGGAATATGTGACTTTGATATTTTAGTTTGAAGACTTAACAGTATTTCTTATTATTCTGCAACTGTACAGAGTACACAGAATAGGCTGCTAAACTGCGGTGAAACACACTGAATGGAATATGTGACTTTAATATTTGAGTTTGAAAACTTAACAGTATTTCTTATTATTCTGCAACTCTGCAGAGTACACAGAATAGGCTGCTAAACGGCGATGAAACACACTGAATGGAATATGTGACTTTAATATTTGAGTTTGAAAACTTAACAGTATTTCTTATTATTCTGCAACTGTACAGAGTACACAGAATAGGCTGCTAAACGGCGGTGAAACACACTGAATGGAATATGTGACTTTAATATTTGAGTTTGAAAACTTAACAGTATTTCTTATTATTCTGCAACTGTACAGAGTACACAGAATAGGCTGCTAAACTGCGGTGAAACACACTGAATGGAATATGTGACTTTAATATTTGAGTTTGAAAACTTAACAGTATTTCTTATTATTCTGCAACTCTGCACAGTACACAGAATAGGCTGCTAAACGGCGGTGAAACACACTGAATGGAATATGTGACTTTGATATTTTAGTTTGAAGACTTAACAGTATTTCTTCCTATTCTGCAACTCTGCACAGTACACAGAATAGGCTGCTAAACTGCGGCGAAGCACACTGAATGGAATATGTGACTTTGATATTTTAGTTTGAAGACTTAACAGTATTTCTTCCTATTCTGCAACTCTGCACAGTACACAGAATGTGCTGCTAAACTGCGGCGAAGCACACTGAATGGAATATGTGACTTTGATATTTTAGTTTGAAGACTTAACAGTATTTCTTCCTATTCTGCAACTCTGCACAGTACTCAGAATGTGCTGCTAAACTGCGGCGACGCACACTGAATGGAATACGTGACTTTGATATTTTAGTTTGAAGACTTAACAGAATGTGCTCTAATCTGCAACTTTGCACACTAAACAGAATGTGCTCTAATCTGCAACTTTGCACACTAAACAGAATGTGCTCTAATCTGCAACTTTGCACACTAAACAGAATGTGCTCTAATCTGCAACTGTGCACACTAAACAGAATGTGCTCTAATCTGCAACTTTTCACACTAAACAGAATATTTTTTTTTTTGTTTTTTTTGTTTTTTTCCCCCCACACAAAATAACCTGCTGCCCCCACACACAGTAGTCCTAAAAAGGACTTTTGGTTCTTTTTTGTCACAATTTTTTTTTTTCCTCCCTACACTGCCTTTCCCTTCCTATCCTCAGCTCTCCCTGGCTCAGACTGAGCCGAACTCGATGGTCAGGTGCTATACAGCACCCGACCACGGGTTCTGGCCAGCCAATCAGTGTAATGCCAGCAGCCAACATGGCTGCTGGCATTACACCGATGTCAGAGCCTCCCTGCACGTTTATTGGCTGCGCAGCAGCCGCAAAACGTGCGGGGAGGAGACCCGAACATGGCGGGCGAGCACATGCGGTACTCGTACGAGTACCGCCATGTGCCGAGCAGAGCGATGCTCGAGCCGATCCGAGCATCGGCCGAGCATGCTCGCTCAACACTAGTGGATAAAAAAGAGGGGGTCTGACTATAAATAAAAAACAAATTTTAAATAATTATAACACAATCCTCAGTGCGAATGAATACTCCACTTATAAACATCTGTGTGTGTAACTATATGTCACATAAGGAATGCACAGCCCACAAAGCCGCAATTAAAGGAAAACTCACAGTGTATACAACATCTACAAAAATAGAGCCCACTTAGACAAAAGGGTATATTCTCAAAAGGACATGTTGGTGAAACAGTTCTAGATGTATTGGCCAAAAAACACAGCTTAAACTAACCAGGACTGATCACCAAACATAAATTTGAACTAAAGTGCTAGACTGCACATGCGCAGTACAGAACAATGCAGTCATGCACAGTAGAGGGCGCCGGCTTCAAGTCATTGCTGATCCGGAGTGGGGCGCTCTGAACAGCCCAGCACCCCAGGCTCCGGGGCAGCAGCCGTCGCCACTGGCTGCCTATTTGGCCCGTGTACACGGGCCTTCAATACCAGTATAGTATATTTACATATTAAAGAAAATATTAATCCCCTATTAAATATTACTTTCTCAGGCAATGGGAAACCAAACTTTCAGTTTCTTTGGAAACTTCTGTATGACACTTACTCATTTATAATTTACTCCACTCATCTAGAGATTCTCATACTACCCTGTTGAATTTTAAATTAATCACCCGGTGGTACATGACCCCTGCTAAAATTGTTAGATTTTTGATACACAGATCCCCTATGTGTTGGCGCTGTCAGGGAGCTGTCGGTGATATGGCTCATATTTGGTGGTTTTGCCCATTCATTCAGACATATTGGTCCCAGATTATTCGTCAGATCAAGGATATATATACAACATATACTTGCCTTTAGATCCACTGCTTTGCCTCTTCCTATACAGATCACCGGATCTTCCACTATTATCAACCTCCACTTGGAGTTGCGTTAAATTACTTTTCAATGTTGCCAAGGCGATAATTCCATCTTACTGGAAGACAGCTATGACCCCTTCAGTTTCCACGTGGCAGACTAGGGTCGATCAGGTTCTCTCAATGGAGCGTTGTCACGCTGTTACACATGGATTGTTAGACACATATTTGGAGTCATGGAGTTTATGGATCAATTATGATCACAATACTTCTATTTGAGGCTGCGTTGAGTGTGACAAATTTTGTTGATGCATTTCTTCATGACCTTCAGTGGTCATATATCTCATTCACCTTTCTGGGCTGTCGGATGTTGGGGGGTACAGGTCCACTGGAGACTTTTTCCTTATTTCTTTTTCCTTTTTCCTTTATCTTGGATACCTATCTATTCCTCCTGTGTTTTTTTTTTTTTTCCTTTCTCTTCTATGTCTCAGATATCCTACTTGTAGGAGTTCCAGCTGTTTCCTCGCTTTGTATGTTTGGCATCATCTGTAGTGTTGTTATACTAGTACTAGCAATATGTGACGGCGTTGCCCGTCATTGTAGTAGGAAATGAGTTATGTAGCATTTTTTGTTTGAAATGTTGTAGGTGGCATGTTGAAGGTATTTTGTAAGAATTTTTTGTGTTTGTATTGTACATTTCATTTAGCTGTATTGACTGATGATGCTTTTTGTGTACTGTGTGAAGCAGAAAGAATCATATTGCACACATACATAGACACACACAGATACAGCGACATATACAGACATTGATCATACATACACACATACATACATGCGTACTCACACACACACACACACACACACATACAGATATTATTACGGTCCTGTAAGTGCCAGAGGGGTAGGCAAGGCATTGCTCATTGTGTTGCTTAATCCTCTGGCACTGAAAGGGTTAACCAGCTGTCCCAGTATGTAGCGAGAGTCATGGAGTCCACAGTCCCTGAAGTGGACTCTGTACATGCACACTCAGAGGCTGCCAGACAACCGCCGGCCCGGCTCCCTGGCCAGGAAGACACCTCCTGCCCCAGGCCTCAGCCAAGAGCGTTACTAGGGACGCAGCCTGGGCACCGAGAGCGGGAACTGAAGAGGGATGGTGTGTGTGTGGTTGTAGCAGGGATGGTGTGTGTTGTTGGATCAGCTATAGTGCGGCATGTATATTTTTTGTGCCAGGGTACTTACACAATGCAGGTGTGTGACAGCGGGCAGAGAGCGGCGGTGAAGAAGCTTGTGTGTAAGAGTGTGTACTACAGAGTGGCCCCAGCATGGTCTGTCTCCAGCACCTCAGCCACGGGTAATAGCTGCATCCAGCTGCTGCTTGTAGAGAGCTCCTTGAAGGGACGCATGACCGTGCTGTTGTGGGGTGGAGTGTTGTGCTTCATAAAGGGGAAACATGAAGGATTTGGTACTGGGCCTGCCTCCGAGCTACATGAAGCAGCTGGGCTTCCTGCAGCAGAAGCACATTGTGCACCAGGAGCCGAAAGCATTGTTGTGTTGCGGATACCAGAAATGAAGGTACACTGGAACCGATCCTGCCCTCTCTTTGTTGGATCAGCTCATTGTGTGCCTCAGGTTGGTGGAGGGACCACTGGGGACTCTGTGTGTGTGTGTGGCTTTTGTGTGTGTGTGTGTGTGTGTGTGTGGCTTGTGTGTGAGTCTGTGGTGTAGGAGCGAGTGGCAGCCATTTTGTTTTTTCATTCACTTGGATAGTGGTGGGCGGGCTCGATAGTGGGGGCAGGCAAACTCCCTGAATGATTTAAATCACTCCTCCATTGAATCACCCAATGGGAACAGTAACTCCTTACTTAAGCAGAGGTAACATAGCAATATAACACACAGTGGCTCTTCAGTTGAGGCAACGTAGCAATATGCTGAGGGATCAAATAGAAAGTGGTGTTTGAGGCTTGCCCTCTGTAACATACATCAAAGCATCTCTCTCCCTTTAAGGAGAAAGGGTGGGAATCAGGAAGCAGTAAGTGGAGGAGTGACAGTTGAAAACAGACAGAGAGTGAGGTGACTGAAGAGATGAAAAGAGTTAACCCTTTGAGTGGCAGAGGGGTACGAAACGCATTGCAAAGCAATGTGTTGCGTACCCCTCTGGCACTGAAAGGGTTAAATAAAAGAGTTGCTATTACTTGTATCCCTGAGTTTGCACTTTATGGAAACATTACACCCTCGTACTGAAACAAGAGTGTATGGAGGGTTACAGTTATCTATGGGAGGTGACACAGTGTATGGAGGGTTACAGTTATCTGTGGGAGGTGACACAGTGTGTATGGAGGGTTACAATTATCTGTGGGAGGTGACACAGTGTGTATGGAGGGTTACAGTTATCTGTGGGAGGTTACACAGAGTGTATGGAGGGTTACAATTATCTGTGGGAGGTGAAACAGTGTGTTTGTAGGGTCATGATCCTGAGTGGCAGTGTGTGTGGACCAGGAGAAGTTATTGATATCCGCTACTTCAGGAGCAAGTGGCAGCTATATTTTTTTGTCAGTTGGATAGTGGTGGGTGGGCTGGAGGGGGTGGGCCAACTCCCTGTATGATAAACACGCCCCCATTGAATCACCCAATGGGAGCAGTAATGTCCCCATTGAATCACCCAATGGGAGTTGTTTCTCCTAATGAGACATAAATTATGTAATGAGGCATTCTGTTCAATGTGTGTTTGTTTTCTGAGGAGACATAAATTATGTTCTGTGTGTGAGGTACCATAAATTATGCAATGAGGCTTATTCTTTTATATATATAGATTCTTGCTTATGCACATTTCTTATACTGTATTCTTGCTGTATACTCACATGTATGTGCTCTTCTTTGTTTCATAAATGTATATCACTTACAATTTACTTGTTACCACTGCATACGTCAAAGGAATTACTGTGTTATAATTCCACGCATTTGGAATACTCGACAAGTTAATACCTGCTGTATTTTGTACTTGTTCATTTGCCTATGTCTACAAAATGTAATATCTCTGTAACAATTCCATATTGCTTTCATATTTCACCTACTGTATTTGCTGAATACTTAATAAAACCTTTGAGAAAAAAAAAATATAGATATGAATCAGTGAGATAAAAAAATACAAATTTATTAAAAGTATATACCCTCACAAGGAATCTATATAAGCAAAATAGTAAGTGCTTTAGTCCAACATAAAAATACGTTGGTGTACACTTTGCCGAATCTATGACTTGCTATGTGTTAGACAATGGATCTTTCCAAGAACAACAGAGAAAATGTAAAGATGTTAACCCTTTCAAACTCATGGGATCCTTATTATAAATTCAACTCTGCCAAGACTTAAAGGCAAGTGGAGTCGAGGTTTAAAAAAATTATCCTCTGGTTGTATATGCTTGATGGTAACCCATATTAAATATGCAATTATCTGCAAACACTGACAGTTGTCTCATCCAGCCGATGGATTTTGTTGTAACTGTAACAATGTAAGTCTTATCTCTCAAACTTTTATGGTCTGAGAGATGTATCTCGCTAAAGTTACCTTGTGGGAGAAGTCAGCCCTCTAGCTGACAGCTGCAGAATCCGGTCATTTGACCAGACGGAGGCTCTTCAGCAGAGATGAAATCTTACAATTTAAACATAAATACCTCATTGGAACGCCTGGTTTGCAAGCACAGTTTGTAGACCGTTCCAATGAAGTATTAATGTTTAGATCACACGATTTCGGCTCTGCAGTGCCGAGCAAAAGACTGGATTCTGCAGCTGTCAGCTAGAGCGCTGACTTCGCTCAAGAGGTAACTTTAGTAACATTAAAGGGTTAGTAATGTCCAACTAAAACATTTTTGCATTTTGTAGAGCTTAATAAGTAGAAATTAATGCAAAAAACATATCTCTCAGACCGCTATGGTTTGAGAGATATGTGCATTCAAACTTTGATGTTTCCTGCTGGCAGCTGTAAAGCTGTCAGCAGGAGATCCATACCAGCCAACACAAAGGCTCTGCAGCAGAGCCGCAATCTCGTTATTTAAAACGAATGTCTTCATTGGAATGGTCTAAAAAGTGTGCTTCCAAACCAGGCACACTTTTTAGACCATTTCAATGAAGTCATTCATTTTAAATAACACAATTGCAGCTCTGCTGGTGAACAAAGCCATTGGAACTCTGTAGCAGCATCATAATATTGAAGAATTGTTTGTCAATTGCATCATCTCCATCCTTCAATTCACATTAATCATCCATTGTATTAATTTCCATTTTTTCATCCATTTTCTCATTTCATTTGAGATATAAGGTACCATTTTATTTTGGTCATTGATACAATATGGGATACCTTTTATAATTTGCTTCTTCGTTTTCATTCTTATGAACTAAGGCTTCGACTTCTAGTATTCTATACTATTGCGCAAGTGTTTATATTGTTGTTCATATATATTATGAGGCATGATTCTGAAGCACACGGTCTACAAAGGAAGAGTCATACAAAAGATAAAAGTGGACTGTGGGAGGAGGACTGTTGTAGGCCGTGGTTCTGAAGGGGTAGTGGTGTATTTGGGCAAAAATATTGCATAGAATTATTACTTACTGATGTTATACTGAGATAAATAATAAGATGTGTGTGGGACTGTTCCATTGTGTGAATGTTTAAGTAATCTTGTTCATATAATTTATTTAATGGTGGGGGGTGGTTTTCTACGGTTCCAAATGGAGGTTCTTCCTCTAAGCAAGTTTGGGGTTAAAGTATCAATCATGATGGGGAGATGGGGGCAGACAGGGTAGTGATTTTCTGGGTTTACTATGGGTTTGGGGTGGGCGGGTGGACACCCTTGACACCTGGGGATGGACTCTTTATTTTACCTGGACTATTGGGTTATGTCTAGAAGAAAATTTACATTTATCTTATGGAAAGTCAGGGGTTTAAACTATCCAATTAAGAAATCCTTAGTAACATAGTAACACAGTAACATAGTAATTTAGGTTGAAAAAAGACTTGCGTCCATCCAGTTCAACCCTTTTCCTATTCCTGTTTACCATCGTTGATTCAAAAGAAGGCAAAAAAACCCTTCAATACAGCAATTTAAAATTCTGCCTTGAACGGGGGGAAAAATTCCTTCTTGATTCCAAATGGCAATCAGATTTCTCCTTGGATCAACAAGCACTAACTAAATATTAATCACAATACTAACATACATAGCCCTCTATGTTCTGCTCTTTTAAAAAAGTATCCAGGCCCTTTTTAAAGGCGTCTAATGTATTCAATAGCACCACCTCCTCAGGCAGTGAATTCCATACCTTTATTGTCCTTACAGTAAAAAAACCCTTCCGCTGTTGTAGATGAAATCTCCTTTCCTCAAGTCTAAGCGGGTGGCCCCTTGTCCTTTGTACTGTTCTGTTAATGAACAGGTCTTTGGAGAGCCCTTTGTATGGGCCCTGAACATATTTAAATAGTATTATCATATCTCCTCTAAGATGCCGTTTCTCTAGAGTGTACAAGTTTAACTTTTCTAGCCTTTCTTCATAACTAGAACTTCCATTCCCCTTACTAGTTTTGTAGCCCTCCTCTGCACTTTCTCTAGTTCCATAATGTCCTTTTTCAGAAAGGATGACCAGAATTGAACAGCATATTCTAGGTGGGGTCTTACCACGGACCTGTAAAGAGGCATAATAATATCTTCCTCCCTTGAGTCAATACCCCTTTTAATACATGCCAATATCTTATTGGCCTTTGCAACTGCCAGCTGGCATTGCATGCTACTGCTAAGTCTATTGTCTACCATTACTCCCAAATCCTTTTCATTAGTAGATTTCCCCAGAGAAACACCATTTAAACTATATGTTGCATTTTTATTATTATATCCAAAATGCATAACTTTACACTTGTTATTATTGAATCTCATTTGCCATTTGCCTGCCCAGTTAATCAATTTGTTCAAATCCTCTTGTAATGAAGACACATCCAGTTCAGATTTTATTACCTTACTTAATTTTCTGTCATCTGCACACACTGATACATGGCTCCCTATGCCCTCTGGGAGGTCATTAATAAAAATATTAAAAAGAAGAGGACCCAGGACAGATCTCTGAGGTATTCCACTTATCACATGTATCCAATTGGAGAACTTGCAATTTACTACCACTCTTTGCATTCTATCTTTCAGCCAATTTCCAATCCACACACAAACATTTTCCTCTAAGCCTATTTAATATTCAATTTGTACAGTAACCTCTTGTGTGGAACTGTATCAAATGCCTTGGCAAAGTCTAAATAGATCACATCAACCTCCGCTCCCGCATCTATATTATTACTCACTTTTTCATAAAATGCAATCAAGTTAGTTTGACAAGACCTGTCTTTCACAAAGCCATGTTGGCTCCTGCTAATGATATTCCTGTTCAAGCTGAATTCTTGAATATATTCCCTTAGCAACCCTTCAAACAGCTTTCCTACCACAGATGTCAAGCTTACAGGTCTGTTATTTCCTGGGTGGGATTTTGATCCCTTTTTAAATATGGGCACCACAACTGCTTTACGCCAATCAGTGGGCACCATACCTGAAATGAACGAATCCCTGAAAACCAAAAATAACAGTCTGACCAGGGCCTGGCTTAGCTCTTTAAGTACCTGTGGGTGTATACCATCTGGCCCCGGGGATTTGTCTAGCTTAACACCATTCAATTGTTTTATCACTTTTTCTTGTGTTAGCCAATCCCATGCTTGCTGTGACTGTTCTGTAAAAGTAGTTTGCAGATTCTTGTCCATTGGGTCTTCCTTGGTAAAAACAGACGAAAAGAAATTATTTAAAATATCTGCCTTCTCTCTGTCCCCACTGATCATCTCTCCCGTTTCAGATAACAAGGACCCAACATTATCAGGCTTTCATTTTTTGCCATTAACGTATTTAAAGAACGTGTACAACATATTGCGTTAATCAGTTCTGGATGTGTTGTCCGCAGGATGTTATTTTTTTTTCTAAAATGCATGTTTATTGAAGGATTGGATAGCATTGACATTGGATATTTACAAGAATAAATTCAAGTAACACATTCCATCAGGCATATAAGTATATAAAATAACCATAATAACAGCATTTTGAACAGCAACATATTAATAATACAGCTTTGTTACGTACATGGGGATTTAGTTCTCTGAATGAAAGACTATCCAGTCCTTTTCATATAGATATAATAAAAGGAGGAAAAAGAAAAGGAGGTGTGAAAAGAGGGAGAGAAAGAAGGGAGGAGAAATTGAAGGGGTACAGGGACAGGAAAGAACGGAAGAAAAGATGAGGAGAGTAAAGGGAAGGGAAGAGGAAAAGAGAGGAGAAGAAAAGGAAGAAAGGGTTAAAGAAGAGGAGAAGAGGGTGAGAGAGAGGCTCACAAGGAAAACAAATCATTTTAAACAATTTCAGTGATAGTTTGGCGCAAAATCAACCAATTATTAATCTGAATCGATAGCTCTTCTTTATCTTTACCTCTTTTGATCCAGTCTAGATGCATAAAAAGTATTTGGTCTGTGACCTTGGAGGCCCACATGTCTAAAGAAAGGGGAGAAGGTGATTTCCAATTTAATGTTTGGCTGCATGTAACATTGAAAATAAGAAAAGCTGGCTTGTGGTAAATCTCAAAAAAGGAGGACCGTCCATGGGTCTCTAGTCAATCTAATTTTGATAAGGTTATCTAGAAGGTTTAAGCAGGAGGATCAAAATTGTGTAATTAGGGGGCACTAACACCAAATATGTAGAATAGAACCTGGATGGGAGTGACAACGCCAGCACAACTGTGAAGAGGAGTGGTTGATAGTATGTAATCGAACTGGGGTGTAGTACCAACACCATAAAAATGTATAATTCTTTTCCACAAATTGTGCTGAGATCGAAGAAGAGCTTGTATTATTCCAAATTTTGGTTCAATAAGAGAGAGTTATAGTTTGTCCAAATTCTTTCTCCTATGCAATCATGAGATTTGTTAATCACTTTCCATAGATGTAGGACATTCTGAATAAGTGGGTAGAAGCAGGTTAATTTTATTTTTTCTGGAGGAGGTAGCCGGGCTATATGTAGGTGGTCATTTCTGTGTAGTTGTGATCTTTCAATTCCTACCCAAAGTTTAGTGTTTTTATGGATTAAGGATTGACATGAACAATGCGGCTTGGTAGTAGTTCTTGAGATTCAGAAGACCAGTTCCTCCCTGCGATTTGTGCCTGTAGAGGGTGTGTGAATTTACTCTTGGTTTCTAATTCCCCCATAGAAATTTAGATAAGCTAGTAGAGGCCCTGGTGAAAAAGTAATTGGGGATGGCAATAGTGAGTGTGAAATAAGAATAGAAAATGTGGTAAAGCATTAATCTTAAAAGAGTAGGAGATAGATAGGTTTCCACTTATATAAGTCTCCCTTAATTGAATTTAGAAGATAGAGATAATTAAGATCAAAATAACTTTCTGGCGTTGCTCAACTTTTAACCCCAAGGTATGAGGTGGAATGGGTAGACCATTTGAATGGAAAGGAATTAGATAAAAAATTATGATCAGCTTCAGGGACTCTAACCAAAAGAGCTTCTGACTTAGTGGTATTAACCTTAAAATATGAAACAGAAGAAAAGAGATCTAATTCTGCTAAGAAGGCCTGGATAGCTAGTGTTGGGTCTTGAGTCAACAGAAGAATATCATCGTTTGCATGTGGTTGAGGAGAGTGTGACACTGGAAATGGATGGATTTTGTCTGATATGTTGGGCAAAGGCCTCCATAACTAACATAAATAGTAGGGGTAATAGCTGGCACCCTGTCATGTTCCGTTCATAATTTGGAATGTATCAGATAGTTGACCTTTTATTTTAAATTCTAGTGTTTCAGTTGGTGTAAAGAGCCTGAATATAACGTAAAAAGTTTGGACCTAGACCTTACGCTTTAAGGGTTTGTATCATAAAATGCCAGTCTACATTGTCAAAGACTTTTTCAACATAGATTGTAAGAAAGACAGAATTTTGTGAGAATCTATATGGTATAAGATGTTAAGCAGTTTTCTGGTGTTTCCCTACCATGGATAAAGCCAGCTTGGTCTAAATTAATCAGTGGGGGGAGGAGTAATTTAAGTCTCTGGGCAATGATTTTTGCATAACTTTTTATATCGAGTTTAGTAATGAAATAGGTCAATAACTAGCGCAATTCATCGCATCTTTGACTTGTTTGGGGAGGACAGTCATATAAGCTTCTGAAACCAGGGGTAAAAGAGATACATCATCTGGCAGAGAAGAAAAGGATTTGGTTAATAGGGGAGTCAATAAATCTGCATAAGTCTGGTAGTATATTTGAGAAAAGCCATCAGTGCCTGGGTTCTTTCCAAGGGGTAAAGACTTGATAGCTTCTGTTACTTTTTTTTCAGTAATCTGTAATTCAAGAGAGGAGTATGTGGCCTCATCTATTTGAGAAAGATTTGCACCTCTAAGGTATGTACATATTTTCCCTAATCGTTCTGTGGTTGGTAAATGGTCCTTGCTGATATTTTATAGGGAATGGTAGTATGTACGGAAAACTTTAGCAATATCTGTAGTTTCGTGTAGAACCCCACTATCTTTAGAACTGACTGATGAAATATAATTCCGATTATATCTCAGTTTCAGTTGTTTAGCTAACAATTTACCAGGCTTATTACTGTGCTCAAAATATGTTTGCTTAAGTAAGAAAAACAAGCTTTCAATTTTTAGATTAAGTAAAGATATGAGTTGAGATCTAAGATCCGTAAGTTTAGGTAATTGTCAGAGACATTGCCATGGTGGGGAGGAAATGGTTACTTTTTCTTTTAAACCAAATTCTCTGAAATTCTGTTTTAAGATGTGTGTAAATGATCTCATGTTAAAACAATGGCCCTTTGAATCAAGGTAGGGGGTAAAAATAAATGAATGTCAGTTATGGAGATATACAATTAGGTGCAGACAACCACAGTCTCAAGCAGTATTATTATCTTATGAGAAAATCTCAAAGTCTAAAACAGAGTGATACTCCCCTATGAGAACGTCTGAGAGGATGGCATATTTATATGATGTTTAATGACCTCTTACATACATTATTGATGACATAAAAATTGATTACATGTAAAATTTTAATGTGGAGTAAGGGTGCCATCTATAGTTTATATAGCGTCATTACTAGGGGTTACTCACATTCTTAGTTAAATTAGGGATGAGGAGAATCCAATCAGGTAATACTGGTGATATCACTGTAAAATGAGATGGATCTCTGTCCAATCAGAGGGGATGGGCGGAGAGTGCTGATAAGACTGATTTTACCATATAAGATACTATGTTAGAAGGTATTTTCCTCTTCGTTCCTGGCTCTTCAATTCCTGCTATGTTTTATTGAAGTATTCTGGACTAGCTGATAAAGAAATACTAAGAAATCCACACTTATTGGACTGGCCACTATATATTTTTTCTTATTTAAATTCTGCAAAAGTTCAGAATCATATACACATTTCTTCTATATTTGAAGAAACTTATTTTTTCTTATAATTTGTCTTAATTGGACTGGCCAACCATTTGGGATCAATTATAATAAGCTATATTAGCTCTAGAAAGTCTGAAATTAAGTAGAATTCATTCATCTATTGGTAAATTGTTATGTGTTGCCAGATAAGTGTAATATAGTTAAATAGCTTGGTTTATATATTAGTTAATATAAATATGTTATTTCTAGAAGGTTAGAATAGCTAATATTGATCTGGGGAATTCTTTGAATTTATTTATTAACCCTTTAACCGCTATTGTCTATTTATTTGTGGTGTTTCTTTGGATTTCTTTGTGTGTACTAGGCCTAACTTTTGTAAAGTGAAAGTTTGTTTTAAACTTTCACTAGACAAAAGAAGCTGCTATCTTGAGTGGGGCACCCCATCTTAATATGTGGATTAACCCTTGAAGTGCCCTATAGGTTTTACATAATATTGCTATAGTCATATTTGTAATATATGTTGCACGAAGTTTAATAAACTGTCTAGACATATATTATTGAATTGATTTTAAATATTTTCTGGTATAATCTGTCATTGGTTATATTAAATGCAATTTATATGTTTTATTCAGAAGGTATGCAATATTTGTAATCAGTAGATAATTAAATTATAATGATCATTATCTGGGATTCTATTCCAGTTAGTTTCCAAATTTGACTATCGCATGTGGTACAAGGAAAATTGTCAGAGGACCTGGTTTCATATTAAAGTTGACTCACCTGACAGTTTCTGATGCAGAAGGTATTTATATACACTGCTGCCAACTGTATTTTATTAATTGTAAGGATCAAATATCCTTTTCTATGCTGCTGAGTGCAATTATTGTTATCTTATACCTCTGAATATACCTATGTGTGGTTAACCCTTTAATTGCTGGTAATCCTAATGGTGATAATTGTGGTTTGAGTTACTATATATCTATTATAATTGATGATCACTCCTTTATATCATTGTTGGTTACACTTTATGAATAGTATATTTTACTTAAATAAATTATATATATTTTTGCACAAATATGCGGGATTGATTATTTTAATCAATTCTTTACTGTGAAGTAGCATGTCAATATCTAATATAGTGTAAAGTTCTCAAAATTATTTAATATTGTCATTTATCTATTTATGTGAAGATATCCAACCTGATTGGTTCTCTTGTTTTAACCCTTTGGATACCTACAACATAATTGGTTCGACATAATAAATCGGCCGCTTGAGAGGCTTTATGCTGGGATTCTAAAACTTGTAGTTCCTGTAGAACAGTGTTTCTCAACTCCTGTCTCAGGACCCACTAACAGTCCAGGATTTGATGATTTCCTTGTTAGAGCACAGGTGAGTTAATCAATGTGAATGAGCCTCTGATCACATGATTTCCTTGTTAGAACACACGTGAGTTAATCAATGTGAATGAGCCTCTGATCACTTGATTTCCTTGTTAGAGCACAGGTGAGTTAATCAATGTGAATGAGCCTCTGATCACATGATTTCCTTGTTAGAACACACGTGAGTTAATCAATGTGAATGAGCCTCTGATCACTTGATTTCCTTGTTAGAACACAGGTGAGTTAATCAGTGTGACTGGGCCTCTGATCACATGATTTCCTTGTTAGAGCGCAGGCGAGTTAATCAGTGTGAATGAGCCTCTGATCACATGATTTCCTTGTTAGAGCGCAGGTGAGTTAATCAATGTGAATGAGCCTCTGATCACATGATTTCCTTGTTAGAGCACAGGTGAGTTAATCAGTGTGAATGAGCCTCTGACCACATGATTTCCTTGTTAGAGCACAGGTGAGTTAATCAATGTGAATGAGCCTCTGATCACATGATTTCCTTGTTAGAACACAGGTGAGTTAATCAATGTGAATGAGCCTCTGATCACCACACCTGTGCTCTAGCAGAGAAATCCCTAAGTCCTGGCCTGTTAGTGGGTCCTGAGGACAGGAGTTGAGAAACACTGCTGTAGAAGCTCTTCAGTTTTAGCTGCTAGAAGTTTCCGTCTCCTCGCTGCCTGTTTAATCAATTCCTCACTCATCATGCATTTGTGGGCCTCCCAAATGGCAACTGGTAAAACATCATCAGAGCTGTTTTCACGGATATAATTCTCAATAACAGTTGCGATAGATGATCATATATCAGCCTGTGTAAGGAGATATTCATCTAACATCCAGTTTCACGATGGAGGATGGTACAAGGTATGGGCAATGGAAAGAAATACTGGAGCGTGGTCCGACCATGTAATATTGCCAGTTTTGGCATTATTTTTGGCATGTTTTGTGCAACAAAAAGATAGTCGATTTGGGAGTAGAGATTATGTGGGTGGGAGTAGAAGAAGTAATCTTTATCAGAAAAGTGAAGTAGGTGCCAAGAGTCAACTAGGCAAAGTAAATGGAGTTCTCAGGCAAATCTGCAGATTGAGGATTGAGAATAAGAAGCAGTCCCAGAAGAGCAGTCAAGTTTTGGGGCGAGAGGAAGGATGAAGTCCCCACCCAGGATCAGATTCCCCTCTTGGAATTCTGTTAAAATTTCCAGTGTTTGAGATATAAAGGAAGCTTGGTTGGTATTGTCAGAGACTTTGTCCTGGTGGAGAGTAGAGGGTTAATTTTAAAAACCAAAAATTAACTGAAATTCTGTTTTAAGATGTGTGTAAATGATCTCATGTTAAAACAATGGGCCTCTTTGGGAGTAAATATTTGAGAGACAGTAATGGTGATGAATAGAGAATTGCAGACACGGTGCAAAGCAGTATTAGTATCTTTTGAGAGAATCTTAAAGTTTTAAACAGAGAAATACTCCCCTCGGAAAAGGTGACATGTTTATATGATGTAAGGGTCAAAGAGAAGCCAGAGGTTTTAGGTGTGAATTTCAATGTAGCGTAAGAGTGCCCTCTATAGTTTTGAGAGTGTCATGACTGAGCTACTCACTTTCCTTGTATAATTAGGGATAGGAGGTGGTTCAATCCGGTCAGACTGATGATGTCACGGTATAATGAGATGGATTTCTGTCCAATCATTGAGGATAGGGGAGATTACTCATAAAGTAAAATTTGCCTAATATAATGCTAAGGAGAAGATAATTTTGCGCTCTTGGCTTCATCTTTGAAATCCTGATAACATCTGGGTACCTAACTGAGATATACAAGGAAAACACACTTGGATTGATAACTATATATTTTCTTCATGTAAATTCTGTATAAGTCCAGATTCACATATTTTCTTCTATATTGAAGAAATTTAATTGGTCTTACAATTATCTGAAGTGGACTGGCCAACCATTTGGGATCAATTATAATAAGCTATATTAGATTTAGATTTCTGAAATTAAATAGAATTTATATATGTATTGGTAAATTGTTATATTTTGCCAAATAAGTATAATATAGTTATATAGCATGGTCTATATATTAATTAATATAATTCTTGGTATTCATAGAATAATATTCTGGGAAGATTATAATAGCTAATATTTAATTAGGGGGATTCTTGGAATTCATTTATTAACTCTTTAACTGCTGTTTGTCTATTTTTTTGTGGTGTTCATTATAGACTTCTTTGTGTATGTGCTAGGCCTAACTTTTGTAAATTGAAGGTTTATTTGTAACTTTCACTAGACAAAAGAAACTGCCAGCTGGGGTGTGGCACCCTATTTTAAATCAGTGGATTAACCCTTGAAGTGCCTATTAGTTTTACAATATATTGCTATAGCCATATTTATGTTGCATGAAGTTGGCATACTGTCTAGACGTATATTTTTTGGATTAATTCTAAGCATATTCTTGGTATAATCTCTGATTGACTATATTAATTGCAATTTTTATGTTTTATTCAGAAGGTATACAATAATTGAAATCAGTACATAATTAAATTGTAGTGATTGAATATGGGATTCTATTCCAGTTATTCTCTAAATTTGATTATTATTATTTATATGGTGCAAGGATAATTGTCAGAAGACCTGGCTCATTTTAAGGTTAACTCAAATGACAATATACCTTAAATCATAATTAGCATAGTCTTTACAGTTTCTGGGGCAGAGGGTATTCATATACACTGCTGCCAACTGTATTCTATTAATTGAAAGGATCAATTAACCTTTGATTATTATTATTTATATGGTACAAGGATAATTGTCAGAAGACCTGGCTCATTTTAAGGTTAACGCAAATGACAATATACCTTAAACCATAATTAGCATAGTCTTTACAGTTTCTGGGACAGAGGGTATTTATATACACTGCTGCCAACTGTATTATATTAATTGTAAGGATCAATTAACCTTTTCTATGCTGCTGAGTGCAATTATTGTTATTTAATACCTCTGAATATACCTATGTGTGGTTAACCCTTTCATTGTTGATAATCCTCATGGTGATACTTGTGGTTTGGTTTACTATGTATCTATTGTAATTGCTGATCACTCATTTATTTCATTGTTGCTGATACTTTTTATATATATAGTATATTGTATTTTAATAAATTAAATATATTTTTGCACAATAAAGAATTGATTATTTCTATCAATTCTTTACTGTGAAGTAGCGTGTCAATACCTAATAAGTGTAAAGTTCTCAAAATTATTTTCTATTGTCATTTATCTATTTATGCGAAGATATCCAGCCTGATTGGTTCTCTTGTTTTAACCCTTTGGATACCTTCATCATAAATAGTCTGACAGTATTTGGGGTGTAAATTTTGGAGAAAGTGTACATAGAATGATCAATCGTACTTTTCATGAAGATAAACTATCCCTCTTTGTCTAATTTGGAGCACTTCAGAAGAAATGGAATTTTTTTATGAAAAATGATCCCCACGCTTGCTTTTTTTATGGGTAGTTATTAGGAAGTTTTAATTCTCTTTTAATATGGAATGTATAGACAGTCAGGAGAAGTAGGAGAAATTGCAGTTAACGTGGGATAAAGCACAGCTGGTAGGGCCGAGGAACTTTCCCAAACGCACTTGACTCTGGTGTAAGGTCCAAGTCTTCTATGTCCACCACAGATGTGAGGGTGAAGTTCTGTAGGAGGGTGGTTAAGAGGAGGAAGAGTTCCATGCGGGCCAGGCCCTCTCCAGGGCAGATCCGCTTCCCTGTGGGGTGAGAGATATGGGAGGTTACACATGACTACAAGTACTGGAGGAGGTGAATGAAATGCCTGACACTCGTACAATGAGAAGAACTGGAGCAATTATGGATGAAATAATATGTCCCAAAGGGAGCAAATAAAAATATTATTTACAAAAATCTTCTGGTCCTGTCCATGATGAAAGGCAGGAATGTGGGGAAGTTGTAGCATGGTGTATCTGTATGGCAGCCTATGAATTAAAAAATCAGAGGCTGCCATGAAGATACACCATGCTACAACTTCCCTACATGCCTGCCTTTCAGCATGGACAGGGCCAGATTTACTTCACAGACTTCTCTGGGCAAGGCACCCTAGGTGCCTTAAACTCCACCCATGGCCACACCCCCATTCCTCACATAGACCTGCCCTGTCCCCAGGTCTCATACACTGTTTCCTGGCAAACAAAATACCATTGGCCTGTGACAACCAAGAATGAAAAAAAAGGTTAAACCCCTTAATTGCTAGGGAGTTCTCCAATGCATTGATCCTCAGCCCATTGAACATGTATCTAGCATTGTAGGTGATAAATAACAGCCTATACATGGGTATAAAACAGATGCAGGGACATCGAGAGTCATGGAGCCTGGTTTATGTAGGTGGTGTTGCTGTTCCTTTAACTCCTTAAGGACCACAGGGGTGTTTTAACAAATTGCATCTTTATGCGTTCTATACCCCTTAGAACCACAAGGAGTTAAACATGTACCTGAGGAGAAAGGCATGTATCCTTCATTCCTGTAGAACTTCCCATTTTCATCCAGAAAATGTCCGGGGTGGAACTGGTCAGGATATCTGAACAGTTTTGGATCCTTCAGAACTGAGCTGAGAATGGGGTAGACTGTGGTACCCTGAGAATGAGACATAAGAAAGTTATTGGAAATTGTATCTGATTTACATACAGTAATGTCCAGTTTCTATAATAACTCAGACACTTTACTAATCTGTTTAAAGGGGAACATTCACCTCACAAAATTGTTTTAACATAGGTTTGTCAATAATAGTAGTAGTATTAGGAAAGCTGTTTTTTTTTCTAAATGTAAGTACTTTTAAAGATATTGCATCTTTAAGATGTGCCAGTTAGCATAATGCAGGACCCTGAATCTTCTGCACAGCTCTTCTTCTCCCCTCACCTCCCTCCCAACTGCCACATGGAGCGCGTTCACACTTCCATTCGGTGTGGTGTGAATGGCTTCTATCGTTACATCAAGCTCCGGTTAGCATTATACTGAGGTTGCCTCAGCAAGACAGGAAGTCAGTGCTATGGGAGGTGGGTGAAGCATTGCTGAGCAGTGTCAGTGAGTGGGGGAGGTAATGTAGGGATAAGACAGGAAGTCAGTGCTAGGGGAGGTGGATAATGCATTACTGAGCAGTGTCAGTGAGTGGGGGAGGTAATGTAGGGATAAGACAGGAAGTTAGTGCTAGGGCAAGTGGGTAATGCATTGCTGAGCAGTGTCAGTGAGTGGGGAGGTAATGTAGAGATAAGAGAGGAAGTCAGTGCTAGGGGAGGTGGGTAATGCATTGCTGAGCAGTGTCAGTGAGAGGTGGAGGTAATGTAGAGATAAGAGAGGAAGTCAGTGCTAGGGGAGGTAGGTAATGCATTGCCGAGCAGTGTCAGCAAGTGGGGGAGGTAATGGAGAGATAAGACAGGAAGTCAGTGCTAGGTAAGTGTGAAATACATGGCTGGACAGTGTCAGTGAGTGGAGAAGGTAATGGAAGTGCAAGGGGAAGAAGGCAATGTATTACTGAGCAGTATCAGTGAGTGGGGGAGGTGATGTAGGGTTCAAGAAATAACATATTCAATCAGTTCTGGATATTATAATTTCACTAACTCGATCCACTGCACATGTCAATATTTAAGGAACAGAAGGGGTGTGTAACACACTGTTTCATGTACAATTGCACACACGCTTGGTCCTAAGAAGGTTAAGTAGGCCCACGCACTCTAATTGATGCAGTCTGAGGAAATTGACAGCAACTGTCATGTACGCCTCCATGGGCACGAGATCCAGGACTCAATGAAGTGTTATCTCTCGAACAAAGACACAAGGGCAAAATTCCTAGGGGTTATTATGATTCTGTGGCCATAGTAAGCTTAGTGGAGACAGTTATTCTAATTAGGGGATAATTATACTTTAATCTATAGAGCGTCAGTGTACTGGTGAAATGTGGTCATTGAACAAGCTGGTAAAATTAAATCAAATAAAAAAAAACAAATCAATACCTTGTGGAGACTTCAGGACCCCTCCTGATGCCCACCAGTTATTAATCTCCCAGCCAATTTGCCTGGGAGATCAATAAAGGTGATTCAAGGGAGAAGCATGGCTCCCTGCTTCCACCCAACCTGAATTCCGCATAAGAGTGAGTAGGACTGATGACTTCCACGTCTTTCCCCAACCCTGCCCACTCCTATCTGGTTGGATGGACGATAGAGAGCCCTCCTACTCCCCTGCATCACCTTTATTTATATCCCGGCCAGACTGACTGGGAGAATAATTCCTGGGGGACCACCAGGAGGGGTTCTGATGCTCCCCACATGCCTCCCAAGTGTCCCTCTTTAGGAGGGACAGACCATCTTTGAGACCCAAATCCCTCTGTCTTTCTTTCCCACCCTGGTGTCCCTGTGTTTAGGAGATCAGACTGTGTGGTGTGTATATAAGTGTATCACCCTGGTGTCCCTGTGTTTAGGAGATCAGACTGTGTGGTGTGTATATAAGTGTATCACCCTGGTGCCCCTGTGTTTAGGAGATCAGACTGTGTGGTGTGTATATAAGTGTATCACCCCGGTGTCTCTGTGTTTAGGAGATCAGGCTGTGTGGTGTGTATATAAGTGTATCACCCTGGTGCCCCTGTGTTTAGGAGATCAGACTGTGTGGTGTGTATATAAGTGTATCACCCTGGTGTCCCTGTGTTTAGGAGATCAGACTGTGTGGTGTGTATAGAAGTGTATCACCCCGGTGTCTCTGTGTTTAGGAGATCAGACTGTGTGGTGTGTATAGAAGTGTATCACCCTGGTGTCCCTGTGTTTAGGAGATCAGACTGTGTGGTGTGTATAGAAGTGTATCACCCGGATGTCCCTGTGTTTAGGAGATCAGACTGTGTGGTGTGTGTATATAAGTGTATCACCCCGGTGTCCCTGTGTTTAGGAGATCAGACTGTGTGGTGTGTATAGAAGTGTATCACCCCGGTGTCTCTGTGTTTAAGAGATCAGACTGTGTGGTGTGTATATAAATGTATCACCCTGGTGTCCCTGTGTTTAGGAGATCAGACTGTGTGGTGTGTATATAAGTGTATCACCCCGGTGTCTCTGTGTTTAGGAGATCAGACTGTGTGGTGTGTATATAAGTGTATCACCCTGGTGCCCCTGTGTTTAGGAGATCAGACTGTGTGGTGTGTATATAAGTGTATCACCCCAGTGTCCCTGTGTTTAGGAGATCAGACTGTGTGGTGTGTATAGAAGTGTATCACCCCGGTGTCTCTGTGTTTAGGAGATCAGACTGTGTGGTGTGTATATAAATGTATCACCCTGGTGTCCCTGTGTTTAGGAGATCAGACTGTGTGGTGTATATAAGTGTATCACCCTGGTGTCCTTGTGTTTAGGAGATCAGACTGTGTGGTGTGTATAGAAGTGTATCACCCTGGTGTCCCTGTGTTTAGGAGATCAGACTGTGTGGTGTATATAAGTGTATCACCCTGGTGTCCCTGTGTTTAGGAGATCAGACTGTGTGGTGTATATAAGTGTATCACATTGCTCCACAACAATAAAACTCACATTAATGTTTGTGTACATATCAGTATATATGTTTATATGTTAGTCTGTGTAAATAGAATACTTTGATCTTGTTCTAAATCATCTATTCAGTTACACAAGATGGTGTCAATAGGTCATTAGATAATCTAAAATTTCACAGTAATGCCATGCCCACAAGACCCCCCACCCAGCATCACCACTTAAAACATGTGTCCCTCTTTGGCCTTTTGAAATGTTGGGAGGTAAGTCCCCACAAGGTCCAAATTAACTCTCTGTGTGTAAGAGAGGTATCCAATGCATTGGATACTTCTCTGGCCCTCTAAGGGTTAAATATATAATTAAAAATTGCACATCTGGGGCTGAATTTCTGCATATAGAGTTAAGGATTTGGTCAGAATTAGTAGTCTCAGGGGCTTGGCCTGGGCTACGAAATGGATGGCTGCTTGATAGATGGCTTCATGACTCGTGATCCTAATCTGTCCACTATTAGATCAAGATCCCCGGTTATCCTCCCCAGAACACAGTGCTTACTATTAAACTTGACAATATTAGATTCAGCAGCTTTCCTGAGTTGGTTTCTACATCTAACCTACCAGATTACCTGCACCAATTATTCTGCTTTATTCTCAAAAAGGAACCCCCTTCCCAGATACGTGTAGCGAGGTCACACAGGATTCCCATATCTAACTTCCTACAGATGCACTGGGTAACACCCCCCCTTCTATTTGATGGAGATTCTATTTCTGTGTTTGGGGACTTCTCCCTGTTAACCTCGCAATGGAGAAAAGATCTTCCCCCAATGATTACAGCATTGTGCATGAATAACATTCAGCACAGATGGAGATTCCCACTTAAGCTTATGGAGACTCATGTGGGAGTTACACTTGTCTTGCAGTTCAAAGGCAATGCAAAGGCATTTGCAGATGCTCTCCAGATTTAATTGAAGGACCTAACCTCCGAGATTATCATCCTTGGAGACAGAGATGCAGTGGAACACTTCCCCACCTGTCCGAGGTCAGTGGCATTCCGTACCTAGGAAGAGAAGGCCCAGGTGCCCCTGACTGCCGATGAAGACTCTCCGTCAACTCACCATTCTGGTCATGGATGTCTTTCTGGTGGCTCAGACTGGCTTGCTTCACTCCTACTCTGGACGAGCCTCTAATCATCTAAAATTGACTCTGAGGGACATATTCTTGTTCTATTATTACTTGAACATGAGATTTTGTTGATGTTTGTGGGCCCTCGGCACAGGGCAAGGTCCTCCTGTGAATGCAGGCAGTCATTGTTATGGACCAGGAACCAGACAGGATACAAAATGTAAAAATGCAAAACACCTTCATTAAAATAACAAAAGCAAACAAAACAAAATCGTGATCCAGAAGCCTAAACCAAAAGACAAGCCGGGTTCAGGAACCAAGACAGGTACTCAGCCAAGCCGGGGTCAGGAATACAGAGATCAGCGAAGTCAGGAACAATCCAGCAGCCAAGAGCCACAAGGGTTGTCAGAGGAAGCCAGGTCATACACAGGTAGTCAGTAATGCAGTATAACACTCTTGCAGCCAGAAGCAAACACAAGGGTGATCAGGTAGGGAGCCAAGCTGCTTTAAATACTCTGGGAAGGTTGGCTGTTGGCTGATAGCAGTCAGGTGAGCAAACACAGAGAGGCCAACTGATTCAACCTGATCCATCAAAGAGAAGGCAGCAGTAATGGATAGCAGAGTACTGGATTAGCTCATACAGCAGAATAGCTAGGCAGAGTGGGAGCAATTCAGCCAAACCTTAACATTCCTGCCCCGGGTAGACTGTAACCGGACACACTGATACACTATGAGGGGCAAGGTGGATGGGCTAGGATTGCTTGTTAGGCTACTTACTATTACCATCCCTCTTCATGTCCAAGCTTCTTTATAATCCGTCTCTCATGGACACTGAGGTTTCTTCCCTGACCCACCTCTCTATTTGTGATCAAACATTTCATTTAATTTATTTTACATTATAGTTGTCTCTATGACTAATGTCTCATTTGGCTCCTGCAGGTGGATGGTAGTCGGGTCCTTGGCCTGGAGCTGAATCCCTTCCCTTATGGGGGGCTGCCCTTGCTTTAGGTGGGGATGAGACAGGCCTTGGGTAGGATTCACTATACAGACTGGGGCTATCTTTATGTCACACACACAAGTATAGGCTGACGGGAGGAACCCTGAGTATAGAACACGGATGAAGGTTGGACTCTTCCAACAAGAAATCGGGGAGCAAGATGCTGGGGTGCAATGCTAGAGTATGTTGCTTGAGTACGGTGGTTGCCCCGAAGGAGTTGTGCTGCAGCCTAGCCATATAAAGTTGCTAGCCGCTAAGCTAGATAAGCCCCCACTGGTTGAGCCAGAGAGGTCCGCAATAACCCCTTAGAGACAAACTATACTACCCGATACCCAAGGAGGAACAATTTCCAACAGGAAACTAACAGGATACTCACACAGACTAGGCAGGAGGCAAGGAACCAGAGATCCAAGGCGAGCAGGGTTAGAAGACGTTAGATCCATGCAGACAGGATCAGACACAAGAATCTGACAGTATTGGACTTGAGGCAGGAAAATGGTCTCAGACAGGCAGGGTCATACACTGTAATCAGGCTGTAATGTGCTGAGGCAGGAGAATGTTCTTAGACAGGCAGGGCCATACACTGTAATCAGGCTGTAATGGGCTGAGGAAGGAGAATGGTCTCAGGCAGGCAGGGTCATACACTGTAATCAGGCTGTAATGGGCTGAGGAAGGAGAATGGTCACAGACAGGCAGGGCCATACACTGTAATCAGGCTGTAATGGGCTGAGGCAGGAGAATGGTCACAGACAGGCAGGGCCATACACTGTAATCAGGCTGTAATGTGCTGAGGAAGGAGAATGGTCACAGACAGGCAGGGTCATACACTGTAATCAGGCTGTAATGTGCTGAGGCAGGAGAATGGTCACAGACAGGCAGGGCCATACACTGTAATCAGGCTGTAATGTGCTGAGGCAGGAGAATGGTCACAGACAGGCAGGGCCATACACTGTAATCAGGCTGTAATGTGCTGAGGCAGGAGAATGGTCACAGACAGGCAGGGCCATACACAGTAATATAGAAAGAAACTGCACTAAGGCTTACTGCTACTGAGCAAGAGACGCTTATCATGGTGCAGTTTCTCTTCATGTCACTCTCGCTTGTGCTGCGCTCCGATTGGTTGAGCCTGTTTGGCCCGCCCCTGGCGACCTTTTTATACTGGGCCAGTGGCACCTGTCAGGTGTCCTTTCGTGGTGTTCCTGAGCCAGTTTTTGCGGTGCTGTGTTCCTGCGTTCCTGATTTCCGGTGTACCAACTTGGCCATCTCTGACTACGGTCCTGTGTTCCTGCTCCGTGATTTGACCCGGCCTGGCTGACGTTCCTGCTCGTTTCCTGATCCGGCTTGTCTGAGAACCTGCTCCGTGATTTGACCCGGCCTGGCTGACGTTCCTGCTCGTTTCCTGATCCGGCTTGTCTGAGAACCTGCTCCGTGATTTGACCCTGCCTGGCTGACGTTCCTGTTTGTATCCTGATCCTGCTTGTCTGAGAACCTGCTCCGTGCTTCGACCCGGCTTGTTGACGTTCCTGCTCCGTGACCTGTACCAGTTACTCCGGGCCGGTCTACGTTCCTGCCTCCTCTGTCGCCACAGCGACATTGTGACTGTCCCACTTGCTCTCCTGGGCGGCTGCAGCGGTTGCCCGTGCTGTGCTGGTTCCTGCCTCTGAGCCGCTTCCTGCAGAGCTGTGTTCCTTCTTTCGAGCTGTTAACCCGTGCAGAGCTGTGTTCCAACTACCGAGCTGTCTATCCGTGCAGAGCTGTGTTCCTTCTTTCGAGCTGTTAACCCTGCAGAGCTGTGTTCCAACTATCGAGCTGTTAACCCATGCAGAGCTGTGTTCCAACTATCGAGCTGTTTACCCGTGCAGAGCTGTGTCCCGGTTCTGGGCCTTCAATCTATACAGAGAGTTGCTTGTGTGCTGAGCCGTTCCTCTCCTTGCAGTCCGGTGTAGCTCATTACCGTGCCCGGTGGCGCATGCCTCTGGCTGCTTCTGTGCACGTCTCTGTGGTTACGCCCGTGGGGGCTATTGGTTCAAGCTCTTGCAATTCAGTCACTACCATTACGCCCGTGGGGGCTATTGGCTCAAGCTCTTGCAATCCTGTTCCTTCCATTACGCATGTGGGGGTTATTGGCTCAAGCTCTTGCAATTCAGTTGCTTCCATTACGCCCGTGGGGGCTATTGGTTCAAGCTCTTGCAATCTAGTTCCTGCCATTATGCCCGTGGGGGCTAGTGGCTCCAGCTCTGTCAATTCAGTTGTCTCCGTTACGCCCGTGGGGGCTATTTGCTTTAGCTCTGGCAGTCTACTTGCTCTGTTCATACGCCCGTTGGGGCTACCATTCAAGTACAGCAGGCTCTGGGTGACAAGTTCCTCTTTGCTGGACAGTTTCCTCAGTATTACAGACTGTTGGTGTTGAGTCTTCTCCACCATTCACCACCTTTAACACCTTGGGCGTGCCAAACTACACAACTGAGACAGACTGATTATTCCGTTAACCCTTGTATACCAGTAATCAGTGTCTCTCAGTTGCCTGTGATATTTTCTACTGTATTGTATATTGAACATACTATTGCCTTCCTGCTGCTACGCAGTGCTGCCTATAGGGGGCAATCTTTGTCATTTATTTTGTTCTTAATAAAATTGCATTTTATTTCACCTACTGGTCTGAGTGTCTTGAAAACCGTAACAGTACGAAAGGGCCATGACCTCAGACAGTAAGGGTGAGAGTAATGCACAAAACATCCACTGGAGAATGGATGTTCACGAACAGCGCCTAGACCAATTGGCATTGGCCTTACAAACGTTACTTGAGCGAACGGTACACCTCGACAATCCAAGCTAAAATCCGGTGGTCCCCCCGGTTACGACACCGGACAATCAGTCTGTGGCTCCTCTTGCTCCTCCCAGAGGGCTAACGGCGGCAGCGCAGTTACCGTTAAGATATGATGGCCAACCTAACCTATGCAGGGACTTTATTAATCAATTGGAGATCTTTCTAGAATTAACGCCCCAGGCATTTCCTAACGACAGTAGTACGGTCAGATATATGATTTCCCTGCTGACGGGCAGAGCACTGGCATGGGCCAACCCTCTTTGGGAAAATGCCAAACCCTGCACTCGGAACTTTGATGAATTTGTAAGACAGTTCCGTAGAGTGTTTGAGGTTCCTTGTAGAACTGCCTCTGCTGCCAAGAGGTTAATGGAAATACAGCAGGGCGAGCGTACATTGGGCGATTACACCATTGAATTTCGTACCTTGGCAGCAGAGGTTGGTTGGAACAACGAGGCACTGGTGGCAGCATTTGCTCAGGGCATGTCCGATACCATTAAAGATGAAATTGCTTCCAGGGAGGTACCAAGTGGCCTGGATGATTACATTGAGTATGTTATGCTCATTGATTCTCGCATTCGCAAGAGAAGGTTGGCAAGAAGGGCAAGATGCAGAAATATCGGGCAGGGTAATCTTTTTAACCCACCCTCTCCTCCCATTCCTCCTGAGCGGTTCCCAGAGGCATGTGAACCAATGCAAGTAGGGTTCACCAGACTTACTAAGGAGGAATGGGCAAACCGCAAAAGGCTGGGATTATGCTTGTACAGTGGCAAGGCTGGGCACCTAATACGCACATGTCCGGTAAAACTGGGGAAATGGACGCACCTAGGGTACCTTGAGGGACAGGCCCTAGGTGGTGTACAGCAGTCCCTTGATTCTTGCACACAGAAACCCACCATCCAGGTGGCATTTTCTTGGGCAGACCGTTCGGTATCAGTCATGGCACTGGTGGATTCCGGTGCAGCAGGATATTTTATGGATCAGTCCTTTGCCGAGTTGCATAAGATTCTGTTACTCAAAAGGGAATCTCCACTGGCCATTGAAGCCATTGATGGCCGACCATTGGAACCTGCTTTCATCACTATGGAGTCTATTCCTTTTTCTATGACTGTTGGGGCCCTTCACAAGGAAGAATTACACTTCCAAATAATTTGTTCTCCTCATCATGCCGTCATACTGGGGTTCCTCTGGTTACTAATACACAACCCGCAGTTTGACTGGCAGAAATGTGAGGTTAAGTCTTGGTCTGAATACTGCGTTAAGAACTGTCTGTCCCACCCTGTCAAGATTTGTTGTACCTCCCCCTCCTTGCCAGCAGAATATCGAGAATTCAATGATGTATACAGCAAGGGGGAAGCTAGCGCATTGCCCTCACATAGACCCTATGATTGCGCTATTGATCTGGCCCCGGGTGTGGTGCCTCCCAGAGGTCGCACGTATCCACTGTCTTGTGAGGAGACCAGGGCTATGGAGGAGTACATAGAGGATGCCCTCAAGAGAGGGATTATTCGCAAGTCTTCCTCTCCAGCTGGTGCTGGGTTTTTTTTTTTTAAAAACTAAAATGGCGAGTTAAGGCCGTGTATGGATTACCGTGGGTTGAACAAGCTTATGCCTAAGAATGCCAACCCTATTCCACTCATAACCAAATTATTTGACAGATTAAAGGGATCGTCCATTTTCACTAAGCTTAATCTCAGAGCTGCTTACAACCTGATCAGAATCAAGGCAGGAGATGAGTGGAAGACGGCATTCAATACCAGATATGGGCATTATGAATATCTGGTTATGCCATTTGGGCTATCTAACGCACCGGCAGTATTCCAGGAATTCATTAATAACATCCTTCGTGACATGCTGCAATCCTGCTTGGTAGTCTATCTCGATGATATTTTAATTCACTCTGCCAACCTCACGCAGCACGTTAAGGATGTCTCTGAGGTTTTATTACGACTATGTAAAAACAAACTATTTTGTAAACTTGAGAAATGCGAATTTCATAGGTCCCAAGTACCCTTCCTGGGGTTCGTGATTTCAGGAAATGGCATTGCTATGGACCAGGAGAAGTTGGCTGCAGTACTACAGTGGCCGTGCCCTAAAGGGTTAAAAGCGATCCAACGCTTTCTGGGCTTCGCCAATTATTATAGGAAATGTATTCAGAACTTCTCTACAATTGTGAAACCATTGTCTGACTTAACACGTAAAGGTGCTACTCCCTCTCAATGGTCCGAGGCAGCGGAGAACACTTTCGAGACACTTAAGTCCACTTTTGCCTCAGCTCCAGTACTGTCCCACCCCAACCCTGCCCTACCATTCACATTGGAAGTCGATGCCTCTGAAGTTGGGGTCGGGGCAGTGCTCTCCCAACGATCGGTGGAGGGTGGTCCACTGAAACCTTGTGGGTTCTTTTCAAAGAAACTCTCTGTTGCCCAAAGCCACTATGAGATTGGTGACAGGGAACTCTTAGCCATTATCCTGGCACTTAAGGAATGGCATCACCTACTGGAGGGCACTAAGAACCCAGTACTAATTTTAACCGATCATAAGAACTTGACATATCTCTCAGAAGCTAAAAGGTTGTCCTCACGATAGGCTAGGTGGGCACTTTTTCTGTCCCAGTTTAACTTTATAGTGTCCTATCTACCTGGTTCTAAGAATGTCAGGGCAGATGCGCTGTCCAGACAATTTGCTTCTGACATTGAGAGGGAGGAAGAACCAGTGCCTATTATTCAGCCAGATCGCATCTTGGCAACAGTGCGTACCAGTATCACTTCGCCTCTGAGGGAGGAAATTTTGGCATCTCAGGCAAGGGAATCCCCAGAAACCCCAGTTGGCAAGTTCTTTGTGGATGAGTCTTTCCGTACCCGTCTGCTTGAGACTTACCACTCATCTAAGGCGGCTGGGCACATTGGGAGGGATCAGTTATGGTCTCTCTCACAAGTATTTTGGTGGCCCTCCCTTAGAGCCAATTGTTCCGCATTTACTGCAGCCTGTGTCATCTGTGCCCGTGCCAAGACACCCAGGCATCTCCCAGTGGGTCTACTGCAGCCTGTACCTAATGGTGAATGTCCCTGGTCCCATATTTCCATTGACTTTTTGGGGGAACTGCCAGTCTCTAAGGGGCTCTCATTCATTCTGATGGTGGTTGACAGATTCTCGAAAATGGCTAATTTTGTGCCCCTCTCTGGCCTCCCGTCGGCCCAGGAACTGGCTATGGTTTTTGCCAAGGAAGTGTTTCGCTTGCATGGGGTACCCAGAGTGGTGGTGTCAGATCGTGGTAGCCAGTTCGTGTCCAGATTTTGGAGGGCATTTTGCGGTCAGATGGGCATCCAATTGTCCATTTCATCCGCCTACCATCCCCAGACCAACAGAGCCGCTGAGCGTGCCAATCAGGGACTGGAGCAGTTCCTCCGTTGCTTTGTGAATGATCATCATGACAATTGGTCCGACCAGTTGCCGTGGGCAGAGTTCGCCAGAAACTGCGCAGTTAATTCATCGTCCAGGCGCTCCCTGTTTCTTATCAGCTACGGGTTCCAGCCGTGTCTGCTCCCGGACTCATTTCAAGCGCAAGAGATTCCAGCTCTGGATGAGCATATCGAGCAGCTTCGCTCCACTTGGGCACAGGTTCAGAGGACCCTCGGTCAGTCTTTCCAGCGACAACAGTGGCATGCCAATCGTAGACGGCTGCCAGCGGTCTCCTTCTATAAAGATTGCCCCCAAGGGAAAAGGCTGCCGAGTGTTCTAGGAACCCAAACCCCTCCTGCTTACACTAAGTCTTTAGCCACACTTTTAACTCCCTACTCTCAGAAAACACTACCTTAGAGGTCCTCTGCTTAAGCTTATATACTAAGTCCATGAAATCCTTCTTAACGGACCTCCATTTTCCACTGACTTTGTCATTAGTACTAACATGTACCATGACAGCAGGGTCATGCCCAGCCCCTCCCAACAATTTATCAACCCGATCAGCCACATGTCAAACCCGAGCTTCCGGGAGACAACAAACTGTATGATCGAATTGATCCTGGGGTCAGATTACTCTGTCTGTCTTCCTAATAATAGAATCCCCTACCACCACCATCTGTCTAGGTCGGCCTGAGTCCTGGATCCCAACCATGCTAGAGGGACTGTTCTCCCGGCTTTTAGAGAGAACAGTCGTCTCCAGCAAAGGCATTCCTGTGTCAACATCCCCAACTTCATTACTCAAAGCAGCAAATCTGTTAGGGTTAGTAACCCCAGGAGTGTCCTCCCTATTTCTCTGCCCCCCCACTTGCTATGTCTAAGTGTAACCTATCTGGCTACCTGCTCATTCTTTGCGCAGTCTCCACCCCCAGAAATACCTACCACCACTTCCCTCTCAAGATTGGCCGTCTCTCTCAATGTTGCAACCTGCCCCTCTAGATCTCTAATACGAGCTTCCAGAGAGACCACTTGCTCACATCTGCTACAGAGGTATGCACCCTGAAACGGTTGTTCCAGGTGTTCAAACATATGTCAGCTTGTGCACTGAGTTAAATGGACAAACATGCTACCACTCATATTATGCCAGTTACCACAAGCTTAAAGGGATAGTATTACTTCAAAATTACTATCCCTCATATTGTAGCCCTTAATAAACTGAGTTAAATGACACCAGCGGCATCTCTCAGAAATTTATGGTTTAAGAGATAGCCGCTTTCAAAGTTTCCTCTCCCCTGTTGTCAGCGTTCTGCTGCCAGCAGGGGAATCCGGTCCCGGGACAGGAGGAGGCTCTTAAACAGAGCCAATATCTCGTTATGGAAGGAAAAATGATTCATTGAAACAGTCTTCTACGCGTGCTTGGTTACCAAGCACACATAGAAGACTGTTTCAATGAATCATTTTTCCTTCCATAATGAGATATCTGCTCTGCTGAAGAGCCTCCTCTTGATTCAGAGACCGGATTCTCCTGCTGGCAGCAGAACGCTGACAACAGGGGAGAGGAAACTTTGAAAGAGGCTATCTCTTACACCATAAAGGTTTGAGAGATGCCGCTGGTGTCATTTAACTCAGTTTATTAAGGGCTACAATATGAGGGATAGGAATTTTGAAGTAATACTATCCCTTTAAAGGCAGGGAAAAAATGTCTGCACAATTAGGATAAAAAAATATGTGTTCCCCTTGTAATCCCCTGTGTTTGAATCCCCTGTTTTTTATAATTCCCAACACTTACCACACTTCTGCACTTACACACTGATGCAAGATTCACATGTTCAAGTATTCACTATGTATCTGTTATTTAAAGCAAAAACCCACCTCTTAAAACACAGCAATTAACCACTCCCACCAGACTGCAATCAGTTTGCCACTGCAAAGGGAGGGGAAAAAGAGTTTTGTCTTTTAACCTCTCGATTACCACACTACACCACACACAAAATACTTATTCAATTTTTCCAGAAAATATTGCAAGCGTAGCTTCTCAGGTCACAGATCACTGATCAAGTGTCATCCTTCTTCAGGACTTAAAAAGAGCAGAAACTCACCAACAGACATTTTTCTCAAGCTTTTATGAAACATTGCGGAGTTGCAATTCTTTTTAATAAGCATCTGGCATTCACTCTCTTGAGTATACAGAGGGATCCAAATGGTAGATTTCTGTTTGTCAAGGGATATATTGACCTCCAAATCTATACTTTTGGCAATAAATGTGCACGCATTGAATCTCCGGTCCCCTTTCTTCAAAATACACTGGAAACCCTTGATTAAATTCGTAAGGGTATCCTGGTTATGGGTGGGGACCTCAATTCAAATCTTTCACCAACTATTAACTGCTCTTCTAGTTCTTCCTCCTTCCCATTCTTATAAAGAAACATAATGCGCTTTTCCACTCCTCTCAACTTGTGGATACTTGGCACCACTTACATCCTAACTTTAAGGACTACACATTCTATTCACATCCTCATGATGTGACTACCTTTTTCTTGCACACCCAATCTTGCATTTTTAACATTCAACTACCATCAGATACATCACATGGTCCAACCACACCCCTATCTCTCTGACCCTTCACCAGAGATATGCTGTGGCTACTTGATGAATATCTCCTTGGCAGAGGACATTAAGAAAACAATTGAAACCAAAATGAAAGATTACATCCTTCTCATTCTATCTTTGGACATCTCCTGTTTGAGTTTTTGGGAGGCACACAAGTGTGTTACCATGACAAAGTGACCAATCACAAATGGCAAAGTAATAAACAAATTGAGGACACTCTTTGATATATTCAGGATTTGGAATGTCAACACAAGCTTTCTGGCACTGCTGCTACCCTCCCTCATCTTATTGATCTCCGTAAACAATTGAAATCACTTCCTTGTGAAAAGGCAGATAAGTTTTTCATGCTGTCGAAGCAGACCTTCTTTGAAAAAAGGCAATATGTCAGGACATCTTTTGGCATGACAACTCTGACAACAATCCCTCTGAACCTATACACCGGATATTAGATCATTTTCGGGTACTCTTTTCCATAAGGACTCTGAGATTTCATCTGCCTTTCGCTCATACTATTAATCCTTCTATAATATCCATAGTTCCTCTCCCATGGATGAAAAGCAACAGGGGTTTATTCCAAAGGTATCTCAAATATGCAAATCTCTTCCAACCTTCTATCTCTGTTTGCGAGACTCTTGATTCTCCCATATTCACTAATGAAGTCATAGTTATTTCCCTGTGTAAATCTCTTCTCACTCTGCTCCTCTGTCGTCCCACATCACAGCTATTCTCAAACCAGGAAAAGATAATCTTCAATGTTCCAGCTATAGACCTAGATCACTACTGAATTTAGACATTAAGCTTTACACTGAAATCTTAGTTGACCAGCTCAAACCACACTTGCACTCTCTAATTCACACAGATCAAGCAGACTTTATTCTGCAGAGGGAGGCGAGGGACAACACTAGGAAACATCCACTTGTTCCTCCCTTCCATCCATTCTTATAGTGGCAGATGCAGAAAAAGAATTTGATAGGGTTAATTGGTTCTTCTTATCTCACACTCTACATATTTTTGGATTTGGCCTCACTTCAAAAATAATGTTTTCACCCTGTACACAAAACTCACTACAATTTGTAAATTGTTTGGAGGTTTAAGTGTCCCGAATCTTAAGCTGATTTATCATTCTGCTTTCTTATCCTCAATACCAGATTGGTCTAGTCATAGCAATGCTAAACTTTGGGTGATATGGAACGTTCTTTCCCACCTGGACAGTATTCTTACATCCAGATTCTGCCTGGATTCTATTATCACACCCTATCGGGTCTGTTATCCTATGAACATCACCACTATTGTGACTCTTTTACTTTAGACAAACCCCTTTTACCCTTTCGACGAGTTCATATCCACGCTGGTCTACATCCCCTTGTTCTTATGCTGGGAGATTTCTTTCATGGTTCATCCATTCATCCTTTTCCAACCTTGCAATCCCATCCTTCACATGAAATCTGGTGATACCTTTGCATAAAACATTTCCTTGATCATACATCGATCTGACAGTGTGCTTCCCACTCTCTCACCCATTTTGAGATCCTTTGCACAAGTCATTACTCACCTCGAGGATTTCTAGGGAAAATGTATTCTATCCTACTGGCAAATATATCATAAACTCGACCTCCCTGTATGAAAGTTTGTGAAAATGAAGTGGCATGCAAAATACCTTCGGACAAATGGTAGGAAATCTGGTCACTTACTGTAGCATCATCTGTCTCCTTCCAGATTCAGGCTACATGGACAGTGTTCCACCCACAAGGGTTTATTCCTCCACACTTGGTGGTATTGCCCAAAAATCCAACCCTTTTGGACACATTATCTTGTGTCTATGGAGAACTCCTTAAATATATCTTCGCCTAGAGATCCTTTTGTGGCTCTATTTTTCTCAGGACTTTCCAAAATACTCTCCTCATAGTGATGCGTCTCTTGATTATGTTTTATGCCACCAAATCACTGATCATGGCCCCTCCTACCATGGCGGAATGGCACTCAAGAGTAAGTGCTCACCTTCTGCTTATGAGACTCGCCTGACTCAAGCAGGGACTGAATACTGATTCCATAACAACCTTTCTTACTAACTGGAAATCAGTTGACAGGACATTGGCTGAAGGTTGATTTCCACCACTCCTCTGGACGTTCAGACTACAAGCTTGATCCCCACCCCCTCTTTTATTCTTTAATTATTTTACTCTTTTTTACCCTTCTTCTACATTTCACTTCTCTCTACTCTCTATATCCCCCCTCCTCCCTCTCCTCCTCTTTTTGTATACTTCTTTTATTTCAATAACAATGGTCTCCTCTATGCTAAGTAGTATAGCCAGATACTTATCCATCATGCAGTACCATCAGGGAGGCATCTGACTGGCCCCAAATGTATTCTGTTGCATGACCCAAACATACAGTGAAAGTCCTTAAGAACTATCTTCAGAGTAAAGACGAACAAGGAGTCCTGGAAGTGAGGGTATGGCCCCCGCAGATCCCTCATCTCAACAATGAGTCTGTCTGGATCACATGAACAGAGAAGCAACTGAGGTGCCTAAATCCACAGAAGAAAAAAACTGTGCACAAGTGTAAACTTTTAACATGTCTATTTTTGAAATCATTCTTACTTTACAGCATTTTTTTCACACCTGCCTAAAACTTTTGCACATTACTGTATGTTTTTGTGTAATACATGCCACAAAGAGCGAAAGGGATAGAAAAGAGACCCAAAAGCCTGTTAATAATGAACAAGTACTTTTTATCTCCCAGGTTGTAATTACCAACAAGTATATCTTCCCTATGTGTGAAAACATGTTAGATGAAGTTTCTGGGAATTTAGAGACTACAAATTAACCCCTTCATATCGCCCTACAAGTTTTGCCTCTTCAGCATGCGGCTTCTACAGGGAATAAATATTACTTAAGGCCTAAATGTGGGGCGTTCTTATGTGACGTGATGTTAGCTCCACCTATTGCCTTGAAGTTATTGTAAGCTTGGAAGTCAGCACATTGTACTTCCTTGCCCCCATATCTATCCTATGAAGTTTAAAGATTTCAAAGGCAAACTGTAATGCTTGACATCTATTGTGCATACATAGTAACATAGTAAATTAGTCCATCAAGTTCAGCTCTTGCCTCGTAACCCAGAGACACAAGAATGATACAGCTTTCCTGCTACCAAATAATTTAGTCTTTATCAGACCTTCCTGTTTTTCCTACTAATACACAGTATAACCCTGTATATTCCCTTTTTAAAAGAAATGTATCTTATCTTCTCTTAAATGTATCCATTGTATCTGCTATAACCATATCCATCCAAGGGTTCTTCAGAAACTCTGTGCACTGTTAGCAAAACCCCTATATTTACTCTTTAAAGATTCTCTCACCACAGGCCCAGTGCCACAAGACTGGGAAAGAGCCAATGTAGTGTCTCTATTTAAGAAGGTATCACGGTGCCCGTGCTCCCTGTGTTGCTTTCTGTCAGTTTTTGCTATACAATGTTCCCATTGGTTGATCTACGTTTGGCCCGCCATGTATGGCCTTTATATAGAAGGCTCTGACACCTATCCGATGGTGTTCCTGTACCAGTGCCTTCTTGAGCTTCGTGGATTCCAGTGTACCGACTTGGCTTGTTTGAGTACTCTGCTTCTTGTCTCCTGCTCCTGTGATTTGACCCGGTCTGGCTGACGTTCCTGCTCCGTGATCTGACCCGGCTTGTCTGACGTTCCTGCTCCGTGATCCGACCCGGCTTGGCTGACGTTCCTGCTCCGTGATCTGTCCCGGCTTGGCTGACGTTCCTGCTCCGTAACTTAACCCGGTTTTCCTGTTCCAGTGTTCGCTGTGTCGCTTGGGTGACATTCTGACTTCCGCTGTGTCTGGGGCCTAATATCCATTTCTGCTACAGCAGTGAGACAGTAGCCGTGTACTCCGTTAACTCTGGCAGAGCCTCCGTGTCGCCTCCATTACTGCTACGGCAGTGTGCCATTGGCTGAGCCCTCCGTTAACTCTTGCAGAGCCTCCGTGTTGCCTCCGTTACTGCTACGGCAGTGTGCCATTGGCTGAGTCCTCCGTTAACTCTTGCAGAGCTTCAGTGTTGCCTCCGTTACTGCTACGGCAGTGTGCCATTGGCTGAGTCCTCCGTTAACTCTTGCAGAGCTTCAGTGTTGCCTCCGTTACTGCTACAGCAGTGTGCCATTGGCTGAACTTTCTGTTAAGCTCTTGCAGAGTCTCATTGTTGCCTCCGTTACTGCTACAACAGTGTGCCATTGGCTGGACTTTCCGTTTAGCTCGTGCAGAGTAATAGTGTTGCCTCCGTTACTGCTAAGGCAGTGTGCCACTTCCTCCGTTAAGCTCTTGCAGAGCATCTGTGTTGCCTCCGTGACTGCTACAGCAATGTGTCTTACTCTCAGTTACTGCTCTGGCAGAGTGCAAGTGCTCTGGTCTCCGTTCTTGCACTGCAGTCTCCTATGTGCGCTATTCTACCATACTGGACATTACAGAGAAAACTCACCACAGACTTCTCTGCACAGAGACTGATTACACCTATTGGAGAACTTTAACCCATGCTGAACTGTCGCTCTGGGTATTCACCCTTTCCAGCCTGACCTGTGTCAGTATAAGACCACTCTGAACTTTCTAGTTATACTGGACCTGTGTAGGCATATGCACAAATAACCTGTCTTGTGTATGTATTATTCTGCTGTAGTACTACAGGGCATGTGAAGGTTATCTTATTATTTATGATTTCAATAAAACTGTGTTTTATCATAAACCACTGTGTCTGAGTGTTGAACAAACCGTTACAGAAAGGAGCTAAAACAGAACCTGGGAAATATAGACCTGTGAGTTTGACCTCTGTAGTGGGAAAACTACTAGAAGGGATAATAAGGGACCATATTCAGGATTACAACACAAAAATAAGATCATTAGCAGGAATCAACATGGTTTTATGAAGAATAGATCATGCCAAACCTTTTCAGCTTCTATGAGGAGGTAAGCAGCAACCTTGATAAAGGCAAGGCAGTTGATGTAGTATATCTAGACTTTGCAAAGGCATTTGATACAATGTCACACAGAAGGCTGGGGTATAAAATAAGGAAATTGTGGCTAGGAGCTAACCTTTGCAATTGGATACAAAACTGGCTGAAGGATAGGGAACAGTGTGTGGTTGTAAATGGACAATTCACCAGTACAGTTAAAGTGGAGAATGGAGTACCTCAGGGTTCAGTATTAGGTTCGCTGCTTTTTAACATGTTTATAAATTACCTAGAAATAGATATAGAAAGCAAAATATCAATATTTGCAGATGACACTAAATAATGTAGGGTAATTAATTCAGAACAGGATAATTGCTCTCTACAGAGGGATTTATATAAAATGGCAGATTGGGCAAACATATGGAATATGAAGTTTAATGTGGGGAAGTGTAAAGTCATTCATTTAGGAGGAAACAATCCTAAGGGTACTTATGAACTTAATGGAGTCATTTTAGGGGACTCATTGCTAGAGAAAGACCTGGGTATCCTTGTCAACTACAAACTTGTAAACAGTGACCAGTGTCAAACAGCAGTAGCAAAGGCAAACAAAATCCTGTCTTGCATGAAAAGAGGTATTGAAGCTAGAGTGGATAACTTCATTTTGCCATTGTACAAATCATTGGTAAGACCTCACCTTGAGTATGCAGTGCAGTTTTGGGCACTAGTTCTTAAAAAGGATATACTAGAACTAGAGAGGGTACAGCGAAGAGCAAAAAAATTAATTAAGGGAATGAAGGACTTGATGTATGAAGAACAACTAGACCAATTTTGTTTATTTAAGACGACTAAGAGGAGACCACATTGTGTAAGTATATGAGAGGCTAATACAAAGATCTCTACGGTGAGCTATTTATTCCAAGGCCTGATCAAGTGACCAAGGGACACCCCTTGAGATTATAGGAGAGGAGGTTTAGACTTCAGCAGAGGAAGGGGTTTTTTACAGTAAGGTCTGTTAAATTGTGGAATTCCTTGCCCAAGGAGGTGGTTATGGCAGATACAATGGATACATTTCTCTCAGAAGGGAACATACAGAGTTATACTGTTTATTAGTAGGCCTGATAAAGGTCTGATAAAGACTAACTTATTTGGCAGCAGGAAAGCTATAAAATTTTCAGTCACTGAGGTATGAGGCGAAGGTTGAACTTCATGGACTTGTGTCTTTATTCAACCTAATTTACTATGTTACTATATCCTAAGGCAAGCAGACCTCGCTGTAACAACCCTTTCTTCTACTGAAGTCAAAAACTCCTTTACTCTAATCTCAAGGGGTGTCCCCAGTTAATAGATCAGGCCTTGGAATGAATAGCTCACCAGAGATCCTTGTATTGACCTCTCATATACTTATACATTGTGATAAGATTTCCCATAGTCATTTCTTCTCTAGAATAAATCCTCTCTAGTTCTAGTATATCCTTTTTCAGAACTGGTGCCCAAAATTGCACTGCGTATTCGAGGTGAGGTCTTACCAATGATTTGTACAAAGGCAAAATGATGTTATCCACTCTTGCTTCAATAACCCTTTATAAAAAACAAATTCTGATTCCCTACTTATGAGCTAGTACTAGTAGCGTGATCATATATACATAGTAACTAGTGCAGTTAAACATGCCGGAGAGCCCCGCACTCCATGGCAGTTACTTTGAAATTTTATTATTTGATTCACAATGAGTTATGTATAGGATTATAAAATGACCTCAGCTATTTTTAGAGAACATTATAATGTGTGTGGGTTGTTAGTAGGGATGGGTGAAAGTTTTCACCTCAACATAGAAATAGGTGAAAAATGACACTTTCCACCTACAGGGAAATTTCCCCCAAAAAGAGCAGTTTTTTTTTTACCCAACTCATTGCCTTGAAATCAATGGGAAGACTGAATTTACACCCAACCCAATATGTGAGTTAAAGATGGGTGCTCCCACTACCAACAGGTGATTTTTTCTAAAGCTATTTCAACTCAGACTTGAAATTTTTAGGTGCAGTATCACAGTGGTCTGAAATGTTAAAGTGGTGCTGTTGCTACACCATCCTATGGAGGTTTATGGTTAACTGAACAGAGCTGTCCATAGGAAGGTGTAGCAACATCCCCACTGTAACATTTCAGGCCAATGCAACATTTTCAGGCTACCTCCCAGCAGTGTGGAGTAGAAGTGTTTTACTCAGGAAGGTATAGTTTTCCATATATAACTGGAAAGTCACAAGCAGGAATCGCACCTAAACAGAGAAACCAGAGAACAAATGCTGAAAATGCATCTGGCCAGCAGGGTACAAAAAATTCCCCAAGCCTTTAGTATTGAATGGTTAATAGATAAGTTAGATAAGGTCCTACCTTTGGTATGACATAGTCCCGGAAGTGAGTGTCACAAGCCACTTTATGGGGCAGTGCCAATGGTAGAACATCAATGAACCTCTGAATCTCATGGATGACGGCTTCTGTGTATGGCATGTGGGAACGGTCATCAATACAGGGAGCCCTGTCCCTACCAATGACCTGGTCAATCTCCTTGTGGACACGTTCTGTAGGGATGGAAAGAAACAAAAGAGTCTGGAATATGGATATAACTTAACCCCTTAACAATACATGATGTGTCAGGTCCATTGCACCGGTCCGGCCCGATTTTAAGGGCCAAAGACTGTCCTGGCATGTCATGGAATTATGGGATGGCAGAGCAGTCATTAAGGGTTTAATCTAGAATGAAAACAACTTGATTTCAACTAATGCTTCAAGAAACACCTTAGTATAACCAGTAAATCCTAATGGCCCTGAATAATTTTGACCTTGTATCTTTGTTCAAGAGGTAACGTCTTCAATCACTCCTGGATATCATGTCTATAGAGGTAGATATGACAGTTTTTATTAGTCTTATTAACAGGGAACAGGGAGAACACAGGAGCCTAGTTAATCCTTTAATTACCAGATCTGTGTGACAGGGCAAGGACACACCACTCTCCTCCTTATAAGGAGAGGATTACTATGTGCAGTGACTAGAGTTTGTATTCCTCTCTCCTGCCAGAAACTTTCATCTCCACCTCCAATAACATGTCATCCATCTCTTGAACAAATGAGAAAGGGCAAAATTCATAGTGAGCATTAGAATTTTTTTGGCTATAGTGGGAGGGTATTAATAGGAAGTGTTACGTCTCCTTTAACATCTTGTCAACTACCGTCTTTTGATTGGATGTTTACATTAGATGACATAGTGAATTAGTCCTCCTCTGTAACCTTATACTCTAGTGCAGAGTTGGGCAACATGCAGCCAATGGACGGATTTTCCCTGGCCCTCGGGTCTGTCTGTAACTTCACGTACAGCAGTACCACTAGCCAGAAAAAATAGAACTTTATCTCTGCTAGGAAAATTTATACATTTTATCACAAAGCACAACACTGATATAATGTAGTGTTTTTCCAGTGTGGAGAGACCAGTAATTGATACATTCACTTAGCAACAAAGCCATTTCCCAGTCTGTGGTTAGACAGTCAGACACGACACTAATTTGCTCTCAGAATTCACGTCTCCATCTTTCTCTTTTACACACACCTCGTTCTGTATAACCACATATTATATAGTAGATTATAAACAGAGGTGTGGTCCATTGGCAAAAGTCCATTCCCACCCACACCCTGCTCTCCTTAATTGATGTTCACATCTGTCCTTAAACCACCTCACACACAGACATGCATGCTCATATACAGTCATATAGACATGCACTCTCACGCACACACACACACACACACATACAGATATGCATTGTCACATACACTCCCACAGACATGCACTCTCTCATACACACACACACACACACATACACACACACACACACAAGCATGCACACACATGTACACACACAGACATGCATGCTCACATACAATCACACACACACACACACACATGTTCACATACACTCACACAGACATGCGCTCTCTCATATGTACACACATGCACAAACACACACATTTGCATACACATACACACACATGCATGCTTACATACACTCCCACAGACATGAAGTCGCTCATACACAATACACACACACACACACAAGCATGCACACAGACATGTACACACACACATACATACATACATTCACAGACACACATATACATGCACACACACACATGCATGCTCATATGCACTCTCTCATAAACACACATATATAAACAGTTTATAACTTCATACTTAATGTATTATGGTTGAAAAATCCTAATGTCCCTCATGAATGTTGTCCTTGTGTCTTTGTTCAAGAGATAACCTCTGCAATCAGTCCTGGATGTCACGCCAGGGGACAAACATGTCAGTTGCTCGCAGGATCCCAGCCTACAAACACTGCGCATGGAAATCTTAACCCTTTAAGGACATACTGATGATGTTAACTCTTGAACAAAGACACAAGGGCAACATTCATAAAGGACATTAGGCTTTTATGGCTATGGTAATGTAACTGGGGGTTATTATTAATATGTGGTACTTTAATTGAACATTGTGCCTGGTGTTCCAGAGGCATATTTAAATTGTTGTTTATATACACAGTTGCATAATTCAAGATCAGGGCAATATTTATTGCAACACTGAGTATCCAAATGATACGTTTGTACTTTAATTGTATGCTAAGAAGGGTTTTCCTCGAATACTTCAAGATTATTACAGAGGTTGCCAAGATTCTTAAATTAATTTCTGTTCTCCATCATGGTTCTAAAGACTGCCACCGTATTTATTGGGTCATTGTATCAATCTCATGTAGGGGAAAAGTAACCTTATGAGAATGGAGTGAGTGTTCTGGTATTGACTTTCAGTTCATGCACCGCTCTAAAATCAATTTACTAATCTACATATACCAGAATTGCTCCCATTGACACCACCTGTGTCAGGGAGGGGGAAATGGGTCAGTGTGTGGCTGGTCCTTTCCTCTACACCTTGTGTTAGTAATTTTACTGAACAAGAGGTAAATGCACACCCTATCCCTGTACAGGCTGTGGGACCGGTGTAAAGGACCTTCTGGAATTAAAGGAGCAGTAAACATTTTTATGAAAAAATATATATTGTAGGATGTTTCCTGTTGAGTACAATAAGGGTCATCCCACTGCTAATAGATGCATATTTCCAGAGTTATTACAGTTGAAACCAGTGTTTTTTTACATTAGCAGTGCCCTCTACTGGTCACATTCCAATTGGTTGTTCTGTTGCATTCTAATGGAGAGGAAAGCCAGTGACTTACAGTTCTCCACAGAATGTGATAGAAACTGCTGAGTCACTTCCTGTCAGTTATAACGATCAGGAAGTAGACACACAGTACACTCACTTTCTGATTATTTGAACTGTTATAACATTTGAATAAAACAACTGACAACGGTGTGAGTGACCTTGTTTTACTCAACAAGAAAAGATCTATAGCATATAGGTTTTCATAAAAAGAGTACTGCTCCTTTAAACTCCTTAATGATGGAGAAGTAAGTGACCGGGTATGTACTATGGTATTTGTACACTCTATTGTACACCCTAGTGATATGTTTAATGGCTTAATGCTTCAATACAGTTATCCCTATAAATGCTTTGCAATGGAGACATTTCTAGCATTTGAGGCGTTAAAAGCCTCTTTTAAATCAATGGAAATTCAGAGATTTTTAGTTAGTCCGCTATGATGCAGTTCATTTGCTCTAGAATAGATCCAGCACTTCTGATTAAGGCAGTGGTCCTTATACAGGGTACTATGGCACTCTGGTGTGTTTGGGCACCAGCTTAGGGTTCCATTTTTTTCTTTTTTTACTCTATAAGAAAGGAAATTAAAGGGCTAGTAATGTTTCATAATAAAAGCAGCTCTAATTAATCATCATAGTATTTGGACTTTGGAGAGTGTTATTTCAATTCTGTCAGAGTTGTAGTTCAAGAGTAATTCAATGACAAAGTTTCCCCCTCCCGCCCCTTTTAATGATGTAACACTGCTCAGCCAGAGCAGAAGGGAGGTGCCCAGGTAGATTGCAGAGAGGGACAATCTTCAATTAAGATAAGGGAAAAACCTGAAAAACTTGTCAAGGGGGGCAGGATGTTCATTGTTTTCACTGTGAGAAGATCGTCCCCTTCTGTTATCTGTCTGGTCTTACAATTAAATTCCACATCTGAAAAGAGATGGCTCACACTAGGTAAAAGGGGCAGGAGGGGAAACTTTGCTTGTGAATATCTCTTAAACCATGAAGGTTTGAGAGACAAGACATATCATTCTTCATGTTTTTTTTTAATGCCTACAAAATAAAATAAAGTTAAAACAAAGTATTACTATCCCATTAAGGGGTGCTTGATCTGTAAACTATCATATACAGTAAAGTAGGTGGTAGTCACAAACTTACCAGAACCTCTGATCTGTGTGCTACTTGGCAGTCACACCGGTAAGAACTTCAGGAACAATTAACCCTTTGAGTGCCAAGTGGGTACATTGTACGAGTTTGGACAGCTGTACCCGCTGTGCCAAGCTCGTACAATGTACCCACTAAAATGCGGTCACTGCATGAGCCGGTATAACCGGCATGCAGTGGCCGCATTTAAAAAAAAAAAAAAGCTGGGCGATTGTGGGGGGACATGAGGATCACTCCTCATGTCCCTCCTGTTATTGATCTCCCAGCCGATCGTGCTGGGAGATCAATAAAAGAAGAGGAGAAGCGCAGCAGAAGCGCAGCTTCTCCTCTTCCGTCTCTCCTACCCGAACTTCCGGGTAGGAGTGGGCGGGACCGGGGGAAACCTCCAAACGTCATCGGTGACATGATCACCAATGACGTTAGGGAAGTTTCCCTTACCCGATTCACTCCTACCGGTGGTAGGAGTGAAAGGCAGGAGAGCTTCTGCACAAGTGCACAAGTAACCCTGTGAGTGCCGCAGGGGTCCCCAGCACATTGCTTTGCAATGTGCTGGAGACCCCTGCGGTACTCACAGGGTCATTTCTTTGAGGTTTCTTTTTTCTTTTTTGAAAAAGTCTCATTGGGGGGATCACGGGTGATCCTGATGCCCCTCAATGAGGTCTATTGTTAAAAAAAAAATAAAAAAATTTTTTAACCCTGTGTGTGCCACAGGGGGGGTCCAATGCACCCCCCCCTTCCTGTGGCACACACAGGGCTTCTATCATTACTTTGTTACTAGAGATTGTTGGGGGGCCATCAGGATTGGTCCTGATGGCCCCCCAACAAGCTCTGATTACAAAGTAATAATAATAAAAAAAAATAACCCTCTGAGTGCCAGAAGGGTCCAATGCATTGCTTTGCAATGCGCTGGAGACCCCTTTGGCACTCACAGAAACATTTATTTTGATTCCTTTTTTTTTTTTTTTTAAGACCTCATTGGGGGGAATCAGAGGGGTCCTGATACCCACCAAAGAAAAAAAAATTAACCCTCTGATTGCCACAAGGATCCAATGCATTGCTTTGCAATGCGCTGGAGACCCCTGTGGCACTCTCAGGGTCCCTCTGTTTGTGGACATATATATTTTTTTTTTACTAAGACCTCATTGGGGAGGGATCAGGGGGTCCTTATGCCCCTCAATGAGGTATATAATAAAAAAAAAATTAAAACATAAATTAACCCTGTGTGTGCCACTAGGAGGGGAGTTCAATGCCGACCCCCTTCCTGTGGCACACACAGGACTTTTTATCATTACTTTGTGATCAGAGCTTGTTTGGTGGCCATCTGAATACAAAGTAACAATAAAAAAATGTAACCCTTTGTGTGCCACAGGGGCCCAAATGCATTGCTTTGCAATCCACTGGACCACCCCCTTTATTTTTTATTTAGACCTCATTGTGTGGGTTCTGATGCCCCCAACGAGGTCTACACAAAAATATTGTGGGAAAAAGCCCCACAAAATGCACATGCCACAGGAGGGAGGGGGTCCAACGCAGTGCTTTGTATGAGGGGACATACATTGCACACTGGTAGTCACAGATCTCCCATACACACTATCAAACACTGCCGCACCATCACCACCATCCTTGCTCCTCTGCTCATACCCACACACACTGCCTAATCCCTCACCCTCCCACATACTTTGTTACACTTGTAGTCACAGGTCCGCACGTACACTGGCTGACGCCCTAGCTTCTTTAATCTGTTAGCCATAAAATCACACATACACTGTTTGCTTTACCATTTCTGTTTCACTGGTAGCTACGCTCCTGTAGCGTAAATTGGTATGTCAACCCACAGCAGTGGGGTACCATTTTTCTTAGGCTGGCAAGAAGTCCTCCTAAGAAATCCCACGCCATTGAACCATTTTAGTATCTTTGAAGTGACTGATGTATAAAACAATTTTTTTTTTCCTGTAGCACCACATTCTGGAAATAGTTGTGCCAACTAACTTAGGGGTAAAAAGGCAAGTGACCCCTCATTAGATGCGGCAGGTTGTCTTCTTTCCAAAATGGTATGGTTTATCTTTCTTTTCTTCAATTCTGAATGTGTTATAGCCATTTTTGTACAGGCAAGTCAGGTTTGAGAAAATGTTAGAAACATCAGAGGTTGTAGTAGGTGTAGTTTTCTACTTCTAGCACCCCCTAAGGTAGTTCAACTCATACCAATGGGGTGTCATTTGACTCCTAAGAGCACTAGCAAACAAATGCAGTTGAAAATTCCATGGTTTTCACAGCGCTCCATACATTTGAAGGGGCAGAAATGTAAAAAAATGCAATTTTTTTCCTATATCGCCTCCTTCTGGAAACATTTATGCACACCAGTATTGGGGTAAGAAGGCAAGTGACCCCTCATTAGATGCGGCAGGTTGTCTTCTTTCCAAAATGGTATGGTTTATCTACCTTTTCTTCAATTCTGAATGTGTTATAGCCATTTTTGTACAGGCAAGTCACATTTGAGAAAATGTTAGAAACATCAGAGGTTGTAGTAGGTGTAGTTTTCTACTTCTAGCACCCCCTAAGGTAGGTCAACTCATATCAATGGGGTGTCGTTTGACTCCTAAGAGCACTAGCTAATGAATGCAGTTGAAAATTCCATGGTTTTTACAAAGTTCCATACATTTGAAGGGGCAGAAATGTAAGAAAATGCCTTTTTTTTCACTAGCGCCACCTCCTGGAAGCATTTGTGCATACCAGCCTTTGGGTAAGAAGGCAAGTGACCCCTCATTAGATGCGGAAGGATGTTTTCTTTCCAAAATGGCATTGTTTCTCTACCTTTTCTGCATATCTATTATGGTTATAACCATTTTAGTGCAAGCAGATAATTTCAAAAACAGAAGTGTCAGGTTTACGTACGTGTTCCTAGCACCCACATATTGTATGTTAACCCACACAAATAGGCTACCATTTTTCTCATGTTGGTAGCAGGTACTGAATACAGCAGGAAATGTTATGGTTTTCAAAGATTTTAGTATCTTTGAAGTGGTGGAAATGTAAAAAAACATGTATTTATTCCCATAGCGCCACCTTTTGGAAATATTTGTGCACTTCAGCCCAGGGGGTAGAAAGGCAAGTGACCCCTCAATTGATGCGGGAGAATGTCTACTTTCCAAAATGGTATACCTTTTATACCTTTCCTTCATGTCTCTAACAGTTATGGACATTTTAGTACAAGCCGCCATTTTCGAAGAAGCAAACAGGTAGGTGTAGTGATGTGCTTCTGGCACCCCTAAGGTAGGTCGACTCATTCCAGTGGGGTGTCATTTTTTTCCTAAGAGCACTAGCTAATGAATACAGTTGGAAATGCCATGGTTTTCACAAATTTCAGTACATTTGAAGGGGCAGAAATGTAAGAAATTGCCTTTTTTTTTCATTAGCGCCACCTTCTGGAGGCATTTGTGCACTCCAGGCTTGGGGTAACAAGGCAAGTAACCCATCATTAGATGCGGCAGGGTGTCTTCTTTTCAAAATGGTATGGTTTGTGTACCCTTTCTTCACTTCTGTAGTTGTTATAACCATTTGGGTACAGACAAGTAATGTTTGAGAAAATGTTAGAAACATTTGAGGTTGTAGTAGGTGTCGTTTTGCACTTCTAGCGCCCCCTGAGGTAGTTGAACTCATACCAATGGGGTGTCATTTTTCTCCTAAGAGCGCTAGCTAATGAATACAGTTGGAAATGCCATTGTTTGCACAAATTTCAGTACATTTGAAGGGGCAGAAATGTAAGAAAATGCCTTTTTTTTTTCATTAGCGCCACATTCTGGAGGCATTTGTGCACTCCAGGCTTGGGGTAACAAAGCAAGTCACCCATCAATTGATGCGCCAGGGTGTCTTCTTTTCAAAATGGTATGGTTTGTGTACCCTTTCTTTACTTCTGTAGTTATTATAACCATTTGTGTACAGACAAGTAATATTTGAAAAAATGTTAGAAAAATTTGAGGTTGTAGTAGGTGTCGTTTTGCACTTCTAGCGCCCCCTGAGGTAGTTAAACTCATACCAATGGGGTGTCATTTTTCTCCTAAGAGCACTAGCTAATGAATACAGTTGGGAATGCCATGGTTTGCACAAATTTCAGTACATTTGAAGGGGCAGAAATGTAAGAAAATGCCTTTTTTTTTCATTAGCGCCACCTTCTGGAGGCATTTGTGCACTCCAGGCTTGGGGTAACAAAGCAAGTCACCCATCAATAGATGTGTCAGGGTGTCTTCTTTTCAAAATGGTATGGTTTGTGTACCCTTTCTTTACTTCTGTAGTTATTATAACCATTTGTGTACAGACAAGTAATATTTGAGAAAATGTTAGAAAATTTTGAGGTTGTAGTAGGTGTCGTTTTGCACTTCTAGCGCCCCCTGAGGTAGTTAAACTCATACCAATGGGGTGTCATTTTTCTCCTAAGAGCACTAGCTAATGAATACAGTTGAATGTCATGGTTTGCACAAATTTCAGTACATTTGAAGGGGCAGAAATGTAAGAAAATGCCTTTTTTTTTCATTAGCGCCACTTCTGGAGGCATTTGTGCTCTCCAGGCTTGGGGTAACAAGGCAAGTCACCCATCATTAGATGCGGTAGGGTGTCTTCTTTTCAAAATGGTATGGTTTGTGTACCCTTTCTTCACTTCTGTAGTTGTTATAACCATTTGTGTACAGACAAGTAACGTTTGAGAAAATGTTAGAAACATTTGAGGTTGTAGTAGGTGTCATTTTGCACTTCTAGCGCCCCCTGAGGTAGTTGAACTCATACCAATGGGGTGTCATTTTTCTCCTAAGAGCGCTAGCTAATGAATACAGTTGGAAATGCCATGGTTTTCACAAATTTCAGTACATTTGAAGGGGCAGAAATGTAAGAAAATGCCTTTTTTTTTCCATTAGCGCCACCTTCTGGAGGCATTTGTGCACTCCAGGCTTGGGGTAACAAGGCAAGTCACCCATCATTAGATGCGGCAGGGTGTCTTCTTTTCAAAATGGTATGGTTTGTGTACCCTTTCTTCACTTCTGTAGTTGTTATAACCATTTGGGAACAGACAAGTAATGTTTGAGAAAATGTTAGAAACATTTGAGGTTGTAGTAGGTGTCATTTTGCACTTCTAGCGCCCCCTGAGGTAGTTGAACTCATACCAATGGGGTGTCATTTTTCTCCTAAGAGCGCTAGCTAATGAATACAGTTGGAAATTCCATGGTTTTCACAAATTTCAGTACATTTGAAGGGGCAGAAATGTAAGAAAATGCCTTTTTTTCCATTAGCGCCACCTTCTGGAGGCATTTGTGCACTCCAGGCTTGAGGTAACAAGGCAAGTCACCCATCATTAGATGCGGCAGGGTGTCTTCTTTTCAAAATGGTATGGTTTGTGTACCCTTTCCTCACTTCTTTAGTTGTTATAACCATTTGTGTACAGACAAGTAATGTTTGAGAAAATGTTAGAAAAATTTGAGGTTGTAGTAGGTGTCATTTTGCACTTCTAACGCCCCCTGAGGTAGTTAAACTCATACCAATGGGGTGTCATTTTTCTCCTAAGAGCACTAGCTAATGAATACAGTTGGAAATGCCATGGTTTTCACAAATTTCAGTATATTTGAAGGGGCAGAAATGTAAGAAAATGCCTTTTTTTTCATTAGCGCCATCTTCTGGAGGCATTTGTGCACACCAGGCTTGGGGTAAGAAGGCAAGTTACCCCTCATTAGATGCGGCAGGTTGTCTACTTTTCCGAAATATATAGTTTTATATAGTTATTCCACTGTTTTACGGTAGTTTTACCACAAAAACCCTAGAATGCGCATATTAGTTTATAATATAAAAGAAGACTTTGTGCCTGCCAAAACACACCCAGGGGTGGTATTAAGGAGGAGTTACTGTTCCCATTGGGTGATTCAATCATGCAGGGAGTTGGCCCGCCCCCACTATGCAGCCCACCCACCACTATCAAAGTCAGAAAAAAACAATATGGCCGCCACTTGCTCCTACACCACAGACAAACACACATGCCCCACTCACACAGCACCACACAAACACATGCCCCACTCACACAACACCACACAAACACACACACATGCCCCACTCACACAGCACCACACACACACACACATGCCCCACTCACACAGCACCAAGCAGACATGCCCCCACTCACACACACAGCACCACATACACACACAAAGCCAGAAATACATATGGCTGACACACACACACAGTCACTCACCCTGACTCCCAGAGGCCTCAGCAGGACCTGTAGTGCAGCACCAGAGGAACAAAATTGCACTCAAAGGGTTAAGGTAGGTCCTCATTGCTCAATTATTTCTTCACTGTCATCATTTGCCATGCAAGACACAGGACAGACAGCCATCAGATTCACACTTAACCCACTGACTGCCACAGGGTTGTGTATCAAGTTTTACCCCTCAGGGAGTGTGTTCAAACTCCTCACACTGTAAACTTGCATTTCTCTCACACTTCTCCTCCTTCCCCAGCCTATTACTAACACTTTTCCATATTTATGTTAAGCCCCGCCCCCTACTCGCGATTAAGCCCCGCCCCCTTTTAACCCAGATTGCCCCATTTGTCTCACCACATCAGCACCACATGAGGGACTCCACAAGTAAAAATTCCCAGGTATAACACATACATGCCTCACTCACACAGCACCAAACACCCATACACACACACAAAGCCAGAAAGAAAGATGGCTGACACACAGTCACTCACCTTGACTCCCAGTGGCCTCAGCAGGACCTGTAGTAAAGCCACTGAATGGTGCTGCATCAGCAGGGGAACAAAATGGCACTCAAAGGGTTAAGGTAGGCCCTCATTGCTGAATTACTTCTTCACTGTCACCATTTGCCATGCAAGACACAGGACAGACAGCCATCAGATTCACACTTAACCCACTGACTGCCACAGGGGTCTGTATCAAGTTTTACCCCTCATGGAGTGTGTTCAAACCCCTCACACTGTAAACTTGCATTCCCCACCCACGTCTCCTCCTTCCCCAGCCTATTACTAACACTTTTTCACATTTATGTTAAGCCCCGCCCCCTACTCGCGATTAAGCCCCACCCACTTTTAACCCAGATTGCCCCATTTGTCTCTCCACATCAGCACCACATCAGTCCCCTCTAGGGACTTCACAAGTCAGTGTTCCCAGGTATGAACACACTTCCCACTGCTATTTAACTCTGACATGCCTCTCTATACCTTAACCCTTTGAGTGCCAGAGGGGTGCACAACTCATGAGCACATGTGTTTCTGCTCATATATGTTGCGTGTCTGTGTGTGTACATCTCTGTTACATATGTGTGTCAATCTCCAGTGTGTGTGTGTGCGTGTCTTTTGCATGTTTCTGCCGCTCACTGTGTGTATGTGCATACCTCCCAACATTTCACAGGGCCAAAGAGGGACACGTTAGTTTTAGGTAATATTATTGGGGGTGTGGCTGGTGGGCGGGGCATTAGTAAGAATTTTTAGGTTATTTCATGACCTATTACTGGCTATTTATGTAACTGAATAAATGATTTAGTTCAAGACCAAAGTATTTTATTTGCACAGACTAATGTATACACACATATACTGAAGTTTATTGCTGTAGAGCAAAGTAATACACACCACACAGTCAGGGCTGGTGCAAGGATTTTTGCCACCCTAGGCAAAACCTAATTTTGCCGCCCATTTTGCTCCGCCCCTTGTGTCCCACCCCTTTATACCCTGCCTACTTATACCCAACCTCTTTTCATGATTGTCCTCTCTCTGCCCCCTGAGCCACTCTGCCCCTGTTCTGGAGATGCCTGTAAGAGATGCCCCCCACCAGCTCCAACTTGCCCCTTATCAGCTTCACTTTGGCCCACCAGCTCCACTTTGCCCCTATCAACTCCAACTTGCCCCCATCAGCTCCAACGTGCCCCCATCAGCTCCATTTTGCCCCCTCAGCTTCACTTTACCCCCTCAGCTCCAACTTACCCCCATCAGCTCCACTTTGCCCCCCATACTCTCCAACTTACCCCCATCAGCTCCACTTTGCCCCCCATACTCTCCAACTTACCCCCATCAGCTCCACTTTGCCCCCCATCCGCTCCAACTTGCCCCCACCAGCTCCACTATGCCCTCTCAGCTCCAACTTTCCACTATCAGCTCCACTATGCCCCCAGCAGCTCCAACTTGCCCCCATCCGCTCCAACTTGCCCCCCCATCCGCTCCAACTTGCCCCACCAGCTCCACTTTGCCCCCCATCAGCTCCACTTGCCCCCCCTCAGCTCCAACTTGCCCCTCCTCAGCTCCACTTTGACCCTCATCAGCTCCACTTTGACCCTCATCAGCTCCAACTTGCCCCCATCATCTCCAACTTGCCACCACCAGCTCCACTATGCCCCCTCAGCTCCAGCTTTCCCCTAACAGCTCCAACTTGCCCCCATCATCTCCACTTTGCCCCACATCTGCTCCAACTTGCCCCCTAAGCTACACTATGCCCCCTCAGCTCCAACTTGCCCCCCATCACATACCTGTATCTCCCGCGCAGTCTTCTCTTCAGTAATGCAGAGCGCGGCTGGAGATCATGACTCCCAGCGCGCTCTGCATTACTAAAGATCCGACCAGATGAGGGAGCGCTGTAGCAACACAGACCTGACTGTGTTGTGGTTCCTGGCGTGGTGTGTGGGCGCAGCTCTTCTCCGCTGCATGCCCGCGCCCCCAGTACATGTGCGCCCTAGGCCGGCGCCTACCTCGCCTATAGGTGGAGCCGGCCCTGCACACAGTCTGACCTCCTAAAAAGAGGGACAACAGGGTGGGAAAGAGGGACAGAGGGATTTGGCCCTCAAAGAGGGACTGTCCCTCCTAAAGAGGGACACTTGGGATGTATGGTATGTGTCTGCCTGTATGCTGCATATGTCTGTGTTTATCAGTGTGTCTGCATTTCAAACACGTGCGCCCAATGGTCATAACATGACGGGCAACGTCGTCCCATGTTGCTAGTTAGTTTATAAAGTTGAAAATGTCATTTTGCGCTGCTGGTGATTAGGGCTCTACGCTAGCCATGGACGTAGGTAAAACTATACAAATTTGGTATTTTTTTACTCGGGGAACTTGGGGCTTTTTCAAATAATTGAAACTTTTTCAATCAAGGTAAATGTTTTTGATACATATTATGTGATTTTAGGAAAATTAGTAAATTTTCACTTTTTTTTGTCATTATGACATCATAGCTTTTTGCACGATGTAAAATTCTCTTCATGTAAGGTACCACGAGAAAGCTCAATTCGTTCTGAAAAAAACAATATATAGTTTTCCATATTTAACTAAAAATCCCCAGAGGAAATCAAGCATAAACAGAAGGATAGCAAAAATGCTGAAAAAGTGTCTGGCCTGCAGGGTACAGGAAATGGCCCAAGCCTCTGGCACTGAAGGGGTTAAAGGATAGTAATGTTTCACAATAAAAGCAGCTCCAATTAATCTTCATAGTATTTGGGCCATGGAGAGTGTTATTACAATACTGTTAGAGTTGTAGTACAAGAGTAAATGAATGATAAAGTATCCCCCTCCCTCACTTTTACTGATGTAAGACTGCTCACCTGAGAGCAGCAAGACAGTCCGGATGGATCACAGAGAGGGACAATTTTCAGTGATCATAAAGAAAAACCTGTCAAGGGGGCAGGGTTTTCCTTATGTTCACAGTAAGAAGATTGTTCCTTGCTGTGAGCTGTCCGGTCAAGAGAGCAGATTCCACATCTGAGGTGAGCAGTGTTACACTAGGTAAAAAGGGCGGGAGGGGGATACTTTATCATTCAATTACTCTTGAACTAAAACTCTGACAATATTGAAATAACACTCTCCATGGCCCAAATACTATGAAGATTAATTGGAGCTATTGTTTTTGTGAAACATTACTATCACTTGGGGAGAGAAACACAAGCAAAATGTTTAAAATTAAATATAGGTTAACATGCAGTACAGAGTATGTTATATATCTGCTGAGATGTCCGTGTAACCTCTTTTATATAGGTAAAATGGATGGGATGTTGCAGGATCGTATGACTGGACATCGTTCTGCAATTAAAATTGCACATAGAGATGGAGCCACAGACAAGCCAGTGGCAAAACATTTTTTGCAAATGGGACACTCTCCAACGTCATTTACTGTTATGCCAATTGATCATGTTGCTCCATTATTGAGAGGAGGAAATCGGAGCAAATTGTTACTTCAGAGACAAACTTTTTGGATTAGGACTTTCAACACAGTAACACTAAATGAAGCTGTATATTTTTAAATGTTTCTTAAAGACCGGTAACAGGTTTTTGATCATTTTTTCGGGGTGATTTTCCTGCGGTTTTTCAATTTTTTTTCTCTTCATAGTTGAGAAGAGAATTTATCACCCAAAAATTTTTTTGTATAGATATCGGATAGTTCAATTTTGGGTCTTTTTGTCTTCTAGCATATTTTTGTAAGAATATATTTTTTGTAAGAATATATTTTTTTGAGGCGATAATAATCGTGTTTTGAGGTAGTGATAACCTTATATTTTGTGTTTTAATGTTTTTGTACAAGGATAGCGGATATAGTATTACGAATCTAATATAGTTAGATGGTTGAATTTTGAAGTACCAAGTCAGCCAATGTGTGGGAAAGGCCTCCACAATTGTCCCTTAATCAGACAAGGCCAGATCCCAAGAGGGAAGAGCGGAGAACTGTAAGAGGGGATTTATACCTCTCTTGAGCAGGGACATACTGTGAAGAAGAAGAAGCTCCCACTTTCTGGCATGCCACTCCGTCACAGTGGGGACAGCAGACTCTCGCCAATGGATTGGGATAAGAGATTTCACTGCCGAGAGCATCAGTACAATCAAGGACCTCTGTGCTTTGGGAAAGTGGGAGAGTCCATGAAAAAAGAAGATATGAAGAAGAGCTAATTCCAAGCTGATATTAAAAGATGTATTAATGATATCCACACACCCTCTCCAGTAAAAGAGCAGCGTTGGACAAGACCACCATGAATGTAGATAACTTCCTCTAGCTGAGGAACACCTCCAACATAAGGGACTATTAAGTGAGGATATCCTGTGCAATCTGGCAGGTGTAAAGTACCAGCGATAGAGGAACTTGTATTAAATTCCAAGATGAGCATTGAGATAGAGGAGGAGGCATGCAACTTCCATATCACCGACCAATTGGCTGGAAGAATTGGGGTTAAAAAATGAACTATTTTTTAAAGCATTCTTACTTGACAGCATTTTTTCCCATATGCCTAAAACGTTTGCAAATTGCTGTTTATATAAAGTTCTATCAACAGAACACATAAAACAGAGGACACAAGTGAAAACCATAAATCCTCAAAAGCCCTTCATGCGTTTCTGACTTTGTCAGGAGGAGTAACAAAGACTTTGACAAGAATGTGAATGTTGAGTTTCATATGTATATTTATGGATATTGTTATGCACATTATTTTCTTTTTTTCATTCTTATTGTGAGAACAAAGAATACTTTTATATTTCTATATTTGTTCCCTTCATTAGGACCTTAATAAATGAACTATTTCATGTCAGGGATTCCCCGAGACTTCTAAATAGCTTGTGCATGGTGCCTTAAGGAAAAACAGGCTGAGAACCACTGTATTAAGTTCTGGATTCTATTGCAGTTGATAGCTTTATCACAAGGGTTTTTATCATTTCTCCATAGACCTCAATAGAAATATTTTAGATTAAACCAGTGATAACTCTTGGGAACTACAATGTAATCTAGGCATAAATCAACCTCATTGTAACAGATTGTCATCCTGGGTCCATTTACCTTCTACTTCTGGGTGTTTCAGCAGAAGCATCAGGCCATAGCGTAGGGTCGTGCTGACAGTCTCTGTACCAGCACCGAACAGATCAAAAGTGGTATGGATAGCATTTTTAATGTGAAATTCACTCTGCGGCTCATCCTTCTCCTAAAACAGAAGTAGCGTTTTTTTATTTCCTTACTGATTTCAGTCAGTGATTGCATTCATTCCATAACTTTAATCCTTTGAATGCCAGGGGGTGTGAAATACAATATTAAAGAACAATTATCATATCTGAAAGCAGACTAAGTAAAAAGCTCCTATCAGTTGTGTCTGGAACCACAGGGTATATTGGGCCTGTAGGGCTTAGGTCAAGAGACTGAATTGTGAGACTTGAGTGTTGCAGTTCAGTTTCTACTGCAGGATAACTGATAGAGCTCCAGATGTGTCTTTTCAGGTACTATACTGCTTCCCCAACTGGTCTGCTAAAGCTTACCGTACAGCACCGATACATCAGCAGGTCTACTCTCAGGGATTAGTTCTCTGATACATCACTTTCTATGTGTCATCTGCCCTTTAAGTCTATCCCAAAGTGATTGCTTTCCGTGACCTCCTGTTTTTTTCATTGTATTGACTTCTCTTGGGACTCACACTTTCCACCTCAGTCTCGGAGCTCATGGAACATCCTTTGAAAATTCTCTGAAGTATGATTAATTCACCAAGGTAATGAACTAGTTAAATATGACCCAGTTGTCCAAAACATTTTGCACGTTTTAAATTGACATTGAAAGCTACCAATACCTTACCTCAGCCAAATTACTATTATATTATTAGCCTGAAAGAGATAATGTTAAAACAGAACATTATTTTAAATTATAAAGGTTTTAGTAAGTGGCTAATAGCAATTATTCTATGCTGATTCTTGCTATATGTGAGATATTTGTCATTTTTTGGAGACCTCTCTTGCCTTTAATTAAAATGTCTTCCCTGGTTTGCACTAAAATGAATCCATGTTTTAGTAGAACATCATTCTGAGTCACTCAAAAGGCTCTATAGACCAGTGTTTCTCAACGTTAGTCCTCGGGGCACACCAACAGTGCAGTTATCAGGTTGTTCCTGCTTAATCACAGATGAGCAATTAGTGGACCAGTGATTGTGATTGATTCACCTGTGATTTGGGAATGGAGGGGTGAACCATTTACCTGGATGGTGCAGTTTGGAGTGGTGTCAGGAGCTATATACAGTATATTTTTTTTCATGTTGGTTAAACTCCCTCCCTGATGCCAGAGCAGCATGATCCCTGCAATCCAGTGACAGAGGGGTTCACTGCAGGTGGTATGGAAATGGGAAAGGTGTTTGGACACATGAGGAATCAGCCAGAGGAATGGCAGGAAGTGGGTGGAGAGGAAACCTATTGTCTTCCCCTAATCCAGCGCAGGGAAAGCAAAACTGATCTTGGTCCGCTTTCCTTGGGCTTCCATAGTCTAATTTTAAAGTGGTTTCAGAGAATTTTTCAGCACTTCAAAAATGAGTCATTTTTTTTATTCTCACAGTTCGGAAAATAAATCTGTCCCTTGGTCATAATGGGATGGAGTATTCGCCAGCCAAAAATATCTGCAGAATCAAAAATACAGTGATTCAGCAAATATTTCCATCTAGAATGGAAAAAAGAAATGCAATACATAGGTGGTGGATTAAAAACTCATACTGATTTAAATCAGGCTTTTAACCCCTTAAATATTACAGAGGTCCCCATGCATTGCTTAGCAATGTGTTTCAGAGCTCCTTATCACTCAAGGGGGTTAGAGTCCCCTTCAAATCACTGGGATTGGTTTATTTTTATATCTCCCCTATGGTGAAACTGGTTGGTCCCAGATTTAATTCACATTTCTTGTGAACATACTGATGGGAGTCAGAATCCTGGTGCTGAATGTATCTATGTTATTACCGCTTGGGCCATTTATATCAATGTAAAAACTGCAATAAAAACCAACAATGGTTGCTTTTTATTTACCACCATCATCTTCCTACCTACCTACCACCATCATCTTACAACATACCAGCCACAATCATCTTCCTACATACCAGCCACCATCATCGTCCTATATACCCACCACCATCATCATCTTCTTTCATACCAGCCACCATCATCTTCCTACATACCCACAACCATCATCTTCTTATATACCAGCCAGTATCATCTTCCCACATACCCACCACCATCATCTTCCTACGTACCAGCCACCATCATCTTCCTATATACTCACACGATCATCTTCCTACATACCAGCCACCATCATCTATCTACATACCCACCACCATCATCTTCCTACATACCAGCCACAATCATCTTCCTACATACCAGCCACCATCATCGTCCTATATACCCACCACCATCATCATCTTCTTTCATACCAGCCACCATCATCTTCCTACATACCCACAACCATCATCTTCTTATATACCAGCCAGTATCATCTTCCCACATACCCACCACCATCATCTTCCTACGTACCAGCCACCATCATCTTCCTATATACTCACACGATCATCTTCCTACATACCAGCCACCATCATCTATCTACATACCCACCACCATCATCTTCCTACATACCAGCCACCATCATCTTCCTACAAACCTACCACAATCATCTTCCTACATACCCACCACCATCATCTTCCTACATACCAGCCACCATCATCTTCCTAAATACCCGCAACCATCATCTTCCTATCTACCAGCCACCATCATCTTCCCTCATACCCACCACTATCATCTTCCTACGTACCAGCCACCATCATCTATCTACATACCCACCACCATCTTCTTCCTACATACCAGCCACCATCATCTTCCTACAAACCCACCACCATCATCTTCCTACATACCAGCCAGCGTCATCTTCCTACGTACCCGTAACCATCATCTTCCTATATACCAGCCATCATCATCTTCCCACATACCCACCACCATCATCTTCCCACATACCAGCCACCATCATCTTCCTATATACCCACCACCATCATCTTCTTTCAAACCAGTCACCATCATCTTCCTACATACCCACAACCTATATACCACCAATTATCATCTTCCCACATACCCACCACCATCATCTTCCTATGTACCAGCCACCATCATCTTCCTATATACTCACACCATCATCTTCCTACATACCAGCCACCATTATCTATCTACATACAAGCCACCATTATCTTCCTACATACCCACCACTATAATCTTCCTACATACCAGCCACTATCATCTTACTACATACCTGCCATCATTGACTTATCACATCCACACCAACACCATATCATTACATACCAGCCACTATCATCTTCCTACTTACCCACCACCATGATCTTCCTACATACCAGCCACCATCATCTTCTTATATACCCACCACCATCATCTTCTTTCATACCAGCCACCATCATCTTCCTACATATCCACAACCATCATCTTCCTATATACCACCAATTATCATCTTCCCACATACCCACCACCATCATCTTCCTATATACTCACACCATCATCTTCCTACCTACCAGCCACCATCATCTATCTACATACAAACCACCATCATCTTCCTACATACCAGCCACTATCATCTTCCTACATACCAGCCACCATTATCTTCCTACATACCCATCACTATAATCTTCCTACATACCAGCCACTATCATCTTACTACATACCTGCCATCATTGGCTTATCACATCCACACCAACACCATATCCTTACATACCAGCCACTATCATCTTTCTAAATACCCACCACCACCATCTTCCTACATACCCACCACCATCATCTTCCTACATACCAGCCACCATCATCTTCCTACAAACCCACCACCTTCATCTTCCTACCTACTACCATCATCTTATTACATACACAACAACACCATATCCTTACATACCAGCCACTATCATATTTCTACATACCTGCCACCACCATCTTCCTACATACCAGCCACCTTCATCTTCCTACAAACCCACCACCTTCATCTTCCTACATACCTGCCACCATCATCTTACTACACACACACCAACATTATATCCTTACATACCAGCCTGTCACGGTTTGTTATGAAACACAACTTTATTGAAAAGTTTAATGGATACCCATGTGGGTAGCATACACATATAACATTTAATGTCAATACATAGTAGCAAGAGTAGTGGTATACGGAATGTAACACTGGCTCTACCGGCCTTGCCAATACCGGGTAAGGCAACCTTAGATGACACAGATGGAAAAGGTTCTATCGGCCTTACCAATATACCGGGCAAGGCAGCCTGGAGACTGGTACACGAATAGTAATAGGCTCTACTGGCCTTGCTAATATACCGGGCAAGGCAGCCTGGAGACTGGTACACGAATAGTAATAGGCTCTACCGACCTTGCCAATACCGGGTAAGGCAACCTTAAGTTGGTACAATGTGGAATAGGTTCTACCGGCCTTACCAACACTGGGCAAGGCAGCCTGGACTGGAACACAATCTCTACCGGTGCCGAGGAATACGCAGCAAGCAACCGGTTAATACTTGGAGCGAACCAGTACCCGCATACTGGAGGAACAACAAGTCTACCGGTGCTGTCTAGGACTGAACAGCAATCGGTTATGCATGGAGCGAACCAGTACCCGCCTACTGGAGGGACAAAGACTCTCCCGGAGCTGTCTAGGACTGAACAGCAACCGGCTATGCATGGAGAGAACCAGTACCCGCGTACTGGAGGTACCCAACCACCACCAGTGCTGTCAGATGATAATAAGCAGCCGGTTATACATGGAGCGAACAAGTACCCGCGCACTGGAGTTACTTAGAACACCACCGGTGCTGTCAGATGATAGTAAGCAGCCGTTTATACATGGAGCGAACCAGTACCCGCGTACTGGAGAAACCTAGAACTCTACTGGTGCAACAGCAGCCGGTTGTATGTGGAGCGAACCAGTACCCACGTACTGGAGAAACCTCGAACACCACCGGTGCTGTCAGATGATAGTAATCAGCCGGTAATACATGGAGCGAACCAGTACCCACGTACTGGGGAAACCTAGAACTCTACTGGTGCGACAGCAGCCGGTTGTATGTGGAGCAAACCAGTACCCGCATACTGGAGATACCCAATCACCACCGGTGCTGACAGATGACAAAGCGCAGCTGGTTATACACAGAATGAACCAGTACCCGTGTACTGGAGTAACCTAGAACTCTACCGGTGCCACAGCAGCCGGTTAACATGGAGCAAACCAGTACCCGTGTACTGGAGTAATCCCAGAACTCTACCGGTGCAACAGCAGCCGGTTGTATGTGGAGCGAACCAGTACCCACGTACTGGAGAGTGGAACACAAGTGAATGAAAATGTCGCCAGGGCGACTGGAGGAGAGGGGCACACTGCAGGTGATCCAGGAACAGGAACACAGCCCTAGAAAGACAGGAAACAGATCTGCAGGCAGTCAACTGGATCAGGAACGGCAGCAGGAAACAGCAGTAGAGACAGCAACCCCAACCGGATCAGGAACGGATGCTGGAACCTGGGAAGCTAGTGAACAGGAACCTAGGCGATCACTGACGAGCAGGAACAGAGAAATGGCCCAGGAAGCTCAGGAATCCAATGCAAGTACAGGTAGCATAGAGACAACACGAAAGGGCAACCAAAGGGTGCCCAAGCTCAGTTTAAATAGGCAACACAGGGCGGGCTGAAGGCAGGCAGCCAATGGAGTGCCCACTACAGGTAACTGACAAGGAAATGCAGCAATCACGGGCACCGTGATACAGCCACTATCATCTTACTAAATAGAAGCCACCATTATCTTCCTACACACCCACTAACTTCATCTTCCCACATACCTGCCGCCATCATCTTCCTACATACCTGCCACCATCGTCTTATTACATCCACACCAACACCATATCCTTACATACCAGCCACTACCATCTTCCTACATACCTGCCACCATCGTCTTATTACATCCACACCAACACCATATCCTTACATACCTGCCACTTTAATATTTCTACATACCCACCACCACCATCTTCCTACATACTCACCACCATCATATTAGTACATACCAGACACTATCATCTTCCTACACAGCCGCCACCATCATCTTTCCATATACTTGCCACTATCATATTCCAACATACCACCCACCATCATCTTCCTACATACAATGATCTTCCCACATAGAAAGCACCATCTTCCTACATCCAGCCGCCATTAATTTCCTACATACCAGCCACCATCATCTTCCTACAAATCCACCACCATCATATTCCTAAATACCACCCAGTAACATCTTCCTCCACACCAGCTACCATCATTTTCCCACATGCCTTCCACCATCATCTTCCTGCATACCAGTCACCATTATCTTCCAACATACCAGCCACCATCATCTTCCAACATACCCACCACTATCATCTTCCTACATACCATCATCTTCCCACATTCCAGAGGTTCACTACTGAAATGTTGCCATTTACTGGACGACCGTCGATATGTTGAATTAAAAATATTGAAAAAATCGAAACAGCAATATCAGTATGTCGAGTCAATCAATAGATCGACATTCTGATGTTTCTTGCTTAATGTTGAGATTGTTGAGCAAAATCACACTGTGGGGGGGGGTGGGGTGGTACAGGGACCAGTATATAAAGGTGTAAATAAATAAAATACTAGTAAAACAAGTAAGATACATTGTATCTGGTCACCCTGGTAGTCCAAGTGAGCCCATTCAGGTTAGACCCTTTTCTCCTTAAATACACCAGGAAGGTGTCTCTGGATAACCTGAAGCGTGTGTGTGATTCACATACCGCCTGGGGGTCTAAACCCATTGACCTTAAAGTAGGACTTATTCCAGCGGTCAATCTGGAAGAGGATACCAGGGATTCCAACCTCATGAGGACACAGCAACAAGACTACAAGGGGGCATAGGGACACCGAGATGCTCTTTACTCTTTAGGGTGCTGTAAGTGCATTTATATTTCCTTGTGCAGTTATCAACTATTAAACATATTAAATTTAGTTATGTTCCTTTTTATATGTTTTGTGTGATTTGGAAGCCAGTTTGCTTCTTCTCTGAGCGCAGTCAAGCCTTCTTTTTTCTCTCCACTTCCCATATACCTGACACTATCATCTTCCTACATACCAGCCATTATCATCTTCCTACAGCCCATCATCTTCCTACATACAGCCACCATCATCTACCCTCCACCATAATTTTTCTACATACCAGCCACCATCATCTTCCTACATACCCAACACATCATCTTCCTACATACCGGCCACCATCATCTTCCTATATGCCCACCACCTCCTCTGGATCTAAATCCGTATCAAGACATGTGGTGGACTCACCTGCTCCATCTTTATGAGGAAGCAGTCGATAAAGTCTCGGGGAGAGCTGGGATCCAGAGTCTCCTGGTGCCTCTTGATTCTCTCAATAATAAATGAGTGTGCACCCTCGAGGGAATTGGAAAGCATATTGTGCACACCCGGTAACTTGCTCATGACTTTTGGGAACATGTTGTACAGCTGCAAGAGATCAAATGTAGGAAGAGAATGTTGGTCATTACAGTCTGATAATTACTAAACACTTCATAAAATGTTAAATAGGCTCATGCACTCTGCCTGCTTTAGTTTGAAACTGTCATCAGCTGTCATGTATTCCTCCATGATCATGACATCCAGGACTGATTAAAGATGTTGAACCAAGGATCAAGAGCAAAATTCATTGGGACCATTAGGTTTTCCTGTCCAGAAGATGTTAAGTAGGGATATATATATATGTCATTTCTCCTTTAGTGATACTATTGTATAATACTGAAAATACACATTTAATGGTTTATGCTGCTTAATAAAACCAGGGCACTCCCACTGCTCAGAACTGTTCTAGTAAAAAGTTATTGCAGCTCAAACTTACATTTTAGGAAGCAGCACTTGTATGGCCTGACATTTTCTGGTGATGCTGTTGCAGTGTATGAACAGTTCTGATCAGTGACTATATCCATTCATAGGCTTCTGTAACAACACCACTGTAACATTTCAGTCCACTGTGGTACTGCACCCAAAAACTGACATTTGAGCTGCAATGTCTTTTGAAGAAAACATCTCATCAGTGTGTAGGAGACCTTTCAAGCAAGGAATGTTGGAAATAAGTCAGTGTCATATTGATACAAAGTCACATGTTCAACAAATGAGTTTCTCTGTTGGTTCCATAATTACCAACCTGTCCCAAAAAACAACTTGTATATCTGAAGGTTTGATGTAAGAATCCTAAAAGCTGCAGGAACTCCTTGTCTTCATACTCAAAACGCTTTCCAAAAACCACCGAGCAGATAACATTCGCAACAGCTTTGCTAATATAATATGTGGGATCAACAGGCTGACCTGGAGGTGGAGAAGGCACCATTATTATCTGGTGGACTTAGCAACTAAAAGAACATCAAACCATACACATTTCTATACTAAAGGAACACTAGCACATCTTATTTATAATCCCCAACATACCTAGGGCACACCTTGGATATCCAGATTAAGGTATTTAGAGGTTTATTAGTAGGAGGTACCAGTGAGGTATCCAACACTTTGCAACACAACTTTTTGATGAAAATCTGTACATAAAAGGGATTTTCTTGCTGAGTAAAACAAAGCATTACAAAGGCTTGTGTTAGACACGCATCTGGTACACATGCACTTACATTTTTTTTCTTTAAAGGGATAGTAATACTTCGTTTTAACTTTATTTTATTTTCTAGGCATTAAAAAAACATGAAGAATGATATAAGTCTTATCTCTCAAACCTTTATGGTTTATGAGATATTCACAAGCAAAGTTTCCCCTCCCCGCCCCTTTTACCTAGTGTAAGCCATCTCTTCTCAGATGTGAATCTGGTTGTATGACTGGACAGATAACAGAAAGGGACACTCTTCTTTGTATTAAAACAATGAAAGCCCTTCCCCCCCTTGACAAGTTTTTCAGCTTTTTCCCTTATCTTAACTGAAGATTGTCCCTCTCTGCAGTCTACCTGGGCACCTCCCTTCTGATCTAGTTGAACAGGGGTGGGATACTTTGTTTGTGAATATCTCTTAAACCATAAAGGTTTGAGAGATAAGACTTATATCATTCTTCGTGTTTTTTTAATGCCTACAAAATAAAATAAAGTTAAAACGAAGTATTACTATCCCTTTAATTCAGACCTCATTGGGAGAGATCGTACAGAGGAGAATGAATCACTTGCCGTAACAAAACCCTAACTACTCGGTCGAGTGAGCATGATAGGACAAAGACGTCCATGTTACTGTTGACATTATCAATGTCACCAGTTATGTGGGTGACTTTTCTTGATCCTGCTCACTCAACTCAGAAATTTGAATTGCATGGGGGCATGGAAGTGACTCTCTCCTGTATGACAATGACAGCAACTACTGTTTCTGCAGCTTTATCAACTGTGTGATCAAAAGCTGGTCCTAATGACCCTGCAACTTTAATTTTAATTAAAGTTCAGGTGGGTGGAAAGAGTGTCCAGACAGGCACTAGTTAACATGTGTGGAATATGTTTTTCCATATGTGCTTCTCACTGTAGGGTATTCTAAATGCATCTCCTTTACATTTAGAAACCAAAAAAATGTTACTAGCCACCAAACGCATTTTGTTTACCTGCAAATTGTATTTAAATTCAGAGCATGCTGGCAAATGATAGAGACTAGTGATGAGCGAGCATGCTCGGCCGAAGCTCGGTTCGGCTCGAGCATCGCTGTGCTCGGCACATGGCGGTACTCGTACGAGTACCGCATGTGCTCGCCCGCCATGTTTGGGTCTCCTCCCCGCACGTTTCGCGGCTGCTGCGCAGCCAATAAACGTGCAGGGAGGCTCTGACATCAGTGTAATGCCAGCAGCCATGTTGGCTGCTGGCATTACACTGATTGGCCAGCCAGAACCCATGATCGGGTGCTGTATAGCACCTGACCAGCGAGTTCGGCTCAGTCTTAGCCAGGGAGAGATGAGGATAGGAAGGGAAAGTCAGTGTAGGGAGAAGAAAAGCGATTTTGAAAAAAAAAAAGACCCAAAAGTCCTTTTTATGACTACTGTGTGTGGGGACAGCAGTTTATTTTGTTTGGGGGGGCAGAGATATAAAAAAAAAACATCACATATTCCGTTCACTGTGCCTAGCCGCAGATTAGCAGCACATTCTGTTTAGTGTGCAAAGTTGCAGATTAGCAGCACATTCTGGTTAGTGTGCAAAGTTGCAGATTAGCAGCACATTCTTTTTAGTGTGCAAAGTTGCAGATTAGCAGCACATTCTGTTTAGTGTGCAAAGTTGCAGATTAGCAGCACATTCTGTTCAGTGTGCAAAGTTGCAGATTAGCAGCACATTCTTTTTAGTGTGCAAAGTTTCAGATTAGCAGCACATTCTGTTTAGTGTGCAAAGTTTCAGATTAGCAGAACATTCTGTTTAGTGTGCAAAGTGTAAAATATCAAAGTCACATATTCCATTCACTGTGCCGAGCCGCAGATAAGCAGCACATTCTGTTTAGTGTGCAAAGTTTCAGATTAGCAGAACATTCTGTTTAGTGTGCAAAGTGTAAAATATCAAAGTCACATATTCCATTCACTGTGTCTAACCGCAGATAAGAAGCACATTCTGTTTAGTGTGCAAAGTTTCAGATTAGCAGAACATTCTGTTTAGTGTGCAAAGTGTAAAATATCAAAGTCACATATTCCATTCACTGTGTCTAACCGCAGATAAGAAGCACATTCTGTTTAGTGTGCAAAGTTTCAGATTAGCAGAACATTCTGTTTAGTGTGCAAAGTGTAAAATATCAAAGTCACATATTCCATTCACTGTGTCTAACCGCAGATAAGAAGCACATTCTGTTTAGTGTGCAAAGTTGCATATTAGGAGAACATTCTGTTTACTGTGCAAAGTGTAAAATATCAAAGTCACATATTCCATTCACTGTGTCTAACCGCAGATAAGAAGCACATTCTGTTTAGTGTGCAAAGTTGCATATTAGGAGAACATTCTGTTTACTGTGCAAAGTGTAAAATATCAAAGTCACATATTCCATTCACTGTGCCGAGCCGCAGCTAAGCAGCACATTCTGTTTAGTGTGCAAAGTTGCATATTAGGAGAACATTCTGTTTACTGTGCAAAGTGTAAAATATCAAAGTCACATATTCCATTCACTGTGCCGAGCCGCAGATAAGCAGCACATTCTGTTTAGTGTGCAAATTGCATATTAGGAGAACATTCTGTTTACTGTGCAAAGTGTAAAATATCAAAGTCACATATTCCATTCACTGTGTCTAACCGCAGATAAGAAGCACATTCTGTTTAGTGTGCAAAGTTTCAGATTAGCAGAACATTCTGTTTAGTGTGCAAAGTGTAAAATATCAACGTCACATATTCCATTCACTGTGTCTAACCGCAGATAAGAAGCACATTCTGTTTAGTGTGCAAAGTTTCAGATTAGCAGAACATTCTGTTTAGTGTGCAAAGTGTAAAATATCAAAGTCACATATTCCATTCACTGTGTCTAACCGCAGATAAGAAGCACATTCTGTTTAGTGTGCAAAGTTGCATATTAGGAGAACATTCTGTTTACTGTGCAAAGTGTAAAATATCAAAGTCACATATTCCATTCACTGTGTCTAACCGCAGATAAGAAGAATATTCTGTTTAGTGTGCAAAGTTGCAGATTAGCAGAACATTCTGTTTAGTGTGCAAAGTGTAAAATATCAAAGTCACATATTCCATTCACTGTGCCGAGCCGCAGATAAGCAGCACATTCTGTTTAGTGTGCAAAGTTGCAGATTTGCAGCACATATTCCGTGTAATATGAAGAAGGCGGGTAAAAAGGGACGGGGAAGTGGACGTGATCCTGATAGTTCAGGGCGCGGGTCAGGACGTGTAGAAACTGTGTCTGGTGCCAGAGCACAAGAAAGAAAGACATCCACCATACCTAGCTTCATGTCTCAGTTTACAGGGCGTCACAGGACATCACTCTCGAGGTCAGACCACTGCGAACAGGTGGTCGGTTGGATTTCAGCTGATACTGCTTCCAGTCGGTTAAGCACCACCCTGTCTTCCACCAAGTCCACTCTCAGTAGCCAAGAGTCTGGTCAACATAATCCTCACCCTGATCATCCTTCCTCCCACCATATAGGGTCTGGTCAAAGAAGTGATCCCACACTGGGATATAGAGAGGAGCTCGTCTCATCACCAATCCTTAATTTGAACCTCTCTCCAAGCACGCTTGCAGAGGAACATGACATCTTGTGCCCTGATTCACAACCTCTAGAGGGTACCCAATCACAAGAAGATGGCAGAGGCATTTAAGGTCAAAGGAAGTGGATGATGATGATGATGAGACACAGTTGCCATTAAATCAACCACTATTACTGTCTCAAGACCTTGATGAGGAGGATGATATACAGTTGTCAATGACTGAGTATGTGGTGGGATCAAGACATGAGGAGGATGATCAGAGTGAGGAAGTGGAGGAGGACTTGGTGGACGATGAGGTAACTGACCCCACCTGGGAAGGTGGAGAGCCGAGCGATGACAGCAGTCCTGAGGGTGAGCCATCTGCAGCACCGCAACAGGCTGGAAGAGGCAGTGGTGTGGCTACAGAAAGAAGGCGGACCGCACCAAACCGGCCCGCAAATGTTCCACGGAGCACCCCCTTGCGTAAATCTCCCTTGCCAAGGGGTAGGTGTTCCACGGTATGGCGTTTTTTTAAGGAAAGTGCGGACGACAAAAGAATTGTAGTTTGCAACCTGTGCCACACCAGAATGAGCCGAGGCATGAACACTAGAAACCTCACCACCACCAGCATGATCCGACACATGGCATCCAAGCACCGTAATAAGTGGGAGGAACGCCCGGATCGCCAATCTGTGTCTGCAGGCCACACCACTGCCTCCTCTTCCCCTGTTTTCGGTGCCGGCCAATTGCCTGTCGAAGGCGCAGGCCCGCATACCTCCCGCCCTGCACCTGTACCATCTGAAGCACCATCAGCGACCACATCCACTTCCCTGTCCCAGCGCAGCGTCCAAATGTCGTTACCCCAGGCATTTGAGCGCAAGCGAAAATACCCAGCCACCCACCCACAGGCCATAGCACTAACCTCACACCTTTCCAAATTACTGGCCATCGAAATGCTGCCATTTAGGCTTGTGGAGACTGAGTCCTTCCGCAGCCTGATGGCAGCAGCTGTCCCTCGGTACGCAGTCCCCAGCCGCCACTACTTTTCCCGGTGTGCCGTCCCCGCCTTACACCACCATGTGTCCCGTAACATCACCCGTGCCCTGACCAACGCAGTTACTGGGAAGGTCCACTTAACGACTGACACATGGACAAGTGCTTGTGGCCAGGGACGCTACATTTCCCTGACGGCACACTGGGTGAATGTCGTGGAGGCTGGGAGCGACTCGGACCCTGGGATGGCACAGGTGCTACCCACGCCGAGGATTGCGGGCCCTACCTCCATCAGGGTTTCCGCCAGCACCTACGTTATTGGCTCCTCCTCCTCCGTTTCCACCTCCGAATTCTCTGCGCGCAGCGCCACTCACCCATCAGCCGGTAGCTGGAAGCAGTGTAGCACTGCAGTGGGGAAGCGTCAACAGGCCGTGCTGAAGCTGATCTGCCTTGGGGACAAACAGCACACGGCCTCAGAGCTGTTGCAGGGGATTAGTCACCAGACCGAGCAGTGGCTCTCGCCACTCAACCTGCAACCAGGCATTGTTGTGTGTGATAATGGGCGTAACTTGGTGGCGGCTTTGGAGCTCGGCAAGCTCACACACGTACCATGCCTAGCGCATGTATTTAATTTAGTGGTTCAGCGATTTCAAAAAACCTACCCCAATTTGCATGATCTCTTGACCAAGGTGCGCCGCGTGTGTGCACATTTCCGTAAGTCATCTACAGCTTCAGCCGGCCTGTTGAAGCTGCAGCAGCGCTTACAATTGCCAGCTCACCGGCTGCTGTGTGACGTGAGCACGCGCTGGAACTCCACCTTCCACATGTTGGCCCGGCTTTGTGAGCAGCAGAGGGCAGTAGTGGAGTACCAGCTGTTACACGGTCGTCGCCTCTCCGTTCAACTTCCTGTAATCAGAAGTGAGGAGTGGGAATGGATGTCAGACCTCTGTGAGGTTTTACGCAATTTTGAGGAATCGACACAGATGGTGAGCGGCGATAACGCTATTATCAGTGTAACCATCCCACTTCTGTGTCTACTGAAACGCTCGCTGCTCACAATTAAAACCGACGCTTTGCATGTGGAAGAGGTGGAAATGGGGGAGGAAGAGCTTACACAAGGTGATAGCCAGAGCACCCTCACTTCGTCTTCTCAGCGACAATTGGAGGAGGCGGAGGAGGAGGAGGAGGAAGACACGGTTGCCTCTGCTACAGAGGGTAGCCATGGAACTTTAGTTCCATCTCTTCAGCGTGGGTGGGCAGAAGAGGAGGAAGAGGATGAGGAGATTGAGAGTCATCCTCCTGGTGAGGACAGCAAAATCTTGCCTGTTGGTACTCTGGCACACATGGCTGACTTTATGTGAGGCTGCCTTTCCCGTGACCCACGCATTACACGCATTTTAGACAACACGGATTACTGGGTGTTCACCCTTCTGGACCCCCGCTACAAAGAGAATTTCTCATCTCTCATTCCTCCGGTGGAGAGGACAAGCAAAATGGTGCAATACCAGAAGGTTCTTGTTGAAAAATTGCTCCAAAATTTTCCATCTGACAACGCTGGCGGCAGAGTACGTGCTACCTTGGCCAACCGAGAAGGGGAGAAAAGGGGAGCACACAGCAGTTCCGACAAAGGCAGGGCAACACTCTCCAAGGCGTGGGACACCTTCATGACACCCCGCCAGCACCCTCACCCTGATGCGCAGCCTAGTGTCACAAGGAGGGAAAAGTTTTGGAAGATGGTGAAGGAGTACGTAGCAGACCGTGTCAGCGTCCTCAATGATCCCTCTGTGCCTTACAACTACTGGGTGTCCAAGCTAGACACGTGGTATGAACTGGCACTCTACGCCTTGGAGGTGCTGGCCTGCCCTGCCGCCAGCGTTCTGTCTGAGCGGGTATTTAGTGCTGCTGGTGGCATCATAACAGATAAGCGTATCCGCCTTTCCACCGAAAATGCTGATAGGTTGACACTTATAAAAATGAACAAGGCCTGGATTTCCCCTGACTTCTCCACTCCACTGGAGGAAAGCCCCGGGGGAACATAAAGTCACTTTATATATGTTATTTACAATGATGGGAATACTCTGTATTCCCATTCACCCCTTCCACCCAAAAAACGGGTATATGGTTGACTCTCTTCCATATGCCCAGTGATATAATTTTTAAATAGGGCCAGCTCACCAGCGGGCCCAGTGATATAATTTTTATATAGGGCCAGCTCACCAGCGGGCCCTGTGATATAATTTTTATATAGGGCCAGCTCACCAGCGGGCGCAGTTTGACAATTTTTGTATAGGTCAGCTCACCAGCGGGCCTTCTCATATAATGTTTTATTGGGTCAGCTCTCTAGCGGGCCCTCTCATATAACGTTTTATAGCGTCAGCTCACTAGCGGGCCTTCGCATATAATGTTTAGGATGGTCAGCTCCGCAGCAGACCCTCACCCATAATGTTTTAGATGGTCGGCTCAGCGCACGTTTCCCTCTTAATCATGGCCCCAGTTCAGAAAAATCGAGGAAATTTTTGGGAGAATTTGCCTTTGCGCACGTTTCCCTCTTGATCATGGCCTCAGTTCAGAAAAATCAAGGAAATTTTTGGGAGAATTTGCCTCTGCGCACGTTTCCCTCTTAATCATGGCCTCAGTTCAGAAAAATCGAGGACATTTTTGGGAGAATTTGCCTCTGCGCACGTTTCCCTCTTAATCATGGCCCCAGTTCCGAAAAATCGATGACATTTTTTGCAGAATTTGCAGGTGATATACAAGTAAATATACAGCAAATACTGTTTGGTAACAATTTTTCGCCTAAAGTCGTTTTTATCTTCCTTTTTGTGTGTTTTACGGTCAGTCTGTAAAAATGGCGTACTACGGGCGAAACATCGTTCCCAGCAGCGACGTTGGAGTCCAAGATGCATCCAGACATCCTCCCTATGCTGTCCCTGAACCATTTCTGTGGTGTTTCCATCATTTTCTGCCCTTTTCCTATGGACCAGGCACCCTCCCCTCATCAGAGCAGGGGGTGCCTGGTGTAATGCTCGAGTCCTCCCATTGACTTCAATGGGGCTCGGGTGCTCGGCCGAGCACTCGAGCCTCCGGGGGCGCTCGGTCAGAGCACCCGAACACCCGAGCATTGGGGTGCTCGATCATCACTAATAGAGTCCTTAATATTTGTACAAGGACCTCCTGACCTTAAACCACAACCAGTCTGTGATAATTTTACAGCCAGTGCTAACTTCTGGTAGCCTAGTGCATAAGCACTGACTTGCATGGAGGATATTTACTCCAGAGACTTTCAGATCAATTTTCTCACCATCAAACTTTGCACATCTAAGAGAAAAAATGGCTACCTCCACAACTAGCTAATACAGTGGCAGGTAAGTGAGAGCAATCTGAAATTTTTCATATCTCTTGGAAAAATGTGTAAGTACTGCGGTACAAGTAAATGTACACTAATCTATGTTGTTTTACGGTGTTACTTCCCCTTTAAGGACCAGAGGGGTGCACAGTGCAATCAGTCCTGGATATGACACTAAGATTCGGGCACTAAAATATCAACAAGATATGTTGAAGTGGGTTGAAGCAAGGTTTAAGGCTGTGACATGAGAATCTTGTGTTTTAATACAGGTGAGATTCTCATGTAGTGACATGGTCAGTACTCTGCATTACTGGAGGACCGCACGGGAGCTCCATATAGAGAGGTCTGTGTAGAAGGTGGTACAGACCTCTCCTGTCACACTGCCGGACCACCAGGGATGATGAGGCCCCCTCTTCCTAGGCCAGGTAGGAGGTGGACAGTGGTGGCACATAGTTGGAAGTGGACAGTGGTGGCACATACTTGGAGGTGGACAGTGGGGGTGCATACTTGGCATATGTGGAGGTGGACAGTGGGAGCAAATACGTGGAGGTGGACAGTGGGGGTGCATACTTCAAGGTGGACAGTGGGACGTATACTTGGAGGTGGACAGTGGGGGTGCATACTTGGCATATGTGAAGGTGGGCAGTGGGGGTCGTACTTGGAGGTGGACAGTGGGGGTGCATACTTGGCATATGTGGAGGTGGACAGTGGGGGGCAAATACGTGGAGGTGGACAGTGGGGGTGCATACTTCAAGGTGGACAGTGGGGCTCATACTTGGAGGTGGACAGTGGGGGTGCATACTTCAAGATGGACAGTGAGGCGCATACTTGGAGGTGGACAGTGGGGGCAAATACTTGGAGGTGGACAGTGGGGGTGCATACTTGGCATAAGTGAAGGTGGGTAGTGGGGGTGCATACTTGGCATAAGTGAAGGTGGGTAGTGGGGGTGCATACTTGGAGGTGGACAGTGGGGGTGCATACTTGGCATAAGTGAAGGTGGGTAGTGGGGGTGCATACTTGGAGGTGGACAGTGGTGGCACATACTTGGCATACATCAAGGTGGACAGTGGGGGAACATACTTGGAGGTGGATAGTGGGAGCACATACTTAGAGGTGGGTAGTGGGGGCACATACTTGGCATACGTGGAGGTGGACAGTGGGGGGCAGATGCGTGAAGATGGACAGTGGGATGGCGCATACTTGGAGGTGGACAGTGGGAGCACATTCATGGAGGTGGACAGTGGGGTTAATGTGGTCCAGGGGCCCCATGTCAAATATTGCACCAGGGCCCAGTGGCTTCTAGTTACGCCTCCGGGCATGTTTCATTCACCGTTTCGTTGCTCACACAAAAGTGTGTAACATTTTCAAAGGATTCCCCTGTGTATCATGTCCAGGAAGACAGAAATGACAATAACTAGCAGGACAACAGGACCTCAAACTCTGCTGGTGGCACATGGTCATTTTCACCCTTTATGGACCAGTGGCTGCAATGCTTTTCTTCGTAATGTGTTTTGCTCTCTCTGTTCCTTAAAGGGTTAAGTAGGCTCATGCTCTCTGGTTACTTAAATTTGCCTACATGGATGTTACATTCAGGGATAATTGGCACAAGGCCAAATTCATATGGGGCATTGGACTTTTCTGGCCATAGTAAGTTTAAGTGGGGGTTAATATTAGGTGATTTTAGTTCTCATTTAAGGCAGATGCACGTGGCCAGTGTAGGAACCATGGTATGATGACTTTAGGTTCTATCTGTAATGTTACTGGTGACTGTTCACTTATAGGAAGATAAACAGACTCACTTTTTGTTTTTCTGAATTCCTCTGTAAGGAACTGGGCCTCTTCTTGGATCCTCTCTTCGATGCTTCTCTTCCCCATCCCAAAATTTCTCAATGTTATCACAGAGAAACGTCGCATTTGTCTCCAGCATTCCCCATTACTGCCAACAACCCCTAAAACAAAAAATGATTAGCATTAAATATGTAGACCCTTCTCAGGATATAGGACATGGAGTCTGTCCCTCCCACTGCAGGGTGACACAGACAGAAGTGAGCTATTGGACATGGAGTCTGTCCCTCCCACTGCAGGGTGACACAGACAGAAGGGAGCTATGGGACATGGAGTCTGTCACTCCTACTGCAGGGTGACAAACACAGAAAAGAGTTATTGGACATGGAGTCAGTCCCTCCCACTGAAGGGTGACAGACAGAGGGGAGTTATGGGACATGGGGGATGCTCTGTGGGGCTGTAAGGGACCAAGATGGCAAAATGGTGGCACATTTATGTCAGTTGTGTATTGTCAGTATGCACTGAGATGTCCTCATCAACATTTCCCTGTGAATCTGCCACAATCAGTCTCCATTAATCTTCCATGTCTTCGACAAGTTTACAATTTTGCTCTTATTTAACAATTACTTATTTGCCAATGGATATGTGGTTAATGAGCCACTGTTATATTCATGTGGGTGTATTTATATGTTATTGTAGTGCATCGCCACGTTCACTAAGCCGCTGCTGTCAAAGTTCACAGTCCCAACACCTCCAATCTGATTTTGGTGATTTTTGGATCTCTCTGCAGTTCTTTGTGGAGCCAGAGGATAACTTTCTGTCTTTTCTCTTGTGAATAGAGACAACAGTTGCCCTCCCTTTACCCAGTCAGTGCAATAGGGACATGTATTGCACACCCATGTGGAAGTGAAAGGGTTAAGATTATCTCTAAGAAAAAATAAATACAGTACTCATTGGTTCTCAAAATTTGCTACATATAACCAACAAATAGGTGAAATAAAAACACAGCAATAATGATCTGATAATAATTAGTTCTCTCTAGATCCCTGCCACCTTCATCTTTCCTGGTGAAGACGTGGAAGGTGTCAGAGAGCTGGAGAGAGACCCTGTCATGTTCGTTCCTGTTTTTCTGGGTTTATGGCATTCTTTGTCTGGTCTTTTGTATTGCTTCTGATATGTTTTCCCCACCCTGTTGTATGATGCTCTTGTTGAACCTTTATCAAGCACCCAGCACCTTGTGTCAGCTCATAATCAAAGTGTTCCTATTATGACCTGAGTTCTAGTCTTGTTCTGAATGATTCCAGTGTATTAACCTGGCTTTTCCTGACGTCCCCTTCGTTATCTGATTTGGCTCTGTGTTCATGTTCTCCGTATTTGACCTTGGCTCCATTCTCTTGACGCTTCTTCCTGCTCCTTGTGTGCCTCCTTTGTCTGACTGGATTCTGACCCTTGCTTGTTCTCTTCGTCTCATCCCTGGTACTGTGTATGCCCGTTTGTTGCTGACTTGGATTGTCGACCGTTCTCCCTCAGACTCTGGGGGCTTCTCCTGGCCCTTCTGAAGAGTTCAACTTCCTCAACTTGTAGTTGATCCCATCACCCCTCATATGTCTGTTGAGTCTCATTACATTGACCCCAAGTCAAGTCCTACTTTCTGATCCTGGTTCCTGGTCTCTCCTGCTCCTGTGTTCAACAGAGACAACTATACTGTTGGAAGGTTTCTGCTCTCTCAGAGAGGGTAGTCTTTTAAAAGGTCGTGTTTTAAATATCGTGCAGCTGCACACCGCATTAAACATGTCACATGGATGAAAAGGGCAACATGAGAATCTCGCCCTTCATATAAGAGCGAGAGAATCTTATGTTGCCTCATTAAAAGCCGCATTGCACGCATACCTGAATCTGTATTTAAATCCTCTTTCATACAGTTCATCTAATGAAACAATGTTTCAAGACTCACCGATTTCTGAGACACAGGGGTATTATACAACTGGTTCACCATGGGGGTACATGGGTCACCCCAGTAGGAACTTTTTTTGGGAGCTGACATCGTGACCCTTCATTACAAGGGACTTGTAGACGACTCATGGACTGGCTGTGATCTCCTCATACATGATTTTATTTTTTTGTGTGGCCTCACAAGGTTAAGCTACACATCAAACAAAGGAGTAAAAATCCTAGATATGTTTGTTCGATACATAGCTTAACCCTTTGAGTGCCACACAAAAAAAATTCAGTTATGCACCAGGAGTTCACAGGCAGTCCATGAGTCATCTTCAAGTCCCTTGTAATGAAGGATCATGATGTCAGCTCCCAGAAAGATCCCTACTGAGGTGACCCATGTAAATCCATGGTGAACCAACTGTATAATACCCCTGTGTCTCAGATATTGGTGAGTCTTGAAACATTGTTTCAATAGATGAACTGTATAAAGTGGGATTTAAAGCCAGATTCAGGTATGTGTGCAATGCGGCTTTTAAGGAGGCGACATGAGAATCTTGTGCTTATATGCAGGGCGAGATTCTCATGTCACCCCTTTCATCAAGGCAACATGTCTGATGTGGTGTACAGCTGAACGAAATTTAAAATGTGACCTTTTAAAAGTGAACCCTCAATGAGTAACTGCTGTATCTAGTGTTTTCATCCAGCTCTCTGACTTTGTGGCTAGCATCTTTAATTCGGCCTAGGCCACAGCAAGGCTTCCCTAGCACAACAACCACCAGACAGAAATGCTTCACAGACAGCATACTCTACTTGTTCACTGAGGCCTACTCTGGTGTAGATCTTGTATTGTTGTCTATTGTTCTATTTGTACATATTAATAGCAGTCTGTTTCCTCTTTGTGGAGATTTCCCTCTGCAAAGTAATATCCAGGCAGCTTACATTGGGTACTTCCAAGTCAGATCATCACAGACCCGAGATGGAGACCTGTGGATTGACAAATGCAATCATCTTACATACACTGATTGAAATGCATTGCAAGCCTTAACAGAGAGGCTGGATAGCATGGGAGGATAATTATGAATAAGGGTGGGGGAAAAGTGTGAAAAATTTCCCGCAAAAATGTTTGCCTTTCTGCCTATGCAAAAATTTCCTCCTTTTTGCCTATTTTAACAAATTTTCTGCCTATGATAACACATTTTCTGCTTATGTTAACATATTTTCTACCTATTTTAACACATTTTTTTGCCTATATTTCCTGTAGGTACTACATTTCTCACTGTAATATTACTTCTTCTGAGGGCTGAAATTTAGAAATAAGTGGCTGAAAGTCAAAGTTGTGAGTCCTACAGCAAAATATGGCTTGAAAATTAGTTAGCATACAGAATGAATTTGTTCTTTGCCCACAACACTTTCTTTCTTAAGTGACACTGGCACATATTCATGATGATATCAAGTAATAAAAAAAATAAAGTACAACCTACAATGTGGCAGATATGTATTGTGGTGGTGGTGGGGGGGGACTGACATGACGTGATTTGTGTATGTATTTTTACCATTGTCATACTCTATCCTCCTTCTCAGATTATTGACACACATTACTTATCGGTCATAGCAGTTGTTCCATCTGTCCTCCACCTCCTAATTTGTGCTGCTGTTAATATATTTGTCCTGGCTTTGTCTGTCATGTGTGGTTTCTGCTACTACTACTACTTCTACTGGAGCTAGATGTTGATGTAATTCTACTGCCACTACTACTAGGTGTCAAAGGTGCAGCACTTACAGCAGCAGCACCAGAGGTACTAGTCATATCTAACACTGTTGTGGTTAACCTGTGTTGCTGTTGCTGGGTTCTCAAAACAGGTGTGTGTGGCTGAGTGGGACTTGGACTTTGAAGAGGTGATGATGTCAATGATGACTGATCTGTGCTTGTCCAGGGTCAGACTTTCCAATGACTTTCTCAAACACTTTATAGACAGACACAGTGCTTCTTAAAAGTAGTGGAATATTCAGCGTTTGACTTTCTGCTAATCTTATAGCCCTGTCACCATCCTCACTCTCAACTTCATCTGTATCTTAACAAGAGAAGGATGCTGGAGGGATATAGTCTATATATTCATCATCATCATCATCATCAGTCATCATTAGATCATCCTCAGCAGCACCAGCATCACCTGACAATTCTTGCCCACTACTACCCTTATATTTCTCTAAGCTTTTGGAGATCTCAAGCAGTTTCTTTTTACTTTTAATGTAAAAAAACTCCCTACTACTTTGAGGATGGGTGTTTTGGTGCTTGAGTGTCTCACTGTCTGATGCAGCAGGCGGTTCAGCTGCTATACCTTCCTCAGTTATGCTGTTGCCAGCATCATCAACACTTGAATGTGACTTGTTGTCATCTTCATTGGTCTTCTTATATGGTTCTTTATTTCTACTGGCACTGGTGGTGCTGGAACTAGTTTTGGTGGGACCTTGACAAACTGCATTCTCCCTTGGAGTAGGGGAATCATCATCATTGATTACACACTCTGCAACAACCATTGCTGCAGTTAGTTTTTGAACTACTACTTTACTCTCATGTCCCTGCACTGCTCCACCCCTCTCCCTTCCCCTTGTGTGTTTCCTAGACATTACGCAACTACACTGTGTTTTTTTACTGTACGGTACACAACACACCTGATGTAGCTGTATGATGCCTTGCCTAAGCCCAGTCAGCTGTCTGTCACTGTCACTGTGACCTAATATATTTAGTTTTTATTCTTTTCTTTTTATTTTATTTTTATTTTTTTTTTAAGTTGTCCACCTTGTTGTCTTATCACAGTCTGTCCCAAAAAAAATTCTAACTGAAAAACAAAAGCAACAACTTCTTTCTCCAGACTTCCCTCCCACCCAGCACAGAGACAATAACAACAAGATCAGCAAGCAAATAGATCCCTAGATGCCTGTGTCTTGCCTGTCAGTCACATGGAATTTTGGAGTATTTGGGGGTCAACTTCCTTTCTCCCCCCTTCTTATTCCCTAAATTACCCTCAGATCCCCTAATACAGAGAACAAATATCCTACCTAAACTAAGCTTCAATACCCCTTTATTTGCCTGTCTTCTCTAGCTCAAAAACATGCTGCTCTCTCCTCTCACAAACTGTGTCTGTACACAGAATGGTTGCCGTGAGACCTGACGCCCTTTTATATGTCTATACACAGAATGGCTGCAGTGAGAGTCTGACACCCTTTTATATGGCTGTACACAGAATGGCTGCCGTGAGACCTGACGCCCTTTTATATGTCTGTACACAGAATGGCTGCAGTGAGAGCCTGACACCCTTTTATATGGCTGTAAAGAATTTTCGTGAGGTGTAGAAATAGTTTTCTTCCCATTGATTTCACTGGGCGGAAAAGGTGGAAAAAAGCGGAAAAACAGCACTTTTTGAGGGGTATTTTTCACCAAGCGGAAAGTGCCATTATTCACCAATTTCATTTTGAGGCGAACATTTTCTACCATCCCTAATTATGAAGTCTTGGGGAGGTTCAGTCACCCCAAACCTAATTGCTTGCTTTAGTGCCTTCATGTGTAATATCTGTGTCACAGTAAACTGGGAGTCAGAAGGAAGAACATAAACATTTAATATGTCCCTTCTCCACAAAGACTGACTCTACCTCAAGGATACGAATCCAGTACGTGATTTCATGATGTGATTCAATGTCCCTCACTGATTTCATGTGACTCACACCATACCCCTTTATTTCCACCAGATATACATCTTGGGCTTATTTATTGTCACATCATTATTGTTGTGTTTTTATTTCACTTATTTGCTGACTCTGTGAAGTATTTTATGTGTACCATTGGGAGCTATAATGAATTATTCTTACATGTATTCTTAACCCTTTCACTGACACAGGGATGTGCAATGTACTGAAAGGTGTTGTTTGTGGTCTGAAGTTTGAAAAAAAAGAGAATGCTCTCAGAATAAATGATTGTCATACTGCTGGTGATGTGTAAGGGAGAGCATATCTTACACATCACCAGCAGTAGGACAACCCTACACGTTAATGATTATATTCTCTCCCCTCTCTCCTGCATACTTAATTCTTAGTGCATATGGTGATGTGAGCCAATATCAACCAGGTGAAATGATTGCCACACTGCCAGAAATACATAGACATTGCAATAACGTGGCCTCTTAGTGTATCTCCCAAGGAGTCTGTACATCCCACAGTGGGATGTCACAGTGACACAGAAACTGTATGTGATTGCATGGTCCACATGGGTTTTTCTGGCATAATCTTCTAGTCAAATTATCTGAAAAACCCATGTGGACCATGCAATCACATGCAGTTTCTTTGTCACTGTGATATCCCACTTTGGGAGATACACTAAGAGGCCATGTTATTGCAATGTCTATGTATTTCTGGCAGTGTGGCAAGCATTTCACCTTGTATCAGCTCTCTAGCTCTTACCGTGACCTCCGCCACTTATTTTCTCCAGTAGAGGCATGTATCCCCGGTCACCAAATACCTCTCCTTTATCACTTAGGGCTTCCTTCACTATGTCATAGCTGCACATCACGACAACTGGCTCCATACCCAGGTGAATGGTGTATACAGGACCATACTTCTTACTGAGCTAGAAATGGGACAAGGAAAAAACTTGATAAAATTCACTCCGAATGACTCTGTAATCCATTTAATACTGATGAGGCTGTTGAAAAACTTTAGGAAAGATCTTAAAACGATCTATCTTCTCAGCCTCTGTCTGTATATCTCCTCCCATCTATGTATAATTTACACACTATCCCTGCCTCTGTCTGTATATCTCCTCCCATCTATGTATAATTTACACACTATCCCTGCCTCTGTCTATATATCTCCTCCCATCTATGTATAATTTACATACTATCCTTGCCTCTGTTGGTACATCTCCTCCCCGTCTATGTATAATTTACACACTATCCCTGCCTGTGTCTGTACATCTCCTCCCCATCTATGTATAATTTACACACTATCCCTGCCTCTGTCTGTACATCTCCTCCCCATCTATGTATAATTTACACACTATCCCTTCCTCTGTCTGTACATCTCCTCCCATCTATGTATAATTTACACACTATCCCGGCCTCTGTCTGTACATCTCCTCCCATCTATGTATAATTTACACACTATCCTGCCTCTGTCTGTACATCTCCTTCCCATCTATGTATAATTTACACACTATCCCTGCCTCTGTCTGTGCATCTCCTCCCATCTATGTATAATTTGCACACTATCCCTTTCTCTGTCTGTACATCTCCTCCCCATCTATGTATAATTTACACACTATCCCTACCTCTGTCTGTACATCTCCTCCCCATCTATGTATAATTTACACACTATTCCTGCCTCTGTCTGTACATCACCTCCCATCTATGTATAATTTACACACTATCCCTGCCTCTGTCTTTACATCTCCTCCCATCTATGTATAATTTACACACTATCCCTGCCTCTGTCTGTACATCTCCTCCCATCTATGTATAATTTACGCACTATCCCTGCCTCTGTCTTTACATCTCCTCCCATCTATGTATAATTTACACACTATCCCTGCCTCTGTCTGTACATCTCCTCCCATCTATGTATAATTTACACACTATCCCTGCCTCTGTCTAGTACATCTCCTCCCATCAATGTATAATTTACACACTATCCCTGCCTCTATCTGTCCATCTCCTCCCATCTATGTATAATTTACACACTATCCCTGCCTCTGTCTGTACATCTCCTCCCATCTATGTATAATTTACACACTATCCCTGCCTCTGTCTGTACATCTCCTCCCATCTATGTATAATTTACACACTATTCCTGCCTCTGTCTGTACATTTCCTCCCCATCTATGTATAATTTACACACTATCCCTGCCTCTGTCTGTGTATCTCCTCCCCATCTATATATAATTTACACACTATTCCTTCCTGTCTGTACATCTCCTCCCCATCTATGTATAATTTACATACTATCCCTGCCTCTGTCTATACATCTCCTCCCCATCTATGTATAATTTACACACTATCCCTGCCTCTGTCTATACATCTCCTCCCATCTATGTATAACTTACACACTATCCCTGCCTCTGTCTGTACATCTCCTCCCCATCTATGTATAATTTACACACTATCCCTACCTCTGTCTGTACATCTCCTCCCATCTATGTATAATTTACGCACTATCCCTGCCTCTGTCTTTACATCTCCTCCCATCTATGTATAATTTACACACTATCCCTGCCTCTGTCTGTACATCTCCTCCCATCTATGTATAATTTACACACTATCCCTGCCTCTGTCTAGTACATCTCCTCCCATCAATGTATAATTTACACACTATCCCTGCCTCTATCTGTCCATCTCCTCCCATCTATGTATAATTTACACACTATTCCTGCCTCTGTCTGTACATCTCCTCCCCATCTATGCATAATTTACACACTATCCCTGCCTCTGTCTGTACATCTCCTCCCCATCTATGTATAATTTACACACTATCCCTGCCTCTGTCTGTACATCTCCTCCCATCTATGTATAACTTGCACACTATCCCTACCTCTGTCTGTACATCTCCTCCCATCTATGTATAATTTACACACTATCCCTACCTCTGTCTGTACATCTCCTCCCCATCTATGTATAATTTACACACTATCCCTTCCTCTGTCTGTACATCTCCTCCTCATCTATGTATAATTTACACACTATCCCTGCCTCTGTCTGCACATCTCCTCCCATCTATGTATAATTTACACACTATCCCTTCCTCTGTCTGTACATCTCCTCCCATCTATGTATAATTTACACACTATCCCTGCCTCTGTGTGTACATCTCCTCCTCATCTATGTATAATTTACACACTATCCCTGCCTCTGTCTGTACATCTCCTCCCATCTATGTATAATTTACACACTATCACTGCCTCTGTCTATACATCTCCTCCTCATCTATGTATAATTTACACACTATCCCAGCCTCTGTCTGTACATCTCCTCTCCATCTATGTATAATTTACACACACTATCACTGCCTCTGTCTGTACATCTCCTCCCATCTATGTATAATTTACACACTATCCCTGCCTCTGTCTGTACATCTCCTCCCCATCTATGTATAATTTACACCCTATCCCTGCCTCTGTCTGTACATCTCCTCCCATCTATGTATAATTTACACACTATCCCTGCCTCTGTCTGTACATCTCCTCCCCATCTATGTATAATTTACACACTATCCCTTCCTCTGTCTGTACATCTCCTCCCATCTATGTATAATTTACACACTATCACTGCCCCTGTCTGTACATCTCCTCCCCATCTATGTATAATTTACACACTATCCTGCCTCTGTCTATACATCTCCTCACCATCTATGTATAATTTACACACTATCCCTACCTCTGTCTGTACATCTCCTCCCATCTATGTATAATTTACACACTATAACTGCCTCTGTCTATACATCTCCTCCCCATCTATGTATAATTTACACACTATCCCTGCCTCTGTCTGTACATCTCCTCCCACCTATGTATAATTTACACACTATTCCTGCCTCTGTCTGTACATCACCTCCCATCTATGTATAATTTGCACACTATCCCTACCTCTGTCTGTACATCTCCAACATATCTATGTATAATTTACACACTATCCCTGCCTCTATCTGTACATATACTCCCCATCTATGTATAATTTGCACACTATACGTTCCTCTGTCTGTACATCTCCTCCCAATTTATGTATAATTTACACACTGTCCCGGCCTCTGTCTGTACATCTCCTCCCATCTATGTATAATTTACACACTATCCCTGCGTCTGTCTTTACATCTCCTCCCATCTATGTATAATTTACACACTATCCCTGCCTCTGTCTGTACATCTCCTCCCATCTATGTATAATTTACGCACTATCCCTGCCTCTGTCTTTACATCTCCTCCCATCTATGTATAATTTACACACTATCCCTGCCTCTGTCTGTACATCTCCTCCCATCTATGTATAATTTACACACTATCCCTGCCTCTGTCTAGTACATCTCCTCCCATCAATGTATAATTTACACACTATCCCTGCCTCTATCTGTCCATCTCCTCCCATCTATGTATAATTTACACACTATCCCTGCCTCTATCTGTCCATCTCCTCCCATCTATGTATAATTTACACACTATCCCTGCCTCTGTCTGTACATCTCCTCCCATCTATGTATAATTTACACACTATTCCTGCCTCTGTCTGTACATTTCCTCCCCATGTATGTATAATTTACACACTATCCCTGCCTCTGTCTGTGTATCTCCTCCCCATCTATATATAATTTACACACTATTCCTTCCTGTCTGTACATCTCCTCCCCATCTATGTATAATTTACATACTATCCCTGCCTCTGTCTATACATCTCCTCCCCATCTATGTATAATTTACACACTATCCCTGCCTCTGTCTATACATCTCCTCCCATCTATGTATAATTTACACACTATCCCTGCCTCTGTCTGTACATCTCCTCCCCATCTATGTATAATTTACACACTATCTCTACCTCTGTCTGTACATCTCCTCCCCATCTATGTATAATTTACACACTATCCCTGCCTCTGTCTGTACATCTTCTCCCCATCTATGTATAATGTACACACTATCCCTGCCTCTGTCTATACGTCTCTTCCCCATCTATTTATAATTTACACACTATCCCTGCCTCTGTCTGTACATCTCCTCCCATCTATGTATAATTTACACACTATTCCTGCCTCTGTCTGTACATCTCCTCCCCATCTATGTATAATTTACACACTATCCCTGCCTCTGTCTATACATCTCTTCCCCATCTATGTATAATTTACACACTATCCCTGCCTCTGTCTGTACATCTCCTCCCATCTATGTATAATTTATACACTATCCCTGCCTCTGTCTGTACATCTCCTCTCCATCTATGTATAATTTACACACTATCCCTGCCTCTGTCTGTACATCTCCTCCCATCTATGTATAATTTACACACTATCCCTGCCTCTGTCTGTACATCTCCTCCCCATCTATGTATAATTTACACACTATCCCTGCCTCCGTCTGTACATCTCCTCCCATCTATGTATAATTTACACACTATCCCTGCCTCTGTCTGTACATCTCCTCCCATCTATGTATAATTTACACACTATTCCTGCCTCTGTCTGTACATCTCCTCCCCATCTATGCATAATTTACACACTATCCCTGCCTCTGTCTGTACATCTCCTCCCCATCTATGTATAATTTACACACTATCCCTGCCTCTGTCTGTACATCTCCTCCCATCTATGTATAACTTGCACACTATCCCTACCTCTGTCTGTACATCTCCTCCCATCTATGTATAATTTACACACTATCCCTACCTCTGTCTGTACATCTCCTCCCCATCTATGTATAATTTACACACTATCCCTTCCTCTGTCTGTACATCTCCTCCTCATCTATGTATAATTTACACACTATCCCTGCCTCTGTCTGCACATCTCCTCCCATCTATGTATAATTTACACACTATCCCTTCCTCTGTCTGTACATCTCCTCCCATCTATGTATAATTTACACACTATCCCTGCCTCTGTGTGTACATCTCCTCCTCATCTATGTATAATTTACACACTATCCCTGCCTCTGTCTGTACATCTCCTCCCATCTATGTATAATTTACACACTATCACTGCCTCTGTCTTTACATCTCCTCCTCATCTATGTATAATTTACACACTATCCCAGCCTCTGTCTGTACATCTCCTCTCCATCTATGTATAATTTACACACACTATCACTGCCTCTGTCTGTACATCTCCTCCCATCTATGTATAATTTACACACTATCCCTGCCTCTGTCTGTACATCTCCTCCCCATCTATGTATAATTTACACCCTATCCCTGCCTCTGTCTGTACATCTCCTCCCATCTATGTATAATTTACACACTATCCCTGCCTCTGTCTGTACATCTCCTCCCCATCTATGTATAATTTACACACTATCCCTTCCTCTGTCTGTACATCTCCTCCCATCTATGTATAATTTACACACTATCACTGCCCCTGTCTGTACATCTCCTCCCCATCTATATATAATTTACACACTATCCTGCCTCTGTCTATACATCTCCTCACCATCTATGTATAATTTACACACTATCCCTACCTCTGTCTGTACATCTCCTCCCATCTATTTATAATTTACACACTATAACTGCCTCTGTCTATACATCTCCTCCCCATCTATGTATAATTTACACACTATCCCTGCCTCTGTCTGTACATCTCCTCCCACCTATGTATAATTTACACACTATTCCTGCCTCTGTCTGTACATCACCTCCCATCTATGTATAATTTGCACACTATCCCTACCTCTGTCTGTACATCTCCAACATATCTATGTATAATTTACACACTATCCCTGCCTCTATCTGTACATATACTCCCCATCTATGTATAATTTGCACACTATACGTTCCTCTGTCTGTACATCTCCTCCCAATTTATGTATAATTTACACACTGTCCCGGCCTCTGTCTGTACATCTCCTCCCATCTATGTATAATTTACGCACTATCCCTGCCTCTGTCTTTACATCTCCTCCCATCTATGTATAATTTACACACTATCCCTGCCTCTGTCTGTACATCTCCTCCCATCTATGTATAATTTACACACTATCCCTGCCTCTGTCTAGTACATCTCCTCCCATCAATGTATAATTTACACACTATCCCTGCCTCTATCTGTCCATCTCCTCCCATCTATGTATAATTTACACACTATCCCTGCCTCTGTCTGTACATCTCCTCCCATCTATGTATAATTTACACACTATTCCTGCCTCTGTCTGTACATTTCCTCCCCATCTATGTATAATTTACACACTATCCCTGCCTCTGTCTGTGTATCTCCTCCCCATCTATATATAATTTACACACTATTCCTTCCTGTCTGTACATCTCCTCCCCATCTATGTATAATTTACATACTATCCCTGCCTCTGTCTATACATCTCCTCCCCATCTATGTATAATTTACACACTATCCCTGCCTCTGTCTATACATCTCCTCCCATCTATGTATAATTTACACACTATCCCTGCCTCTGTCTGTACATCTCCTCCCCATCTATGAATAATTTACACACTATCCCTACCTCTGTCTGTACATCTCCTCCCCATCTATGTATAATTTACACACTATCCCTACCTCTGTCTGTACATCTCCTCCCCATCTATGTATAATTTACACACTATCCCTGCCTCTGTCTGTACATCTTCTCCCCATCTATGTATAATGTACACACTATCCCTGCCTCTGTCTATACGTCTCTTCCCCATCTATTTATAATTTACACACTATCCCTGCCTCTGTCTGTACATCTCCTCCCATCTATGTATAATTTACACACTATTCCTGCCTCTGTCTGTACATCTCCTCCCCATCTATGTATAATTTACACACTATCCCTGCCTCTGTCTATACATCTCTTCCCCATCTATGTATAATTTACACACTATCCCTGCCTCTGTCTGTACATCTCCTCCCATCTATGTATAATTTATACACTATCCCTGCCTCTGTCTGTACATCTCCTCTCCATCTATGTATAATTTACACACTATCCCTGCCTCTGTCTGTACATCTCCTCCCATCTATGTATAATTTACACACTATCCCTGCCTCTGTCTGTACATCTCCTCCCCATCTATGTATAATTTACACACTATCCCTGCCTCCGTCTGTACATCTCCTCCCATCTATGTATAATTTACACACTATCCCTGCCTCTGTCTGTACATCTCCTCCCATCTATGTATAATTTATACACTATCCCTGCCTCTATCTGTACATCTCTTCCCCTCTATGTATAATTTACACACTATCCCTGCCTCTGTCTGTACATCTCCTCCCATCTATGTATAATTTACACACTATCCCTGCCTCTGTCTGTACATCTGCTCCCCATCTATGTATAATTTATACACTATCCCTGCATCTGTCTGTACATCTCCTCCCCATCTATGTATAATTTGCACACTATCCCTGCCTCTGTCTGTACATCTCCTCCCATCTATGTATAATTTACACACTTTCCCTGCCTCTGTCTGTACATCTCCTCCCCATCTATGTATAATTTACACACTATCCCTGCCTCTGTCTGTACATCTCGTCCCATCTATGTATAATTTACACACTATCCCTGCCTCTGTCTGTACATCTCCTCCCCATCTATATATAATTTACACACTATCCCTGCCTCTGTCTATACATCTCCTCCCATCTATGTATAATTTACACACTATCCCTGCCTCTGTCTGTACATCTCCTCCCCATCTATGTATAATTTACACACTATCCCTGTCTCTGTCTGTACATCTCCTCCCCATCTATGTATAATTTACACACTAGCCCTGCCCCTGTCTGTATATCTCCTCCCATCTATGTATAATTTACACACTATCCCTGCCTCTGTCTGTGCATCTCCTCCCCATCTATGTATAATTTACACACTATCCCTGCCTCTGTCTGTACATCTCCTCCCCATCTATGTATAATTTACACACTATCCCTGCGTCTGTCTGTACATCTCCTCCCCATCTATGTATAATTTACACACTATCCCTACCTCTGTCTGTACATCTCCTCCCATCTATGTATAATTTATACACTATCCGTGCCTCTGTCTGTACATCTCCTCCCATCTATGTATAATTTACACACTATCCCTACCTCTGTCTGTACATCTCCTCCCATCTATGTATAATTTATACACTATCCGTGCCTCTGTCTGTACATCTCCTCCCCATCTATGTATAATTTACACACTATCCCTACCTCTGTCTGTACATCTCCTCCCATCTATATATAATTTACACACTATCCCTGCCTCTGTCTGTACATCTCCTCCCATCTATGTATAATTTACACACTATCCCTGCCTCTGTCTGTACATCTCCTCCCCATCTATGTATAATTTACACACTATCACTATCTATCATTATACATATACGTATGATTTACCCAATCTTCCTGTCTTTCTTTTTTGATCCCCTCTGAGTCTATTGATACATTAACCATTCTCCTTAGTCTCTGTCTTTGTTTCACCTCCTAACCTACCATACTCTATCCACTGTCTCTGCCTGTCTTTTCATCTTACCCTATCTCTACACACTTTTTCTGCTGTCTATCTCTTTCTTCATTTCCTCTCCTCTCTATCTGAACCCTTGATACACTGTCCCTTCCTCTCTCTCTCTCTCACTGTACATTTCCTCTCCTCCCCATCTCTGTGCATTTTACCTATTACCCAGCCCATTCTGTTTGCTCCGTATCAGTGTGTTCTGTGCTCTGTGTCCTATCAGGTCTCCTTATTTCTCCTTCCTCTGTTTATATCTTCTGCCTCTCTCTTTATATCTCCTTACCCTCTATGTATTCTTTATACCCTCTCTCTTCCTCTCTTTTAATCTCCCAGTAATGTACTCATTATCCTCTGGCCTCCTAAAAATGACCCTCCCTTTACCTTCACCTTAAAAGAAATTCCTAATTGCCTTTCTCAATTCTATGTGGATTAGTTCCCTAAAATGAATCTTTTATCAGAACTGTACTATTCTGTCCACAGATACAGATATGATCGTTTGTTACAGGACTTCAGGTCCAAAACTCCTCCCACTAAAGGAAGTCAGGGTTCTAGAGTCCAGTAAGAAAGTGTCTTGTCTTCCATGGACATAATATTCAGTAGTGGTTGAACATTCATTTAGATAAAGCAATCTAAAAATAATCAATTCATAATGGCCTAAGGATTTTATTCACTGATTAAAGGGATAGTAATACCTGTTTTTAAGAAGGTTTAATATTAACCAAATAAAAAAGTTAAATGAAATGCAGTAAATCATGTTGGTTAAATGTATGTTTTAAGATTTATAAGCTTTTAAAGTCCCCCCCACTGCCCCTTTTACTAATATCAGCGCTCTAGCTGACAGATCCAGATTCTGCTCATTTGACCAGATGGATCTTCAGCAGATCCAAAATAGGGTTATCTACAAATACTTCATTAGAATGGTCTACAAAGTGCACTTGGGAGGCAGGCACACCTTGTAGACCGTTTTAATGAAGTATTTATTTGTAGATAACGTTATTTTGGATCTGCTGAAGATCCGTCTGGTCAAATGAGCAGAATCTGGATCTTTCAGCTAAAGCGCAGACATGAGTAAAAGGAACGGGAGGGGGGAATTTTAAAAGCTTATACATCTTAAAATATACATCTTTAAGCAAAGGGATTTACTACATTTCATTTACTTTTTCATAGGAATAATATTAAACCTTCTTAAATCTAGGAATTACTATCTCTTTCAAGTAAGTTTAGGAATAGTTTTAAGAGATGTTAGTGATCTAATAATGACTTATACCCCTCTAATATACCATTCTGGTCCTTAAAGGATTAATAATATTACCCTCTTAGGTAAGAGGCTTCTATTTTTCCACCTCTGCTTGCATTCTGTTCTATGCACCCACTACTCTTCCATACCTCAATAAGGGACTTGAAGACTTCATTTCCTTTCAGCTGCAGGACGTTGCCCAGGATAGGCAATGGGGTGGGTCCTGGGGGCAGTTTACCCTTGCCCTGCTGCCTTCTATTCCAGGTTATATTTAAGATTAGGAATATCACACAGACTATTAGCAGAACGGCTGTAGCACTAAGGATCTCCATGCTGAGGTTGTCCTCTCCTGAACCTAATGCTCCTCTCCCACTGTTATTTATACAGCATTTTGTGCAGGAGGGGTGAATCTGGCTCTGTGCCACTGTCACAGGTTACCCAATAGTCAGATATCCTCCTTTCTCTTTGTCCATACATACCATCCTGTTAAAAAACTCTTACAGTCCAGAGATTCTTAGTTCAGATGTGAATCATTCACTTGTTACTAAATGGATTAACAGAAATAAAGGAAAGTAAATAAAGGAAAGTAACGTTTACAAACAAGGGGTCTTATGCTGAAAAAAAAAGAAAAATATCTTTTGGGGCAGACCATCTGCACTATAAGTAACAAGTAAAAATGCCCATTGATTATTTATTTATTTTTTTTATATATATTTTTATGGAGGACCATATAGAAAAAAATACAGAGGTGAGGACAATATGCTAGTCACAGTGTAGAGAAAGAAGGATGACTGGTAGAAACATAATATCAAACCAGGTAGCTGTGCCACCAACAAATGTCCCCTTTTTACAGCATGAGCACAAACCAACTAAACTAAAACGCCAACAAAGTAAAAGAACAAAAACCTCTCCTATTTCCAGATTTTCCCCCCTGCCCAGCTTAATCCTCCTCTTACCAGCTGGCAGAACCCTCCCCCCAACCCCTCCGGAGACAACCCCTTCATACGTCAAAATAAATTCCTTGCACAGCTGTGACTATCTCATCTGCCCAAAAGAGCCCTACAGAACGTCAGAAATGGCAGAGATGCATGTGTTCGATAGCTTATGATGCATACTTGCTGAGGATAAATAGTTAATAAGGATATGCAAAAAATTTCGCCTGAAACCAGAAAGGCTAATCATGGCACTTCTCGCCTGGCAAATAATTTCACATGAAAAATGCAGGTTTTCCAATTTTTTTTCTGCCTAGCTCATTCCATTTAAGTCAATGAGAACATTGAAGTTACACACAAGACATAACAAATGTCATGGTATAAAAGGGGTCTGAGGAGGGTGCCTTTGTTGGTGAAGTCTGGGGAAAAAACAGGATATTATTTTGAGGGGTTTTGTTGACTGAAATTGGGGGCACAGTTAATAAAAATAAATGAAATAAAAATATGTTATGGTGACAAGTGGAAAATGCCCCAGTGTCATTTCTGAATTTGCGACTACTGTTCTTGCTACTGATACTGAATTGTTTAAGCAGCAGGATGATGATGAAGGGAATAAGATCAACAACAGCAGTGATATGGGTGATGATGATGAGCATGGTTCCACTTGTCACTAGCTCCAGTGATGCACCTGAGGCAGTGGCAGCACAACAACTAGTCCCTGTCACTTCAGGTATATGTGGAGAAAAGAAGATGGTCAATAATGCTTCTCCAACTTCCCCTCCTCCAAAATCATGGGTGTGTTGTTAGAATAGAATGTTTGCCTTGAGAGCAGGAATTAAGCCTTTCACCAACAACTGCAACGTGCGCAGTGTCTGTGGTAAATAAGGGAAGGACTGGGAACAATGGGCACATCTGGACTCACGTCAAACACCTGGCACAACTGTAACCAAACACCATGACATGATGATTCTTACGGTCCCAATGTGAAATCATCCAACCAGAAACCAAGTACTACTGCTGTTACTATGCCCCTTGTCTACTCTCCTCTAAGGACATACAGCAAGGGATTACAGCAGCAGCAAACTCTGAGAATTCCAAAATATCATTGCTGGTGGTGGGGGGGGGGGGTGCCCAACTTGCGGCAACTTGCACTTTAACCCTTTCAGTGACATGCTTGGGCCATTTTCTGTACCCTGTAGGCCAGACACTTTTTCAGCATTTTTGCTATCCTTCTGTTTAGGCGTTATTTCCTCTGGGAATTTCTAGTTATATATGGAAAACTATATATTGTTTTTTTTCAGAACAAATTGAGCTCTTTTATGGTACCTTACATGAAGAGAATTTTGCATCGTGCAAAAAGCTATGATGTCATAATCACAAAAAAAGTGAAAATGTACTTATTTTGCTAAAATCACACACTATGTATCAAAAACATTTACTTTGATTGTGAAAATATTAATTATTTGAAAAAGCCCTGACTCCCCCGAGTAAAAAAATACCAAATTTGTATAGTTTTACCTACATCTATGGCTAGCGTAGAGCCCTAATCACCAGCAGCGCAAAATGGCATTTTCAACTTTATGAGCTAATATGCGCATTCTAGTGTTTTTGTGGTAAAGCTACCCTAAAACAGTGGAATAACTATATAAAACTAAATATTTCTGGAAAGAAGACACCCTGCTGCATCTAATGAGGGGTGGGAAGGGGAGGACAGCGCATATATCCACTAAGTGTAGTATAAATTAAATCAACAGACGAAGAAAAAAATGATATAAGATATATTATAAAATATAGTGAAAAATTGTAGTGAAGAAGATGAAATCACTAAACAGTGGGATTCAATATACACACGTGTATACACATATGCATAAAAGCATCTGAGTATCCGTATCTAAATATATTCAATATGTAAAGAGATCTAGATAAATGATAAAAGTATTTATTGAGCAATATATTACAACTTATATTCAATAAGAATAAAAGTATAAAATAGGGGATATACCCCTAATGTCCGGGACCGGCACTCAAAGGTGTTAATATCGTGAGTCCATGGCAGTAAGTATGGAGCGTGGGGAAGAAGTATAATGCTAAGTACAAGAGGCAAGAATACAGCAATCGTAATGCAATTACCAAAACATCGCATAGATAATCCAAAAAAAGTAAAGATACATGCTTACAAGACCTCCATTGGATATATGCCTTGTGAAAAAGAGCAATACTTCGTCCCACCGGTGCTCCGATGTATGGGACTGGCACGGAAACTCCAATCGTAACTATAGTCCTCCTGGAGCTTGTAGTGTGTTCTCAGCAGCTTGGTCCGTCTCAAGTTCGTAGCGGTGTTGGCGTGCAGCCTACCACGTGGAGATTGATTGACGCGTTTCGGCGCTGAATTGTGCCTTCATGATGAAGGCGCAATTCAGCCTTTCCTGATGACTTCAAACATGCCTTAGTAAAACCTATCCTCAAGAACAACTCTTCTGACAGTAACACACCCTCCAGCTATTAACTAGTTTCTCTGCCTTTTGCCTCTAAACTCTTGGAACACTTAGCCTACTCACGCCTACTTGACTTCCTCAATGCATACAACCTGCTCGACCCTTTACAATCTGGATTTTGTACTGCTCACTCCACTGAAACTGCTCTTACAAGAGTCGTCAATGATCTTCACATTGCCAAATCTCAAGGTCACTATTCAATTCTTATCCTGCTTGATCTCTCAGCAGCTTTTGATACTGTTGATCATGCACTCCTCCTCCGCATTCTTCACTCTTTAGGAATCCACAACACAGCACTGGACTGGCTCTCCTCTTATCTATCTAACAGATCCTTCAGTGTCTCCTCTGCCACCTCTTCATCCTCCCCCATCCAACTGTCTGTTGGGGTTCCTCAAGGTTCTGTTCTAGGACCGCTTCTGTCTTCTCTTTACACAATAACACTTGGTGATCTTATTAACTCATTTGGTCTCAAATATCACCTCTATGCAGATGACACCCAGATTTACTTATCTGTACCTCGACTCACTTCTGATATCCAGGCTAAAGTCACAGATTGTCTCTCGGTTATCTCAGACTGGATGGCTCATAGGCACCTCAAACTCAATATGTCCAAAACTGAGCTACTCCTCATCCCAACTAGACCTGGCCCTGTAGCACCCTTGCAGGTGACTGTAAATGGCACTACCATAAATCCAGTCTCAGAAGCGCGGTGTCTAGGGATGATAATTGACAACTCTATCTCATTTTCCTCTCATATTAATGCCATTACTAAATCCTGTTGCTTTCTTTTGCGTAACATTGCTAAAATCCATCCCTTCCTCTGTTCCTCCACATCTAAAATTCTTATACATGCAATCATCCTCTCCCGCATGGACTATTGCAACATTCTTCTGTCTGGTATTCCTGCTTCCCATCTCCAACCACTTCAATCTATACAGAATGCTGCAGCTCGAATTACTCTTCTGTCACCTAGGTTTGTCCCTACCCCACTCATCCTCAAAACTCTCCAATGGCTGCCAATCAAACTCCGGATATCTTACAAAATCTTACTTCTCTCTTTCAAGACACTTCTCTCCTCTACTCCTTCTTACATTTCCACTCTCATCTCCCGTTATACCCCATCCCACCACTTACGTTCAGCCAATGGCTGTCTTCTCTCAGCTCTTTTTGTCTCTACAGCTCTGTCATGTATAAAAACATTTTCCCTTATTGCTCCATATCTATGGAATGCTCTACCATCCAACCAGCGCCACTGCACCTCTCTGATATCCTTCAAATCTCACTTGAAAATGCACCTCTTGGATAAAATGTAAACATGCTAGAAGACACTGATGTTGCACAATGAACGCTCTTATAAACTATTTACATTACTGATGTCCTCTATCATCATCAGAACTAGCACTGTATTCAGCACTTGACCCTAATGTTCTCTGTATGTCTCCCGTTACCACTTTAGATTGTAAGCTTTTGGGCAGGGACTTTGCACCCAATGTTTCACTCTACAAATCACCTGTAACCCTGTATTGTTTAAACCCTGAAATTGTAAAGCGCTGCGTACACTTGTGGCTCTATAGAAATAAACATTCATTCATTCATTGATTCATTCCTTTTCCATGAGAATGTTATAAGCTTTTCTTCTGCCAAATAAGTTTTTATCTGAACTTCCTGTTTTTCCTAGTAATACACACTATAACCCTGTATACTCCATCTTGAATGAAATGTATCTAATCTTCCCTTGAATGTATTCATTGTATCTGCTATTACTACATCTCTGGGCAAAGAAATTCCACAATTTAACAGACCTTTCTGCAAAAAAACCCTTCCTATGCTGAAGTTGAAAACTCCTTTCCTCTAATCTCAAGGGGTGGTCCCTGGTTATTTGATCAGGCCTTGGAATGAAAAGTTCACTAGAGAGATCCTTGTATTAACCTCTCAAATACTTGTACATTACAATAAGATCTTTTCGCTAGAGAAAAAACAAACCAAGATTGTCTACAGTTTCCTCCTATGTCAAGTCTTCCATTCATTTGATCAATTTTGTTGTCCCTCGCTGTACTTTCTCCAATTCTAGAATATCTTTTTTCAGAACTGGTGGCCAAAAGTGCACTGCATATTTAAGGTGAGGTCTTAACTAGGGGTGATTGAAAGCTTTTGCCTTGTTCCCGTGAGAAATCCAGCAAAAAACATATTGTTGTCCTCTTTTTAGTGTGGAAAATCTGCTTTAAAACCACTGATTAAAATATTTGCATTTTTTCAATGCCTAAAAAGTTTCCGCCCATTGATTTACGTGTTTTTTGCCTTTTTGCTATAAAAACCTGACCAATTCCAGTATTTGTAGTCTAAGGGGGAGGAGGAAGTGACTAACAGTACTGAACCAATGCTGTCCAGTCCCCCTAAATCACCCCAGGGGATCTTGGGGAATTTAATGGGAAGGAGGAAAAGGGAATGGGAAGGAAGGGAGAAAAGGGAATGGAAAGGGAGGGAGAAAAGGGTAGTACTAGTGAGAGCAGGACAGGTCAGCTGCCTGTGCCTACTGCCAGACATGCTGCCTCTGCTGCCACCATTGCTGTACCAGCTGCAAGACATGCTGCCCCTGCTTCCACTAGCGCTGTGCCTTCTGTCAGACATGCTGCTCCTGCTGCCAATAGTGCTGTGCCTGCTCTCAGACGTGCTGCTCCTGATGCCACTAGTGTGTGCCTGCTGTCAGATGTGCTGCCCCTGCTGCCACCAATGCTGTACCTGCTGCCAGCTGTGCTGCCCCTGCTGCCACCAGTGCTGTGCCTGCTGCCACAAATGCTGTGCCTGCTGTCAGATTTGCTGCTCCTTCTGCAACCAGTGCTGCACCTGCTGCCAGTGCTGAACCTGCTGCCAGTGTGTCTTGTAATACTCAGGAGGGGATGGCAGGAGAAGATGATGCCAAGTGTGACAGCAGGGGACCCTAAGTCATACTTGCCATCCCCAAGCAGTCCTGCCAGTACTAAGAAGGTCCAGCAGCTTGTTAGTGTTAGGAGTGAAGGAGGGGTAATCATCATATTACTAGTGACTGTGAGGAGGAAGACTCAGGGGATGAACTTGATGTGGTTGGTGTAAGTAGTAGTAACAGTAATGGTGAAGCAACCGGTGGAACTAGTGTTAGTGGAGTGATAGGGGAAGCATTTAAGAGTATCCAAACTAGTGGTCAATGGAGCCCACACCATTCTTCTGGCCCTGGGAGTCCCGTTCCCTTCACAACAGTGTCCAGGTGGAACATGATCTTTGAAGAAGCCAGAACTGGTGGTAGATAGCAGGCGCAGCATTAATGCCACCACCAGCAGAAGCACATATCAGCTGCCTGTGCCTTCTACTACTTATGCCAGTCTGCTTTCTTCACGTCACCAAGAAATGGCAAGTGTGATATTAGGGGACCCTCTGTCACATTGCTCGTCACCTCCTCCAAGCAGCAGTGAGATGTCTGTAATAGTGCAGCAGCAGCATGTAAGGACTAGTGGAGGTGGTGATGATGATGATGCTGGAGAAGCTGGGGAGGAAGAGACATTGATGGCCTTTTTAGCAGATAGCTTTTGGAATTTGCAACTGCTATAATTCTTGCTGCTGCTGAGTTGCAAGGGAAGCAGGATGCTGAGGAGCAGGCTTGTGTTCCACAGACCACCGTGGACACAGTGAGAATGGGGTCAACAAGTAATGCAGGACTAGGACAGGTTCCACTTGCCAGCAGCCACAATACTCCTGATCCTAGCTGCAGTGCTGATTCTGAGGCAGTAGCAGCAACAGCAGCAACATTGTCCTCTGCTCCAGACAGTGAAGGGGAATGTGGAGGAGAAGAAGAAAGAGGCCATTCTTCTCCACCTGTTCCCTCCCCCCTGAATCATAGGTGTGGGACTATTTTTCTCTTGGGGCAGACACAGTGTAGTCATCACCAACGGCACTGTGCACAATTTGTGACAAGTCAGTGAGAAGGGGAAAGGAGGGAATGCACCTTGGCACAACTGCCCTGATATCACACATGAAACCCATGAAATTTATGTGAAACATGTTAAAGCCAAATACCCACCACAAAATTTGAGCACCGCTGTTGCTATAACCCCTGATTCCCCAGAAAGGCAACAAGAGGTGAGGTGGAGATCAAAGAGGAGGAAGAATAGAGAAACCCAGGCAGATATTTCATGATGACTGAAACAAGTAGCTCTCCATCACCTTCTTCCTATAGGGAACTAAATCTTCTGCCAATCCACCTCATTCATCATTACCTCCCCTGTCAAATGATAGCCACTCTTTTGAGGTTAGGATGTGGCAGTTCATCTCTACCCATTGCACACTGTGAGGTGTACTGACCACACATAGTTGTGTGGTGGAGGAGAATCACAATCAGTGTATCAAGCAGCATCTGAGGAGATTCTATCCTACAGAATATGCTAAGATGGTGGCAGGGAGGGTTCATCATTACTATTAAACTGTCAGCAAGTTTTCATGTGTCCTTAGCGGGGTGTGGACAGCGGCAATACTTGGGTTCTAGTGTAATGGTGTTTGGATATAGTTGTGCCCTAGATGTTATTTACCACACACACACACACACTGTACACATTGCAGTTGCTGATGAGAGGCATAGTTCCTGCTGTCAAGTGAAACATTTCAATTCTAATAACCACACACCCATGATTTTGGAGGAAAGGCAGGTGGAAAAGAATTATTGGCCAACTTCTTTTTTCTCCACATAGACTGGGTGCTACTTATTGTGTTGCCACTGTCTCAGGTACATCAGTGGAGCCAGTTGTGGCAAGTGGAACCTTCACAATCAGTCACCCATGTTACTGTTATTGTTGATCCCATTCCCTTTCAGCTGCCTAAACAGCAGTTGCAAATTCTGCAGTTATGGACTCAGGAGGACATTTGACAATGGGCAGTGGCCACTGGCCAACATGACCTGATGGCAATTTTTTCCTCAGGGCTTGTGCTTAAAAAAAACACAGACCTACAAAAAAACACTTTTTGGGGTTTGTTTCTAACAAGTCTAAGTCCTACAAATCCATGTTTCCTTAGGGCTTTTGCCAAACAAGCTTAAGTTCTACAAATCAATGTTTCCTCAGGGCTTGGACCTCTAACAACAAATCTATCAAATAATCCTCTAGAAAATACTCTATCGAGTCAAATATCAGTCCACCCCAGTGGCAACATTTCTCAGGGGGTTCCTGTCTATCACTTTACATACAAATATCTTATTTTATTTTATTTATTTATTTATTAACTGTCCCCCCAATACCAGTCAAGAACCCCCCCAAAACAAATTCCCTGTTCAACTGATTAATTCCACAGACTCCACCCACCAACACAGGAACCCTCCTCAATCCCCTTTTATACCATGTATTATTGTTTTTTTTAATTGTGTTCAGGATTTATTTTTATTAACTGCTCCCAATCCCAGTAAACAAGCCCCCCAAAAAAAATTCCCTGTTCAACTGGTTCTTTCCACGCATCCCACCAAGAAGTGCCCCTTTTATACTATGCCTTTGGGAAATAAAATAATATTTGCTATGTGTTGTGTGTAAATTCAATGTTCCCATTGATTTCAATGGAATTAGCTGCATGAAAAAAGTGGAAAAACAGCACTTTTCAGGGGAAATTATTCACCAAACAGGAAGTGCCATTATTCGCCGATTTCAGTTTGAGGTGAAAATATTCACCCATCCCTAGTCTTAACAATCATTCCTACTGTTTAAAAATAAATCCACTCTTGCTTCAATACAAGACAGGACCCTTGTTTTTGTTACTGCTATTTAACACTGTTCACTGCCTTCAAGTTTGTTGTTTAAAAAGATTCCCAGGTCTTCCTCTAGCAACAAATCCCCTAAAATGATTCCACTGAATTCATAAGTAGCACTGGGATTTTTTCTTCCCAAATTAATTACTTTACTCTTTGTCACATTAAACTTCATATTCCATTTGTTTGCCCAATCTGCTATTTTATTTAAATTCCTCTGTAAAGAGCAAACAACCTGTTATGAATTTATTATCCTGCATAATTTAATGTCATCTGCAAATATTGTTAGTTTCTGTATCTATTTCCAGGTCATTTATAAACATGTTTGAAAGCAGTGGACCAAGTACTGACCCCTAAGTGGGGAGTGAAACAAGGTTGGGGTGTCAGATATTGCATGTGTGGTTCTGTACTTACCAGTGTACAGTGTTTACACCTAATTAGGGTGTCAGAAAAGGTATATATGTTTTTGACTACCAGTGAGCAGTGAAAGGAGGTTGGGGTGTCAGACAATGCACCTGTGGCTGAATTACTACTAGTGGAGAGATGAACAAGGATGGGATGTCAGTCAGTATATGTATGGTTCTGTGATTTTCAGTGGATGCTGGAACAAGGCTTTTGTATGATTGTTTCAATGACTACTTCTAGGACAGTACAATAGGGCCAAGATTTTTAAATAGTGTTGAGACTACCAGTGCACAGTGGTCAGTCAGTGTCATACAATGTGTGTGTGGTTCTGTAAGTACCAATGGACAGTGAAATAAGGCTGGAGTGTCATACAGTGCATGTGTGGTTCTGTGGTTACCAGTGAACAGAAGAAGAGGGCTGGGGTGTCAGACAGTGTATGTGTGGTTATGTTACTTACAGTAGAACAAGTCAGTTGTGTCAGACAGTGTGTATGAGGTTCTGTGACTGCAAGTGGATGGTTGATCAATGCTGGGATGTTAGACAGTGCATGTGTGGTTCTGTGACTACCAGTGTACAGTGAAACAAGACTGTGATATCAGACAGAATACGTTTGATTCTTTCTCTACAAGTGGTCAGTGGAACAAGGCTGGGGGTCAGACAGTGTATGTATGGTTCTGTGGCTACCATTGGACAGTGGAACAAGACTGAGGTGTTAGATAGTATATATGTGGTTCTGTTACTACTAGTGGACAGTGGAACAGGACTGAGGTGTCAAATAGTGTATGCTGGAGTCTGTGACTACAGGTGAGTGGTCTAACAGCACTTAGGTGTCAGTGTTTGTGTGGTTATTTAACTACCAATGAAGATTTTTACATTTCACAAAATGCAATTTGTGTCTCCTGTAATATTTCTCTTGTAATAAGTTATTTAACTAGTTTACCTGATATTTGTTTTCCTAACCATTAAGTATGAAGGTGTCACCACTCCTTCCCTGCTCGCCAGCTGCTTCTTGCTTGTGGTGGGGTATTTCTTCTGGGTTGTGAAGGCTGGTCGGTTGCATATGCACAGGATGCCACTGCCTTTCTTCTGGCATCTGCACATGCTCCTGCCTTGAATACTCATTCATTGAGCCTCCGCATCACTCAGGGCTCCTAGGCAAGCCCCCTTACTCTTCCACTCCTATTGGCCAGTCTTTCCATTTGAACAGGTTGCCCCAGGCTTTGGGTGCCCGTTCCATGAGCTCTGTAGCATCTCCTGACTCTTGTTGCTCAACTAATTTGCTTGGTTCTGACCACAGCCTGCTTGACCATTCTGATTCTCCAGCCCCTTGGTTCTGACCTCAGCCTGTCTGACTACTCTGGATCTCCAGCCCCTGGTTCTGACCACAGCCTGCTTGACCATTCTGATTCTCCAGCCCCTGGTTCTGATCTCAGCCTGTTTGAATACTCTGGATTTCCAGCCCCTGGTTCTGACTACAGCCTACTCAGACCACGGTTCCTTTGGCACCTCCTGCCTATTTCCTGCCTGTTCTGCCGGCCAGGTTCTGTATGGTTCCCAGTGTACTCCTATCCTGGTTGTACCCCGGCTCAGCTGGGGTGGAACAATCTGGTTTCGCGACCAGCACCTCTAACTCAGCTTCGGCTGCAGCACAGGAGTACCTGGCACGATGTCACCGAACTCTAGCTTTGCTCCCTAGCATCGCATCCAAGCTTCTGTTCCTGTGCTGGCACCACATGGGTCCCTACTCATCGGGTGGTGACAGAACTAACATTAAAATATATTTAATGTGGATACCATGTTAACCCCTTGGATGATAACTAGACCACCAACACATTGTGTTACAATGATTTGGAGACCACTGTAACATCTGAGTGTATAGTGTTCGATTAATTAGGTTGTACTGGGATATGATCTGAAATTAAAGGGTTTCAATACAGCATAAAGTTTTGAAAAAAAATCTCCTATAAAGTATCACAACCCACAAGTTCATAGGATAAATCATATCATACTTTTAGATTTCTTCAACTCTACCGACATAAACTGTGCTTCCTCCTGTATCCTCTCCTCAATAATATAGATAATAATAATATAAAATGGGGATTATTAAAATAAAGTATTACTATCCCTTTAACATAACTATTTAATTACTACACTAGCCCCTAACTAGACCTTACCTAGGGGTGGGAGAAAAGTGTGAAAAATTTCCCTCATGACTTTTTGTGAAAACTTGCAGATTTTTCATTTTTCCCACTTTTCGCCTTTCTGCCTATACAAAAATGACCTCCTTTTTGCCTATTTTAATACATTTTTTGCCTATATTTCCTACAGGTACTACAATTCCCACTGTAATATTACTTCTTCTGAGGGCTGAAGTTTAGAAATAAGTAGCTGAAAGTTAAAGTTGTGAGTCCTACAGCAACATATGCCTTGAAAAGTGTGTTATCATGCAGAGTGCTTTTGTCCTTTGACCACAACACTTTCTTGCTTAAGTGACACTGGCACATATTCATGATGGTATCAAGTAATAAAAAAATAAAGCACAATCTACAATGTGGCAGATGTGTATTGTAGTGGTGGTGGTGGTGGAGGACTGCTATGGTGTGACTTGTGTATGTATATTTACCATTGTCATACTTTATCCTCCTCACATTATTGACACACATTACTTATCGGTCATAGCAGTGGTCCCAAGTTGGATAGATGATGGCAACCCTTCTTCACATCCGTCCTCCACCTCCTCATCTGCGCTGCTGTTAATATATTTGTCCTGGATTTGTCTGTCATGTGTGGTTTCTGCTACTACTACTGGAGCTAGATGTTGATGTAATTCTTCTGCCATTGCTACTATGTGTCAAAGGTGCAGCACTTACAGCAGCAGCACCAGAGGTACTCATCATATCTAACATTGTGGATGTTATAACCTTTGTTGCTTTTGTTGCTGCTGGGTGTGCAAAACAGGTGTGTGTGGCTGAGTGGGATTTGGGCTTTGAAGAGCCAATGAAGCTGAGAATGACTGATAGGGTGACTGTGTGCTTTTTAACATCTGTGCTTGTCCAGGGTCAGACTTTCCAATGGCTTTCTCAAACAGTTTATAGACAGGCACAGTGCTGCTTAAAAGTGGGGGAAGATTCAGCCTTTGACTTTCTGCTAATCTTATAGCCCTGTCACCATCTTCACTCTCAACTTCATCTGTATCTGAACAAGAGAAGGATGCTGGAGGGATATATTCTAGATCTGCATCATCATCTACAGATTCAGCATCACCTGACAGTTCTTGCCCACTACTACCCTTATATTCCTGTAAGCTTTTAGAGGTCTCAAACAATTTATTTTTGCTTTTACTGTAACAAAGTTCCCTACTACTTTGCAGATGGGTGTTTGGTGCTTGTTTGTCTCACTTTTTGATGCAGCATGTGGTTCAGCTGCTACACCTTCCTCTATTATGCTATTGCCAGCATCATAAACACTTGAATGTGACTTGTTGTCATCTTCAGTGTTGTTCTTATATGGTTCTTTATTTTTACTGGCACTGGTGGTGCTGGAACTGGTTTTGCTGGAACCTTGACAAACTGCATCCTCCCTTGGAGTAGAGGGATCATCATCATTGATTACACAAGCTGGAGCAACCATTGCTGCAGTCAGTTTTTGAACTACTACTTTACTCTCACATCCCTGCACTGCTCCACCCCACCCCCTTCCTCTTGTGCGTTTGCTGGACATTATGCAAATACACTGTGTTATTTTTACTGTACAGTACACAACACAACTGTTGGTGCTGTATGATGCCATGCCGAAGCCCAGTCAGCTCTCTGTCACTGTCACCTAATATATTTTGTTCTTTATTCTTTTTTAATTATTTATTTATTTATTTTTTTAAGTTGTCCACCCTGTTGTCTTATTACAGTCTGTCTCAAAAAAAAATTATAACTGAAAAATAAAATCAACAACGTCTTTCCCCAAACTTCCCCACCCAGCACAGAGACAATAACAGCAAGATCAGCAAGCAAATAGGTCCTTAGCTGCCTGTGTCTTGCAGGGGTCAACCTCCTTCCTCCCTTCTTCTCCCCAGAGTGCCCCACTGACTCTCCTAATAAACAGAACATATGTCCTACCTAAAAGATTCCCTAAACTAAACTTCAATTCTCCTATCTTCTCTAGCTCAAAAAATGTATTGCTCTGTCTCACAAACACAGAATGGCTTCTGTGAGGGTCTGAAAGCCTTTCATATGGCTGTAGAAAACTTTAGTGTGGTGGAGAAATATGTTTCTTCACATTGATTTCAATGGGCGAAAAAGGCAGGACAGAGAGGAAAAACTGCATTTGTCGCGGGAAATTATTTGCCAAGTGGAAAGTGCCATTATTCATTGATTTTAGTTTGAGGTAAAAAATTTTGCCCATCCCTTAACCTTACCCCATCTTACTTTTATGATTCAGTAACCTCCCCTTCCTGCCACTAACTAAACTACATACCCAGAAGGCCAAGGCCCAGGAGATGGGTGCCAATGTAATGGTAATAAAATACACAGTATAGATTTGACATTCTGGAGCTTTCATATATAGCCAAGTATCCCATAGTTAATTACATTTTGTTGGAGAACCCATGTCTGGTTAAAGACCTCTATAATGGGGAAGATTACGATTGACCAGTTTGATCCAACTACCACAGCCAGGGGGTCTCTCTGAGATGCATACTAATGCCATCACCTTCTGCACCATAGCCAGGAGTTCTCAGACTAAAGCGCTGTTTGGAAATGAATGCAATTGGTCAAGTTGTATGGACAGTATACAAGTCTTGTGAATAATAGGCACTGGACCACTTTTGAAATTATTTCTACCACCTCCCTCCAGAAGCACTGAATCTTTGGACAATCCCACCAAAAGTTGTATAAAAAGTAGTACCCACTTCCCTGCATCTTCTGCACTTATTGTTATCCAATTTACCCATTCTCTGAAGTCTTATTGGGGGTATATTATGTCCTGTGCAAAATTTTGAGTTGGATCCGCTGGTGTCTAGCTGTTGATGATACCAGCAGAGACTTTTCCTGGCTTAAAAAAATGTAAGATCATTCCCTTGATATATTTGACCTAAAGTGGTAATACCACAGACAGACCAGGTGTGTCCAAAGTCTAATGTGCACAAGTGATAGAGACCTTCCTCACATCAAAAGGGGGTATGCATATCCTGAGCTGTGTGACTTGTAATCTGTTTTATAGAAGACCAAACCTTGCAGATTGCCTGAGTAGCCTGAAAGGGGTTCAGGCTAACTTTTGACCCTATCAGAGGTATGTGGGAATGTTCATAACCATTTTCAAGGAAGAGTTCATCAGTTTTAGGGAACATATGTGTGGTGTTTGGTAGGACATAAGCAAGTGCATATTGTCCCTTTGCTGCCATATAGCATATCGGGAAGTCTGGATGGGTGATTCCTCCCTCCTCCACCAGGTGTTTAAGAGTGGAATGATTGATTCTAGAAGGTCCTCCTGACCACAGGAAGTAGGTAATTATCTTGGCAATATTACTAGAATATTGTTTGGGGATATTTATGGGCAGGCACCCCTTGGGATATGTATAGAAATTTAGGTAACAATATAATTTTTTTCAGTTATCTCTCCCTAATAAGTTTAAACTAGAAATCAGAGATACTCTACTAGGAATAAACCAGCAATACAAATTTGCAGGCTCTCAAGGATTGGTGTCCTAGCACGGGTGCAGTCTCTTTTAGCCCACTATTGCCTTTTACAAAGAGAAAATATCCTAATGCACAGCATACTGGTCCTGCCAAAGCAACAGTTAGGCCATAAATTACCAGACAATTTATCTCTGTACAAGAGAAGTACCCAACCCCAGGCATATGTTTCAGCCTTGTTAGGTCTCTTGAGTGAGTTATACTGTAGTTGATCTCTCTAGGCATTGTGAGCAAGGGGTCCAATGCTGGATTCCCCTATTACACTTGTGTAATTTACATATGTATACTGGGAGTCAGAGATGCTCACTAAGAATGAGCCAGCAATACACATTTACAGGCCCTCTAGGAATGCTGTTAAGGCAGGACCAGTTTAATATGCTTTAGGATATTTCCTCTCTGTGAAAGGCACTAGTGGTTAAAAGAGCCTACACCATGGGTAGGACACCACTTTTAGAGACCCTGCACACTTGTTTTGCAAGCTCATTCCTAGTTGAGATTCTCTAATTTCCACATTACTTATGCAAATTATCCTTGGATTAGTCACACCAAGTATAATAGGGGAATCCAGTACTGGACCCCTTGTTCACAGTGCTTAGAGATATCAGCTACTCCTGGCCGATAAATCACAACAAGACTGAAATGTATGTATGTATGTATCTTTATTTATATAGCGCCATACATACACAGCGCTTAACAGAAGTTGAAATAATACAATACAAAAAAACAGAACAGTGTTAAGAGCATTAAGCGAAAGTGCGACCATTGCATTATTTTGGGGGGAAGTGTAGCAAAGGAAACATACACTGGGAAAGGGACCCTGCCCCAAGGAGCTTACAATCTAATTGGAGTTCATGATGACATACAGAGACAGTAGGAGGATAATTATAAGTGCAAGTACAAGGTGTGGTGAAGGAAGTGCAGAAAGATTCTGATGTCACTATCGTTGTGCAAAGAGGAGGATATTCGGCGTCTCCTGCGTATGTCTCAGATTCCATTACGTTGGCTGGCTCGCATGATGGGTCTTCTGTCCTAGTCTATTCAAGCCATCTTTCCGGGCCCTCTTCATTATCGGGCAATGCAGCGCTTCAAGGCGTACCATCTTAGCCTAGGCCGGTCGTACGATCACTTGGTGGAATTGCCTCCGGAGGTTCGTTCGGAACTTCGCTGGTGGCTTCTGCATATGCAGGCTTGGAATGGCAGAGCTGTTTTCGGCCCTTCCCCAGATTTCGTGGTGGACTCCGACGCGAGTCTCTGGGGTTGGGGCGCCCATTGTGCAGAGGGGTCGACGGGTGGCCCTTGGTCTCTGGCAGAGGAGGGTCTCCACATCAATTGTTTGGAGCTCATAGCGGGATCCTTTGCGGTGCGCAGTTTCGCAAAGGACGCCTCAGATTGTTGCATCCTTCTTCGTATGGACAACTTCTCTGCTGTTCAATACATCAACAAGTTGGGAGGAGCAAGATCACGGGATCTGACGGAAGCAACGAAGGATCTGTACAAATTTTGTTTCAGACGCAACATTTCTCTGATGGCGGAATATCTGCCAGGAATCTCCAATCTCACGGCAGATTGGTTCTCCCGTCATTGGAGGGACACCAGCGACTGGAAACTGGAGGTGTCAGTGTTCCGGCGGCTGTGTCTCCTCAGAGGGCCATTGCATCTCGATCTTTTTGCCTCCAGGACAAACTGTCAACTTCCGGAGTACTTCAGTTGGCTTCCGGATCCGGCGTGCAAGGCGGTGGACGCTTTTCTGCAGTCGTGGCCGAGTCACGGGGCATATGCTTTCCCTCCATTTGCGATGCTGGCTCGAGTGCTTCACCAGGTTCGGGTTCAGGAGGTAAGTCTTCTTCTGGTAACTCCATTGTGGCCGAGCCAACCGTGGTACCCGGACCTTCTGGAATTATCATGCAACGATCCTCTTCTTCTTCCTTCCTTTCCTCTTCTTCTTGTAGATCCTCAAGGCAACCCTCATCCTCTCGTCCTGCAAGATCGGCTACGACTGGTAGCCTGGGCGATTTCAGGGGTGCTTGGTCTGTCGAGGGATTATCGCAGGAGGCTAAGGACCTCTTGTGGGACTCATGGGCCCCTGGTACGAGACGATCTTATTTGTCCGCCTGGAATGCCTGGTCTGGCTGGTGTATGGAGAGGGGTTGCGATCCCTTTACAGCACCTGTGACGGCCATTCGTAACTATTTATCCTTTAGGTTTGCAGCTGGTCAGTCTTTCCGTTCTTTGAATGTGATTCGTTCAGCTATCTCCGCCGCGCACGTTCCTGTTGCCGGTATGCCGGTGGGGCGGGATCCTTTGGTTTGTCGTCTTTTGAGAGGCATCAAGTTGGCTAGACCACCTGCGCCCAAATATACTCATTTCTGGGATGTCGAGGTGGTCCTGCGCTTCTTGAAGGATTGGCCTTCCAATGATTCTCTGTCTCTCAGACAGCTTTCGGCCAAGCTGACTGTGTTACTTTGTTTAGTCTCTTTTCGTCGAGTCTCGGATGTGCGAGCTTTTGATGTGGATGGTTTCTCCATTCTTCCGGAAGGGGTTACTTTTTCCATTGCTCGGCGCACGAAGTCTGACTCTTCTTCGGTCTTCTACCCCTTTTTTAGGGACCATCCTCAACTCTGTGTAGTGGAGGTTTTGCTTCACTATGTTCAGGTTACCTCGTCTTTGCGCGCTTCGCCTTCAGGTCAACTCTTGGTTTCTTATGTTAAACCGCACAAACCAGTTTCATCCATCACGTTGGCTAGATGGGTTAGATGGATTTTATCTTTGGCTGGAGTGGACCCCGGTTTCGGAGCTCACTCGGTGCGTGGGGCTGCAGCATCTGGTGCGGCGTCGGCGGGCGCTTCTCTTGCGGACATCTTACGCATGGCAGATTGGTCTAGGGAGCATACTTTTCGGCTCTTTTATTTTTGTCCACAGCCTCATGCGTCTTCTTTTTTGGTATCCCAGCGTTAAAACTGCAAAATACGAAGCCTCCTGTCATATACTAAAATTGTAGATTATGCTAGCTTTAGTGTACTCATAATCTTAATTTTAATAATGACAGGAGGTGAGTATTTTCCCTCCCTTCCCTTCCCAGATACTCTTCAGGGGGTAAGTACTAGGAGACGATTGTTTTATGGTCTAACATGTTTACTCTGTTTGGGAATATATACTGGTTGCCATCTATATATGTTATTGTTATGGATTTATCTGTATTTATTTTATTGAGCTGTATTTCTCTTCATTTAAAATTTGGTACTTTCATGGAATTTTCATTGTTTTTCAGTGTGAATCTCCCATGGCGACAACGTTGAGGTCCTGTGGATGACGACTTGGACAGGGGATGTCCGGTGGAAGATGGTCCATTTGTTTGCTTGCAGTTTCTGTTTACCTGTTTGCTTGTTGTTTCTACCGCGAAAGAGGAAGTAGAATAGTAGTAACAGACTATTTATACTGTGGATTTCTGTTCTCTGATTGGTTACTGTGCTGCTATGGAGATTTTCAGTAAAGAAAGAATGCAAAATACTCGCCTCCTGTCATTATTAAAATTAAGATTATGAGTACACTAAAGCTAGCATAATCTACAATTTCAAATCAAGTATGACCCCAAGACAGCGTGGTTAGCTGCTTCTATTATTCAGAGTAATTGCCTAGCATTTTATGGCTGGATTGCTGTTATGGCAGGACCAGTATGATACGCTTTAGAATATATCTTCTCTGTGGAAAGCACTAATGGGCTAAAAGAGATGCACCCTGGGTAGGACACCATTCCTAGAAGCCTGCAAATTTATATTTCAAGCTCTTTCCTAGTTGAGCCTCTGATTTCCACTTTACATATACTAATTGCACTTGCGATTTGTCACCTCAAGGGTAATAGGGGAATCCAGCACTGGACCCCTTGCTTGGAGAGATCAGCCACACCTCACTGACAATGCCCCATAAAGGGCCAAAATGTACATTTGAGGTTGGCTGCTTCTCTTGTACAGAGAGGAATTGCTTGGCATTGTGTAGTTGGACTGCGGTTATGGCAGAACCAGTATAATGTACTTTAGTATATTTCCTCTATGTGAAAGGCACTAGTGTGCTAAAAGAGACTACAAGCTGGGTGGGACACCAGTTTTAGAGAGCCTGCAAGTTGAGTGTCCCTGACTTTCACTCTCCCTATAATGTTTAGCAGAAGATTGAGCCATAACAAAGTTGTAGCTTTAAATTGATCAGTTAACAGCTCAACATTGTCCTAAAGGAACTTATCCAGAGAAGTCTCAACCTTCAACCCAAGTTATCTAAGAGTGTACTTGAATCTTACTGGGGTTTCAGCAAACACCACATTTTCTCCAATCAAATCAACCCTAAGGATTGAGGATTTAGTCCAATTTACTTGCAGGCCCGAGCATGAACCAAGAAATTAAATGAGATGCAGCTCTCAAGATAATAACACACCCAAGACCCCTAAGAATAGAAGAATATCATCAACATATAATGCCAGTTTTTCCTTGCTATCCATTAAGGATACCCTTAATTCCCAGGCCTGCTCTAATTTGTACCACCAGAGGTTCTATAGCCAATGCGAAGAGACTGAGTGAAAATGGGCATCCCTGTCTTGTCCCCCTCCCCAACAAAAAGGATCCAGATCTTGTGCTACCTGTCAAGACACTAGCCTGCGGTAGTGCATAAGGAATCTGAATCCATTGTGTGAAAGTTAGGCCAAAGCCAAACCTACAAAGCACACGCAGAGATAGTTCCATTCCACGGAATCAAATTCCAGATCTAGTGACACCACCACTCTATTCTCTCCATTAGTGTGAATGTAAAAAGATACAAAGCCAGCCTGATCAGGAGTCAGTCTACTGGAGAGTATCATAACAAGAATTTTGGATTCTACTTTAAGTAGGGGATGGGGAGGTAATAATTACATTTTTGCAGGTCCTGGTTTCAGAAGGACAATTATAGTGGTCTCTTTTAATGAGCATGCCATGGAGGCTATCTTGAATGCATCATAATATGTATTTTAAAGGTGCTGTGCCAGAATGTCTGAGAATTTTTTATGCCATTCTGTTGGAAGTCAGTTGCCCCTTGGCGATTTACCAAAATGCAAATTCTTAATAGCCTCCATTACATCCCTTAATAAAATAGGTGACTCTAGCATTTGTCTATCTTCCTTGGACAGAAGTGTAAGGCTTATTTCTCTAAGACAGTCCTCAATCTAAGGGGTAGTGGTGTTGGTTTGAGAGCTATAGAGATGGGTATAATATTTGGAAACTTACGTACAATACTCACAATTTTGTCTCTTTTCACCTTATGTGAAGTGGAGGTGTGTATTATGCATGACAAAAAAAAAAAAAATATATATATATATATATATATATTGATATAAAATTATTTATATATACAGTACTATTTATATGTACACTGATGTTTCTTATAAAACTGTATATTGTATCTATATATTGTATATAATACAACTATGACATCATTAACAGTAGCCAAGAAGACAAGCATTTTCTAACACCCACGTGGCCACTAGAGGTATTTAAAGGTCAGAGGCTGTACATAGTATGTTATTGTCTTGAGAAAGACCCACATCTGGGTCGAATGTTGACATGGAATAAAATGTGTTATTTTTCTATTTATACAAGTCATGCGAGTGCCGGCTTTTGTTATCATCTCCTATGATATCACTCTTTGGCATATTTCAAAAGTTTTGGAGTGCCCATTACTACTACTCTCTCTCTCTCTCTCTCTCTCTCTCTCTCTCTCTCTCTCTCTCTCTATATATATATATATATATATATGTATATATATATATATATATCCTCCTGTCTACTCCCCTCATCCCTAGCTCTACCTCAATTTGCTCCCACTTACCCTCCCTCGGTCTATGCATTAAATCTACACTAGTGCCCTGCAAGGACCTTCATTTCTTCAAGAGGCACTACCATTATCTTGAAATAATACAGATGCAAGCATGCCGCCTGCTGTAACGATATCCCTGATGCCTCCAGAGAGGGTGAGTAGAGGGAGGGGAAGGTGGCAGCATATTGAGGTGGATGGCGGGAGGGAAGCAGACAAGAAACTATTTTTTTGGGGGGAGAAGAGAGAGGGAAAGCAAGGGTGGGTATTATGCATGGGCACTTTTTTTCCACTAAAATCTTGGGTATAAATTTACACCTGCTTACTATACACAGGAGCATGTTATAAGATTTTATGGTATGTCTAGCTCATCAAACACTAACATACCTTCACAATACATTATGGAAGTTATTCTTCTCCAGCTCTCCCCTTCCTAAAATCATAGGTGTGTGAATATTTGCCCCTTGAGGCAGGCACAGTGCAGTCATCAATGAGTGTACTGTGTATTCTCTGTGGTTGTGACACGTTTTTGAAAAAGGGAAATGAGGGGACAAACCAAGATGGCACAACACAACCCTGATTGATAAAAAAGAACTCTGACCTTGTATATGTTGCAAGCCTGAGTCCTGCAAAAATATTTACTCAGGTCTATTGTTTGGCTAACCTATGTGTTTTTCTGTGTATGCCTGCTGCTATGCTGGCCAACCATGTTTCTGTCAAATGTAAGCTACCTTAACCCCTAGAGTGCCAGGTGGGTACATTGTATGAGTTTGGACAGCTATACCTGCTGTGCCAAGCTCGTACAATGTACCCACTAAAATGCGGTCACTGCATAAGCCGGTATAACCGGCATGCAGTGGCCGCATTTAAAAAAAAAAATAGCCTGGCACTTGTGGGGGGACATGAGGATCACTCCTCATGTCCCCCCTGTTATTGATTTCCCAGCCGATCACGCTGGGAGATCAATAATGCAAGAGGAGAAGCGCAGCTTCTCCTCTCCCGTCTCTCCTACCCGAACTTCCGGGTAGGAGTGGGCGGGACCGGGGGAACTGACATGGCCACCGATGACGTTAGGGAAGTTTCCCCGGTTCTGTTCACTCCTACCGGTGGTAGGAGAGAAGGGCAGGAGAGCTTTTGCTCTCCTGCAGTCGCCTTATTGATCTCCCAGCTGATCGGCTGAGAGATCAATAACTGGGGGGACACCAGGAGGGGTCCTGATGTCCCCCACGAGGACTGAAATAGAAAAAATAAATAAATAAAATTAAAAAAAAAAAAAGGCTAAGGAACCCTGTGAGTGGCACTCACAGGGTCACTTATTTTGGAGGGATTTTTTCTTTTCCAAGACCTCATTGGGGGGATCAGGGGGGTCCTGATGCCCCTCAATGAGGTCTATGATTAAAAAAAAAATAATAATAAAAAAATTTAACCCTGTGTGTGCCACGGGGAGGTCCAATGCACCCCCCTTCTGCGGCACACACAGGGCTTTTATCATTCCTTTGTTAACAGAGATTGTTGGGGGGCCATCAGGATTGGCCCTGATGGCCCCCCAACAAGCTCTGATTACAAAGTAATAATAATAATAATAATAATAATAAATTAACCCTATGAGTGCCACAAGGGTCCAATGCATTGCTTTGCAATGCGCTGGAGACCCCTGTGGCACTCACAGAGATATTTATTTTTACTCCTTTTTTTTTTTCGTAAGACCTCATTGGGGGGAATCAGAGGGGTCCTGATATCCCCCAATGAGGTCTATAATACAAAAAAAAAGTAAATTAAAAAAATTAACCCTGTGTGTGCCACAGGGGGGGCCAGTGCAGCCCCCCTCCTGTGGCACACACAGGGCTTTTATCATTACTTTGTTACCAGAGATTGTTGGGGGAGTATCAGGGTTGGTCCCAGTGGCCCCCCAACAAGCTCTGATTACAAAGTAATGATAAAAAAAATTAACCCTTTGAGTGCCACAAGGATCCAATGCATTGCTTTGCAATGCGATGGAGACCCCTGTGAAACTCACAGGGTCACTCAGTTTGTAGACATATATATATTTTTTTACTAAGACCTCATTGGGGAGGGATCAGGGGGTCCTGATGCCCGTCAATGAGGTATATAATTAAAAAAAAATTAAAACAAAAATTAACCCTGTGTGTGCCACTGGGAGCTGGGGTTCAATGCAGACCCCCTTCCTGTGGCACACACAGGACTTTTATCATTACTTTGTGATCAGAGCTTGTTTGGTGTCCATCTGAATACAAAGTAATGATAAAAAAAATAACCCTTTGTGTGCCACAGGGGCCCAAATGCATTGTTGTGCAATCCACTGGACACCCCTGTGGCACACAAAGGATTTTTTTCCCCCTTTATTTTTATTTAGACCTCATTGTATGGGTTCTGATGCCCCAAAGAGGTCTACACAAAAATATTGGGGGAAAAAGCCCAAAAAAATGCCCGTGCCACAGGAGGGGGGGGTCCAACGCAGTGCTTTGTATGAGGGGACATACAGTGCACACTGGTAGTCACAGATCTCCCATACACACTATCAGACACTGCCCCACCTCACCACCATCCTTGCTCCTCTGCTCATACCCACACACCCTGCCTAATCCCTCACCCTCCCACACTGTTACACTTGTAGTCACAGGTCCGCATGTACACCGGCTGACGCCCTAGCTTCTTTCATCTGTTAGCCATAAAATCACACATACACTGTTTGCTTTCCCATTCCTGTTTCACTGGTAGCTACGCTCCTGTAGCGTAAATTGGTATGTCAACCCACAGCAGTGAGGTACCATTTTTCTTAGGCTGGCAAGAAGTCCTCCTAGGAAATCCCACGGCATTGAACCATTTTAGTATCTTTGAAGTGACTGATGTGTAAAACAAATGTTTGGGGGTTTTTTTCCTGTAGCACCACATTCTGGAAATAGTTGTGCCAACTAACTTAGGGGTTAAAAGGCAAGTGACCCCTCATTAGATGCGGCAGGTTGTCTTCTTTCCAAAATGGCATGGTTTATCTGCCTTTTCTTCAATTCTGAAGGTGTTATAGCTATTTTTGTGCAGGCAAGTCAGGTTTGAGAAAATGTTAGAAACATCAGAGTTTGTAGTAGGTGTAGTTTTCTACTTCTAGCACCCCCTAAGGTAGTTCAACTCATACCAATGGGGTAGCGTTTGACTCCTAAGAGCACTAGCAAACAAATGCAGTTGAAAATTCCATGGTTTTCACAAAGCTCCATACATTTGAAGGGGCAGAAACGTAAAAAAATGCAATTTTTTTCCTATATCGCCTCATTCTGGAAACATTTATGCACACCAGTATTGGGATAAGAAGGCAAGTGACCCCTCATTAGATGCGGTAGGTTGTCTTCTTTCCAAAATGGTATGGTTTATCTACCTTTTCTTCAATTCTGAAGGTGTTATAGCCATTTTTGTACAGGCAAGTCACATTTGAGAAAATGTTAGAAACATCAGAGGTTGTAGTTGGTGTAGTTTTCTACTTCTAGCACCGCCTAAGGTAGGTCAACTCATACCAATGGGGTGTCGTTTGACTCCTAAGAGCACTAGCTAATGAATGCAGTTGAAAATTCCATGGTTTTTACAGAGCTTCATACATTTGAAGGGGCAGAAATATAAGAAAATGCCCTTTTTTTCATTAGCGCCACCTCCTGGAAGCATTTGTGCGTACCAGCCTTTGGGTAAGAAGGCAAGTGACCCCTCATTAGATGCGGCAGGTTGTTTTATTTTCAAAATGGCATTGTTTCTCTACCTTTCCTGCATATCTATTATGGTTATAACCATTTTAGTGCAAGCAGATAATTTAAAAAACAAAAGTGTCAGGTTTACATACGTGTTCCTAGCACCCACATATTGTATGTTAACCCACACAAATGGGCTACCATTTTTCTCATGTTGGTAGCAAGTACTGAATACAGCAGGAAATGCTATGGTTTTCAAAGATTTTAATATCTTTGAAGTGGTGGAAATGTAAAAAAAACATGTATTTATTCCCATAGCGCCACTTTTGGAAATATTTGCGCACTTCAGCCCAGGGGGTAGAAAGGCAAGTGACCCCTCATTTGATGCGGGAGAATGTCTACTTTCCAAAATGGTATACCTTTTATACCTTTCCTTCATGTCTCTAACAGTTATGGACATTTTAGTACAAGCAGCCATTTTCAAAGAAGCAAACAGGTAGGTGTAGTTATGTGCTTCTGGCACCCCTAAGGTAGATCGACTCATTCCAATGGGGTGTCATTTTTCTCCTAAGAGCACTAGCTAATGAATACAGTTGGAAATTCCATGTTTTTCACAGATTTCCATACAGATGAAGGGGCAGAAATGTAAGAAAATGCCATTTTTTTCCTATAGTGCCACCTTCTGGAAGCATTTGGGCACAACAGGCTTGGGGTAAGAAGGCAATTCACCCCTCATTTGATGCAGCAGGGTGTCTTCTTTTCAAAATGGTATGGTTTGTGTACCCTTTCTTCACTTCTGTAGTTGTTGTAACCATTTGTGTACAGACAAGTAATGTTTGAGAACATGTTCGAAAAATTAGAGTTTGTAGTAGGTGTCGTTTTGCACTTCTAGCGCCCCCTGAGGTAGTTAAACTCATACCAATGGGGTGTCATTTTTCTCCTAAGAGCACTAGCTAATGAATACAGTTGGAAATACCATGGTTTTCACAAATTTCAGTACATTTGAAGGGACAGAAATGTAAGAAAATGCCTTTTTTTTTCATTAGCGCCACATTCTGGAGGCATTTGTGCACTCCAGGCTTCGGGTAACAAGGCAAGTCACCCCTCATTAGATGCGGCAGGGTGTCTTATTTCCAAAATGGTATGGATTGTGTACCCTTTCTTCACTTCTGTAGTTGTTATAACCATTTGTGTACAGACAAGTAATGTTTCAGAAAATGTTCGAAAAATTTGAGGTTGTAGTAGGTGTTGTTTTGCACTTCTAGCGCCCCCTGAGGTAGTTAAACGCATACCAATGGGGTGTCATTTTTCTCCTAAGAGCACTAGCTAATAATACAGTTGGAAATGCCATGGTTTTCACAAATTTCAGTACATTTGAAGGGACAGAAATGTAAGAAAATGCCTTTTTTTTTTCATTAGCGCCACTTTCTGGAGATATTTGTGCACTCCAGGCTTGGGGTAACAAGGCAAGTCATCCATCATTAGATGCGGCAGGGTGTCTTCTTTTCAAAATGGTATGGTTTGTGCACCATGTATGGGAACATTGAATTTACATTGAATTTACACAAACCACATAGCAAATATTTTATTTTGCAAGAGCATAGTATAAAAGGGGCATGAGGGTGCCTGTGTTGGTGGGGTGTGGGGAAAGAATCAGTTGAACAGGGAATTGTTTTTGATGGGGTTGTTTACTGCGGTTTGGGGGGGGGCAATAAATAAATAAAATAAATAAATGTCCTAAATACAATTAAACAACCCACAAGACATGGTATAAAAGGGGTATGAGGAGGGGGCCAGTTTTGGTGGGTGGAGTCTAGGGAATTAATCAGTTGAACAGGGAATTTGTTTTGGGGGGGTTCTTGTGGGACAGTTAAAAAAAAATAAAAAAATAAAACATTTTTATGTAAAGTGATAGAGAAAGGAACCCCCTGACATAAGTTGCCACTGGGGTCGACTGATACTTGATAGAGTATTTTGTAGAGGATGATTTGAGATTTGTTGTTAGAGACCCATACCCGTAGGAAGCATTGATTTGTAGGACTTAGACTTAAAAGAGGCACAAACCCTGAAGAAACATTGATTTGTGGGTTTTAGGCTTGTTTGGCACAAGCCCTTAGGAAACATTGATTTGTAGGACTTATGCTTCTTAGAAATAAACCCCCAAAAAGTGTTTATTTTTGTAGGACTATTTTTTTTATTATTATTATTTTTTTTTTATTTTTCTTTTTTAAAGCACAAGCCCTGAGAAAAGAAAAATGCCCTACTGGCCTAGAGTAAGCAGGTCATGTAGTGTCGGCCAGTGGCCAATGGCCATTGTCAATTGCCCTCATGTAGATGCAGAATTTGCGACTGCTGTTCTTGCTGCTGCTGTTGCTGAGTTTCTCACGCAGCAGGATGATTAGGCATCTCAAAGACAATGGGGTCAACAACAGCAGTAATTTGAGTGATGGATGAAGGTTCCACTTGCCACGACTAATTCCTTTTAAGCGCCTGAGGAAGTAGCAGCACAATAAGTAGCCCCTAGTGTTAGGGACCAGGAACCAGACAGACACAAAAATGTAAAGTGCAAAACACCTTTAATAAAATAACAAAAGCAAACAAAGCAAAATGGTGATCCAAAAGCGTAAACCAAAAGACAAGCCGGGGTCAGGAACCAAGACAGGTACTTAGCCATGCTGGGGTCAGGAATATGGAAATCAGTGATGTCATGAACAAGCCAGGGAGTCAGGAACCAGAAGGGATGTCAGAGGAAGCCAGGTCATGCAGAGGAAACCAGGAATGCAGTAGAACACTTTTGCAGCCAGACGCAAACACAAGGGCAGGTAGAAAGTGACCAAAGCTGCTTTAAATACCCTGGTTGGCTGTTAGGTGATAACAGTCAGATGAGCAAACAAAGAGAGGTCAGCTGATACAGTCTGATTCAGCAAAGGGAATGCAGCAGTAATGGATATCAGAACACTAGCAGAATCAAGCAGCAGAGAAAGAGCAGCTCAGCAAACCTTGACACCTTAGTATATGTGGAGAAAAGAAGAAGTTGGCCAATAACTCTTATCCACATGCCCCTCCTCCAAAATCATGGGTAATGTTGTTACTAGAAAAAAAAAGACATTTTCCCTTGAGAGCAGGAACTGTGCCTCTCATCAGAAACTGTAATGTGCACATTCTCTGTGGTAAATAACATCAGGGGGCACAACTGTATGACACCAGAAACCAAGTACTGCTGCTGTCACTATACCCCTTTTCCACACCCCTCTAAGGACACATGAAAACTTGCTGGCAGTTTAATAGTAATAATGAACCCTGTCTGCCACCATCTTAGCATATTATGTGGGAAGGAATCTCCTCAGATGCCGCTTGATGCCCTGCTTGCAATTCTCCTCCACCACGCTGCCATGTGTAGTCAATGCACCACACAGGATGTGGCAGTTTATGTCCATCCATTGCACAATAACATCTACAGAGTGGCTATCATTTGGCAGGGGAGGTAATGATGAATGAGGTAGATTGGCAGGATATATAGTTACCCTAGAGGAAGAAGGTGATGGTGAGATAGGTGTTTCATTCATCATTGAACTTCCAGCCTCTGCCTGGGTTTCTCTATTCTTTTTCCCCTTTGATCTCCTCCTTGCCTCTTGTTGCCTTTCCGGAGAGTCAGGGGGTACAGCTACAGTGGTGCTTGATTTCTGTGGTGGGTGTTTGGCTTTAACATATTTGACATAAATGTCATGGTGTCTGTGTTTCATGTGTGTTATAAGGGCACTTGTGCAAAGATGTGTTCCCTTTTTTCCTCTTCTCACAGACTTGTTGCAAATTGTGCACAGTGCTGTTGGTGATGATTGCACTGCACCTGCCCCAAAGGAAAAATAGTCCCACACCCATGACTTCAGGGGACAGGGAACAGGTGGAGAAGAATGGCCTCTTTCTTCTTGTCCTCCACATTCCCCTTAATTGTCTGGGGTAGAGGATGATGTTGCTGTTGTTGCTGCTACTGCCTCAGAATCAGCACTGCAACTAGGACCAGGAGTACTCATGCCCCTGGAAAGTGGACCCTGTTTAGTCCAGCATCACTTGCTGATCCCATTCCCACTGTGTCCATGGTGGTCTGTGGCATACTAGCCTGCTCCTCAGCATCCTGTTGCTCTTGCAACTCAACAGCAGGAATTAGAGAAGATCAAATTCCTCAAATTCCAAAAGCTCACTGCTGGTGGTGGTGCTGATGCCCATCCTCATCCCTGTCTCCCAGTCCTTCTCTGTTTGGGCAAAAAAGGAGATCAATTTCTCTTTCACCCCAGCTTCTCCACCATCATCATCACAACCACCACAAGTCCCCCTATGTGCTGCTGCTGCTCTATTATATACATCTCACTGCTGGTTGGAGAAGGTGGAGAAATGTGGCAGAGGGTCCCCGAATGTCACACTTGCCATTTCTTGGTGATGTGAAGAAGATAGACTGGCAGCAGTAGCAGCAGGCATAGGCAGCTGATCTGTGCTCCTGGTTTGTGTGGTGGTATTGCACCACTTGCTATCCACCACCATTTCTGGCTTCTTCAAGATCATGTTCCATCTGGACAATGCCATGAAGGGAAGGATATTCCCAGGGCCAGAGGAATGATCTGGGCTACCTTGACTGCTAGTCTGGATGCTCTCAAATGCTTCCCATAAAAATCACTAGTTCCAAAGGCTGCTTCACCATTACTTTTACTACTACTTACACGACAGTCACTAGTAATATGATGATTACCCCCTTTTTCACTCCTAAACCTAACAAACTTCTGGAAATTCTTAATAGCAGTACTAGCACTGTCTGGACTGTTTGGGGATGGCAAGTGTGACATAGGGTCCCCTGGCATCCCACTTGGCATCATCTTCTCCTCCCCCCCTCCTGGATCTTGTTCAAAGTACGCTAACATGTCCTTGACCAGCTGGTGCATGTCTGTGTTGTCAATATGGTAAGATTCCACAGCCATTGTCTTCTGCAATATCAGTGACCAATATCAGTGGTCAAATTTTACTAATTCCTGCCCTTGTGTGACTCACCAGCAAGGTTGCCTCCTCTAAGGGTTTCAGTAGCTCACATACATCGCACATTAGTTGCCATTATTCAGGTGACAAAGAGGCACCCACCAAAGCCTTCCAGTTTTGCATGGTGTACTCGCTAATGGCCTTATTCTGTTCATACGGTGTGGAATTCCATCTGGTAGGGACCTCCATTTTCAGCTGGGAATGGGGCAGGTTGTTATGCTCTTGTATAGAATATTGAGTGTTGTGTTTAGTAGGGGCTAAGATGAGGCTAAAATGGGAACAGATTTTGCAAGCGATATTCAGCATTGCTCTGAGGGTTTGGATTCTGCCAGGGATCTGTTCACAACTAAATTTAGTACATGGGCAAAGCAGGGCACGTGCACCATATCACCTATTCTCCAGACAGCAATTACATTGGAATGATTATCAGCAGACACAAAACCAGGTTTTAAGGTGCGGCATACAAGCCATTTGTCTATCACCTGCTCTAGCTTACTTAAAACATCTACAACTTTGTGGGACTGTCTCTCAAAACTCTTTATGCACAAGGTGGAGTGCTGATAGTATGGGCTATCCTGCTGCTGCTGCTGCCTTTTAATCACCCTTACAGAACCAGAGACATGATTACTGAATGTCACCTGATGTTATAAGCTAGTGTTGCCTACTGGTGGTGGTGGGACGGCAACCCAGTGAGCAGTCACAGTAATAAAGTCTGTGCTCTGCCCACTTGTCCACATTTCTGTTGTCAGGTAGATTGTCTTGCCGTATGCTCTTTCCAGAGTTTTGCCCACCACACTAACCATCTATTTGTACAATTCTGGCTCAGGTATCCTGGAAAAATAACTGCGGCTTGGCACATGCCAGTGTGGAGCTACACATCAGTTCTCTGAAACCTTAGTTTTCTACAAAAGAATATGGCAGCATGTCCATTACCAACATCTTGCCAATCTTGCCATTCCACAGACTTACTTTGGGATTGTTTTTGTGAAATTTTTTACTCTTTCCCACCCCTTGTGCATCTTTCTTCCCCCTCTTTCCACCCCTTGTGCATCTTTCTCCTCCCTTTCCACCCCTTGTGCATCTTTCTCCCAGCCTCTTTCATTTCCTCTTGCTTCTTTCTTCTCCTTTTGCAGTATATTGAAAGTCTGCAAGCTCCTTAATGCCTGTTGGACTGTTTTGATGAGAGCCAGGACTGTATGACTGTATGATGCAGCATAGTGTATGCTGGGGTTTTCATTCTCGGTCTGGGTGCACTGTCCTCAGAACAGAGGAAGAAAACCCCAGCATGCACCATTCTGCGTCTCCACATGTCATACAGTCCTGGCTGTCATCAAATAGGGGCAGTGGAGAGACAGAGTCAAAAGCATCTGGTAGTCATCAAGGAGCTTGCCGATTTTCCATCTGTACCTTGGCCACGTGCCACCTTAAAGGCCAGGGGTGGCATGCATGCCATAGGTTCACCATCACTGAACTATACAACATGTTTATTCAAATAACATTTCTTAAGCAATATATATCAAACCAATCTATGAAGTAAAACAATTAAAAACAAGAGAAACACACTCAGGGAGACAAGCTAAACCCAAGAAAGCTGTTAACAGAGTCAGAATGAATTTAATAATCCTATATAATAATTCACTAGGATTTTTTCAGAAGCCGTCATGTGCAGTAGAGACTGCCCGAACACATGGAATGCTGGGAGGTGTAGGAATGTTGGGAGCACAGAATTCTGGAGCACGGAATGCTGTGAGCACAGCATGCTGGGAGTTCTGTTCTGAGAGCATTCTGTTTTTGGCCAGGCTCCACAGTGCAGGAGGCAGAGCAGGATCGGCTTCTTAGCATCACCTGGACCTTGGCCTGTGTACACGGGCCTTTACACTAGTATAGACAATATATAACTCCTATGAAAAATTCTGAAACAGGTAACAGGCTATACAAATATACAAAACAGTGCACATTCTACTATTTTTAATTCTATAATATAGTACAAGCAGGGGTATAATAAAAAGTGCAAAACAGTACTAAAGCGATAAGGCAAATAAACACTAATCAATATTAGCAGATACTCATCAAAATTTAGCAGCACAGTCAAGTACAGCAGATATGTTTATACAAAGGATGTCAGCAAGTCCCTGCTCAGGCTTAATGGCTGTGTCAGCGGAATGTTATACACTGTTATTTGAATAAACATATTTATATAGTTAGTTGTTTTATTGTCTGCCTCATTTAATAGGTCTGCATTAATTGGGTCAATTGCCTGCCTTTTTATGGCTGGTTCTTGACCTTACCAGTGCATATTTGTTACAGAGTGGCAGAGGACCAGAGTGTGTGTGTGAAAAGCACAATGTCTCCATGCATTGAACACCACTGTGATCCTCAAAGTTTTAAAGAGGAACTGAACTATCCTTGTAGTAAGTTTCATTTAATTTAATAGGAGGAAGTGCTTTAGGATTTGTAGTCCATATATCAGTCAGGTATATCTATTAACTGGTTTTCACATTTGACCTCTGCAGACTTCTACAACCAAACAGGCCATTGTATTATTTTGAGAAGATTGTCATGGACCCCTTAGAATTATGTTTGGGACACCTTATGGCTAATCTCATGCAGAGTGATAAAGTCTATTGTTTATTGTGTTCAGGACAAAACGAAAAGGTTACATAGCAAATACAGATACTATGAGAAACTATATCAATAGACTTACTGTATATGAAGGTTGTATGATGGACTCCTACCTAGGTAAGTACTTCTATTACACAGAGTAATTATATAGATACACCTGACTGCTGTATGATGGACTCCTACCTAGGTAAGTGATTCTGTTACACACAGTAATTATATAGATACACCTGACTGCTGTATGATGGACTCCTACCTAGGTAAGTGATTCTGTTACACACAGTAATTATATAGATACGCCTGACTGCTGTGTGATGGACTCCTATCTAGGTAAGTACTTCTGTTGCACACAGTAATTATATAGATACGCCTGACTGCTGTGTGATGGACTCCTACCTAGGTAAGTGCTTCTGTTACGCATAGTAATTATATAGATATGCCTGACTGCTGTATGATGGACTCCTACCTAGGGAAGTGCTTCTGTTACGCACAGTCATTATATAGATACACCTGACTGCTGTATGATGGACTCCTACCTAGGTAAATGCTTCTGTTACACACAGTCATTATATAGATACACCTGACTGCTGTATGATGGACTCCTACCTAGGTAATTGCTTCTGTTACACATAGTAATTATATAGATACACCTGACTGCTGTATGATGGGCTCCTACCTAGGTAAGTGCTTCTGTTACACACAGTCATTATATAGATATACCTGACTGCTGTATGATGGACTCCTACCTAGGTAATTGCTTCTGTTACACATAGTAATTATATAGATATACACCTGACTGCTGTATGATGGACTCCTACCTAGGTAAGTGCTTCTGTTTCGCACAGTAATTATATAGATACACCTGACTGCTGTATGATGGATTTCTACCTAGGCAAGTGCTTCTGTTACGCACAGTAATTAAATAGATATACCTGACTGCTGTATGATGGATTTCTACCTAGGAAAGTCCTTCTGTTACACAAAATAATTATATAGCTACACCTGATCGCTGTGTGATATACTCCTACCCAGCTAAGCTGTTCTGTCACACACAGACAATTTTTAACGTGGGATGAAGCACAGCTGATAGGGATGAGGAACAGACCCAAACCAGCTTGTTTCTGCTGTAATGCTCAAGTCTTCTTTGTCCACCAGTGACCTGAGGGTAAAGTTCTGTAGGATGTTGGTAAGAAACAAGAAGAGCTCCAGACGGGCCAGGCCCTCCCCAGGGCACATTCTCTTCCCTGTTTGGTGAGAGATGTTGGAGGTTACATGTTATTGTCAGCCTTGATTGAGGGTACATCATGCAATACCTGGCTCTTTATTTACTTGTCAGTGTATGGATATATAATCTCTGGTTTGGATCCTATCACTTTTTTAAAAAAGTATATCTTTTATTTGATTTCTATCTTTCCACACAACCAATGCACAATAAAGATAAAAATACCAAATACACAGCAATAATATGGACTTAACAGTTCATTCACTTGCACCTCATCAGATATAGTATACCTCATACCCTGTACACAATGCCCCACAGGAGGTCACTACATTGGGGAAACAGGACAGACACTGAGGAAAAGAATGAACCTTCATCGCCACACAATAAACAGAAAAAGGTTGACACACCAGTTGGCCAGCATTTTTGTGGTCTAAATAATAGTCTACAAAATATAAAAGTCACCATATTCAAAGGAAACTTCAGAACACAAAGGGAAAGAAAAATCTGGGAATTTAAATTAATGGTTCTATTTGTCACATTAAAAAATGGACTCAACCTGGGGATGGACTTCATGTCTCATTATAGTAGATAGAACATCTTGGCATGGTGATTGTATAGAGATAGATCTTTTCAACTCACAGACTCTTCACACCTCTGTGTGAACATTTCCTTGTTCCCAGGACTTTGATCTAACCCTATGCAAATCATTTCGTATCTATGTAGACTGTATGTTTACTAAGTTAATCGATCCCCACTGTGTACTCATATATTTTGTTTCAAGTTTATGTCATACTCTGTAAATATAATTACAGTGAAATTCTAGCTTTAGTGTCCTGAAAGCTTGAACTTGCTGTGTCCTCAGTTAGCCATTAAAAGGTATGACCTTTATATCATTCTTGTGAGTTTTTTGCTGCACTGAATCCTATTTTTCCACTTAGTATAAAATGCTATCTGTTTCTCTACATGCACTTAGTTAGACTTGAAACAAAAGATAACATACTGTGTGTGTATATATATATATATATATATATATATATATATATATATATATAGATGTGTGTGTGTGTGTGTGTATTCATTTATGTCTCCACTCTAATTCATATGTTTTTCATTTCTCTTAATATTTCATGCTTTAATCTTGTGAAGTAATTCATTTATTATCAGTGTCACTACACTGACTTTTTTTTGTAAATATAGGACTCACAAAGCAGTCCATTTCAGAGTGAATCCTAAACAAAACAATTGCTTTGATCCTCAACAATAGGATCGATAGGGATGTTATTTATTCCAGAAGTGTAGATCGCTGATAATTAACCAGTTGGGTGCTGTATGGAAGAGTTGGTTATGTTACCAGTAATAATGGTTAATACATGGCCTTTAATTTTACCTTAAAGGGATAGTAATAGTTTGTTTTATCTTTATTTTATTTTATAGGCATTAAAAAAACACGAAGAGCGATATAAGTCTTATCTCTCAAACCTTTATGGTTTGAGAGATATTCATAAGCAAAATTTCCACTCCTGCCCCTTTTACCTAGTGTAAGCCATTTCTTCTCAGATGTGGAATCCAGTCCAATCCCTGCCCCCCTTGACAAGCTTTTCAGGTTTTCCCTTATCTTAATTGAAGATTGTCCCTCTCTGCAGTCTACCTGGGCACCTCCCTTCTGATCTGGCTGAACAGTGTTACATCAGTAAAAGGGGAGGGAGGGGGATACTTTGTCATTGAATTACTCTTGAACTACAACTCTGACAGAATTGAAATAACACTCTCCAAAGTCCAAATACTATGATGATTAATTAGAGCTGCTCTTATTATGAAACATTACTATCCCTTTAAAACAGATCCAGTATGTATTTAAAATGACACCATCTGTATACAGTCCTACTCCCAGCTCCATGTTTACTAGTATTGGGGGTACCCTCCTTACATTGGCATCGGCTAGGTATTTGATCTCGGCAATTAGACAATATCCAATTTCATTAATGCTTAAATTGTATAGAAAGGTAGTGGGAACAAATGGCGTGATGCAAGAAACTTCACATCTGATAAAGGTATTTTTGTGCGCAGATAGATTTTGCACATGTTCTAATCCAGAAATCTACATACCGAACGCATCTTGAATTGAGCATAAAAATTCCATTTTATGACAACAGTACACAAACGCATAAATTAATTCGCAATAGCAGTTCTTGCATTAGTCGCATTCGCTATTCCACTCACACAGATTTGTTAATCTTAGCCACACCCACAAAAAATAAGTATATGCAGCCATTTGCTAATCTTAAATTTTCATGCGCAATTCAACAAAATCATGCGCACACCTATTCCCTAGTGGTTTTCACACGGGAAATAGTGATTGCGCACGTTTCCTGCACAGCGTCAAAAGTGCCTGGAGCTCGTTTTTTACAGACAAGCACTACTTTACCTCCAGGATTAAGTGAACTTCATCGGTAACCTTCCCTGAGTCACATCAAATCATAGTGACCATGTTTTGTAAAATTAACCATAGATTGAGCTTCTATGCAAGATCATATCACTTATGTTACTTATATATGAAACACTGTGTTTTAAGACTCCTGACCCTTATAGGTCAAGCATTATTAGTTCACAAAAGATGTGCCCAATAGATTATTACACAGTATTGTAGGGGTTAAGCAAGGATGTCAAAATTTGAAAGTTCTTCAATAAACAAATAACCCATCATAGCAAGAAGACAATCAGGACATCTATAACCAAGCGTAACTAAGTGTTTGGTAGTATCACATATTTACCTATTTACGAGTCAAGTACTGTCAATTAAGGATATGTCCCAGCATCTGATTCTGAATGGATTGAAAAGACTTTAAGCCAAGCCCTTGACTCACACTCATAAATAATTAAGTAAGGGTCTGATGATGTGTATACAGTTTGACAAAGGAGGAATTTTGGTGATCGTGACACTGGCTCATAGAGAGTGTTAACCTTATTGTTACCACCAGGCTAATTCGGAACATTTTTACACATGAGGATTGACAGTTTTATGATTCTTTAATTATTTATAGTTTCTTAGCTGGGCAAGCATAACATCTATGTTCAAATGAGTTGAAGGGATAGTATTGCTTATATTTAAGTAATTTGAATATTGTAGAGATTAAAAATATGAATAAAATGAGGTATGTCCCATCTCTCAGACTTTTATCGTTCAAAGCGATCAAAGCATCTAAAGTTCCGGTTTCACTGAAGTCTGCCATCTAGCTGAGAAAAGCAGATTCTGGTCCCGGGACTGTCCTGCGGCTCTTCAGCAGAGCCAAAATAGCGCAATATTGAAATAAATACTTAATTGGAACTGGCTACAAAGTGTGCTTTTAAACCAAGCACACTTTGTATTCGGTATTTATTTCTATATTGCGCTATTTTGGCTCTGCTGAAGAGCCGCAAGATGGTCCCGGGACCAGTATCTGCTTTTCTCAGCTAGATGGCAGACTTCTGTGAAACCGGAACTTTAGATGCTTCGATCTCTCAAACTATAAAAGTTTGAGAGATAGGACATACCTCATTTTATTCATATTCTTAATCTCTACAATATTAAATTTACTTAAATATAAGCAATAACATCCCTGTAATAGATTGTGTCCTTATACTCCTTATAATAACGATATATAGTGTCACTTTTAAAATGGAATGACTTAGTACTATACAATATCACTATTCAAATTACTGGCCGTGGTAGGACAGAGACATTTGTGAATCGAGCCTGTGATTTTCATCTAATCAAAAATTTTGGGTGAGGGGTTGGATGACACAGATTGGGACCGCTGCTAAATCTAGGCCTTAAATACATCCACAACCTGCAGCCCCATAAGTTTAGCCCCTGACAAAGCTGATATATGGATTGGCAAAATGCATAGGGTTAATAAGTGTACCTTATGGCACATGGGTGATCTGGCAGTGATATAATTTAAATATTTATTTAGAACTTAGCTATTTCTTACTTATACTCTTGAGCATCTCAGCTCAATCTGTCCTTTCGGATGTGTCTCAGGGAAGGTTAGTGGTGAAGTTCACTCTGATCCGGCAAGTCAACTAGTGCTCGTCTCTAACAAACAAGCTCCAGACATTTTGTTCCTACTATACCTTTCTATACAATGTAAGTATTAATAAAATAATTGCTGAGGTCAAATACTTATCCAATGCCAATGTAAGGAGCGTACCCCCAGTACTAGTATACATGTAGCTGGGAGTAGGATGAATAGTCTGAATATAGCTGGTGTCATTTTAAATACATACTGAATATGTTTTTAAGGGAAAATTAAAGGTTATGTTTTAACCATAATTACTAGTGACACAATAAACTCCTCCATACAGCAGTAATCCACACTTTGGGAATAAACAACATCCCTATTGTTGAGCATCACCGCAACTGTCTTTTCTGGAATTGATTATATAATTTTAACCCGCAGCACTATTAATTTGAAATATTGGTAACCAGATGTTACAGAGTCTGATGACTTGTGAATCCTGAACCAGCTGATCAGTGGAAAGCCTTCCCAGCTGATTCAATTGGTACAGAAGAGCAAGGAAGCTGCGATATATAGCTTCCCTGCCACTCTCTCATTTTGGAACCCTTTCAGTGCCCTAAGAGTATGCCAGGGAAGCTATATATTGAGCAATCCATATCCCTATGGTACTGATTGTGTTAATAGATTCATGGCAATGTCAGTGGATTGTTGTGGATTTATGCTGGATTCATAAGAACATGATTGCAAAGAAATGGTGCATGCTGTCTATATCCCATAGATACATTCACCACCGTATAGTCATCTTGGTCCTCATCACCCTTTAGTGCCTTTCCCTCCATATCTCCAAAAAAATTGATAAAATTGAGACTATTCAAAGACGACCTATTGAAATAATATATGATTTGCATAATGAACCCTACCAGGAAAGGTTCCAGAAAGTTAGTATGTATTGTATGGAGGCTGATAGGGAGAAGGGTAATTGGACTGGAACTTTAAATAATACAATCATTTAATAGGCTTCTGAGATCTCTCTATCTGTCTAGAATATACTGTATTTTCACAGAAATATGTCATTCTAGATAATTATGTATATAATAAAGAAATTAGCATTTTAGGTGTGATTACTCACCTGAGGAAAAAGGCATGAATGCTTCATTTTTGCAGAACTTTCCATTCTCATCCAGGAAATGTTCAGGATAGAACAGGTCAGGGTATTTAAAGTGCTTTGGGTCCTTCAGAGCTGATCCGAGCATAAAGTAGACTGTGATATCCTGAGAGAGAATGTTAGATCAGAAAGATATTAGGAATTGAATTAGTGACATTGGAAATAATTGTGTTTTTAATCCATCTTTAAGCTTCACGTAGTTTTCATTTATTCATTTTAAGGAGGTTGGCATTGGCATCGGAATTGGCATTAGTATTCTGACTTAGAAGAAATGTTTAATATCTTTCAAAATTTTGAGCAGATTTATGATAATATGCTCAATTGACACAACTAAAATTAATCATTGCACTATTTTCAGTATATACTATCTTTGCATAAAAGAGTAAACTGATATTCTCTGTTAAATGCTGATTTTAGAAACATAACTTTTAAATACTTTAAAGATTTTAGACTCATAACTATTGAATACTTTAAAAAATGTATCTAAAGTTTTTGGTGATTTAAACCTTTGTGGTTTGTGCTAATCAGCACTCCATTCTGTTATTCCAACCCTGATGTTGTTCCCCTCCTCCAATCACCATGTATGCCTACACTAGTGACCCATGGATGTATTCAAATGGGGCCCTAAAGCTGGTGAGATAGCTCAGTGGTAAATGCCCTGACTGCAGAGCCTGTTCAAACCTCATGGTTGCAGGTTTGATTCCCAGCAGGGTCAATTCAGCCCGTTGTCCTCCTGAGGTCAATAGATTGGGTAATAATAACATCTATTATTCAGCTGCTGATTCTGTTAATTCTGTGAGTGTGCACTAAAAAGCACTTTGAGTCCCACTAGGAGAAAGGTGCTATATAAATTCTAGTTATTATTAAATCTCATATCTATATAGTCAAGTTACCAAAAACATAAGTGAAACCCAACAATACATAACCCTTTGAGTTCCAGAGGGGTATGCAACACATTGCAGGGCATTGCATACCCATTTGACACTCATAGGATAAATCCCCCCTAAAGCTAACATTATTCCATGGCTCATTCCCCGCAGCATTAGCAATAAACTCTTACCTTGAAGTCGGAGGTCCAACGGATTCTTCTGCACCTTGGTCTTCCGCTTTAGTTCTTCTTTAAGTCTTTTTTCTTCCTTAAATTTCTTTGAAGTCTGTTAAAACTAAATAAATAAATAAAATTAAATGCCACCGTTATCTCTTGACATCGCCACCAGAGAGAAAAAAAAATCACCCCTATTGCATTACCTGCTTGGGCCATTGTCTGAGCCAAAGTAAGGGAAAACTGAACAGAGACTGGCTTGTATATGGCCAGTCTCTGTTCAAATTTGTTCCCATGTTCTCATTGCCTGGGATATAGGGTTCCACAGGTCCAGGCTCTGTTCAGATTTCCCTCACTTTGGCTTAGGCAGTGGCTCGAGCAGGTACTACAATGGGGGTAATTATTTTTTCCTCTGGTGGCAGTGGCAGTGGTGATGGCAAGAGTTAACGGGGGCATTTAATTTTATTTATTGTTTTTGTTTTAAAAGACTTCAAAGAAATTTAAAGGAGGAGAAAGAATATTTACAGACGAAGATAGAAGAACTAAAGAGGAAAACAGAAGAAGACCGGGGTGCAGAAGACCTCGCTGGACTTCTTCAAAGTAAGTGTTATACCTATGGGAAATGGGCCATGGGTTAACATTAGAGCTAGTATTTTTTACTTCATTGTTGATGTTAGGAGTAGATAGGGCCAATGGGGTACTTTTAGGGCTAGTGTTTAGGAGGATGGGGGAAGGGTGACTGTTACTAGCTCATGCTCAGTGTTTGACACTATGTAAAACATTGAGCGATAGCTAGTTAAAATTGATGTTCCCATTATTCACTCTATATATAGCGTGCATTGTGGGAACAAAAAAACTGTGTTGAACATTGGTCAGCAAGTCAAGTTTTGGTGACCAACGTTCATGTTGGTCAGGCAATTGAATTCCAATGTACAACTATGTGTGTACTGGCTGGAACTCATTTTGGCCCTAACAAATGTTTTACCAGCTCTAATTGAATTGAGTCCCTAGTCTCCATATCGTTTGGCTCCTCCACTCCTTTCATATGTCTACCTTTGTCTGTTTCATATTAGATGTTTTAATGGTGTCACACCTGAGTGCACTCATTGCATTCCCTATTCAAAATAATTTGTAATTGGGATCACACAGTCAGTCTTAGTAGGGACTCCTAAATAGTTTAAATTCAGGCACAGTTAGGGGGAGAGCTTCATTTCAAAGGAGGGCATCATTGTGAGGGGTATTAGATGGCACGCTATTCCTTTTTCTAAATGCTTTGATAGCTGAACAAGAGAGGTGGACAGGAGAGAAAGACAGCTCCTACAGTACAGCCACCTAGAGACAACGGGCACATAAACAAAGAGGGATGCAGTGGAATAGGAATTAAGAGATAAAATAAATGTTACAAATAGATACATTTGCCTTTCTAAACAATTTTAGTTTAATGTGGCATGCCACCAGTTTTCTGACTTTTGGTTTCTGCCCCCAAAATGAACATATTACTACTATCTGTTCTATCTTTTCCACTTTAAATACAGTTTTCCTGTTATCCCTGCAATCATGCTCCTCACTTGCACCATAATACCCACCATGGACATCTGTATACATTACCCTTTGATTGCTTGTGGAGAGTACTAAAAACAAGCTCACCTATCCTTAGTAATTATAACAACAAACATATATTTTTACTATATGCTCACCTAAATCAACTCACCAAAATGTTATGCATATTATTACTTGCCATGGCACATGACATAGAAACCAACCCTGGTCCTCAAATAGCATTAAATGGCAACTTCACCTATAAAAAAGGTGTATCTTTTGTGCATTGTAACATACTCAGTATAGTGCCCAAAATGGATTAACTAAAAACACAATGTTATATGTACAAGCCAAACATCCTTATTCTCACTGAATCCTGCTAATCCTTAAAATACCTTTTGCAATTGAAAAATAATCATGCTTTAGGAAAGACTGAGCAAGACGAGGAGACATAGTCACATATAAGCAAGAGTCTATAATATTCACTCTTTTAAATGACCCTTATAACTCCAATTATTATGAATCCATTGCTGGCAAAATTGTTCTTCCTACTCAAAACAAATCATAATTGTAGGCATCTACCAGTTGCCTAATACGTCAGCAAAGTCCATTTCAGACATAAACCCTACACCTCAATGAGATTGCCACTCAGAACAAGAAAAGTGTGGTTCTTGGAGACATTAATATTAATTGGCTGGACTCCAATAATGAAACGTTCTTCTCATTCTTTAAGACATTGAGTTTATCATAGTTAATCAACTCCCCTACTCACATTAATTTTAAAACCTCCAACCATACTCTGCTAGATTGGAATCTTTTAGTCTACCTAGCAAAATCTAAGAATTGGGAGTACTAGCAAATGTGTTTAGAGATCACCCCATAGTTTTCTGTGTTCACAAAATAAATTAAATCAAATCATGTCCCAAAGTTATAGTTACTAGATCATTTTAAAAAATTAATCTCTAGTCTTTCCTAGATTATTTATGGTATAGAATACACCAAATAACTTATCTTAACTCAGCAAATAACTTTTCCTAACTTAGAATTCTTACCAGTCTGTAATAACCATGACCCATTAAGGAATATCAGAGTAAGGGGGCTCATCTACACTGGGTCTCGGCTGATCTGCTTAAATTATACAGTTTCAAGAGATGCCTTATGTATAAAATTTAAACAAACTGGCTCCGCTTATGATCACACTGCACATAGGCAATTGTGTGAAAAGCACGAATCAAACAAAACTAGCAAAAGCTCAATATTTTACTGACAATTAATCAGTAACACATCAAAACCGGCCAACTTTTGAAAGGTTATTAAAAACAAACCCCCCTAACCGTTCCCACCCCTCAATTATAACAATATGTAATGAAACAATGCAATGTCCCATAGCAATAGCTAATCATTCAAAGCTACTTTGCTGGATATACCACCACACTGATTATCATTAGCAGGAGCCAACATGGTTTTATGAAAGACAGGTCTTGTCAAACGAACTTGACTGCATTTTATGAAATAGTGAGTAAAAATATAGATTTGGGTGCGGCGGTTGATGTGATCTATTTAGACTTTGCCAAGGCACTGGATACGGTTCCACATAAAAGGTTACTGTACAAATTGAATGAAATAGGCTTAGGGGCAAACGTTTGTGTGTGGATTGGAAACTGGCTGAAAGATAGAATGCAAAGAGTAGTGGTAAATGGGAAGTTCTCCAGTTGGACAAACATTATACGTGGAGTACCTCAGGGATCTGTCATGGGTCCTCTTCTTTTTAATATGTTTATCAGTGATCTCCCAGTGGACGCAGGAAGCCATGTATCAATGTTTGCTGATGACACTAAATTAAGTATGGTAATAAAGTCTGAACTGGATGTGTAGTCATTGCAAGAGGACTTGGACAAACTGGGTAACTGGGCAGGTAAATGGCAAATGACATTCAATATAGACAAGTTTAAAGTTATACATTTTGGTTAGAATAATAAAAATGCAACATATAGATTAAATGGTGTTTCTTTGGGGAAATCTACTAATGAAAAGGATTTGTGAGTAATGGTAGATAATAGACTTAGCAGTAGCGTGCAGTGCCAGCTGGCAGATGCAAAGGCCAATAAGATATTGGCATGTATTAAAAGGGGTATTGACTGACTGGAGAAGTATATTATTCTGTCTCTTTACAGGTCCGTGGTAAGACCCCACCTTGAATATGCTGTTCAATTCTGGGCACCTTTTCTGAAAAAGGTCATTATGGAATTAGGGAGAGTGCAGAGGAGGGCTACAAAACTAGTAAGGGGAATGCAAAATTTTAGTTATGGCTAGAAAAGTTAAACTTGTACACCCTAGAGAAACGGCATCTTAGAGGGGATATGATAACATTATATAAATATGTTCAGGGCCCATACAAAGGGTTCTCCAAAGCCCTGTTCATTAACAGAACAGTACAAAGGACAAGGGGTCACCCGCTTAGACTTGAGGAAAGGAAATTTCATCAACAACAGCGGAAGGGATTCTTTACGATAAGGACAATAAAGGTATGGAATTCACTGCCTGAGGAGGTGGTTGTATTGAATACATTAGACATATTTAAAAAAGGCCTGGATACATAGAACATAGAGGTCTATGGATGTTAACATTGGGATTAATATTTAGTTAGTGCTTGTTGATCCAAGGAGAAATCTGATTGCCATTTGGAATCAAGAAGGAATCCCCCCCCCCCCATTCAAAGAAGAATTTGAAATTGCTGTATTGAGGGTTTTTTTTTGTCTTCTTTTGGATCAACGACGGTATACAGGAATAGGAAAAGGGTTGAACTTGATGGGCGCAAGTCTTTTTTCAACCTAAATTACTATGTAACTCTGATTACACAAAACAAAGGTCATTATGTCACCTCCAACCTGGTCCAACGATACTAATGAATTAAATTTCATGCCAGTAAACCCAAAATTGAAATTGCAATCTGGCCCTCACCAACTACCGACAATGTTATCAAAACTCAGTGCCTCAGTCATTGCCTATCCTATTGCATTATTAATTAATGCCTTCCTGTCATCCAGGTATATGCCCAAAGCCTGGGCAAGAGTTGTGCCTATCCAAAAATGTGAGTATAAAAATGTAGTAAGACATTATAGACCAATATCCCTACTCCCCATATTATTTAAAATCCTAGAGAAATGTGCAATTGGAACTATATAAATATTACTGACTGACCAGCTTTTTTTACCCCACTGCTATCAGGCTTTTGTTCAAAAGATTTTGTAAAGGCAGTTGATACAGTAGACCAAAATAATCTGACAAGTAATCTCAAAAGATCAGGACTGGGTAATCATTCTTTAAAGTGGCTCCAGTTTTATTTATCAGTCAGAATGCAATATGTGTCTATTGATGACAAAATGTCCTTTCCTCTCCAAGGAACAAGGCTCCATTCTTGGCCCTCGCCTGTTTTCTTGATTCATATATGACCTACCCATGGTTTGCAAAGCATTTTCTGTGCACATGTATGCAGATGACACCATAATCCAGAGCTTTCCAAACTGCGTGTCGTGACACGTTAGTGTGTCGGCTGCAGTGTGTAGGTGTGTCACTAGAACGTAACGAGAAACCTTTGAGTCCATGTAAACTTGCATGCATTTTTATGCAGAAAAGGTGCCGATTACTATGGTGCACTAGTATATTCCCCTTCTGTTGTATCCGTGTATGCACACCACGGTCAAGGGATCATATAGATACTGCACATGCACAGTATGCGTAATTGGGTTGAAACAGCGGAAGTGACGCGTTTGAGAAATTCCATGGGTCCAATTTTTTGACTGAACACCGTCTCGACCTCTGCTCGATCGCCGCTTGACAAAATTTGTTCAATGTGAAAAGTTACGCGCGGCTGATCGACGAAAAGCAGTCTAGTCTGTACTATCTGTAGGTGTGTGCGGGATTGTTCTGTCACTTTATCATTGTGGGAGTAGAGTGCTGGTGCTGTTATTTTCTTTAGCTAATATTCCACCAAATATTCCAAAGCTGTGTTCATTCATTCAACTTCATACATCTCATTAAAATTGTAAGAAGTATTTATTGGTGTTAATCAAATTTTCTCTCATAAATGACAACAATCTTGGAAATATATGTTATCTTACAAACCATATATTTTTAAAAATATACATGAAAAGTTTTCATGAGATATGTTGTGTCCCCATACATTTCGTTACTACAATTTATGTATGTGTCCGTATCTCTTGTAAGGGGTTAGTTTAACCTCGGATTTGCTAGTAAAAATGAATTACTGTGTCGCGAAATGATGCATGTCTAAAAAGTGTGTCACCAACATGAAAAGTTTGGAAAGCTCTGCCATAATCTATGCTAAAAATTCAAACATATCTCATCTAAAAGCTATATTACAGCATGATTTCTCTGAAATTGAATTATAGATAGCAAAGAACAAACTGTTCTTAAACATCAACAAAACAGTCACAATGGCAGTTGGTGCAAAGCACAAACTGTGCAGTATCTGCAGTACCCATCTATCCATTGAAACAGAGTTTAATCCTAACTTGACCCTGATGGACTCCTACAAATATCTTGGTATGTGGTTTTATCCCAACCTCCCATTAGGTCTTAATATTGATAAACATCCAAACTTTATCCCAAAATAGGTGCTCTGTTTAGAAACAAATCATTTTTAAGTCCCTTGGTAATAAAACATTTAACCGTTTTAATACTTTAAGACCAGATGGGTATGAAATGGTATGAAATGTGCTGTTTAAGAATGCATTGTTCTGTCCTGGTTATTAAATGGTTTAAGCTTAGTGTTTTAATAGATAATCACCATTACCCTCACGTCTGGGGGAAGCAATAATCTAATTTACAGCCGTAGCTGTATATTTTTAACACATTGTTTCATATCCGTCTGCGATATCTGAGGCTGTCTGTCATTGTGGAGGTGGGGATGAAGTCAAAGTAGTCAAAAGGAATCATCTGTTGCCTCTTCTCTGTAAATTAAAGCCCCAGCTCTGAAGAGGAGTCCAGTGCAACCTATACACTGAAGGTTGTAATTGTATATAGTGATACTCACATAGGTGGAACTAGTAGTGTCAGCCTCATTCCTATTGGCTGAACAGTTGAATGTAACATTGCAACAGAAAAGAAAACTACATTTTAATTAACCCCATAAGAACCAATGTCATGCCAGGACCGTCACCATTTTCCATGCCTTAAGGACCGGGGATGAGCCTCCTGGCTTGGCCAGTTGTGGGTTTTGTGACTGCAGTTCTCCTGTGAGAGCACAAGGAGAGTCTGAAACTGACTGCTCCAAGACCAGAATAGTAGACTTGTACACAACAAAAATTTTCTGATAAATCTGATTTCGGAAAAAAAAAAATTTCCATTCGTCGACTCCGCATTTTGGATCCGACCTGTTCGACTCGAAAAAAATTCGACAACAGTCCGAATTATTCAACGAATTTAAAATCCCTTTAAAAATATAATAAAAACTAAAAATTAAGTAAATGGAACCATTTCCAGGGTCTAAATGAAGATGGTGGAACAGGGTAAGGTGGGCATTTAGCCTTATGGTACTATGGATGAAGTAGATGAAGTATACTGTAGATGTAGCTAATTTTGAAAGAAGAAGGAAGACTGAGGATGACTGGTGCAGGGCGGACTCAGGATGACTGGAACACTGTAGGTGTTGCCAGCAGCAAACTGCAGAACACTGGAGAAGCCAAGACTCAGTAGAGATACAGCAACTGAGGATGACTGGTGCAGGGCGGACTCAGGATGACAGCAACACTGGAGATGTAGCAAGCAGCAAACTGCAGAACACTGGAGCAGCCAGGAATCAGTAGAGATACAGCAACTGAGGATGACTGGTGCAGGGCGGACTCAGGATGACAGCAACACTGGAGATGTAGCAAGCAGCAAACTGCAGAACACTGGAGCAGCCAGGAATCAGTAGAGATACAGCAACTGAGGATGACTGGTGCAGGGCGGACTCAGGATGACAGCAACACTGGAGATGTAGCAAGCAGCAAACTGCAGAACGCTGGAGCAGCCAGGAATCAGTACATAGATACCGCAGACTTTTTTTACAAGAGATGAAAAACAATAGAGCCAGACTGAACAACCTGTATAGTGGGACCACAATGTAGACTTTAAATTCCCCCTTGCTTCCCACCAAGTCAGGGGGGTGTTCTTTGCCCAATCTACCATGGCTCTAGAGCTGGTCAAGCTGGAGCGCTCATCATATTATGGTACTATGGTACTTTTTTTCTTCTAATCTGCTTCAAACCCGAGAGCAGAGTAACCCAGATTTGGCAGGTTGACTTTTAAAAAAGTAATTTGCTCCATGAGCTGGGGGGGCCAATTGAGAGCGCTGGGGGCTAAGTATATTTCCGGTTCTGTAAAATACCCACTCACTATGGACAGTGGTTGGGGGGCAAGAAAGCAACTCCTGGGCTACCAGGGATAAAGTAGGCCACACAACCCTCTTGTTATCCCAGAAAGTCAAGGGATCTGTACTTGGGGGCAAAGAAGGTTCCGCAATGTAAGCCTTAACCACAAACGCAGCACTTTTTCTTTTGATGGGGAGCCGTTTGTTTTATCTGAAGCATAATCTGTCCATTGCCTCAGCATAAAAAGCAGCAGCTGCTGCTGCACCAGAACAAGATGAAGTGCTACTGGCGCTGTTACCGATAGGTCCCAGAAGACCACCTCACTCCTCCAGCTCATCTGCGGAATCTTCTTCTGCCTCCTGTGACTGCATCCTGTTTTTTCTTGGCCTCTCATGAACCCTCACTATCAACTGTTCCCTACAGGCAGTGAGTGAATTGGAACAAAGTTCCATCTTGCCTTTGATTTGAGGATCGCAAATAATGGCAAGCATTAACTCGGGACAATCGTACATACGATCTTCCATGCTCCGAGTCAGTTCCTTCTTCAGCCTCACTGGAAGGGCAGCAACATCGGGAAGTATATTACCCTCAGCTCCAGGCAAGCTTTCCCTATGGGCAAGGAAATCATCCAAGGTGTGTGAAGAGGGGAATGGCTTCTGCCAGGCTAGCATTTTCTTTGCTTAAAATTTACATCAAAGCACGGAAAGGTGTAAGGACTGTCACTACCTGTTCCATCAGGGTCCAGTCAGCCCTGCGCAGTGTTCTGTTACTACCAATGAAATGGTGACATGACAGGATACGCTCTAGCATATCTAAGGCGGAGTTCCGCCTGGTTCCAACATCTTGTTTTAGGCGGTGCTCTGGGAGGTCTGCCTTTTTCTGTTCCTCCCTGAGGAGCTGACTATCTCTGATGCTCCAATGGAACTGGCCAGCAATTTTTCGGCACAACTCCAGAAGTGCTGGCAACCTTCCAGTGTTACTGCCATCCTTGAGAGCAGCCTTCACTACTAGATGCAGGACATGTGCTGAGCAGTGCACACCCACAAATCTGCCATCCCAGAGAGCCTTTATCATGTTAGCTGCACCATCAGTAACCACAAACCCCATTTGCGCCTGTGTGCCTGCCTGCTCCCCTAGCCACTGCGCCATCATGTTCTGCAGTGCTTTGCAAATGTTATCTGAGGTGTGCTGCTGATCCATTACCTCAGCATGGAGGAGGAATGAGCGGTGCCCTGCCTGCTTGGCTACTGCACCTGAACTCCTTATCGGTAATGATGTGTCTTGCAACACACTGGGCTGCCACCAATGCGCTGTCAATGACAGAAAGGCATGCTGGCCACTCGGAGCACTCCATAAATCAGAGGTAAAGTGCATTGACTGGCCACCAGCCTTTTCTAGCAGGTCCTTCAAATGCCCAATGCATGACCAGTACAGTGAGGGCACTATAGTTGTACTAAATGTGGTGCGGGATGGAATTTTATATTCGTGTGCAACAGCCGCCATAAGTTGATGGAAGGGCTCCCTATCCACCAAATTAAAAGTAGCACCCCAACGGCTATGAGGTGTGCAATGAGGGGTATAATTTCCCTGGACTGCTGTCTGCACATCCCATTGGAATGAAACCCACCAAAATCTTCCAGTGAGGCCTGTATTGATTTTGGGATAGGCTGTGACTGTCTGCTGCTCTTACTGGGACCAGATGTGGCATGATCCCCCTGCCCTTTGTCCTGCTGCCTACTGGTAGTGAGTGTGACACTGGGATATGCAATACTAGTTGTTCCACTTTCTGCACAAAACTGACTTGTGGTAGTTGTTCAGGTGTTGGTTCATAACGGAGATGGTTAGATGACCCAACACCCTCCCACAGCTTACTTCCCTGCCACACAATTTGCATTTCGCTAGCCGGCCATCGTCAAGTGCCACAAAATGGTCCCACGCTTTGCAAAGATGGATGACTCTGGAAGGTAGTGGAGAAGAAGAAACTGAGGAGACACTTCTTCATCGTCACATGCTGGAGAAACCTCACTTTGCTTTTTCTTTCTACATACCATTACAGGGGTACAAATAGACCTAAAGATGGCAGCAGGGATGTTGGGACTGGGATTGGAGGAGTATAGTGGAGTAGTGGTACTGGTGGCGGAGACACTAGCAGTTACTACCTGGTTGGGAAAGTCAAATGGAACTGGAGAGGCAGGTGTTGAGTTGTCAATAGAAGACACAAGTGTAACTGGGGAAATAGGAGGAGTACTATGGGAAACAGGTGAAATATTCAGCTCAGGGGAATAACCAAGGTCAGTAGAAAAAGCAAGCTCAGGGGAAAAATCAAGCTTAGGAGTCCTTGATCCCTCAGATTCTTCTTCTAACTCTTTTAGGTTTTGACAGGAAGAAAAATCAGCAGCAGCAGCAGATTTTGGGGAGCCCTGCTCAATTCCCTCTTCTGCCTGGTGACTACCGGGAAATGGTAAACTATATCCCTCAATAACATTTTCGTGAGTAGATATGCTCTCAGTGGCAGTGACAGTGGTGGAAGGAAAGATATTATCCAAATACTGCAATAATTTCCATTTGGGCTGCTTACACAGATGTTCTGTATAAAAATCCCACATAGATACTGCCCGCAGTGTTCGACCAGCAGTGTTACACATGCTAGGTGTCGCCAGTTTTATAGAAGTGGCTGTAGCTGAAGTGGTGACTAAACTGGCAGTGGCGGTAGTCATTGTGCAGGTGGTTCTGGAGGTATCATCAGGAAACAGCTGACGAGACACATGTGATGGCTGCTTCGTGGTCACAGATGAGGACCTGGACCTCTCTACCCTGCTAGTAGAGGTAGAACGACCTGCAGTTCCCTTCTTCTTTCTAGTTTTTGGTTTGGAGTCTGTCTAGTACTACTTAAAGTAATCTTCTTTGCCCGCCTGCTGCTGCTAGCTCTGCTTGAAAACAATATCACTGTGGTGGTGGTGTTGGTGGTTGCTGGGTCACTGCAGCTGGCACCAGGATGAGGAACATCAGGTTGTTCACTAGGACTCAAATCCATGAAAGATAGGTAGGTAGTGAACTATAATAGTTTTAAAATTTAAAACCTGGCCACACGACAACTGCCAGACTGGCTGTGTCACTCTGAAAATTATTCAAACAAATTCCTACTATTATTTTTAATATTTTACACAGGAACAAAGGTGACTTTCCCTTGCGGATGCAATAAGGTACTAGGCCTGCCTGCAGAACTGTGAGACTGGCTGATGTGTCACTCGGAAGATTATTCAAACAAATCCCTAATATTTTTAATAATTTGCACAGGAACAAAAATGACTTTCCTGTCTATGCCTAATGCTACTGGACACTCTAATATATCCTGCTTCTTCTCTCTCTCTTAGCTCCAACAACACACTAAGAGGAAATGCAGGCTGTCTGGGTGTCGACTGTCTGTGTCATTAGTCCAACCTCCATCATGAAACGCAGAAGCCAATTGGAATAGAGACAAAGCGGGAAAGTAGCGCATGAAACAGAGACTCTAACTGGACTAGAGACATGGAGGGAAAGTATGGAGGGAAAGTAATCGAGCATGGGTAGTAGTCACCTAATTTCCGAAATTTTCAAATATATTCGGACCAGGGCTAGTCGTATTTGGATTTTTTTTTTGCCGAACAACCCTTGCCTTTTGGAATGTCTGAATGTTTCCAAATGACCCCTTTTTCATCAAATTCCGAATGTAGATGAACCGAATCGCGCAAGTCTACAGAATAGTCAGTTTCAGCCTCTCTTTCCACAAGCCAGTACAAGATACTATGTTTATCCAGCCGAAACTATGTTCATAATCACATCTTTGGATAGTGAATTTAACATTATCTCTGGGCATTTTTCTCCTGTAAAATGCATTTATTGCTATATCAACTTTATTTGTTTTAAAATATTCTCATTTTTGATGGTTAATTTCTGCATTGTCTATTGTTTAAAGGGATAGTTATATTTCCTTTTATCTTTATTTTATTTTGTAGGCATTAAAAAAACATGAAGAACGATATAAGTCTTATCTCTCAAACCTTTATGGTTTGAGAGATATTCACAAGCAAAGTTTTCCCTCACTGACCAAATCGGTCAAGTCTGCCATCCAGCTGTCAGATTTGGAATCCGGTCCGCGGACCGTCTGTGGCACTACAGCATAGCCGAGATCACGAGATATAAGAAGAACTACTTCATTCGAATAGTCTACAAAGCGTGTCTGGTTTTCAAGCACACTCTTTAGACCCTTCCATTGAAATAGTTATTTTTATATATTGCTATCTCGGCTCTGCTGAAGAGCCAGTGATTGATCTGTGGACCAGATTCCAAATCTGACAGCTAGATGGCAGACTTGACCATTTTGGTCAGTGAGGGGAAACTTTGTTTGTGAATATCTCTCAAACCATAATGGTTCGAGAGATAAGACTTATATTGTTACTCATGTTTTTTATTGTCTACAAAATAAAGATAAAATTAAGTATTACTATCCTTTTAAATATAAATGTTTGTCCTAATCAGCTGAAGTAGGCAAATATAAAAGTAAAGAAGGTTATGGTCTAACCTTTGGTAAGACAAAGCCTCGAAAGTTGATATCTTGAGACACTTTGTGGGGAAACCCCAATGGTGTAATGTTGATAAACCTCTGAATCTCATGTATGACTGCTTCTGTGTAAGCCATGTTGGAGCGGTCTTCTATACAGGGAGGCCGGTTCCTGCCAATGACCAGGTCAATCTCTTTACGAATACGTTCTGTAGGGATTTAATGCAAATGATACAAATAAATCTGGCATAAGAAAAAAAATTAATTTGAATGCTAGGAAGGAATTTTATTCAAAATGTTAATTATTATTTTTAGGATCGACAATAATATATTGAACATGGCCTTAAAAATGAACTCTTTACTGCCTCTTAAAAATAGCAAATCAAATAAAATTCTGTTTGAGTTACAGTGGCATATTTAAAGGGTTAGTGAATTATTTATTGACATTGTACCTGAACATACTGCCCCTTTTTAAACTCTTATTCGCTCTTCTTACCCGCTTTATTCTCCCAAATGTAAATTATTGTCTCTGTCAAGATGTTATTGCTTTTCGATCATGTGGTATAGAAATGAGCTGAGTTTGTGCACGAGAACAAGCTAGGTCCGTAAACCTTACGGAACTGTTCATTCTATAGTAAACACACTTAATTAAAACCGACTGTTCTAAAAAATGACAGACTTACAGTGGGTTCTTACTCACTGGCTGGAGAATGAGTTTACAATTCTGATTGGTGCACAGACTTTACTGTTAGTCAGGTCCTTCCTATACTAGAAAGCTGAGAAACAAGGAATAACAAGGTGGGTACAATGTAGAGAATTAAGGGGCATGGGTAAGTTCAAAACACTCGTCTTCTTGTAGTACTCCAAAATATGGTGTCAGGAGAACAAAACTGTGAAGGGAAGGAGTAGGGGTGGTGAAAAGTTAGAGCAAGTGAAATAAACAACAATTTTTCACTTTTTCGCACAAACGTTTTCTCCTTTTTGCCACTGAGAATACATTTTGCTTCTATGTTTCCTAGGACTGCAACATTTCCCACCACTATATTATCTGAGGGCTGAAGTGGAAATCTAAATAGCTGAAAGTCAAAGTTGTGAGTCCTATAACAACTTACAGGATTGACTGTACTAATGGGGCAATTTTGCAATCAGAGGGACAGAAAATTATGGGAGGTAAAATTAATGTTACAATTTGACTCTTTGACCTATGGCATGAACAGGGACAGGGAATTCCTGTCACAGTACTTAATGGTGAATTAACTTTTACGACAGTCCCTCTGGAATCATAAATACCTGGACCCAGAGGAAGAATGCTATTTAAATCACATCCTCTACCATTGACTGATCAAGGAATTGGTATCTGGACTAACGCTGTTATCTGATTTCCATTATAAACAATGTAATGTGTACTTGTATTTAAGAGAGAAGTTTTCATATTTATCTGTATAACATGCCTGAGGAAGAGACCTAAGAAGTCTTGAAAGCTTGCATTTTAAATCTGTTTAGTTAGCCAATAAATGTATCAACTTTACAAAAAAATTTTGCATCCTGTATTTCTACGGCTAACACGGTACCAACTCTCATCTACTATAACAACTTATGCCTTGAAAAGGTTGATAGCACGCTGAGTGCCCTTGTCCATAACAATAACTTCCTGCTTATGTAAAATTGGCACAACCATACTTGATAAATAACTGTATTTGGGATATTCTAGCAGGGTTCAATAACACCATCACTTGTGGTGGGGGTGGTGCGGGATGTGTGGATTTTGTCATCTCCTAAAACAAACTCAGAGTCATCATAGTCCTCTGCAGCAGAAGCCATAGGTGTTATTTGGAATGAACTATCTCTTGGTAGTGGAACACTCTCAAACACATCAGTAACTTCACTTCTTCTCTTATCTGACCAAGAGCCATGGGAACTTTTTGGAGTGCCTCTGCTGCTGTTAGTTGTGGCATCTCTGACCTATTGATTGTGTGTCTCCCAGTTAGACCTTTGTGCTTCAGGTGGGATCTCATTAAGAAGTGCATAGGTGTGAGCCTGCTTTGCCTCTGCTCATGGGTTTTTTGTACAAGCTTAGCTTAATGAAGTGTCTCCATACTGTGGACTTCATGGTCTGTGGGGTTCCTGAGGAGCTGCTACTACTACTGTCAGAGGATCTACCCTGGACTTAATAGCAAATGGTTAACATATTCTGGAAAAATCATGATTGTCTGCTGAAATTTTCTCTTAAATCTGTGTGTGTTTAGAAGAGGCAATGGACCTTTTGCTAAAGTTTTGGGGGGAATAGCTGAGTGACATTTATGAAGATTGATAATTGGATTCTAGTCTTGATGTCTCAAGGATTTGCTCCCTATCTGATGTGAAAATCCGGGGAAGGGATTAAAGTGACATATTGGCATCCACCTACAGCCATATAATTTTGACATAATACAGATGTTGGTATGTCACCATATATGCAGTTTTTAATCTTGTTGCTCCATCGTCTGGAACAAACAAGTATTGCTATTAGGATTTTAACTTAATATCTTATCTTTGACTAACCAATCAGAGAGCCTACAAAGTTAGTATGATATTATATTCTAATGATCTGGCAACTCATCCTATCAGAGAAGGATGGATTGTGTCTTTCTGATAAGGAAATTTGGTAGTAAAAGACGATGGCTAAATGCCAGGGAAGGCTCTTTATTCTGACTTCCATCAAGTAACCAACTGAACCAGAGCCAGAGAATCCTGTGAGAACCGCGCCTTAATTTGGTAATTATAAATTTTCTTTACAATTACTTCTGTATAGCCCTAAGAATTATTATTCATCCCTATATTTGGGAATGATAATTTTATAATAATTCTTATGTGTATGGACTTAGCTAATCCATATAAAGAACATTATTATAATGAAATGTATTGGCTTTAGCTTATTCTGGGGAACTAAACCGGATTAATTACCAAATTTGTCCAGATAATTGTGAGATAGTTTGATAGCAATTTAGATCAAATAGTGTTAATAGTGAAATTAGTTTTAAATAAAATTATTAACACATATAGAACCATATCTTTGTGTTTCTGAAAAGATCATTGGGCTTATATTTGATCTGGTGAATTTTGTTATTATACCTTAGTTTGCAATCTGGAAAGGTTTTCTATTTGTTTCTATCTTGGTGTGTGTTTCAAAGGATTCTTTGTTTTCATGTGTTGTTCTATTGCATGATATTGTGGACCTAAATTTTGTTCTGTTGAGATCTTATCACGGTGCCCGTGATTCGTGCTATCCTGTGTCTATCCTTGCTGAGAGTTCCTCATTGGCTGTCTGCTAATAGCCCACCTCACACAGCCTTTTTAAACCCAGTCTGGGCACTCCCAGGTTGCCCTTTCGTGGTGTTTCTGACATTACTTATCCTGACCTGCTTGTCAGGTTCTTGGGCCTGTAGTACCTGTGTTCCAGCGTTCCAGTGTTCCAGTTATCCGGTGTTCCAGTGATCCGGTGTTCCAGTGATCCGGTGTTCCGGTGTTCCAGTACTTCCACCATTGATCGTTCCAGAGTTCCTGAGTCTCCTGCCTGTTTTACTTCTCCAGCCGGTGCTGGTTACTTTCTGTGGCTCCAGCAGTTCCGGTCATCTGTCAGTGCAGCGGTGCTCGCTCCCGTGGATCCTCCGCTTCTTCTGAGGGCTCTCGCTCTTTCCACTGTGGCTAGGCGACATTGTTCTTGTTTCACTCCGGCAAACTACTACTGCTGGTCCCAGCGTGCGGACGCTGGTTTACTCCATATAACCTGGTGGCGCTTATTACTGTTAGTCCCAGCGTGCGGATGCTGGTTTACTCCATTTAACCTGGTGGCGCTTATTACTGTTAGTCCCAGCGTGCGGACGCTGGTTTACTCCATTTAACCTGGTGGCGCTTATTACTGTTAGTCCCAGCGTGCGGACGCTGGTTTACTCCATTTAACCTGGTGGCGCTTATTACTGTTGGTCCCAGCGTGCGGACGCTGGTTAGCTCCATTAACCTGGTGGCGTATACTACTGTTGGTCCTAGCGTACAGACGCTGGTTTCTCCATTAAACCTAGTGGGGCTTCTTACTGCTGGTACCAGCGTGCGGACGCTGGTTTTCTCCATTCACCCTGGTGGCGTTTGTTATTGTTAGTCCCAGCGTGCAGACGCTGGTTTACTCCATTAAACCTGGTGGAGCTTGTACCGTTGGTCCCAGCGTGCGGACGCTGGTTTTCTCCATTAAACCTGGTGGCGTTTGTTCCTGTTGGTCCCAGCGTGCGGACGCTGGTTTGCTCCACTAAGCCTGGTCATTCTACTACTGTTGGTCCCAGCATGCGGACGCTGGTTTGCTCCTTGACTATTCGATACTGAGGTCAGGTTGCTGTCCCATTCCTTATGCAGTTGTCTCGTATGCCTTGACTAAGACTTCTGCTAGCGAGACCTTTGTTCCTATTCCACTCTACTGTCATAGTCATCTGACAGCTAGGTCTCCTCTTTAGTAGTGATGAGCGAGCACACCAATGCTCGGGTGTTCGGGTGCTCTGACCGAGCACCCCCTGAGGCTCGAGTGCTCGGCCGAGCACCCGAGCCCCATTGAAGTCAATGGGAGGACTCGAGCATTACACCAGGCACCCCCTGCTCTGATGAGGGGAGGGTGCCTGGTCCATAGGAAAAGGGAAGAAAAGGATGGAAACACCACAGAAATGGTTCAGGGACAGCATAGGGAGGATGTCTGGATGCATCTTGGACTCCAACATCGCTGCTGGGAACGATCTTTCGCCCGTAGTACGCCATTTTTACAGACTGACCATAAAACACACAAAAAGGAAAATAAAAACGACTTTAGGCGAAAAATTGTTACCAAACAATATTTGCTGTATATTTACTTGTATATCATCTGCAAATTCTCCCAAAAATTTCCTTGATTTTCTGAAGTGAGGCCATGATTAAGAGGGAAACGTGCGCAGAGGCAAATTCTCCCAAAAATTTCCTTGATTTTCAGAACTGAGGCCATGATTAAGAGGGAAACGTGCGCAGAGGCAAATTCTCCCCAAAATTTCCTTGATTTTCAGAACTGAGGCCATGATTAAGAGGGAAACGTGCGCTGAGCTGACCATCTAAAACATTATGGGTGAGGGTCTGCTGCAGAGCTGACCATCCTAAACATTATATGCGAAGGCCCGCTAGTGAGCTGACGCTATAAAACATTATATGAGAGGGCCCGCTAGAGAGCTGACCCAATAAAACATTATATGAGAAGGCCCGCTGGTGAGCTGACCTATATAAAAATTGTCAAACAGGGCCCGCTGGTGAGCTGGCCCTATATAAAAATTATATCACAGGGCCCGCTGGTGAGCTGGCCCTATATAAAAATTATAGCACAGGGCATATGGAAGAGGAGGAGGAGGATGAGAAGATTAAGAGTCAACCATATACCCGTTTTTTGGGTGGAAGGGGTGAATGGGAATACAGAGTATTCCCATCATTGTAAATAACATATATAAAGTGACTTTATGTTCCCCCGGGGCTTTCCTCCAGTGGAGTGGAGAAGTCAGGGGAAATCCAGGCCTTGTTCATTTTTATAAGTGTCAACCTATCAGCATTGTCGGTGGAAAGGCGGATACGCTTATCTGTTATGATGCCACCAGCAGCACTAAATACCCGCTCAGACAGAACGCTGGCGGCAGGGCAGGCCAGCACCTCCAAGGCGTAGAGTGCCAGTTCATACCACGTGTCCAGCTTGGACACCCAGTAGTTGTAAGGCACAGAGGGATCATTGAGGACGCTGACACGGTCTGCTACGTACTCCTTCACCATCTTCCAAAACTTTTCCCTCCTTGTGACACTAGGCTGCGCATCAGGGTGAGGGTGCTGGCGGGGTGTCATGAAGGTGTCCCACGCCTTGGAGAGTGTTGCCCTGCCTTTCTCGGAACTGCTGTGTGCTCCCCTTTTCTCCCCTTCTCTGTTGGCCAAGGTAGCACGTACTCTGCCGCCAGCTTTGTCAGATGGAAAATTTTGGAGCAATTTTTCGACAAGAACCTTCTGGTATTGCACCATTTTGCTTGTCCTCTCCACCGGAGGAATGAGAGATGAGAAATTCTCTTTGTAGCGGGGGTCCAGAAGGGTGAACACCCAGTAATCCGTGTTGTTTAAAATGCGTATAACGCGTGGGTCACGGGAAAGGCAGCCTAACATAAAGTCAGCCATGTGTGCCAGAGTACCAACAGTCAAGATTTCGCTGTCCTCACCAGGAGGATGACTCTCAATCTCCTCATCCTCTTCCTCCTCTTCTGCCCACCCACGCTGAAGAGATGGAACTAAAGTTCCATGGCTACCCTCTGTAGCGGAGGCAACCGTGTCTTCCTCCTCCTCCTCCTCCTCCTCCTCCTCCGCCTCCTCCAATTGTCGCTGAGAAGACGAAGTGAGGGTGCTCTGGCTATCACCTTGTGTAAGCTCTTCCTCCCCCATTTCCACCTCTTCCACATGCAAAGCGTCGGTTTTAATTGTGAGCAGCGAGCGTTTAGTAGACACAGAAGTGGGATGGTTACACTGATAATAGCGTTATCGCCGCTCACCATCTGTGTCGATTCCTCAAAATTGCGTAAAACCTCGCAGAGGTCTGACATCCATTCCCACTCCTCACTTCTGATTACAGGAAGTTGAACGGAGAGGCGACGACCGTGTAACAGCTGGTACTCCACTACTGCCCTCTGCTGCTCACAAAGCCGGGCCAACATGTGGAAGGTGGAGTTCCAGCGCGTGCTCACGTCACACAGCAGCCGGTGAGCTGGCAATTGTAAGCGCTGCTGCAGCTTCAACAGGCCGGCCGAAGCTGTAGATGACTTACGGAAATGTGCACACACGCGGCGCACCTTGGTCAAGAGATCATGCACATTGGGGTAGGTTTTTAGAAATCGCTGCACCACTAAATTAAATACATGCGCTAGGCATGGTACGTGTGAGAGCTTGCCGAGCTCCAAAGCCGCCACCAAGTTACGCCCATTATCACACACAACCATGCCTGGTTGCAGGTTGAGTGGCGAGAGCCACTGCTCGGTCTGGTGACTAATCCCCTGCAACAGCTCTGAGGCCGTGTGCTGTTTGTCCCCAAGGCAGATAAGCTTCAGCACGGCCTGTTGACGCTTCCCCACTGCAGTGCTACACTGCTTCCAGCTACTGGCTGATGGGGGAGTGGCGCTGCGTGTAGAGAATTCGGAGGTGGAAACGGAGGAGGAGGAGCCAATAACGTAGGTGCTGGTGGAAACCCTGATGGAGGTAGGGCCCGCAATCCTCGGCGTGGGTAGCACCCGTGCCATCCCAGGGTCCGAGTCGCTCCCAGCCTCCACGACATTCACCCAGTGTGCCGTCAGGGAAATGTAGCGTCCCTGGCCACAAGCACTTGTCCATGTGTCAGTCGTTAAGTGGACCTTCCCAGTAACTGCGTTGGTCAGGGCACGGGTGATGTTACGGGACACATGGTGGTGTAATGCGGGGATGGCACACCGGGAAAAGTAGTGGCGGCTGGGGACCGCGTACCGAGGGACAGCTGCTGCCATCAGGCTGCGGAAGGACTCAGTGTCCACAAGCCTAAATGGCAGCATTTCGATGGCCAGTAATTTGGAAAGGTGTGAGGTTAGTGCTATGGCCTGTGGGTGGGTGGCTGGGTACTTTCTCTTGCGCTCAAATGCCTGGGGTAACGACATTTGGACGCTGTGCTGGGACAGGGAAGTGGATGTGGTCGCTGATGGTGCTTCAGATGCTACAGGTGCAGGGCGGGAGGTATGCGGGCCTGCGCCTTCGACAGGCGATTGGCCGGCACCGAAAACAGGGGAAGAGGAGGCAGTGGTGTGGCCTGCAGACACAGATGGGCGATCCAGGCGTTCCTCCCACTTACTACGGTGCTTGGATGCCATGTGTCGGATCATGCTGGTGGTGGTGAGGTTTCTAGTGTTCATGCCTCGGCTCATTCTGGTGTGGCACAGGTTGCAAACTACAATTCTTTTGTCGTCCGCACTTTCCTTAAAAAAACGCCATACCGCGGAACACCTACCCTTTGGCAAGGTAGATTTACGCAAGGGGGTGCTCCGTGGAACATTTGCGGGCCGGTTTGGTGCGGTCCGCCTTCTTTCTGTAGCCACACCACTGCCTCTTCCAGCCTGTTGCGGTGCTGCAGATGGCTCACCCTCAGGACTGCTGTCATCGCTCGGCTCTACACCTTCCCAGGTGGGGTCAGTCACCTCATCGTCCACCAAGTCCTCCTCCACTTCCTCACTCTGATCATCCTCCTCAAGTCTTGATCCCACCACATACTCAGTCATTGACAACTGTATAACATTCTCCTGAATAAGGTCTTGAGACGGAAATAGTGGTTGATTTAATGGCAACTGTGTCTCATCATCATCATCATCATCCACTACTTCCTTTGACCTTAAATGCCGTTCACATCTGTCATCTTCTTGTGATTGGGTAGCCTCTAGAGGTTGCGAATCAGGGCACAAGATGTCATGTTCCTCTGCAAGCGTGCTTGGAGAGAGGGTCAAATGAAGGATTGGTGATGAGACGAGCTCCTCACTATATCCCAGTGTGGGATCACTTCTTTGACCAGACCGTGTATGGTGGGAGGAAGGATGATCAGAGTGAGGATTATGTTGACCAGACTCTTGGCTACTGAGAGTGGACTTGGTGGAAGACAGGGTGGTGCTTAACCGACTGGAAGCAGTATCAGCTGTCATCCAACCGACCACCTGTTCGCAGTGGTCGGACCTCGAGAGTGATGTCCTGCGACGCCCTGTAAAATTACACATGAAGCTAGGTATGGTGGATGTCTTTCTTTCTTGTGCTCTGGCACCAGGCACAGTTTCTCCGCGTCCTGACCCGCGCCCTGAACTTTCAGGATCACGTCCACTTCCCCGTCCCTTTTTACCCGCCTTCTTCATCTTACACAGAATATGTGACTTTAATATTTGAGTTTGAAAACTTAACAGTATTTCTTACTATTCTGCAACTCTGCAGAGTACACAGAATAGGCTGCTAAACGGCGGTGATACACACTGAATGGAATATGTGACTTTAATATTTGAGTTTGAAAACTTAACACTATTTCTTACTATTCTGCAACTCTGCAGAGTACACAGAATAGGCTGCTAAACGGCGGTGAAACACACTGAATGGAATATGTGACTTTAATATTTGAGTTTGAAAACTTAACAGTATTTCTTACTATTCTGCAACTCTGCAGAGTACACAGAATAGGCTGCTAAACGGCGGTGATACACACTGAATGGAATATGTGACTTTAATATTTGAGTTTGAAAACTTAACACTATTTCTTACTATTCTGCAACTCTGCAGAGTACACAGAATAGGCTGCTAAACGGCGGTGATACACACTGAATGGAATATGTGACTTTAATATTTGAGTTTGAAAACTTAACAGTATTTCTTACTATTCTGCAACTCTGCAGAGTACACAGAATAGGCTGCTAAACGGCGGTGATACACACTGAATGGAATATGTGACTTTAATATTTGAGTTTGAAAACTTAACAGTATTTCTTACTATTCTGCAACTCTGCAGAGTACACAAAATAGGCTGCTAAACGGCGGTGAAACACACTGAATGGAATATGTGACTTTAATATTTGAGTTTGAAAACTTAACACTATTTCTTACTATTCTGCAACTCTGCAGAGTACACAGAATAGGCTGCTAAACGGCGGTGATACACACTGAATGGAATATGTGACTTTAATATTTGAGTTTGAAAACTTAACAGTATTTCTTACTATTCTGCAACTCTGCAGAGTACACAGAATAGGCTGCTAAACGGCGGTGATACACACTGAATGGAATATGTGACTTTAATATTTGAGTTTGAAAACTTAACAGTATTTCTTACTATTCTGCAACTCTGCAGAGTACACAGAATAGGCTGCTAAACGGCGGTGAAACACACTGAATGGAATATGTGACTTTAATATTTGAGTTTGAAAACTTAACAGTATTTCTTACTATTCTGCAACTCTGCAGAGTACACAGAATAGGCTGCTAAACGGCGGTGACACACACTGAATGGAAAATGTGACTTTAATATTTGAGTTTGAAAACTTAACACTATTTCTTACTATTCTGCAACTGTGCAGAGTACACAGAATAGGCTGCTAAACGGCGGTGATACACACTGAATGGAATATGTGACTTTAATATTTGAGTTTGAAAACTTAACACTATTTCTTACTATTCTGCAACTCTGCAGAGTACACAGAATAGGCTGCTAAACGGCGGTGAAACACACTGAATGGAATATGTGACTTTAATATTTGAGTTTGAAAACTTAACAGTATTTCTTACTATTCTGCAACTCTGCACACTACACAGAATGTGCTGCTAAACTGCGGCGAAGCACACTGAATGGAATATGTGACTTTGATATTTTAGTTTGAAGACTTAACAGTATTTCTTCCTATTCTGCAACTCTGCACAGTACACAGAATGTGCTGCTAAACTGCGGCGAAGCACACTGAATGGAATATGTGACTTTGATATTTTAGTTTGAAGACTTAACAGTATTTCTTCCTATTCTGCAACTCTGCACAGTACACAGAATGTGCTGCTAAACTGCGGCGAAGCACACTGAATGGAATATGTGACTTTGATATTTTAGTTTGAAGACTTAACAGTATTTCTTCCTATTCTGCAACTCTGCACAGTACACAGAATGTGCTGCTAAACTGCGGCGACGCACACTGAATGGAATATGTGACTGATATTTTAGTTTGAAGACTTAACAGAATGTGCTCTAATCTGCAACTTTGCACACTAAACAGAATGTGCTCTAATCTGCAACTTTGCACACTAAACAGAATGTGCTCTAATCTGCAACTTTGCACACTAAACAGAATGTGCTCTAATCTGCAACTGTGCACACTAAACAGAATGTGCTCTAATCTGCAACTTTTCACACTAAACAGAATATTTTTTTTTTTTGTTTGTTTTTTTCCCCCCACACAAAATAACCTGCTGCCCCCACACACAGTAGTCCTAAAAAGGACTTTTGGTTCTTTTTTTTCACAATTTTTGTTTTTTTCCTCCCTACACTGCCTTTCCCTTCCTATCCTCAGCTCTCCCTGGCTCAGACTGAGCCGAACTCGATGGTCAGGTGCTATACAGCACCCGACCACGGGTTCTGGCCAGCCAATCAGTGTAATGCCAGCAGCCAACATGGCTGCTGGCATTACACCGATGTCAGAGCCTCCCTGCACGTTTATTGGCTGCGCAGCAGCCGCAAAACGTGCGGGGAGGAGACCCGAACATGGCGGGCGAGCACATGCGGTACTCGTACGAGTACCGCCATGTGCCGAGCAGAGCGATGCTCGAGCCGATCCGAGCATCGGCCGAGCATGCTCGCTCAACACTACTCTTTAGGGCTGCCCTGCCCGGTATTGGTAATGCCGGTAGAACCTATTTTCGTTACCATCTTCAAGGTTGCCTTACCCGGTATAGGCAGGGCCGGTAGAGCTTACTATCCGTGTTCCTTCAGGCTGCCCTGCCCGGTATTGGTAAGGCCAGTAAAACCTGTTATTGCTAGCATCCTAGGTTGCCTTACCCGGTATAGGCAGGGCCGGTAGAGCCTACACTCAGTACTCCTTTGGGCTGCCTTGCCCGGTATTGGTAAGACCGGTAGAACCGGTACGTTCATCTCACGGTTGCCTTACCCGGTATTGGCAAGGCCGGTTGAGCCTATTGTTATTATACCTGTCACTTGGGTTGCCTTGCCCGGTATAGTTGGTAAGGCCGGTAGAACCTATTATCTTGTCAGTTATTGTTGTATTGTCATATATTTTGATACCCTATGGGGATTGCCTTAACTTTTCAATAAAGTTACGTTTTTACCAAACCTTAAGTCTGAGAGTCTTCAAATACCGTGACAGTTCTGGGACAGTCTCTCACAGAACAAAAGAAGTGCTGCCATCTTGGGTGGGGCAACTGTATAACTCATTATCTCTGGTTAACCCTTGTAGTGCTGTATGGTGTAGCAAACAGGATATTGTCATAGTATATGTTGCATGCAATGTATTAATATTATCTTTGCTTTCTAAACATCTATTATTGGATTATTATATTCATGGTATTATCTGTTATTGACAATAAGGCATATGCAATTTTATATCTCATCCAGAAGGTATGCAATATTGAAAACAGTAGCTATAGATATAATATTTTTATTTTAATAAATTATCTTTTTGTACAATTATGCATAATTTATTATTTTAATCAATTCTGTACTGTGAAGTAAAGTGTCAATACCTAGTTTGTGTAAAAAACTCAACTTAATTTATCTACCCATTTTTAATTATTTATGTGAGATATACAAAAATAATTGGGTCTCCTGTTAACCCGTTCCTTTCCATATATCCTCAACACTACTACAGCTAGATGTTGATGCAGTTCTGCTTCTACTACTAATAGGTGTCAAAGATGCAGCACTTCCAGCAGCTGCAGAAGCATTCATCATAACTAAGGTTGTGGATGTTACTAAACTGTTTGTTGTTGTTGCTGCTGGTTACTCAACAACATGTTTGTGTGTGTATGTGTGTGGCTGAGTGGGGCTTGAACTTGGAAGTGGTGAAGATGCTGACAGGGTTAGAGTTTCCAATTTGTTTTCTCGAACAGTTTATAGACAGGCACTGTGTTCTTTTCAATTGTTGAAGATTGAGCCTTTGCCTTTCTGCTAACTTTCTGACCATATCATCATCTATCTCATGCTCAACTTCATCTGTATGTATAAGCTTTTTAGAGATGTCCAACAATTTCTTTGTTTACTTTTACTTTTATAAAGCTCACTACTGCTTTCAGGATAGGTGTTTTGGTGCTTGTTTTTTTATTTCACTGTCAGATGCAGTAGTTGGTTCAGCTGCTACTCCTTCCTCTGTTATGCCATCAATAACACTAGAATACTACTGATCGCTGTCTTTGGTGTTCTTCTTATATGTTTTTTTTTATAGTACTGGCACTGGTGGTGGTGGTGGGACTTTTGGTGGGACCTTGATAAACTGTATCCTCCCCAGGAGGAGTGGGATCATCATAATTTATTGCACACATTGCAGAAATCATGGCTGCAGTCAGTTTTTGACCTACAGAGAGCCAGTTCTGCTATGGTGTCTGCTCCTTCAGCCTCACCTGGACACACCTAAACATGCAGCTCCCCAGCTTGCACTCACAGGGTCTAGTTTAGCTTCAGTGCCTTATAGGCAGTCTTGTGATCTTGCTCAGTGTAAGCATCAATCTGCCTACCACATGCCAAGGTACCTCTGTATTGAAAATGACCCACACTCTGCCTTTCCCCTGTCAAATGACCACTGATTTCAAAATGACTACAATTATATCTGTCTGGTCCCTGCCCACTTACTTCCTCTATGAACCTGACCTTTGCTTTGTCTGATCACAGCCAAGTGTCCACTGCTTACTCAAACTCCCAGCTTGTGGACTTCCACACTGCGTATCATATCTTCACACTGTTGACTACTGTTACCTTTATCTTCCTGCCATGAAGGAAGGAAGACACTTGATCTTCATATCCGGGTCAGTTAGTATTCCTGAATGACCTTCCATGTGATCCTCTAGTTTTCAAACCCTCTGTCTCAACCTTGCTGCAGTTTCCCATCTTTGAGTTTCAACTGTTGGCTACGACCTTCAACTCCGATTACCATTTGCTCCATCTTTCACAATGAACTACAGGCTCAAACCCTGGCTATGTCCTCCTAATACATTTGTTGCTGTTCATGATTTGCATCCTGCTTAATTGGCTCTGACCCCTGGCTCTGACCTTTGACTCTGCTTATTGCTGTTTCTGAGTTCAATATTGTTTGACTGCTGTGTCCTCCAGATGTCAATTCCTGTCAGTATGTCTTTCATCTGTTATCAGTTCTAATATCAGTCTGCTATTTGACTGCCAAGTACCTTGTTAGCAGACCTTAAAGGGACAGTGAACTTTGTGCTGTTAACTCAACTTGCCCCATATCTTGGGAAGTGCACCTATAGGCAGTAGTATCTTGCATGTACATAATAGGGTTCTTCTGTTCCTGGTAGTCTGAGAACTATGCCATGTAACAGTTCCTGAGGGTACTCATTCTAATCCAGCTCCCGGCTGCTCCGGGGTTGGCTAAGTGGATCCATGAGAACTGGTTCCTTTGTAGCAGTATACATCTCAATAAAGCTAATTTACAAATCCCAAAAGAGGCATACGTGTATGAGACAGGGCAAATAATGAGACAGATAGTGATGTCTTCGGGATGGGATAAAAGGGATGGAGAGTGGCTGCTTACAAGGAAACTGGAGTTAGTTCACACAAATAGTAAGGTGGTATGATAGAATCACTCTGAAATTTGCACTGGTATCAATATAAGCTTAATAGAACCGCAAAGATGAGTGCCCATCAAAGAGTGTAGTCTATCAGCATCCATTGCTACTCCACTCTCTCCTTTCACCCATAGTCACCGGCATGGGTTCCCTCCTTAGTCTGGACCAGGTCTCTTGAATTCCTGGACCATCTTGATAAAGAGGAGTTCTGGCCTCGCATGCGGTGCAGCTCTATACATTTCAGGGGGTCTTATAATTGTATTTATTTTTTATTAATTGTCCCCCAACAAACTCCCCCCAAAATTCCCTTTGCAGACGATTGTTTCCCCACACTCCATCAGCACAGACACCCTCCTCATACCCCTTTTATACTATGTCTATGGGAAATAAAATACATTTGTGTTGTGTGTAAATTCTTGCAAATCTGCACTTTTTGCAGAAAATTATTCGCCAAGCAGGAAGTGCCATTAGCCTTCTATTTTTGTTTGAGACGAAAATTTTCACCCGTCCCTAGTTGCATTTGTTTTATGAGGGCAGATGGGACAAGGTGTGTCCCTTCCTTTATTCTTTGTACTACCTATCAGTCAAAGTGGACAGAATATTCACACATTGTGCCTCCCCCAAATGGAAAATATTTCCACACTTATGATTTCATTGACAGAGATGGAAAAAAATACCTTCTTCTTCCTCTTCTCAATAAATTGGAGCAGGTGCTGCTGTGGCTGCTGATTCAACAACAGCACTAAATCTAGGATGAGTAATAGTGGTGACTAGATGAGCCTGTTCTAGAGTAATATCATGCATAATAATGCTGAATGCAGACCCATGATATCCATTATTGTCTATGTCAAAGTAGCCTGCTCATCATCATTCTCGTCCTGAGACAAATACACATCTGTTTCTGATGGCTCAGCAGGGGGAATTACAGAAACAGCAAATGCCAGAATATCACTGCTGGTGGTGGTGATGCCCTGTCAGAGTATTTGTCCTAATTGTTTAACATGTAATCAAAATGGAAACTGTTAAAGCCATTTTGTCTCTCAGTCTAGAATATGGCTGCTGTTATATTTTTTTATTCAGAAGTACAAGCTAAATGTCTTTGTACCAATGATGAATAGGAGATAATTTTACCAGGCACAATTAACTGCCTGACTTGTAGCTAGGTCATAAGTAGACAGAAGACATGTAGAGAGATAGTCTGTGATATTCTTTATAATTGAAACATAGAAAATAGTTTTACATTATTAAAATGGCATCTATAGTATAGATGCTGTTATGCGTGAGAATCTATAAGCAATGATAACCATGCTACATAAATAAATAATATCCTTATATAGAAGTGCATTCCTTTGAATGGTGGGTAAGGTGTTGACTTAATAAAACCAACATTCTACACGATTGTTATTTGAGAGTAGAAATCCAATTATCCATTAACTGGAATACTTTTTAGAGAACATTTTCTCAAATCATCTGTAGTCTGTTAATGCAATCTATTGTTGAAAAGCTTGTTTTTAGAAAGGTTAGTAAAGTTAAGACATAATAAAACTTAAAACTTCTTAACCAACCAATATACAAAAAAATACAAACAAAAAATAACAAATGTACATGTTCTCCACACCACATGCTTCAATGTCCGGACTCTCATCACCACCACCACCACGTCTCTTGCTGCTCTATTGGACTATTTGGTGGTGACATGTGTATCAAAGGGTCCTCTACTATAACATTTGCCATCACTTCAGAAGGAGGTACACTGAAAGCATCAATATCAAACTCAGACAGATGACCTGTGCTTCTCATACTGCTGCCCAGTAACCCTTTGTTTATTATGTTTCTTCAAATTCCCAGGGAACCAGTTGGGGAACTAGGGATTATGTGGGCAGAGGGAAATGGGCTTCCTTTACTGCTGGTGTTGCTGGACTCTACCAAATCTGATCTAGCAGCAGCAGCAGTGAGCAGTTTCTGTTGCTCATGCAAGAAAGCAATCAAAACTACTTTCTTATTTTATTTTTAATTTGTACTCTCTCTCTCTCTCTTTTTGCTTTCCTGCCTATTATACAACATGCTGTGTGGTGGGAAGTTCTGAGTTTTTGTAGTATGGGTGCATGAACTTTCACCAGCATTAAAAAAAGGTGGAAAATGGAACCGTTCTCATGAGACAATCTGTGGTGTTGACATAGCTAAGGAAGATCTATGGCTTTCTCACATGATTCCCTCAGAAAAAGCAGAAAATTATACTTTTTCCTTAAAATTCCCACAGGAACAACACAGAACGTTTCACTCATCCGTAGTCTTTACCATGTCAAATGTCACAAATCATCTATGGAGAAGCCCTATTTCTTATTTTAGAATAGTAAACTTACATGATATATGTGAGTCATTAATATATCCGAGATTAACACATTTGAGTGTATAACATCCTGCAATGTCCCTGTGTGATAGTGCATCCATCTCATTCCATTTACCTGCTACATCTGGGTGCTTTAGAAGAATCAATAGACTGAACCGTAGGGTTATGCTGATAGTTTCTGTACCCACATCTAAGAAATCAAAAATGGTGTTGGTAGCAGTTTTAATATGAAACACACTCTGTGGGTTATCCTTCTCCTGGAAAAGACAGAAGAAGAGTAAAAAGAACAGAGAAACATTAAAGTCTGATATGTTTAAATGTTATTGTACTCAGAAGTATTTGTTATCTAATCCACTTTTCATCAATATTATTGATTCAAAAATGTTTACATTCCCAAGTTTTAACTGTATAATGACTTGCTTATGATTCTTCTAAGTAACACGCCTTCCACCCTTTGAACATGGGGCAATATACAAAAAGACAACAGGCAATTCTAGAGCAAACTATCTGCTCCATATCGGGCAGACAAGAATTCCCAACACGTCATTTTGTAAAATGGACCTTTTAGTCCTTCCAATGCTAAAGATATTTTCAATGCATTGGAAAGTGATGTGTTGGAGAATTTATAGCATTTGCAGCATTATAAACCCAATTTAGCTCAAAGGGAATGTTTGTTTTTGTGTCCCCCACATTTGCTTTTATTTTATTTTATGCATACTCCACTAATTCATTTAATATATTATAATCAGAATGTGTCTTACACTGCATGTTCTTGCACCTCAACGTAGTATAGATTCTGACCAAGTCTATGTAAAAGAGAATTTTAAACAGTGAAATCATCCTTTAAAGGGATAGTAATACTTGGTTTTAACTTTATTTTATTTTGTAGGCATTAAAAAAACATAAAGAATGATATAAGTCTTATCTCTCAAACCTTTATGGTTTAAGAGATATTCACAAGCAAAGTTCCCCTCCCGCCCCTTTTACCTAGTGTAAGCTATCTCTTCTCAGATGTGGAATGCAGTCCATAGACCAGACAGATAACAGCAGGGGACAATCTTCTTCCTATGAGAACAATGAAATCCCTGCCCCCTTTGACAAGCTTTTCAGGTTTTTCCCTTATCTTAATTGAAGATTGTCCCTCTCTGCAGTCTACTTGGGCACCTCCCTTCTGATCTGACTGAACGGGGGGGGGGGTATACTTTGCTTGTGAATATCTCTTAAACCATAAAGGTTTGAGAAATTAGACTTATATCATTCTTCATGTTTTTTTAATGCCTACAAAATAAAATAAAGATAAAACAAAGTATTACTATCCCTTTAAAGGAGAACTATAACATCTCAGTATTGAATATCACTTGATTTCTGGGATGGTCGAAAAAGCTTTGTTGGTACCACTGGAAATTTTTCTATTTCCCTTCTATGTTAATCTCTGAAACATCAACATCACTACTTCTATTATGTGCCTCAGAGCCCTTGGAGCTTTTAGGAGTACTGCTGCTAGCTGTGGCATTTTGTACATGTTGATGTTGTGTCTCTCAGTCAGACTTGTGGTTGTGCTTTAGGTCGGATCGCATTGAGAAGGTACCTAGGTGTGAGCCTGCTTTCCCCCGGCTCACATGATTTTTACACAGACAACAGGTTGTATCATTCTTAGCTTTTGGATCATGAGTTATGTATCTCCATAATGTGGACTTCATAGAATGAGGGGGTTGCTGAGGGGCTGCTACTACTAGTGGGATTACATTTTGATGCAATTGTATTTCTAATGGGTGTCAAAGGTGTGGCACTTCCAGCAACAACAGAGGCACGCATCATAGTCAAGATTGAGAATGTTAATAACCTGTGTTGTTGTTGCTGATGGTTCCTCAACACTAATGTGTGTGTGTGGCTGAGTGGGTCTTGGACTTGGCAGCAGTGATGGTACTGATGATGACTGACAGGATGACGTTGTATTTTTGGGCATATTTACTTGTTCAGGGTCAGACTTTCCAATTGTTTTCTCAAACATTTTATAGACAGGCATAGTGCTCTTTTTCAGAGGTGTGCCTTTGCCTTTCAGCTAACTTTATGGCCATGCCCTCATCTCTCTCACTGTCATCTGTATCTGAAGAAGAGGAGGATGCTGGTGGGATATATTCTAGATCTACATTATCATCATCATGTCATCATAAGGTCATCCTCCGCATTGCCAGCCACTTCTTGCCCACTAACTTTCTATTCATGTAAGTAGAGGTCTTAACCCCTTAAGGAACAATGACGTGTGGACCATCACAGCTGCCCAGCACTTAAGGACCAGTGAGGGTCCTGGCACGTCATGGAATTCAGGGCTTCCTGATCAGCTGCACACAATTTGGGAAGCCCTGCATTGAATATGCCAAAAAAATGTGTTGTGGTCCTTAAGTGCTTTTTTTGCTTTTTAATTTCCCTACTACTTTGAGGATAGGTGTTTTTGTGATTCTTTGTCTCACTGTCAGATTCAGCAGTTGGTTAAACTGTTACACCTTCTTCCATTATACCTTCAACACAAGAATGCAACTCATTGTCATCTTCAGAATTTTTAGATTTTTTTTTTTAATAGTAGTGGAACTGGTGTAACTTTTAGTGGACATGCTGCAACAACCATGGCTGCAGTCAGTTTTTGGACTACCACTTTACTCAACTATCCCTGTACTGCTCCTACTCCTTTCCTCCTCCCTCTGCCCCTTGTGTATTTGCTGTACATTACTCAACTACTGTCTGCGCATGAGCATGTGTGTATTTGAGTGTGCGTCTGTGTGTGTGTGGGGGGATGTATTTACTGTAAAGTATGCAAAAATACTGATGGAGTGTGTTGGCTTGCCTTGGTCCTTTACAAAGTACTCAGTCGCATCTAGTATTAGTCTGCTTCAGTCACACAGCTCATGTCAGGGTCCCTATCATTTTTTTAATTTAATTTATATATTTTTTAACTGTTTGCCCCCACCCATCTCTATTACAAAAAACACTGCTTAACTACCCCCCAGTACACAGATAATTATAACAACACAATCAAGAAGGAACCTGTATCACAGCTGTCTGTGTCTTTCCAATCAGTCACACACACATTGTTGGGATGTTTGAGGTAATCCTGCGTTGCTCCCTACTCATAACCCCAGTTTTCACTGACACAGAGACAACAGCCAGATCAGAAAGGATACTGAATCACAGGTACCTGTGTTTTTCCAATCAATCACACAGAATGTTGTGTATTTGGGGTAAATCTTCTTTGCACCCTTCTCACACCTCCAGGCTTTTCTAACAAAGAAACAGTAGCAGCCATATCAGGAAGGAACTTGGATCAAAGCTGCCTGTGTCTTTCCAACCAGTCACACAGAATGTTGTGATATTTGGGGTAAATCCTTTGTTCCCTTTCACACACCCATATATGGTTAAAACAGAGAGAAATTCAAGATCAAGAAGGAACCTGGACCACAGCTGAGTGTTGGCACTTTCCAAGGGAAATTTGCCCCATGCAGGAAGTGCCATTTTCCTCCTGTTTCACTTTTGAGACAAATTCCTTCACCTGTTCCTGGTTGTTTTGGTATGAAATACCTTAATGGTCTCTATGAATTTTGCCCTTCCAACTACAGTCATAGATTTCAAGTCCGTAGAGGTGGACATGACTTTTGTGGCAGGAACATAGACTCTAAAACTGCTAATTGCAAATGGTATTCTTAACTCTATCTAGGCGCATGCACTCAACATGTTGCTTGTTCATGTCTGTTGTCCATTTGGGGGGGTATGAATTAAGGATCGTCACATTTTTCACCTCAAAAGAGAAACAGGTGAAAAATTGAACTTCCTGCTGAGTGTGAATTTTGCCACAAAAAAATGGTGGTTTTCTGCTTGTTCATGCCTAGTTCATTGCACTTGTATGTCACTGTTCCCCAGAAATGTTCAGGAGTCAGTACAGTATAGTAAAATGCAATTTATTAATAAACAATAAAGGTAGCACACAGCAGTAAGGAAGCAGGATAAGCAGAGGGTCACAAACCAGCAAACGCTAATATCAGAAATAGTTCATTACTAAGAAAGACCACACTGCTAGAGACTAGGCCGAAGCCACAGGTAGTCTCTGCAGGAACCAGGAACAGGAATGGGACAGGAACAGGAACACAGTGTCTTGGTCTGAGGCCACAGGAAAGCTACCAGACTCACTCCTGTAGTCAGTAATAAGAAACAGAGATCTGACTCACGCCTGCAGTCCAGTCCAGTCAGTAACAGGAAGTGAATCTCTGACTCATGCCTGCAGTCTGTATATGGCTAGTCTACCAGAGCCCCAGGTCCACACCAGATTGGGTGTCTGCTAGGTACAGGGGAAAAACAAGAGAAGAGTCAGACAAAAGCCACAGGTCAGCACCAGAGAGTGTAGTCAGGCAAGCCAGGTCATACACAGTTCAGGTAGTCAGCCAGAGCCACAGGTCTGTACCAGATTGGGTGTCCACTATAAGGATAAGGTAGGAGAATAGTCAGATAGAGCCACAGGTCAGCACCAGATTGGATGGTCAGACAAGCCAGGTCATACACAGAGCCCAAGGAAACAGAACTGTATTGAACAACAACTCAAGGGTAACTGAGTCAGGACTCAGACTGCCCTTTAAACCCCTCCTCAGGAAGTAGGAAGGAGGAGCAGCTCAGAGGGAGGAAGTAGGTAGGAGAGGACTACAGGAAGCAAATACATAAAACAGAGGCCTGGTTCATTCTGAAGCCTCACACCTGCAGATGACGCATCTTGCTTTGCTGTGTCCAACCGCTGCCATAATCCTGTGTCAATCCATGTGGCATGGACAGCCACTGATGCAGTAGCGTCATTTTGAGCATCGCCTGAAGCGGCGGTGCTGGAACCAAGGTAAACTGTGACATTGTATAAACAAGATGTCTGTGGTTAACCCCCCCCCCCCCCCCGCAATGTGGCAAGTTTTCCTTCTTCTCCTAAAGGCATAGTATAAAAGGGATGGCAGGTTCCCAATACATGACATTCCTTTTTGTGAGATATAGAGAAAGAAGCACTTTTTCAGCTAGTTTGGATAAGCAACTAAAAGAAATCTGTACAGTAGTTTAAAATGTCTTGTGGACAGTCAGTTTGTTCTCTGTGATGGGGAGTCTGGGGACTCTGGGGCACAGTAAAGGGAGCAAGCAGATTTACCAAAATTACCTCCAAATCTTGTTTTTTTTATGAAACTTTTTTAATTGAAATTTTCAAAATACAAGTATACCATACATGAAAGATGAAGGCATGAGACATTTCAGGCATAAGATCTATAAAAGAGAAACCCAACACCGGTGTGTTAGGAACACAGCAAGGAAATCCCTTCCCACAAGTGAAAAGTATGTCTAACACTGACAATTTCAGTAATCATACAAAAAAACTGGGAAGAGTATACAGTATGATTGAATGATGACAACTCAAGTTGTATGGAATGCTGCAACCACCAGGGTACCCAGTGGAGCCATCCTAACAGATAATGTCTCAATGGATTAATCTAAAGAGCAGTAACAATACAATAAACAGGACAAACAAACAAAAACAGAGAACAGGTGCATGCCTCCAGAGGGGCCCAACCCCAACCCCCCAAACCCAAAAGAAATGAAAGAAAAGGATTGAGGACAAAGAGAAGGGCCAGACACTCCCAAGTCCTCCTCCCCAGCATCCAAATGGGGAAAGGAGGAATCTCCCTCCCCTCCCCCCACCTCCAACAGGGACTCCAAGGCACTATCTGTTAATAGTCTTTCCTCCTTTCATAAAGTGTATCTGAAGCAACGGTAGAAGACCATCTGATGAGCAATAGGCAAGGATAGAATAAAGGGTTCCCAGAGAGTTATAAAACTAGCACCCAGCATTTCCTTATCGGATAGGGCAAGCGTCCAATGCATTCTAGTGAATTGAAACAACTTAAGAGTCCATTGATGAAGCAGGGGGGGGTTGAGGTGATAACCAAAGTGGCAAAATGCATTTCAACTCCACCATAACAGCAAAATCAACTAATTTAGTTTGGCTAGCCGTTAACTGAGAGGAGGAATTATAGACCCCAGGAGAAAGGCTGGAGAAACAAAATCAATATCCCAATTTAATTGTGATATAGAGAAAGGATCTTGGTCCAGAAGGAACAGACACGTGGACAGGAATATATCATATGTAGTAAAGTCACATTAGAAGTTGGACATTTAGGACAAGAGGAGACTGAGGCAAGGCCAATGCGATCGGCTACTAAAGGAGTTACATATAACCTATGCAATAATCTATATGAGACATCATGGAAATAAGCAGACAGAGAGCTGCGCAATCTGTGTAAGAAGCTGGACTCCAGTAAGTCCACCATTTGAGTGTGGGTATATCCACCAGCCAGCCAGAAGAGCTCAAAGGGTTCAAATCCGTATGATCCATTGAAAAAATTGTTCTGTAAATGCAGGAAGTTTTGAAAGACACTGCCGTAAGTTTTTTAATTAAGCAATCCAGAGGATTATCCGTAAATTGTTTGGACAAAACTGGTAGAAGACACTGAACATAGTGTTTAACTTGCAAGAAAGCAAAAAGATGGTTAGACTGTAAAGTATATTTAGATTGAAAATCTGGGAAAGAGTACATCCGTTGAGTTAAAGGGTTAAGTAGGTAACCCACCGAAGTTACACCTTGGGAGGCCCATTGAAGGAACCGAGTATCAACCTCCCCACCCTGAAAGAAGGAGTTATGAGGGAAGGGTAGAAAAACTAAAATATATTGTGACTTGAACAGGTGGTAACGTATATATTGCAGCCCTTCACAGTAGAGGCCAGCAATGGATTAGCCATACAAGGAGGGGAAGAACGGACGAGGGAGCATGCAGAGTGTAAGAAAGACTGAAGGATGGACAGAAACATTGGTCCCTAGCAGGGTCGGTGTAAACCGCAATGTCATCTAGCCAATCTTTTGCATACCAGAGAAGGCAGGCTACATTATAGAACCGTAGATGTGGAAAGTTAAACCCACTGGATAATTTAGGTTGGGTCAATTTGGTCAAACTTATCTTGGGGCATTTGCCACCCCATATAAACCCCTGAAAACGACGGTTAAGTGATTGAATGTCTATTGCAGAAAGATATAATGGTAGCATAGGCGTTAAATATAAGATATGCGGAAAGACTATCATTTTAATTAGGTTGATGCGACCAATAAACATCAGAGGTAAAGCCTTCCAGGCAAGAAAATCTAAAGTCAACTTAGCCAGCAAGGGATTAAAATTAGTCTGATGAAGCATAGAAATATCTCTAGGTAAAAGGATGCCCAAAAATGTAAGATAATGGGTGGACCATTGTAATGAACAAGAAAATGGTAGAGAAGGAGGGGGTCGTGGAGAAAACCAAAATTGCCTCAGACTTGCTGAAGTTGATCGTAAAACCCGCTAACCTCTGGAAACTCTCAAAAATCTGCATAATAGTAGGAAGAGCGGATTGTGGGTTACGGATAAACAGCAACAGATCATCTGCAAATGCAGCAAGTTGGCTATTGACAGTGCCCACTCTAATACCCTGAAAATCCGGTAATGCCAACAATGTACGAAGAAGGGGGTCCAGCGCTAGATTAAGAAGGAGTGGTGAGAGGGGGCAGCCCTGGCTGGTACCCTTGAAAAGTTGAAAGATAGAGGAGTTGACAGAATTAGTAGAAATTGCGGCTTGTGATTCGGTATAGAACTGCGCAATTAAAGCACAAATCATCAGACCAAAAACTTGGATTTCTAAAACCTGGAATAGATAAGGCCAAAGGATTTAATCAAAAGCCTTTTTGGCATCAAGGTTTATAAGCAGATTATTGTTACAAGGAAAGTCTGAGGATTTAATAAGAAAAGCAATTGCGGTTCGAATACTAGTTACTGAATACCTACCAGGAATAAAGCCCGTTTGTTCAGGCGTAATGAGCTGAGGCAGTAGCTGATTGAGTCTATTCACCATAATCTTACTGAAGATCTTATAATCTGTATTTAAAAGTGATATTGGCTAATAGGATTCAACCCGGTTAGGATCCTTCCCAGGATTAGGCCAAATCTTGGTTAACTGTATATATATATATATATATATATATATATATATATATATATATATATGCGTGTGTTCATTCTTTCTGTTGTATTTGTCTTGAGAAAGGTAGCAGAGACTACCATTACATTGATTTAATTTTAATAAACACAATTTGGTTTACATTTGACTACTGAGAAGTCCAGTGAGTGCGTTTTTTGTGGAACTCTATACTAGGGGTGGGGCAAAAGGTACCGTCGCGTTCCCGAGATAAAATCTGTGAGAACCACATTGCTGTCCACTTTTTGTGCGAAAATCTGCTTTAAATACAGCAATTAAAATCTTTGCCTTTTTTGCCCATTTCAAAAATTCTTTGCTATTTTTTCAATGGCTAGAAAGTTTTTGCCCCTTTAGTTATGTGTTTTTCACCTTTTCGCTATAAAAATGTGTCGTTTTCCAGGAATTTAAACATAATAGAAGCAGCTACAGAGTGAGAGAGAGGGGCTGCACTGTTTTACTGTGAGTTAGTAGCAAATTTGAGGCAGGAAAGGCTCATAGTGACTGCTATCACTATGAGCAAGTTTAAGAAAAATAAAAGGAGAAGCTGGAAGGACCTTAATGTGTCCAGTGAGTCTGAGGAAGAGGAGGAAGTGACTACTACAGATCCAATGCTGGCCAGTCCCATGATCTTTTTAGGAGGGGCAAGTGGAGAAGCATTATTGGCCAATTTCTTTTCTCCACCTATACCTGAAGTGTTGGGGACTAGTTATGGTGCTGCTACTGCCTCAGTTGCGTCACTGGAGCTAGTCTTGGCAAGTGGAACCTTCATCACCCATGTTACTGCTGTTTAAACAATTTAGCAGCAGGCGCAGTAAGAACAGCAGTTGTAAATTCCACAATTATATATAGGGCATTTGATAATGGCCAGTGACCACTGGCCAACACAACATGACCTGCTAGCACTAGGACAGTAGGGCATTTGTTTTTCCTCAAGGCTTATGCTTTAAAAAAAAACAAAAACACAAACCTACAAAAAATAAACACTTTTTGGGAGCTTGTTTCTAACAAGCCTAAGTCCTACAAATCAATGTTTCCTTAGACCCCTTTTATACCATGTTTTCTGGAGGTGTTTTTAATTGTATTTAGTTTTTATTTTTTTATTAACTGCCTCCCCCAATCCAAGTAAACAAACACCCCCCAAAAAATTCCCTGTTCAACTGATGGTTTCCGTACGAACACAGGCACCTCATGCCCCTTTTATACTATGCCTTTGTGAAATAAAATAATATTTGCTATGTATTGTGTGTAAATTCAATGTTCCCTTTGATTTCAATGGAATGAGATAGGCGAAAAAAAGCAGAAAACCAAGCGGGAACTGCCATTATTCACCAATTTTGCTTTGAGCTGAAAATTTTCACTCATCCCTACTCTACATTATGTTTAACTGGCACCCAGGCATTTAATTATCTCATTTTGAGTGAGTGAGTCCTACAGACCTTACTGTCCTACAGACTATTTAATAATGGAAGTCCATTTCAAATAGAGTTAAGGAGATGAATGTAAACTGGTTGGTTAACTTTTTTAACCCTTTGAGTGCCACGGGGGTGTGCAATGCACATCCCTATTGCACTCATAGGCTTAAGGGAGTGATGCTGTTCATGGTGGTGAAAGGATCCTCTCCATTCTCCTACTGACCAAGTGGGACAGCAGAGAGAATGCTCTCAGACTTCAGGGGTGTCTGCTGCTGGTGATATGTGAGGGAGAGCATCCCTTCCACATAATTGACAGCAGTTCACAACCATTCCTGCTTGAGACTGATTGAGGGCTGTTACTGCATAGAAAAGAACAAGGAAATCCCAACTTCACTAATCTCAGGTAGGCGACATTGAGACTGTGAACTCCAACAACAGAAGCTGCTATCGTAGTTTAGTGTATGTGGTGAAGTGCCACGTTAACATATCAACACCCCCTCCCTTGAATATGATAAAGGCTCATTATCCTGTATCCGTTATGGAAATGAGTCATTATGCTGCTTTTCCATATGGAAATAGGTCATTGTCAATATGATGAGTGAAAATTCATAAACCTGATGAAGGCTTGTTGGATGGATGTCGATGTGGTCAGATTTTTGTTGGACTGATGAGGATATGATATCGAAGACATTTTAGTGCATACTGTCAATGTGCCTTCAACACTGCTCCAACAGGACATCTACATTAGGAGCCTTTTTCAACCTGTAGTGAATCTCACTCACTGAGTCACATTCTAGTGTTGATGACATAATGGAAGTGTAATAGACACAGGACCAACAACTGCGGCATCTGACAGGGAAGCAAACAAGTACAACACCTGTACTGAAAGAATAGCTAACATTGTGAAAAATCCCTCTAAGGGGAAAATTAAAAGTAATTGTTTGAGACTTCATAAAACTTCCATTTCAACATTCAAAACCCTTGGGTTTCATAGTGTCAGTCAATATTGAAAATCCATTTGGATTCTGCTTTTGACACTGTAGAAATAAAATTTCCTCCCCTCCAATTTTTTTCAAAATCTTTATTTATGGTTTTGATATGTACGTGAAATCTTCCATGGAATTTACATTTTGTCCATCCTACATATTGTTTAGAACATGGGCATTCAAAAACATATAGTGCTACCACAGAGTCACAGGTCAGGAAAGATCCAATTGAATGTTCCACTCCAGTGCTACTAGAAACAAAACATATTTTTCTCCTATAAATTTCTGTATACAAGCCACAAAAACATTTACTACAGATTAAGAATCCTTTCTTATCATTCATCCATGTATTTCTATCCCTACAGTCCGTAACTACAGAAAAATACAAACAAAAACAGCGCATCCAGTGACTCTAAGACCACCCTCTTGATACAGTCTTCCCACCAGGTATCACATACACCCTTTGTAATGGCTCCTCACAAGATTATAAAGCTAAACAAGCCTGTGGTTTTCACTTGCACATCAATATACCAATATCTTTGTCTATCCTGAACTGAATTTGCATCTGCTTCCTGAACATTATCGGGTCACTTTAGAACACAGTCTCTATAAAATCTACCACTACTTGGGCTGCCATAAAGCCACCATGCACTGTTTCTGTTTGTATTTTTCTGTCTGTACAGCCCGTAGGTTGTCTAAAGTCACGTGGCCTGGTGTCTAGGGAATACAGCAGCTGGCTCCAACAAGAGCAGGAGGTCCATCTGAAGACCCAGAAGTATCTGGGGACTTTAATGTGGGACTCCTTTTTGACTCGGTCAGATTGAATTAATTGTCTATTGTTTGGAAGGCTCTAGGTAGCGCACGGGGATATTGAGGGCTGGTGAGATAGGTTGTTTGATCATCCTTGTAGTAGTCCTTCCTCTTTTTCTTCTTTACTGTCTAACCTTTCTGCTTTAGCATACAGATGTCAAAATCTTATCCTCTTTTAAGATTTCCCAAAATAAAATATCCACTATCGGAATTTAAACTAGTGACTGGTTCAGCATACTTGTACAATAGCTACTTTCTAGGCATAAACAAGGACCTCATTGACTACAGGCCTCATTGACTACAGGCAAATAACCAGTATGTGTGTCCAGCAGTGATAGCAGTGCCATGGAAACACTTAGTTTCCACTAGCAAGCTTGCAGTCTGAGAGTAGCTGGTTATATGTTGTACACAATGGTAGGACACTACTATCAAGCAGCAGTGTTGGGAGACATATATTTTTAAAAATGAACCAATGCCTAATAACATCAGAGTATCAGGATCAGAAATGGACAAAACCACACATGACAGGGAAATCTATGACACATAATATTAACAGCATTGCTGAGTATGAGGAGGAGGTGTTTGAACAAATGCTCTAATCTGTTACTGTTGGGACTACTGCCATTAACACTGATTAAAGTTTGACAATAATCTGAGAATAATTCAACCTTAAATTCTACTCAAAGATGATAATAAAATAATTGGTCTAGCTTTCAGCTGCATGACACATTATATTATACTAGCAGTTTGGGACGGCGTTGCCCGTCATGTTATGCAGGAAATGTTTCTTTTTTTTTTAAATAAATGTTATGATAGTGAATTATAGCGTAGGGTGTACGTGTCAGAAAGGTACACACAGTGATAGACAGAGACACATGCAACACACACATATACACACACATGCACTGACAACACAAACAGTGACACACAGCTGCAAATCAGAACATAAATACATACAGTGTGAGCAGTGTAAGTAACATACCTCCCAACATTTCATATGGCCAAAGAGGGACACTTGTGTTTTCGGTGGTGTTACTGGGGGCGTGGCTGGTGGTGTATTTTAGAGAATTTTTAACCCTTTGAGTGCCAGGGGGTAAGCAATGCATTGCATCCCCTCTGGCATTGAAATGGTTAAGTTACTCTTTCTGTAAGTGAATGATTTAGAAGAAGATGAAAGTATTTTTTTTACACAGACTAATTTAACAGATATATACAGAAGTTTATTCCCACATTACTGTGGGTTTTATTGATGTGGAGCAATCTGATACACTGGTATATACACCACACAATGTGATCTCCTAAATAGAGGAGCAGAGGGATTTGGGTGTCAAACAGGGACTGTCCCTCCTATACTGTATAGTGCCAGTCCTTATACACAGACACATGCAGACTGTATACTATACAGCAGAGGTTCTCAGCCCATGCCCTCAGTGGCCACTAACAGGCCAGGACTTAGGAATTTCACTGCTAGAACACAAGTGTGTTGATCAGAGGCTCAGTCATATTGATTAACTCACCTGTGCTCTTAAAAGGAAATTCTAAAATCCTGGCCTGTTAATAGCCACTGAGGGCACAGATTGAGAACCACTGCTATACAGTGCCAGACCATTGTAGAGAATTGTTAACCCTTTGAGTGCCAGGGGGTAAGCAATGCATTGCATCTCCTCTGGCACTGAAATGGTTAAGTTACTCTTTCTGTAAGTGAATGATTTAGAAGAAGATGAAAGTATTTTTTTACACAGACTAATTTAACAGATATATACAGAAGTTTATACCCACATTACCGTGGGTTTTACTGATGTGGAGCAATCTGATACACTTGTACATTAGGCTGACCAGACCTCACCTTTAACCAGTGACACATATGAAAAATGCATACTGCAGGGCTGCTTTGATTTTGGTGCACTCCTGAAATATGCTTATTTCCTATGTGTCCCCGGTTAAAGGTGAGGTCTGGTCAGCCTACTGTATATACACCACACCGTGTGATCTCCTAAATAGAGGAGCAGAGGGATTTGGGTGTCAAACAGGGACTGTCCCTCCTATACTGTATAGTGCCAGTCCTTATACACAGACTGTATACTATACAATGCCAGACCATATATAAATAGTTTGTCATACATGCTATACAGTGAGCTATGTACAGCATGGAGATGATTGCAGGAACTGGCACCTCTACTTACAGACAGACTGACAAACAACCTGCTCTCTTTGTCTCTCTTTGTGCAATATATAAATACAGTCACATCCATGTCTCTGCCATTTACCAGCTCAGCTGAAGCCTTGCTCTGCACTGCCTGATCACCTCTCTGCCGTTGTTTCCACTTTCTCAGCAAGCCAGTATCCTCCTGCTGATTGTTTAGAAATCAGCTCACTTGTAGTAATTAGCAGAGCTGTGTAGGCTCAAAGACAGGGAATGAAGAAGCTGCATAATACAGATTGGACCATGGCCTTCCAGCTGTAGCTTGAACATTGTTCCCATCATCCTCAGCGTGCGTGTGTGTATATGTGTGTATGTGTCTGCTAGTGAGTGTGTGTGGGAGGGCATGTGCATGTGTCTGTGGTGTAGGAGTGTGTGGCAGCCATTTTTTTTTTCAGCCTTAGATAGTGGTGGGCGGGCTGGATAGTGGGGGCAGGCCAAAAATCACACTCCCACAGAATCACCCAATGGCAGCAGTAATCCTTTTTACTGCCGCCCCTGGGTGTGTTTTGCCAGGCACAAAGTCTTCTTTTATATATATAGATATACCTCAGCAACAACACAGCAGGTCACCACCACCAAACAAATTTGCCACATTCATTGTAAGTTGCAACTTTTTTTTCTCTCTCTTCAAACATAATGGTTAGCAAGCATAGCAGTTGTGATACAAATAACAGGCACTGATAAAATGTATGCCGTACTGGCCATTGTGCATATATTGCTATATGGTGATGGCAAATGCCACTTGTGATATTCTGCCATTTGCTAAGTCATCTAAGCAGCAGGAATATTAGGCTGCTGCCTGGGACTAGGATCATTAGCAATGATATAAGGCAGGTAATGAATGTGATATGGTGACAATTCTACTTGCCACTAACCCTAGTGTTGCAACAGCCACACCACCATCAAGTTCCCACAAAATTCAGGTGTATCTAGAAAGAAGAAGTTGGTCAATTATGATTCTCCTCATGCACCTCCTATAAAGTCATGGGTTTGGTAGAATACAAATTTTCCCCATGAGAGCAGGAGGGAACTGTTCCTTTCATCAGCAACTGTGTTGTTCATATTCTGCTCAATTAAACATTGTGAAATAGGGTAAGAAGTGGATGAGAAGTACTACAACAATTCTAACATCTGTACACATAATAAACATCAGACACAACTGCAACCAAACACCTTGACTCTTAGGTCAGCAATTCCCCAAGAATCCAAGTGCTGCTGTCACAATGGACTTTGTCCACTCTGAGAAGGGAATGTTATTTCAAGACAGGAGACTGAATAGAGATAATGACTCCTCTATGCCATTAGCTTAGTGTATTCAGTGGGATGAAATGCCGTCAGATGTTCTAAACCACATTGCCATATGTAGTCAATGCATCACACAATGGGCAATGGGTGAACACAAACTGCCAGAGCTTCACATTTACAGACTTGTAAGCTAGTGTGCGAAGTAATGGAGGCAAAGGTGCTATGCCAGAAGAGAAGGAAGAGGATGCTGGGTATGTCGGAGCAGAAACAGTGGATACATTTTTCTGTACCCGGACCTTAGCACAAGAAGATGATAAGAACACAATTGTTATGCTCATGAGGAAACTTCCAGGCTGGGTTTCTCTTGTCTTCCTGTGGCATTTTTTACCCAAATCTTTATGACCTTGGAGAGGGGCAGGGGGCACAGTGACAGCGGCTTTCAATTTCTTTTTGGGGTGTTTGGTTTCACATTCTTTACATAAACATTGTGGTGCCTATGTATTATGTGCATAATGAGGGCAAGAGTGCTAAAGTGTGTCCCATGATTCCAGTGAGGAAAAGTCAGAAAATAATGGCCTTCTTCTTCTTCTCTAGAACTACCTTCAATGGCTGGGACTAATGATGCTGGTACGGCTTCAGCATCTGCATTAGACTTGGACGGGGGGTACTGGTGGCAAGTGGATCCTGTTCTAGTCCCATATCACTGTTTAAGGAACCCATTTCCATGTTGGCCATGATGGGGTGTGGTACACAAACCTGCTCATTATCATCCTGTTTCTGAGACAGATGAACATCTGCTTCTGATGACTTAGCAGCAGGAATTACAGAAGCAGCAAATTCCTTATGTCAATGCTAGTGGTGGCAATGATGCCCATCTCCATTTATATGCATTTCTCTCATTCCTTATTGCTGTCTGTCAAAAAATGGTCTTATATTCTCCTTCAGAACAGCTGCTCCACCATCACACTAGCACTTATTACCAACACCACAACCAGTGTCTTGCTGGTCTTTGGGACTGGTTGGGGATGAGAAGAGAGATAGAAGGTTCCCTGCTATCACACTTGCCATCTCCACAGAAGAAGGAGAACTGGAAGACGTAGCAGCAGACATAGGCAACTGACATGACACTCATACTGCAAGCCAGTTGTACCTTTTCAATATCCTTCACCAGTGAGACAATGCCAGTGGGGGACTGGGTATCATTGGGTCATTGGTATGTGGGCTACTTTCACCACTGGTTATGATGACTTGCTCCTTACCTTCTATATCAGCAGCATCTGGGTCCATCCAGCTTCTCATGCTGATCAAGGTGCTAGCCAACACTTAAAACCCTCTCTCTCTCTCTCTCTCTCTCTCTCTCTATCTGCCTCTATCTGCCTGATTCTACTGCCTTTGCCTCCCAAACTATACCACACTGTAAAGTAGGAAATTCTGAGTTATTATAGTATGGAGGTGGGAAGTTTTGCCACCATTGGAAAACATAGGCAAGAAATGGAACTGTTCTCATGGGAAGTTCTGTGAAGTTAACGAAGTGGAGGAAAATCTATGGGTTCTCATGGGAAAATCTATGGGTTTGTCTATGGGTGGGAATTCCCGTGGGAAAAATGGAAAATCATGCTTTTTCTGCGAAAATACCACCATGGACAAAATGGTACTTTTTGCCCATCCCTAGTGTGAATCAGCAAGTGTAACTCATCTGCTACATTCAAGTACTAGAAACAAAGGGGATCATAAAAAAATATACCTGTGGGTAACAAATATATGATGAATTGCTGAAAACACAAGAAAATAATTTTGAATTCCTTGTGCATTCATCATTCACATATTCATTGAAGTCCACATCATATTTGTTACTTGCTTATTTAATAACTAGTGTAAAAGCCAGTGTACATGGGCCAAGGTCTGGGTGATGTTAACCCTTTGAGGGCCAGAGGGGTTCGCAATGCATTACTTTGCAATGCAATGCATACCCCTCTGGCACTCAAAGGATTAAGAGGCCGGTCCTGCTCTGCGTTTTGCCGCCGATGCAGTCATGTCCTGTAGACATTGCCCGAAAGCACAGAATGCTCCCAGCACAGAACTCCCAGCATTCTGTGCTCCCAACATTCCGTGTGTTCGGGCAGTCTCTACTGTGCATGACAGCTTCTGACAAACATCCTAGCCAATTATTATATAGGATGAGTGACTGTCAGGTAAATCTTGCATTTCCATGCACCAGGCTCAGACTGGCAGAGTCCTTGTGAAACTGTTGCATTAACATATGCTGTATGCATATTACAGTGGTTATAGCAGCATTACTGCAATTTCTTACACAAAGAAGGGAAAGATGGCTGATCATTGATACAACTTTGAAGTTATCTATAAGAGATCACAGAGTATTGGAAGCACTGATCTTCGATTCCCCTTACATGCTGAGGAAAAGAGTGTATTTGTGTGCACATATGCATGATGATGTGTTCATGTATCATAACGTGCATGTGTGCATTGTGACATCAGCTTGAGAATGTTGGTAACACCAAGTGGAATCTTTATAACCTTGCACTTTTTTGTAGGTGTTTTTCATAAACAGTACTTTATCTATCTACATACATAAATATCATCACATGTTCCTGTTTTACAATAATGTATGTTTAATTACGGGACATATACTCACCTCATTTATCTTTATGAGGAAGCAGTCTATTAAGTCTCTGGGAGAGCTGGGATCTAGAGTCTCCTCATGTATTTTGATTTTCTCAGCAATATATTCTAAAACCTCACCGAAGGATTTCATAAACCTATTGTGGTGACCTGGTAACTTGCTCATGATGTTTGGGAACATGTTGTACAACTGGAAGCGATGAAATACAGGACAGTAATTAGTCAATGATAACCACCAAGAAAAGTGTGGCTTGACCCTATTATTTTAGAGACAGTTCCAATGCATTAAACAAGAAGTAAAGATTTAGTGGACCTGGCTATATTACTGTAAAAATATAGGTTTACTATTGAAACGTCGCCCTCTATTTGTTGATGATGAAAAGGGTAACATCATAATGTTGTCTGCACCATTCTGATGTCACATGCTTAAAGGGATAGTAATGTTTCATAATAAAAACAGCTCTAATTAATCATCATAGTATTTGGACTTTGGAGAGTGTTATTTCAGTTCTGTCAGAGTTGTAGTGCAGTAGTAATTCAATGACAAAGTTTCCCCCTCCCGTCCCTTTTACTGATGTAACACTGCTCAGCCAGATCAGAAGGGAGGTGCCCAGGTAGACTGCAGAGAGGGACAATCTTCAATTAAGATAAGGGAAAAACCTGAAAAGCTTGTCAAGGGGGGTAGGGCTTTCATTGTTTTCATATAAAGAAGATTGTCCCCTGCTGTTATCTGTCTGGTCTTACAACCAGATTCACATCTGAGAAGAGATGGCTTACACTAGGGGAGGGGAAACTTTGCTTGTGAATATCTCTTCAACCATAAAGGTTTGAGACATAAGACTTATATCGTTCTTCATGTTTTTTTAATGCCTACAAAATAAAATAAAGTTAAAATGAAGTATTACTATCCCTTTAAGGGTTGCCAAATAGAGGGCTAAATTTCAATAGGACATTGTTCCAAGGCGCTTATTCACTAAACTACCCTTGAGATAATGCTTCCCTTCGCATTTTGATTCCCAGCCATTGTTCCTCCCTTAGATGTAAATAGAGAGTCAAGGTGTTAGACACCAAGTATAACCCTTTGAGCACCAGAGGGGAGAGAATGGGTTCACTACTCATCTATTACAATTCATCCCCATTGTAAGCACTAAACTACAGCTCTCTGACTTGCCTTTTGCACTCAAAGGATTAAACCTATTGTTAGGCACTGGGCACTTAATGTGGGATGTAAGAATTCCAAAGTGCAGGTTGTGGAGCCCTTGGATGGGAGGAACAAAGGCTGGGAATCAAAATGCAAAGGTAAACCAGAGAGCAGTAGTTTAGTGCTTAGCATGGGATGAATTGTAATAGATGAGTAGTGAACCCATTATCTTCTCTTTGGCACTCAAAGGGTTACACTTGGTGTCCAACACCTTGACTCTCATACTTTACATCTGCAGGAGGAACAAAGGCTAGGAATCAAAAGGCAAAGACAAACATTATCTCAAGGGTAGTTTAGTGAATAAGTGCCTTAGAATAATGTCCTATTGAAATGTCACCTTATATTTGGCGAGTGGCAACATTTAAACATGCAACATCAGAATGTTGTCCTTTTGATGCAGCCTGACAAATAGAGGGAGACATTTCAACAGGACACCCTTAAGCATGCAACATCAAAATGTTCCCTTTTGATCAGGGTGGCATTTTGATGTCACCCTTTTTATGCAGGTGACATGATTTCACTATTTTCATTGTTGACAAATAGAGGACAACATTTCAATAGGATACCCAAATCGTGCCTGGCAGTGACAGGAATCAAGATCCCTAAGCTTCAAAGACTTTAATATTCTCCTGTGGTCTATAGTAGTGGTGTCAGAGCTTCACTTTTCACTTCTGGAAGAGGATGCAATACCACTAGCCTTTCCAATAAAGCCCTGTGTCTTTAATTTTATGGTAATGGTCTTCAAAGAAGAGAAAATAAATCTCACTAGAGCACTGAGTGAAGTGAGTAAAGTACTCAGTTCTACAGATCATGTAGTACTCATATTTGCATGGCAAAGGTTTACCCTCTAGAGATTGATCCAATACATTGTGAAGCAATGCACTGGTTATGCCTCCTGGATTCAAGAGATTTAGCTATGAGAACTTGATTCCCCTAACTAGCATAAATAGTTCTGCATTTTTAAAGCTCCTTCCCCAGTCTCATTAATTACTTCTGCTCTAGGCAAAATTTACCCCTCACTAGGCTATTAGACTTACCCCCAGTGTGTGGGCTCTGCCTAGATTCTGTCAAAGAACATTGTTTGGTAATATTGGCCAAGCAAAGAAACTAATGATTATACAGTACCAGACTGAACCACCAACAAATAAAGAATTATTATCAACATAGGGCTAGCGCAACATCCAAGCTGTTTGAATGATCCTTAAAATAAACAAAGCATATCTTTGGGAGACTGATCCACTTTAACTTGGCCACTGATTTAGGTTACTTTGTATAGAACTGTGATTGTTACAACATACTTTCTAACAGATGTACATTGATGTTCTGTTAACCCACTAAGGATCAGAGGGACATGATGAACAACATAACTAAGGTGCATAAAGTATTTTGACATTTCATAGTGAAATGTTTTACCCCTGGGATCTTAAGGGCATCTTTATTGTGCTGCGTTGCAATATACATGTGGAGACTAGGTATAGGCTAAAAGTTTAAGGATGGGAGAAAGTCTTCACCTCAAAATAGGAGAAAAATGGCACATCCCACCTAACAGGAAATTTCAGTGAAAAGAGTTGTTTCTTCACTTTTTTTTACCTCATTGCATCAGTGGTAAGACTGAATTTCTACCCACCACACAGAAAATTTCTATTTCCATTCTTCTCCCACAGGCATAGTATCTGAGGGTTCCACAGCATTCTATCTGGAGGACAGTAAGGGAGAAAGGAGGTTGACCCCATAGACCAGGGCTTATGGTCTATGGGGTCTTTGCTACTAGCCAGACCTGAAAAGTTACTCGCCACTGCAATCCATAACATACCCACCAGGGCTGAATTTCTACTCGCCAGGGCTAAATTTCACTTGCCATTGGCTAGTGGCGAGTGGAAATTTTGAGCCCTGCCATAGACCAACATCCTGTGTTACTAACTGGGAAGACACAGGCAGCCATAATACAATTTCCTTTCTGATCTAGCTGTTATCTCATCCAATCAGTTGGACAGGGAATGTGTTTTTTTGTTGACTAGGATAGGGGGGCAGTTAGTTAATAAAGCAGATATCTATATTGATTTCGGATTGTGTATCGTTTACTTATGTATCTAGGAAGCGCATTACCTTACCATCTTCATGTGAATGCTTACTGTATGAAAGAACAGACGGGAATCTTTAAAAGTGTCTTGTCTCTTTATGAGTAAGTTGCGATTGAGAATGTCTTTAAAGTCTCATGTGAAATAAAAAGTAATAATATTTTCCCGGACACAAAGAAGCAAGTTTGTCAAAAGAAATATTATTTTGTTTGAATACAAAGAAGCAAGATATTAAAGGGATCCTCCTTGTAGCACTAAACTGATACAGTTGTATAAGGTGACAGAGTGGAACTTTAAGTGGAATGAGGTGGATGGACACCTGAAAGTGCATTTGAGAGACACTGTGGAGTATTTGCCATCAATATAGACATTGAGGTTATTGACCTCGAATATATATATTTATATATATTTTTTTTTTATTTTGACATTTTTTGGATTTTTAAATTTTTTTGAATTTTTCGAATTTTTTTTTTTTTTTGGATTTTTTATTTTGTTTTTTTTTGTTTTTTAGCTTTTTAGAATTTGTATGGCTATGAGGCGTCAATAATAGTTGGAGCCCTGTGCCCCCTCTGGAACACAACTGTTAATACGTGCAATACGGGTGTGATTGTGATCTGCCTAACGGTGGTTTTTCGCGCCAACTGCCGACGGCCAGGTGAGTTAGCTGTCTCCGAAGATTTTGGAGACGGTCGTTACCTGGGGTAGATGTTAGTGGCACGATTTGGACGGTGAGGGCAGAGCGCAACACACCCTAGTCGCGTTTGAGGTGTGTAGAGTGAGGAGGGGACATATGGGTCCTTGTGGAATGTTATGTTTTTCATTATAATAAAACAGAGAGGAGACATCAGGAACACTATATAGTGTTTACTTGAGGTCATTCCCAATTCTGACATTTTTTATGTAAGATTTATAACATTATTGTGGTTGGTCTGAACTATTGACATTTTGGTTGTAATTTGTATGACGCCTTTAGTAATAAATATATATCTTTATTATAATAGTGAAGGGTTTGGTATTATGTTATCTACACTGAGGAGGGTGATTGGTTACAGTGCCAGGAATAGTTTTTGAATTTGTATAAATTTTGAAATTCTGATAGCAGAGAATTTGTATTTCCAGGCAGCAGTTACCAACATTGTAGTCCATATAGCGCCAATTGAGTCGAATATTTTGGTAACAATTATCCTGGCTTACAGTGACACAGAGCTCACTCACAATATGTCTGATGTCATGAGCGGTCAAGCCACTCCCCACACTTTTTTTAATTATGTTTTTTATTTTTATTTTTTTTAACTGTCTCCCCCTTTCCCAGTCAAAAAAAAAGGAAAAAAAAGATATGACATTTTCTGTTCGTCTGATTTGTCCCCTGACTTCTGATTATTTCCCCTGACTCCACCAACTCCACAGATTACAAGCAGATCAAGATGAAACTGAGATTCTTCCCAGTCAGTCACGCAGAATATTGGGGTATTTGAGGGTAATCTCTTTTTTTCCCTTCCCAAACCCCTAGACTTCCTTGTCCTTGACACAGAGATAACATCTAGATTAAGAAGAGACTTGGATCATAGCTGCCTGTGTCTTCCCAGTCAGTAAATCTCCTTTGTTCCACTCTCCTCCACACTCCCCTAACAAAAGAGATAAAAGTCAGATCAGAAAGAAATGTGGATCAAAGCTACCTTTCTCAGGCAGTCGAACAAGATGTTGGGGTATTTGGACTCAACCTTCTTTCTCCCTTCATGTCCTCCAGAGTATCCCCCAGACTCCTCTAATGCAGAAAACAAAAGTCCTGCCTACAAGACTGCCTAAACTAAGCTTTGTCTCCTTTTTATTAGCCTGTCTCCTTTTTATTGGCAAATGTGCTGCTCTTTCTTCCAAACACAGAATGGCATGTTTTTAAGTTGTCCACCCTATCTTATCACGGTCTGTCCAAAAAACAAAAATTATAACCAAAAAACAAATGCAACAACTTGTTTCTCCAGGATTCCCCAGCCCAGAGACAAGATTAGTAATTGGTTCCCAGCTTGTGTCTTACCAGTCAGTCACATGGAATTTTGGGGTATTTGGGGTCAACCTTCTTCCTCCCTTCGTCTCCCCAGAATGCCCCCAGAATCTCCTAATACAAAGAACAAATGTCCTACCTAAAAGACTCCCTAAACTTCACCATTATTTGCCTATCTTTTCTAGATCCAAAAACATGCTGCTTTCTCCTCTCACAAACACAGAATGGCATGCTGTGAGAACCTGTCCCCCTGGTGGGGAAACATCTTTCTTCACATTGAGCTAGATGAGCTAGACGAAAGAAGCAGAAAAATGGCATTTTTGTGGGAAATTATTTATCAAGAGGGAAGTGTCATTATTCGCTGATTTTGGTTGGTGGCAAAAATTTGCACCCATCCCTTCCATACTCAACAGACTCATGTTCCCTTCTTCTGGGAGAGACTTCACCTGCCATGTGGATGATCCTTCCATTTCCTGGAAGCCAGCTTTCTGAACATTTGCATTTGGACTACATCAGTGAACAGCTTCTAGTATTTACAAGGATGGCCACTTCTTAGACCTTCATTCACTAGGCTCTGCACGTTCTGATATTAACATAACTCCTTTTCTACTATCAGATAACCATTCCGTAACATTCAGTGCTGTAGTGTTTATACTTCTTCCGTAATCCTCACTTCATCTCCCAGCTTCACACATAACTGCAAGTCACCTAACCTTACTGCTTTCCAGTTCTCCCTTCCTACAGGACTTTCATCCATGTTAAAACCTCCAATTTGGTCTGATCTTCCCCTTTTGGACTGATATGCTGACATCTCTCTCCACCAATCCTGTAAATTTAGTCCACACTTGTCCCTTAACGAAAACACCAGCTTTCTAAACGCCTGTACCTGTTCATCTGAATTACCCTGGAGAAAGTTGGGCTCACTGGTGGAATTTCTCCACTACAAATTCCTCCTTTCCTAATTTCCTCTGTTCGTGGCTAAAAAAACAAAACAAAACAAAAAAAAAATACTTTTCACAACTCTTTAACACTCACAATTCCAACCCCTGCCGACTCTTCTATAGCTTTGACTTCACTGCCCTTCGTCTTTTCTTCCCCCGAAATTCTTTACAACCCCAAGACTTTGCTAACTTCTTCAAAACTAAGGTAGATTCAATCTCGGAAATATCCTTCCTTATAAATACCTTCCTACCTCCCTCTTCCCTTTCTGCCTCTGCCACTTTTCCTGACAATATCAAACATGCCATACTGACACCTATAATCAAGGACAGCAACACACCTTCTAGCTAAACTTTTGGAACACCTAGCCTACTCCAACCTGCTTGACTTCCTTAACGCACAATCTGCTTGACCCACTGCAGTTAGGCTTTAGCATTGGTTACTCCACAGAAACTGCTCTCACAAAGTGGTCAATGATCTACACATTGCCAAATTGCAAGGTCACTATTTAATATGTATCCTGCTTGATCTCTCAGCTGCGTTTGACAGTGTTAATGATGCTCTCCTCCTCCAAATCCTTCACTCCTTAGACATCTATAATTTGGCCCTGAACTGTTTGTTCCCTTATTTAACTAAATTATCCTTCAGTGTCTACATCTCTTGATCCTCTCATGTCCACTTCTCTGCTGGTATTCCTCAGGGCCCCTTCTGTTCTCTCCTTACACAATATCACTTGGTGATTTTCTCAACTCATTTGGATTCAAATAGCACCTCTGTGCAGACAACACCCAGCATTATTTATCTTCACCTCAACTGACTTCTGATATTCATAGATTGTCTTTTCACTGTCTCAGTCTGGATGACTCATAGACAGCTCAAGCCCAATATGTTTAAAATTGAGCTAATAGTCATCCCACCTAGACCTGTTCCAGTAATGCTCTTCTAGGTGACAATAAATGGCAATACATAAATTATCAGAAGCACATTTCCACGAGTGATAATTGATGCCGCTCTTTCACTCCTTATATTAATGGTATCACCAAATCCTGACACTTTCTCTTATATAACATAGCAAATATTTGTCCCTTCCCCTGTTCCTCGACAGCTAAAATTCTTACTCAAGCTTTCATCCTATCCCACATGGTCTTCCTGCCTCTCAACTCCATATACTTTATTCTATACAGAAACAGTTTAAAGCTGTGGAACATAAGTAAGCATCTCACAGAGTGAGGTAGGAAATTCCACATGTTGGGTGCAGCATGGTAGAAGCCTTGGAGATGGGAATGTGAGAAAGTGACAACAGGTCATGAGCAGAGGATGGTTTGGACAGTATTTGGTGACCAGGGAGGAGAAATAGGGAGGTGCAATGTTTTGGAGGGCTTTGTAGGTTTGGCTTTTGAGTTGAAATCTGGAGGCAATAGGGAGCCAGTGGACGGACTGGCAGAGAGGGTCAGCTGATGAAAAGTGGTGGGTGAAGTGTATTTGTCGAACGGAGGTATGCAGAATGGATTGGAGTGGGAATAGCCAGGGGAAGGGGTGGGAAATTAGGAATGAGTTGAGGGAGTCCAGATGGGATATTATGAGAGAGTAGATAAGGATTTTTGTTGTATCTTGTGAGAAAAGGTGGACTCTTGGAGATGTTTCACAAATGGAAACAGAAGGATTTAGTATATGGTTTGAGAGATATTTGCATTGAAAGTTCTTACCTCTCTCCCCTTTTCCTGCTGTCAGTTGTAAAGCTGACAACAGGAGATTCGAGTTGTGTGACTCGAGGAGGCTCTTCAGCAGAGCTGAAATCGTGTTATTTTAAAAGAACTTCTTCAATGGAATGGTCTACAAAGTGTGCTTGCAAAATGGCACACTTTGTAGACCGTTCATTTGAAGAAGTTCTTTTAAAATAATACGATTTCGGCTCTGATGAAGAGGCAAAGGCTGGTCCCCGGGCCAGGATCTCCTGTCATCAGCTAGGCGCTGGTGTCAGGAGAAGGAGAAAGAGAGGTGCGAACTTTCAATGCAAATATCTCTTAAATCATAGAGGTTTGAGAGATGAGGTTTGCTGCAAATAATTTATTTTTATTTAATCTACAATACAAAATAAAATAATTTTGGGACATTACTATCACTTTCAAAAAAAGGGAGAAATCTAGGAATCTAGGCAGCAGACTTTGGACCTTGGGACCTCGACTGAATTATGGAATTAACCACAGTGGGGTAAACATTAAAAAAGCTCTGTCTTTAGGATGCTACTATTTAAAAAAGCAGATGCCAAATTTGGAAGAGAGTTCAGACAGACAGTTGCTGGTAAAAGTTTGTAGGGAAGGTGAAAGGTCAAAGGAGGAGATCTAGACCTTTTGTTAGCTCTCTTGTGCATGAATTAAAGATGCAATGACACATACCCGGGCATGAAACAGTTGAGCAACAAATTGTGCAATTACTTTTGACCCCCCCTAAAATGGAGAGACTACATATAAAATATATGTAATTCCTATATGGTTCAGCATATAGGAATGTAAATGCCCTCAAATTAAAGCTGACCATCTGCACTTTGTAATGTTAATCATCATTTCATTTTATATTCAGTGTGTTGGAGTACGGAGCTAAAACAACAAAACTTGTGTTACAGTTCAAATACTCATGGTCTGCACTGTGTCTCCTCTTTTGGAATATGTTTATCTGGTCAGTCTCCCTGTTTTTCCACAATGTGGGGAATCTGGAAACTGCTTTTAATATTTGGATGCAAAAATATTTAGTCCTTTAAAGAATGAGAAATGGATCAGATATTCATTTGTAAACGTAGTGTTACTATTGATTTGAACTGATGTTTTAATCTCTTTATTGCATTGGAAACCTGTCTAGCATTCCTGGGTTTAAAGGGATAGTAATACCTAAAATGTAAAAAAAAATATGTTGTAGGGTTTATCCCCCTGAGTAAAACAAGGGTACTCCCACTGCTGAAAGATGTTTCATTCAAAAGTTATTAATTTTCAAAGTTGAATTTTTTAGGTGCAATATCACAGTGGCCTGAAATTGTACAGTGGCGCTGTTGCTACACCATCCTATGGAGATTTATGGTCTATGGACTAGAGCTGTCCATAGGCTGGTGTAACAACAACGCCACTATACAATTTCAGGCCACTGTGATATTGCACCTAAAAATTTCAAGTTTGAGCTGTAGTAACTTTTGAATAAAGCACCTTTCAGCAGTGGAAGTACTCTTGTTTTACTCAGGGGGATAAACCCTACAACATATTTTTTTTACATTTTAGGTATTACTATCCCTTTAAACGCCCAAGGAGAATCTTCTATGGTGCAGTTGGGGTCACCTCAGAAGTGATTCTATTGTACTTTATACACATGACTCTAAATATGTTAAAGGGATAGTAATACTTTATATGTAAAAACATATTTATTGTAGTGCTTATCCCCCTGAGTAAAAAAAGGGGTACTTTCACTGCTGAAAGGTGCTTTATTCAAAAGTTACTACAGCTCAAACTTGAAATTTTTAGGTGCAATATCACAGTGGCCTGAAATTGTATAGTGGCGTTGTTGTTACACCAGCCTATGGACAGCTCTAGTCCATAGACCATAAATCTCCATAGGATGGTGTAGCAACAGCGCCACTGTACAATTTCAGGCCACTGTGATATTGCACCTAAAAAATTCAACTTTGAAAATTAATAACTTTTGAATGAAACACCTTTCAGCAGTGGGAGTACTTTTGTTTTACTCAAGGGAATAATCCCTACAACATATTTTTTTTACATTTTAAGTATTACTATCCCTTTAAATAAGTGTCCATTATGATATTTTACTTACCTGTCCCCAAATTGAACTGTAAAATTCCATGCCATCATTTAAGATTCCTAGAAGGTGGATAAATTCCTTGTTTTTATAAGAGAAACGTTCTCCAAAAACCACCAAGCAGATAACATTTGCAACAGCATTACATAAATACAATGTGGGGTCAACAGCCTGACCTGGATGAGAAAAAGGATATATTAGCGCAAAAGTACAACTCCACCATAGAAGATGATTTTGTGTGCTTGAAAGCTGGCTTACTACTCATATACCTGCACCTCAGGGTATGATTATTTAGTAGGCTTACTACTCATATACCTGCACTTCAAGGTATGATTATTTAGTAGGCATACTACTTATATACCTGCACTTCAGGGTATGATTATTTAGTAGGCTTACTACTCATATACCTGCACTTCAAGGTATGATTATTTAGTAGGCATACTACTTATATACCTGCACTTCAGGGTATGATTATTTAGTAGGCTTACTACTCATATACCTGCACTTCAGGGTATGATTATTTAGTAGGATTACTACTCTTATACCTGCACTTCAGGGTATGATTATTTAGTAGGCTTACTACATATATACCTGCACTTCAGGGTGTGATTGTTTAGTAGGATTACTACTCATATACCTGCACTTTGGGGTATGATTATTTAGTAGGCTTACTACTCATAAACCTGCACTTCAGGGTATGATTATTTAGTAGGCTTACTACTCATATACCTGCACTTCAGGGTATGATTATTTAGTAGGCTTACTACTCATATACCTGCACTTCAGGGTATGATTATTTAGTAGGCTTACTACATATATACCTGCACTTCAGGGTATGATTATTTAGTAGGCTTACTACTCATATACCTGCACTTCAGGGTATGATTATTTAGTAGGCTTACTACGCATATACCTGCACTTCAGGGTATGATTATTTAGTAAGCATACTACATTTATACCTGCACTTTGGGGTGTGATTGTTTAGGAGCTTACTACTCATATAACTGCACTTCAGGGTATGATTATTTAGTAGGATTACTACATATATACCTGCACTTCAGGGTGTGATTGTTTAGTAGGATTACTACTAGTGTTGAGCGAGCACCCCGATGCTCGGGTGCTCGGGTGCTCTGACCGAGCACCCCCTGGGGCTCGAGTGCTCGGCCGAGCACCCGAGCCCCATTGAATTGAATGGGGCGACACGAGCATTACACCAGGCACCCCCTGCTCTGATGAGGGGAGGGTGCCTGGTCAATGCCCCCCTTCATCTCCACAATGCCCCTCTTCCACAATGTCCCCCTTCATCTCCGCAATGTCCCCCTTCATCTCCGCTATGCCCCCTTCAACTCAGCAATGTCCCCCTTCATCTCCGCTATGCCCCCTTCATCTCAGCAATGTCCCCCTTCATCTCCGCTATGCCCCCTTCATCTCCGCTATGCCCCCTTCATCTCAGCAATGTCCCCCTTCATCTCCGCTATGCCCCCTTCATCTCAGCAATGTCCCCCTTCATCTCCGCTATGCCCCCTTCATCTCAGCAATGTCCCCCTTCATCTCCGCTATGCCCCCTTCATCTCAGCAATGTCCCCCTTCATCTCCGCTATGCCCCCTTCATCTCCGCTATGCCCCCTTCATCTCAGCAATGTCCCCCTTCATCTCCGCTATGCCCCCTTCATCTCCGCAATGTCCCCCTTCATCTCCGCTATGCCCCCTTCATCTCAGCAATGTCCCCCTTCATCTCCGCTATGCCCCCTTCATCTCAGCAATGTCCCCCTTCATCTCCACTATGCCCCCTTCATCTCCGCAATGCCCCCTACCTCCAGTCCCTGGTGGTCCAGCGGAGCGTCTTCAGATCTGTGCCTCCTTCGGCACAGATCCCCGCCACCCGAACATGCCGGGCGAGCACATGGCGGTACTCGTACGAGTACCGCCATGTGCCGAGCAGAGCGATGCTCGAGCCGATCCGAGCATCGGCTGAGCATGCTCGCTCAACACTAATTACTACTCATATACCTGCACTTTGGGGTATGATTATTTAGTAGACTTACTACTCATAAACCTGCACTTCAGGGTATGATTATTTAGTAGGCTTACTACTCATATACCTGCACTTCAGGGTATGATTATTTAGTAGGCTTACTACGCATATACCTGCACTTCAGGGTATGATTATTTAGTAAGCATACTACATTTATACCTGCACTTTGGGGTGTGATTGTTTAGTAGCTTACTACTCATATAACTGCACTTCAGGGTATGATTATTTAGTAGGCTTACTACATATATACCTGCACTTCAGGGTATGATTATTTAGTAGGCTTACTACTCATATACCTGCACTTCAGGGTATGATTATTTAGTAGGCATACTACATATATACCTGCACTTTGGGGTGTGATTGTTTACTTGTATTACTACTTATGTGCCTGCACTTCGGGGTATGATTATTTAGTAAGCATACTACATTTATACCTGCACTTTGGGGTGTGATTGTTTAGTAGCTTACTACTCATATAACTGCACTTCAGGGTATGATTATTTAGTAGGCATACTACATATATACCTACACTTCAGGGTATGATTATTTAGTAGGCTTACTACTTATATACCTGCACTTCAGGGTATGATTATTTAGCAGGCATACTACATATATACCTGCACTTTGGGGTGTGATTGTTTACTTGTATTACTACTTATGTGCCTGCACTTCGGGGTGTGATTGTTTACTTGTATTCCTACATTACTACACATGTGCCTGCATTTCGGGGTACAATTATTTAGTAGACTTACTACTCATATATCTGCACTTCTGGGTATGATGGTTTACTTGGCTTACTACTGTTGGGGCTGCACTTTGGAGTATAATTATTTTAGGCTTATTACTCATATACCTGCACTTCAGGGTATGATGTTTATTTGGCTTACTACTCATGTGCCTGCAATATTGGGTATGATTATTTAGTAGGCTTACTAATCATATATCTGCACTTCTGGGTATGATGATTTATTTGCTTTACTATTCATGGGTTTGAACTTTGGGGTACAATTATTTAGTAGGCATACTACTTATATTCCTTAACTTGGGGGGTGTGATTGTTTACTTGGCTTACTACGTATGTGCCTGCACTTCACTGCATGATGGTTTACTTGGATTACTACATTACTACACATGTACCTGCACTTCCGGGTATAATTATTTAGTAGGCTTACTACTCATAAATCTGCAATTCTGGGTATGATGGTTTACTTGGCTTAATACTCATGTGCCTGTACTTCAGGGTATGCTTATTCAGTAGGCTTTCTACTTATAAATCTGCACTTCTGGGTATGATGGTTTATTTGGCTTACTACTTTGGGGCTGCACTTTGGGGTATAATTATTTTTATGCTTACTACTCATATACCTGCACTTCAGGGTATGATGTTTATTTGGCTTACTACTCATGTGGCTGCAATTTTGGGTATGATTATTTAGTAGGCTTACTATTCATATATCTGCACTTCTGGGTATGATAGTTTATTTGGCTTACTACTCTTGGGGCTGCACTTTGAGGTATAATTATTTTTAGGCTTACAACTCATATACCTGCATGTCAGGATATGATGTTTATTTGGCTTACTACTCATATGCCTGCACTTCTGGGTATGATCGTTTACTTGGGTTAATACTCATGGGTCTGAACTTTGGGGTACAATTATTTAGTTGGCTTACTACTTGTATATCTGCACTTCTGGGTATGATGGTTTATTTGGCTTTCTATTAATGTGCCTGCACTTTGGGGTATGATTATTTAGTAGGCTTACTACTCATATATCTGCACTTCTGGGTATGATGGTTTACTTGGCTTGCTACTCATGTGCCCGCACTGTGGGGTATGATTATTTAGTAGGCTTACTACTCATATATCTGCACTTCTGGGTATGATGGTTTATTTGGCCTACTACTCATGGGTCTGAACTTTGAGGTACAATTATTTAGTAGGCTTACAACTTATATACCTAAACTTCGGGGTGTGATTGTTTACTTGGATTACTACATTACTACACATGTGCCTGCACTTCTGAGTACAATTATTTAGTAGGCTTACTACTAGTATATCTGCACTTTTGGGTATGATGTTTATTTGGCTTACTACTCATGTGCCTGCAATATTGGGTATGATTATTTAGTAGACTTACTAATCATATATCTGCACTTCTGGGTATGATAGTTTATTTGGCTTACTATTCATGGGTTTGAACTTTGGGGTACAACTATTAAGTAGGCATACTACTTATATACCTGCACTTGGGGGTGTGTGATTGTTTACTTGGCTTACTACTTATGTGCCTGCACTTCAGGGCATGATGGTTTATTTGGCTTAATACTCATGTGCCTGCATTTTGGGGTATGATTATTTAGTAGGCATACTACTCATATATCTGCACTTCTTGGTATGATGGTTTACTTGGCTTACTACTCCTGACCTGCACTTCAGGTTATGGTTATTTAGTAGGGTTACTACTCATAGTAAGGCTTGCAACTCATATACCTGCATTTCAGGGTAGGTGTTACGGTTTTTTAAGACTCTCAGACAAATAAGTGAAAATAAAACACACTTTATTAAAGTGAATAATGCACAATTACGCCCTCTAGGGGTGGTAGATATAACACAGATAAAGTAAACTGAGATATTACAAGGGTAATAGCATAATGGACATAAATGCAAATCAGTATGCACTAGGAAGATGTTGACCCCCAAGGGGTTAAAGTCCAAATAACAGTCAGTCTCAGATGTGGAGGTTTTACACGCCCTGGATGTTAAATAGGCTGTGCTATACCGACAAAGTTCATCAAGTGCTGAGGGTTGAGCTGCCTTGCCAAGGTGTTTGATAGTAAGCAGAATGGGTAACAACTTAGCCCCCACGGGCATAGCTACAGGAACTGCTTTTGTTTGTGAAAGTGCGAATAGCCCCACCGGGCGTAACAGAAACCGGCCTGAAATGCAAGAGCTAACAGCCTCCTCAGGTGTAATCGAATGCTGTAATACTAGAGCCAGAGCCACTAGCCCCCTCGGGCGTAATACCGGATCAGCCAACACTGAAGCCTTTCTGCCAACACTTCTGTGTCAATGATATCGTCGGTAACCAATACCGGAGAGCCTAAAGCGCCCAAACGGCCCAAACTATGTGAACACTCTGCAATGTTAGACTAGAGTTGCCGACGGAGAGCGGCCAACTCAGCAGCAGTATCACTGGTAGCGAGGCTCGTACAGGAGACAGAGAGAGTGAATTCGAGGCAGCACTGCAAGGGTTAAAATGCACGTTTACTCGAGGCTTCAGCGCTACTGCAAGGCTCTGCAACGGTACTCGAGGCTTCAGCGCTAATGACAGGCTCGGCTAGGAGAGGAAGGCCCACAGAATACACACAGCTCTGCACTAGTTACGAGGCACAGCACTATCGAAGGAAGCACCAGGCAAGGCAGTGGCACAGACGTGGGCAGCAGGGACTGGAAAATGTTGCGACGGCGACAACCGGAACGCAGGTCACTGGAACAAGCTGGAAGTCGATCTTCGGAGCAGGAAGTCAGCCGGACCGGGTCATACACAGGCAGGAGCGTCAAACTAGCCGAGTCAGGATCCAAGGGTGGTACGCAGACGAGCCGGGTCATACACAGGCAGGAACACTGGAGAATGGTCAGGGCAAGCCGAATCGGTACACAGGAACTCAGAATACAAGAACACAGCAACAGCACTACTGGCTCAGGAACACCACGAAAGGGCATCTGACAAATGTGCTAGCCAGGTATAAAAAGGTCATCAGGAGGCGGGTTAAACTCAGTCAGCAAATCAGTGACATCCACAACTGAGAGTGACAGGAATCACAGGCACTGTGATAGTAGGGTGTTTATTTGGCTTACTACTCATGTGCCTGCATTTTGGGGTATTATTATTTTGTAGGCTTACTACTCATATATCTGAACTTTTGGGTATGATGGTTTATTTGGCTTGCTACTCATGGGTCTGAACTTTTGGGTACAATTATTTAGTAGGCATACTACTCCTATATCTGCACCTCTGGGTATGATGGTTTACTTGGCTTACTACTCATGTGCCTGCACTTTGGGGTATGATTATTTGTAGACTTACTACTCATATATCTGTACTTCTGGGTATGATGGTTTATTTGGTTTACTACTCACGGGTCTGCACTTTGGGGTACAATTATTTAGTAGGCTTACTAATCAAATACCTTCACTTCGGGGTGTGATTGTTTACTTGGCTTACTACTTATGTGCCTACACTTCAGGCATGATTGTTTACTTGGCTTACTACTTAAATGCTTGCACTTCCAGGCATGATGGTTTACTTGGCTTACTACTCATGGGTTTGCACTTTAAGTTATAATTATTTAGTAGTCTTACTACTCATATACATTCACTACAGGGTAGGAATTTTAATTGGTTTGCTACTCGTCTGCCTGAACTTCATGGTGTACGTGTTTTATTATGTGATACTTCCCATGCATCAGAACCTCAGGGTAAAAGTTGGTGTATTTAATGTAGTAGTATTTAGTTGGCGTACTACTTGTTTGTCTGCTCCAGACAGTACATTCACATTGGTGTAGATTGTCTCACAAACAATCTTCTTGTCCAACATTAAGAAGCACAAGCCCCATATGCTTCTCTAATAACATACACCAGTAGTTCCCAACCCATGAACTCAGGTCCACTAACAGGCCAAGATTTGTTGTTTTCCTTTTGAAGATCACATGCAAGTTAATCAAACTGCCTTAGCCTCTAATTAAATCACATGTGTTCTATCAAGGAAATCTTTAAATCCTGGCCAATTAGTGGGCCCTGAGGGTAAGGGTTGGGAACCACTGGCATACAGAGTCAAATCACACCATTTCCCTATCTACCAGTTAGCACATGGCAGAAATAAGAAGCAGAGGAATGTCCTCAAAAGCCAATTCTCACAGGAAAATCTTTGGTCTATGTAGCTTATCAAATTGTCCTTATGTAGGCACGTCATAGGCACATGTAGTTTGCTCCAGTAGTGCACCCTTTTGATTTCTGGAATATGGCCATTGAGACTCAATTGTCATTGTTGTTTTATTGCTCAGGGTTATTATTTGTTAGTTATAGTTGGGTTGTTCCTCCCCATATATGTTCTACATTACACACCCAGAGAATCTTATATAAACACTCACCTTTGGTTTTTCTGAGTTCTGCTATAAGAAACTGGGCCTCATCTTGAATTCTTTGTTCAATACTTCTCTTTCCTAACCCAAAATTCTTCAGGGTCATCAGACAGAAGCGTTTCAGTTTTTTCCAGTGTTCCCCATTACTTGCAACAATCCCTAAAAGCAACAGAATAACAAATGTCAAGAATCAAGAAACCAATAGTGACAGAAAGAAGGGAGATATGGGACATGGAGTCTGTCGCTCCCACTGCAGGGTGACACAGACAGAAGGGATCTATCGGACATGGAGTCTCTCTCCCACTTCAGGGTGACAGACAGAAGGGAGGTATAGGACATGGAGTCTGTCCCTCCTACTGCAGGGTGACACAGACAAAAGGGATCTGTAGGATATGGAGTTTGTCCCTCCCACTGCAGGGTGACAGACAGAAGGGAGGTATAGGACATAGAGTGTGTCCCTCCCACTGCAGGATGACACTGACAGAAGGGAGGTATAGGACATGGAGACTGTCCATTCCACTGCAAGGTGACAGACAGAAAGAAGCTATGAGACATGGAGTCTGCATTCTCCACTGCAGGGTGACACAGAAAATGGGAGCTATGGGTCATGAAGCCTGTGTCCCCATTACAGGGTGGCACAGGCAGAAGGGAGTGAATATACAAAGTAACATAGTAACATCTGATGACTCTGAAAAAAAGACATGACTCAATCAAGTTCAGTCTAAGCCATATCACCCTTGTTGATCCAAAGAAAGAAACAAAAAATGTAAAGCCTTTTCTAATTAAAGGGATAGTAATACTTCTAATAAAGTGGAGGTTAGTCTTCTTTATTTTTTTCACCACATAGTGCTATATTTCAATACTTACAGTTTTGTAGTTCAAGCTCTATTGAAACCAAAAGAATCCCCCTCTGCCCCTTCTGGAGACCTCCCATTAGATCTGGAATCTGGTCATGGGACTGGACGGATCACAGTAGGTGCGATCTTCACTCAAAAAATGTATAAGGAAAACCCTACCCCCCGTTCCGAAAGAGAGCAGGATTTTCCTTATGCTTACTGAAGATTGTCCCTCACCACGCTCCATCCAAACCAGCATGAGGTATGAGTGAAGCAGGGGAAAGGGGTGGGAGGGGGATCCCTTCGGATTCAATAGCGTTTGAATTACAAAACTGTAAGTATTGAAATATAGTGCTACATGCTAAAAAAGATTAAAAACATCCTTCCTGACTCCAAAAGGCATTCAATATTTCCCAGGATCAACATCCTATCTGTTTTGAACCCAGTTGTCATAATTCTCAATATTATTGTGAGCAAAGGATCTATGCCTTAGATTGGTGGACCTGTAACACGATAGCTTCTTTCTGGATCCAAATCCTTGAACACATTTATAAACGTCTTAAAATCCGAGTCTTCTAGATCCCATGATGTGTCTGTTCTCATACAAAGGCCATCTACAGTGGCACGTTCCTTCTGTTAAATGGCATATGATCTGTATACTCCTATCTCAAGCCAAGGCCCTCATTCCTCGATGCTGAAAAATATCTGAAGCTCCATCTTTATCTCTTTAGTTCTCTGGTGTTGGTAACATTTTCCAATTGGAGAATTTGCATGCCAAAATCACGCATTCACAGGAAAAATTTCTGACCCAATGGTCTTGGTGGAAGGATGACAGATTATCTTTCTTAGGAACCAGGGCACCTATTTCATAGGCAAACACTGCCTTGCCCCCCCCCCTTGTTTAGCGTGACTACATCCAATATACTGCTTCTTTCTTTCCTTCAGTGTAGTAGGCAAATGTGCATAATATGTTTTTATTATTTTTATCATTTTTCCTCCTCCCTGTCTCTCCATTACATTCTTTACCCAATCCATTATATCTAATTCTTCATGATAATGACACTATTTAACGTGAGATGATGAAAATCTAATCTACTATTGATGTTTTATTTGGTTTTTTTGGTCTCTTTCTATCTACATAAATATATGACTTAAAGGGATAGTAATACTTCATTTTAACTTTATTTTATTTTGTAGGCATTAAAAAAACATGAAGAATGATATAAGTCTTATCTCTCAAACCTTTATGGTTTAAGAGATATTCACAAACAAAGTATCCCCCCCCCTGTTCAACCAGATCAGAAGGGAGATGCCCAGGTAGACTGCAGAGAGGGACAATCTTCAATTAAGATAATGGAAAAAGCTGAAAAACTTGTCAAGGGGGGAAGGGCTTTCATTGTTCTCATACAAAGAAAATTGTCCCCTTCTGTTATCTGTACTGTCATACAACCAGACTCACATCTGAGAAGAGATGGCTTACACTAGGTAAAAGGGGCGAGGAGGGGAACTTTTCTTGTGAATATCTCATAAACCATAAAGGTTTGAGAGATAAGACTTATATCATTCTTCATGTTTTTTTAATGCCTACAAAATAAAATAAAGTTAAAACGAAGTGTTACTATCCCTTTAATTTTCCTTATTGAAATGTATGTACATGCTTTAATTGTACTTTATTTAAACATCGTACAACTCTTTTTGAAGATTTTTGATCCATTCTGTTCTTCATACCTTGATACATTGTATTCCGCTTTTAAACTTCAATAAAATTTTGATTAAAAAAATATATATTATTCTGAGCTAGGAAGGTATCCATTATTTTTAAAAGCAACTACAATATCTACAATCACAGCATCCCAAGGCAAAGTATTCCATAACTTTATTGTCCTTACAGTAAAAAACAATCCCTGCTTGAAAGCACCTTTCCCACTAATTTGTTTACAATAGAGAAAATACATCTAAGGGGTTGAATTTAAAAATACAAACAAGGTTACATCCTAAGTCACACCCCACTTTCTGTCTCTGGGCCCGAGAATCAGTAGAAACCCCAACCTTTATCACCTCTGTTTGCAATGCATGGTTTGATGTGCAACACTTAGCTGACTTGGTGGGGTTGAACCTTCCACTCTCTTACATGGGGGTGGAGGTGTTACCCCCAGTTGAAGATTCTTGACTTTGGATCAATCATGGTATCCATAAAATTGGCCAGCTCCACCCTGAAGGCCTCTTGAAGACTTTTGAACAATTATACTTTGAATTTTTTCTCCCCAGCAGTCTTTTCTACTCTTTCCAAATGCTGAGGCATGCACTTGAGGTGCAATGGAAATGGGAGTCCCCCACTGTTTCGGAATTCCCATTACTTTCCATCCTGAGTAGAAATCGCACACCTACATTAATTTCCCTTATTTACAAATGGATATATAAACACTCTAGAATAAATTATAGGGACCTTCAATGCAAATGGGAGGGTAACCTAGGGACATCTTGGGAGACTTAGAACACTGGGAATGGACAGTAGGACAGAATAGCCCAACTAGAGCTGCCATCATTACCAACCACCAACGGATTCAATTATAAATCCACCATAGGGTCTATTATACACGGACGAGAGTATTCTAAATGCGGGGGTGGGCAGACAGTTCAAGTCCTAGATGTGGACTAGATGGGGCTAATTGTATCCACATGATATGGCTCTTCCCCGGAGTTTTGGACTTCTGTTTGTCAGTACTAAAACATTTGGAAACAGTATTTCAACACCCAATACTTCACTCTCCTAAACTGTGTATTCTTGCTATAATTCCTGACAATTTTGGCCCTTCTGATGACTAGTGCCTCCTGTCAGAGCTCCTGGTATCGGAGAGAAGGGTGGTGGAGCAGAATTGGTTCTCCAGTACTCCTTTGTGTAGAGCGGAGTGGATGAGACTGGCCAAGTACACAATACCACACTATAAACTGGTTTACACTCACAGTGGCTCCCACTAACTTTTCACAAAATCTGGGATACATGGCTAGACTCTCACTCACATACCTAGTGGATGCTTGCGAGTTGGAAAGGCCATGGACCAGGGGCAGGATCACTCTTTTTTTCTTATTTTCTTTGCTCCTTAAGCTCTTTAACTTTTTCATTAATTTACTTATACAGCCTGGGGTTCAGGGATGTGCATTTCTGTTTCAGCTAGGGGTGGGTGAATGGTCCCGCTGTGTTGCTGCAAAAAAATCCACAAAAACAATGCCGTTGGCCTCTTCCTCGAATTGAAACGCTTTAAAACCAGTGTTTAAAATTTTTGCATTTTTCTCCCATTGGCAAAAATTCTTTGCCATTTTTTCAATGGCTAGAAAGTTTCCACCCATTGATTTATGTGTTTTTTGCCTTTTCGCTATAAAACGTGACACATTCCAGGAAGTGAAACACAATAGAAGCAGCTACAGAGCGAGGTAGACATGCTGTGCTGTATTGCTGTTATGTTTTTGCAGGAGAGGCTCATAGTGACTGCTATCAATATGAGTAAGTATAAAACTATTAAGAGGAGGAACTGGAAGGACCCTTATATGTCCACTGAGTCTATGGAGGAGGAGTAGGAAGTGACCACTGCAGAACCAATGCTGGCCAGTCCCCCTAGGGATTAATCTCAAGAGAGGAAGAAGACGGTAGTAGCGAGAGAAAGACAGGTTAGCTGCCGGTGCCTGCTGCCAGACGTGCTGCCCCTGCTGACCATTTCTGTGCCTGCTGCAAGACATGCTGCCCCTGCTGCTACCATTGCTGTGCCACTGTAATGGTTTGTTTGAAACACAGACACAGTAGGTTTGGATAAAACACAGTTTTATTAAACAATTAAGATCACAATAACCCTCACAGATCCTGTAATATACACTTAATATAGTACAGCCACCAGACAGGTTATACAGAGGTAAGCCCACACACGTCCAGTATAAGGATAGTCCATAACACATTATACTGACACAGGTCAGGCAGATCTTGAAAGAGTCCCAGTATATCGGTACTGCATGGGTTAATAGCAGTCAGCGAGTGTAAACAGTCCCATGTGTGGTAAAGCCTGTTAACCGTTTGGGTGCCAGAGGGGTACGCAACGCATTGCTTTACAATGTATTGAGTACCCCTCCGGCACTCAAAGGGTTAAGAAGCTCACCTAGTGTAGAGAGCTTAAATACGAGTAACGCCCAAGGATAAGTATAAAAGGTAATGGTGAACTGCCTTAGCAGTAATGGAGGCTGAGCAACTTGAGCACTGCCGGAGCGGTAACGGAGACTAGGCCACGTGAACACTGCCATAGAAGTAACGGAGACTGAGTGACATGGACACTGCAGTAGCAGTAATGGAGACCAGGCAACTAGAGCACTGCCGTAGCAGTAACGGAGACCAAGCCACGAGAGTGCTGCCGTAGCAGTAGTGGATACTAGGCAACAGGAGACTGCCATAGCATTAACGGAGACTAAGCCCTTGGATACTGATGTGGCATAAACGGAGACTGAGCAACTGAGGTTTTGTCATGGCAATAATGGACTCTGAGCCACAGGGACACTGCCGTAGCAGTAACGGAGACTAGACCACTTGCACTCTGGCGTAGCAGTAACGGAGACTAGGCGACTGGAGACTGCCGTGGCAGTAATGGAGACTGAGCAACTGAGCACTTGCCCTGGGAGGCAACCAACCAGGAGAGGATAGTAAGACAAGCCCAATGGGAATGTCGCCGGGGCAACACAGAGGCAACCGGGACCAAAACTGCACCGCTGTCACAGACAGCGAGAGAGGATCACCACCCTTAACCAGAGACCGGTAAGGGCGTGCAGGGATGCAGCAGACCAACCCGGGAGGGTTCACACGGAGCAGGAACGTCAGCAGTCCAAGTCGGTACACAGAGCAGGAACATCAGCCAATCCAAGTCGGTACATGGAGCAGGAACGTCAGCCAAGCCGGGTCAGTACATGGAGCAGGAACGTCAGCCAAGCTGGGTCGGTACACAGGAGATGAGAAGCAGAATGGTAAGGCAGTCCGGGTCGGTACACAAGCAGGAGATGAGATGCAGAGTAGTCAGGCAGGCCGGGTGGATACACTGAGAGCAAACTGTAATCAGGAACAAGCGCTGGTACTAGAACACCACAAAAGGGCACTGGAGAAGTGCCAGAACCCGGTATTTAAAGGCAATACTGGGTGGGACAATCACAGTAAAGCCAGTAGGAGTAGAGAAGGGGTGTAGACTGACAGAATGTCGCTGAAAGAGCACGGGCACCATGATAGCCTGCTGTCAGATGTGCTGTCCCTGCTGCTTCTACCACCATTGCTGTGTCTGCTGCCCCTACTTCCACCAGTGCTGTCCCTGCTGTCCGAGGTGCTGCCCCTGCTGCCAGCAGTACTGAGCCTGCTGTCAGAAGTGCTTCCCCTGCCACCAGTAATGTGCCTGCTGCCAGTGCTAATTCTGCTTCCATCAGTGATGAACCTGCTGCCACTGTGTCTTGTAATACTCAGGAGGGGCCCACTGATGCCTAGTACTCAGGATAAGAGGACCCAGGCTACTACCTGGAGCCGCACACTGTGCTGCGCACTGCGCTACTGCTGGATACCGAAGACTAGGTGCACCAGTCTCCATTCCGGGTCACATGACCAGAGGTAACAGGGAGCCAGAGCAGGCCTGAGCCAAAGAACAGAGAGACAAATGGTCAGGCAAGCTAGGAGTGATGGAGCACTATCACGGTGCCTGTGCTTACGGTGCTGACCGGCAACATTATGATTCTCTGCTGTGTTCTGATTGGCTGGTCTTAATTGCTACCACTAGGGCTTGCCTTTATATACCCTGGGATGTCCTCCCTTAGGTGCCCTTTCGTGGTGTACGAGTTCCTGAGTCTATTCTGCGCTTTTGCTGATTCGTGTATGACCTGGTGTAACGGTTTGTTCAACACTCAGACACAGTGGTTTAGGATAAAACACAGTTTTATTGAAAACACAATGATAATTACCCTTCACGGGCTATAGCGTATCTTAGCAGAATAATACAGGTGTAATACAGGACTTAGATACATATGCCTACACAGGCCCAGTATAATAGGAAGCAAGAGTTCATATACTGACACAGGTCAGACATGAGAGGGTGAATACCCAGAGTAGAAGCACAGCATGAGTTAAAGTCCCAATAGGTATAATCAGTCTCTGTTGTAGAGAAGTCTGTGGTGAGTTCTCTAGTAACGCCCAGTAGTGCTGTAGTGCTAGAATGGAGACAGAGCACTGGTAATCTGCGGGAGCAGAGCTGAGACTATACCCACTGCCGTAGCAGTAAATGGAGGCAACAATGATACTCTGCAAAAGCTGAATGGAATACAGCCAATGGCACTCTGCCGTAGTAGTAACGGAGGCAACAAGGTACTCTGCAAGAGCTGAGTGGAAACACAGCCAATGGCGCACTGTCGCAGCAGTAACGGAGGCAACAAGGAGTACTGCAAGGGTTAACGGAAGGCCCAGCCAATGGCACACTGCCGTAGCAGTAACGGAGGCAACAGTGAAGCTCTGCGAGAGTTAACGGAAGGCCCAGCCAATGGCACACTGCCGTAGCAGTAACGGAGGCAACAGTGAAGCTCTGCGAGAGTTAACGGAAGGCCCAGCCAATGGCACACTGCTGTAGCAGTAACGGAGGCAACAGTGAAGCTCTGCGAGAGTTAACGGAAGGCCCAGCCAATGGCACGCTGCCGTAGCAGTAACGGAGGCAACAGTAAGCTCTGCAAGAGTTAACGGAGGCTCAGCAATATGTACACTGCCGTAGCAGTAACGGAGGCAACACAGAATACTCTGCCAGGTAGGCCCAGTCACAGCGGAAGACAGAATGTCACCCAAGCAACACAACGAAGCAGGAACAGGAGAGCTTGGTTGAATCACGGAGCAGGAACGTCAGACAAGCCGGGTCAGATCACGGAGCAGAAACGTCAGCCAGGCCAGGTCGAATTACGGAGCAGGAACGTCAGACAAGCCGGGTCAGGTCATGGAGCAGGAACGTCAGCCAGGCCAGGTCGAATCACGGAGCAGGAACCAGAAGGAGTAGTCAGACGGGCTAAGTTGGTACACGGGAACACAGCAACTCAAGTCAGCACTGGTACAGGAACACCACGAAAGGGCACCAGACAGGTGCCAGAGCCCAGTATAAAAAGGCCATACTGGGCGGGCCAAACATAGCTCAGCCAATAGGAGCGCATCACACAGAGACTGACAGAAAGCACGGGCACCATGATACCTGGCCTGCCTGACTACGAGTTTGTTCCTGAGTTCATGTTGCTACTCTCCGTTGCTGATTGTATCCTGGCTGAGAACCCTCTCCATTGCTGACCATATCTGGCTGAGAACCTGCTCCGTTGCTGACTGTATCTGGATGAGAACCCGCTCCGTTGCTGACCGTATCTGGCTGAGAACCCGCTCTGTTGCTGACCGCATCTGGCTGAGAACCCGCTCCGTTGCTGACTGTATCCGGCTGAAGAACCCGCTCCTTTGCGGACTGTATCTGGCTTAGAACCCGCTCCTTTGCTGACTGTATCCGGCTGAAGAACCTGCTCCATTGCTGACTGCTTCTGGCTGAAGAAACTGTTCCGTTGCTGACCGCATCTGACTGAGTACCTGCTCCGCTGACTGCATCTGGCTGTAGAACCGCTCCGTTGTCGACTGTATCTGTCTGTAGAACCCGCTCTGTTGCTGACCGCATCAGGCTGAGAAACCGCTCCGTTGCTGACTGTATCTGGCTATAGGACCCGCTCCATTGCTGACCACTGGTGGTGCTGTTCCGCTCCGTTGCTGTCTCCGGTCATTGGTTTACCTGGGCGACCCCTTGTGGTCATCGGGATACTGGGCTTCGTATTACTTATAGTGGTGCACCGCGTGGTGCTATTCCTTGTCAACCAAAGGCTAAGCTTGGGCTTAAGCTGCTCCTATAACCGCTGCTGGCAGTGTGCACATTCGAAGTACCAGTTCAGTGTTCTTACACCGACTGTGTTACTCTGATCTCTCTCTCTGTGGCCTCCCTACCACTAATGCTGGGCTTCAGTAAGTCACTGGGCATAGACCATTAACCCTGTGGGTACCTGGAGAGTCCAGGTAAGGGCTTATACTGTTCACTACAGTAACCTCGAGCTAGAGCCAGCGTTGCACGTATCATTCTGTAGGTTGAGTGGTCACTGGTTGCGTTACAGTTTCCTATTGTCGCTTTGATCCACCCCTCGCGTGCTAGGGTCTGTCTCTAGCAGCTGTCTTGGTCTCCGTTATCCTTCCATAGGTTAGTGTTGCCATTCCATGGTTGCCCGGTATTTGTGGTCTGAGCCTGAGTCAGAGTTTCCTTGTTACCATATCATACAGTCTGGGTCAGAGTTGCCTCGTTACCATATCATTATCACGGTGCCAGTGATCTCTCTCTGTCACTCTTGCTTGTGGTGCGCTCTGATTGGCTGAGTCTGTTTGGCCCGCCCCTGGTGACCTTTTTATGCCTGGCCATTGACACCTGTCAGGTGCCCTTTCGTGGTGTTCCAGAGCCAGTGTTGCTGTTGCTGTGTTCCTGTGTTCCTGATTCCTGTGTACCGATTTGGCCTGTTTTGACTACACTCCTGAGTTCCTGCTTCGTGATCTGACCTGGCTTGGCTGACGTTCCTGCTTATGACTGAGTTGGCTGACTTCCTGCTCCGTGACCTGAACCGGCTTGCTACAGAAACCTGCCTTGTTTCTGCTTTCTGCTGCCGGTGTCACCAAGGCGACATTCTGACTTCCGCTGAGCTAGTTACCGGGCTGATCGTGTTGCCTCTTTAACACTTGCAGAGCCGTGTCTTCAGTGCTGAGTCTCCATTAACGCTTGCAGAGCTGTGCTTCCGTTGCTGAGCCTTCCTTGGCACTTGCAGAGCAATTCCCACTATTGCTGAGCCTCCGATCCTTGAGCTGCTATTAACCCTTGCAGTGCTGCTGTCTCCTTATCTGAGCCTTCATTTACACTTGCAGAGCCGATGCTGTTGATTCGCTACATCTGCTGAGCCGGCCGAGTTGTAAGCCTGGTCTAGACGGCGGCTCATCTTGTCACTAGCAGAGTAGTCTGCGGGAGGTGCTATTGGCTCTTGCTCTAGCTGTGTTCTCTCCGCTCACACCCGGTGGGGCTATTGGCTCAAGCACTTGCAGCGCAGAGTGGTCTCCGTTGTTACTCCCGTGGGGGCTATTGGCTCAAGCACTTGCAGCCGTGCAGGGTGGTCCCCGTTGTTACACCTGTGGGGACTACTGGCGCAAGCTCTTGCAGGTTGTCTCTGGTATACGCCCGTGGGGGCTATTGGCTCAAGCTAATCCTGTGCAGTTGGTCTCCGTTATTATTAGCAAGCTCTTGCAGTGTAGCCATCTCCGTTGTTACGCCCGTGGGGGCTATTGACTCAAGCACTTGCAGTTAACACCAATTGCTGCCTGATCACCACCTTGGGCATGCCAAACACCACAACAGAGATTGACTGATCATTGTATTTAACCATTGAGTATCCTCGCTACTGTGTGCCTGTCCTGAGACAATATATGTGATACTTATGCTTCTGTATACTGGGCCTGTGAAGGCATAACTGTCATTATATCGCTATTATTTTGTGTTGCCTGTAGAGGACGATCTTTCCTCTTTATTTCTTTTTTTTTAATAAAACTGTTTTATTCTAACCAGCTGGTCTGAGTGTCTTAAAAAAATTGTTACAATCATACAGTCTGGGCCAGTGTTGCCTCGCTCCTCCTGGTTCAGTGCCCAGGCGTCTGGGTTGTGCCAGTTCTGTTACATGTGCACCTCCAGTGTACGCTCACCTAAGGTCAGCTCTAGAACGGGTTACCTCCAACCTCTCTGATTCTGCCAGAATCTGCACTACCAGCTTGTATTCTGTTGTTCCAGTCCACCTAATCTGGTTCTTCGGGTGGTCCCCTATTGTGTATAATATATTGCTGTTTGATTTGCCTTGTGGGCCCCAGGGCCTTATTCCTTGTGTGATCTTGTTCTAATAAAATCATTTTAACATTACCACCCTGTTTGAGTGTTCATCAAAAACCGTGACAAGCATGTAGTTAGCTAGAGCCACAGGTCAGACAAACTGGGGACTACATGGAGCTAGTAGTAGCATTAGCCAGAGGTCAGACAAACGGGGGACAACACGGAGTGCGTTAGTCAGCCAGAGCCACAGGTCAGAACCGATGTGGGTAGTCAGACAAGCCGGGGTCATACACGGAAAGGATTCTCAGATAAGGCACAGGTCACAACGGAGCACAAGACACAATAGCAGAAACACCACATAAGGGCCATGACTCCTAGGCCCAAGGAACCAATTAGGCAAAACAGAGAAGGCCCATAAAGAGGCGCCCGATACAGTGTGTGTTCCATGACGTCAGAAATTGCTGAAGTGGCCGCAATATGCCGGCCAAACTCCCAACAGAGGAAGGAAGCACAGGAGCACTAAGGCCTCCTGAAGGGGACTGTGATTCAACTCAGCAGGAGCAAGAACAGCAATCCCAAATTCCGCAATTTCACCAAGGCATTTGACAATGGCCAGTGGCCACTGGCCAACACAACATGACCTGCTGGCACTAGGCCAGTAGGGCATTTTTGTTCCTCAGGGCTTGTACTTTAAAAAAAAAAACAACAATTTTGGGGGATTGTTTCTAACAAGCCTAAGTCCATCAAATCAATGTTTCCTCTGGGCTTGGGCCTCTAACAGCAAATCTTACAAAATACTCTCATGTCAAGTATCAGTCTACCCCAGTGGCAGCTTATGTCAGTGGGTCCCTGTCTCTATCACTATACATGCAAATTTCATATTTTATTATTTGTATTTATTTTTTATTAACTGTCTCCCCAATACCAGTCAAACCTCTAACTCCCCCAAAAACAAATTCCCAATTCAACTGATTTTTTCCCCAGATGCCACCCACCAACTCAGACACCCTCTTCGGATCCCTTTTATACCATGTCTTATGTTTTTTTTTCTTTATTGTATTCAGTATTTATTTTTTATTAACTGCTCCCAATCCCAGTAATCAACTCCGAAAAAAATTCCTGGCTCAACTGATTCTTTCCCCAAACCCCACCAACACAGACACCCTCATGCCCCTTTTATCCTGTGCCTTTGTGAAATAAATAAACATTTGCTATGTGTTGTGTGTCTTCCCACTGGTTTCAATGGAATGAGCTAGGCAAAAAAAGCAGAAACACTGCACTTTTTGCAATAAATTTTTCACCAAGTGGGAAGTGCCATTATTCACCAATTATGGTTTGAGGCAAAAATTTTTTGCTTATCCCTATGGTAGTGGTCACTTCCTTCTTCTCCACAAACTCACTGGACACATCACAGTCCATCCAGTTCCTTCTTTTTTTTCCAGATGTCTGCTCATCCTGTTAGCCAACAGTCTGAGCCTCTGCTGCCTCAATTTCTCTATCTAGAAAACTGCAAAATACCCTAGAACCCACTCTATCTCTCTAGCTGCTTGTGTTGTGTTTCACTTCCTGTAAATGCCACATTTTTGGTACAAAAATGGGCGGGAAGTTTGTAGCCATTGGAAAAAATAGTGAAACATTTTGGCAGTAGGTGAAAATGGCAATGATTTTAAGGGCATTATTTAAAGAGAATTTTGACATGAAAAAGCAGACAACCACGTGGATTTTAAGGATTTTTTTGCTGCGGCACAACGGGACCTTTCGCCCACCTTAATTATGTCCCCATCAGTTTAACAGAACATCCCTGGATTACAACTTATGAGTTTCTCTTTCATGGTTACCTTTTGGGTTTATCCTTTCCAGCACAGGCATGTATCCTCGATCACCAAACACCTCTCCATAGTCATGCAAAGCCTCCTTCAATACATCATAGGTGCTTAGTACAATGACAGGCTCCATGCCTATGTGAATGGTATACACAGGACCGTACTTGTTACTGAACTGCAAATGATAGAAACAAATCATCTTGTTATCAGATTATTGTCTTGACCCTTTGCAATGCATTTAAATACCTCTCTGACTGAAAATGTTAAACCATTAAACACATGATTGCTTTGTCTCCTGTGGAACTGAGCTTTTAACTCATAAAACTCGTCCGTGTCAGTAAGTTATTTTCTTCTATGTTTGATTGGCCCTTTAAAGGGATAGTAATACTTCATTTTAACTTTATTTTATTTTGTAGGCATTAAAAAAACACGAAGAATTATATAAGTCTTATCTCTGAAACCTTTATGGTTTAAGAGATATTCACAAACAAAGTATCCCCCCCCTGTTCAACCAGATCAGAAGGGAGATGCCCAGGTAGACTGCAGAGAGGGACAATCTTCAATTAAGATAATGGAAAAAGCTGAAAAACTTGTCAAGGGGGGCAGGGCTTTCATTGTTTTCATACAAAGAAAATTGTCCCCTTCTGTTATCTGTACTGTCATACAACCTGATCCACATCTGAGAAGAGATTGTTTACAGTAGGTAAAAGGGGCGGGAGGGGAACTTTGCTTGTGAATATCTCATAAACCATAAAGGTTTGAGAGATAAGACTTATATCATTCTTCAGGTTTTTTTAATGCCTACAAAATAAAATAAAGTTAAAACGAAGTATTACTATCCCTTTAAGCTCAAGGGCCATATGTGACCCCGTCCCAATGAACTGCGGCCATCCATGATGCTGCTATAGCACTTTGACCTCAGAGTTCCTGGTGCATTTTTTAATAATCTCCCAGGTCTTCATAGAATAGGTAATTTAGAACTGTCTGAAATGGCACCTACACTGGCAGAGACTGGTATCGTTCCAATCTCTTTTTGTTTTATTAATGTCTAGGATAGTAATCAAATCTGGTATGTAGATTATTTATTTGATATGCTAATCACTGAACAACAAGACCAATTATAATTTATAAATATAAAAAGTACTAAGATCTGGACCAAAGTGTTTTAGAATTTCAGCAATTCCTCTCAACCCATGGCTGTATATATTCAATTTACCTAAACCTTTTAATTTCAATGTAGGTAAAGTTGGACCCTCCTTCTGTTGTAACCCAGAGGCAGGAAATGTTTCAGGTTTCCAAACTATAAACATAGAATTTGATGACAGATAAGAACCATTCGGCCCATCTAGTCTGCTAATTTTCCTACTGTAAAAACCTCAAACATTTTTTGGTCCTTGGTCTTGTCTTATGTTCAGGACAGCCTTATGCCTATCCCATTCTTTCCTTGTATTAACCTCAACCATTTCTGCTGTTGGGTTGTTCTACTTATCTACCACCCTCTCAGTGAACTAAAACTTTCATTACATCTAATCATCTGTCCCTCTAATTTTAGACTATGCTATACTGTCCTAACATTTCTATTCCATTGATACGTACTTCAAAATCCCTTTATGTATTTGAATGTATCTGTCTCATCCCCCCTCTCTCTCTCTCTTCTCTCCTGCAAGCTATACATGGTTATATCCTTAGGTCTAGACTGATATTTTTTATTCTGTAAACCATTCACCATTTTACTGTATAGAAAGAAAAAAGGAAGTCTAGGCACCACCTTAAATATTTAGGGTAATAAACACTACTGTATAGAGTGAATGTGCCACGTAGTCTTAAAGGGATAGTAACACTTCGTTTTAACTTTATTTTATTTTGTAGGCATTAAAAAAACATGAAGAATGATATAAGTCTTATCTCTCAAACCTTTATGGTGTATGAGATATTCACAAGCAAAGTTCCCCTCCCCGCCCCTTTTTCCTAGTGTAAGCCATCTCTTCTCAGATGTGAGTCTGGTTGTATGACAGTACAGATAACAGAAGGGGACAATTTTCTTTGTATGAAAACAATGAAAGCCCTTCCCCCCTTGAAAAGTTTTTCAGCTTTTTCCATTATCTTAATTGAAGATTGTCCCTCTCTGCAGTCTACCTGGGCATCTCCCTTCTTATCTGGTTGAACAGGGGGGGGATACTTTGTTTGTGAATATCTCTTAAACCATAAAGGTTTCAGAGATAAGACTTATATCATTCTTCATGTTTTTTTAATGCCTACAAAATAAAATAAAGTTAAAATGAAGTATTACTATCCCTTTAAGGAATTAACCCAAAAAGGAAAGAAGAGAGAAAAGAAAACTGCTTCCTAAGCACAATTACATAAACCTTATTAACACTTGGTTATCATTCATGGCATAAGTGCAAAAGGGGAGGTGTATGATTAAAGATAAAAACAAATAACTGAATTATTATCGTAAAATAAAAAGTGAGGATGTGATCATAATATTTAAAATTAATTCATGAATGGCACATTAAAGAGACCTCTCACTCATGCCCCATAGAAAGATCTAACGTCAAGACTGGATTAAAGGTTATAGAGCTGCGCCATTTGTGTGGAACTCAAGTCAATAGTATATCAACAAATGTGCAAGCTTATTAATTATATATGTGGTATGGATAAGCTGACAACAAGGAATTGGCTATTTATTCCAAACCCTAAATATAGACCAGCAAACCACTATTATTTAATCACGTACTAGCTGATTCATTGGATGGCTCCGATCTCATGTACAACTGAGCCAGTAATTATAACTGGAACAGATAACATATCAGCAGTGATAGACAAATTAGCTTATTGCCATCTAATATATAGACTGATTGGATTATACATAGTATAGGTAAGCTGACAAAAAGGAATTGGTAATTCCCTTTCTGAAAAAGGGAACTAGAGAAAGTGCAGAGGAGGGCTACAAAACTAGTAAGGGGAATGGAAAGTTTTAGTTATGAAGAAAGGCTAGAAAAGTTAAACTTGTACACACTAGAGAAACGGCGTCTTAGAGGGGATATGATAACACTATATAAATATGTTCAGAGCCCATACAAAGGGCTCTCCAAAGACCTGTTCAGTACATAGGACAAGGGGCCACCCGCTTAGACTTGAGGAAAGGAGATTTAATCTACAACAGCGGAAGGGTTTCTTTACTGTAAGGAGAATAAAGGTATGGAATTCACTGCCTGAGGAGGTGGTGCTATCGAATACATTAGATGACTTTAAAAAGGGCTTGGATACTTATTTAAAAGAGCATAAGATAGAGGGCTATGTACGTTAGTATTGGGATTAATATTTACTTAGGGCTTTGTAAGGGAAAATCTTTTGCTTCTGCAAGGCCTACAGATGCGCATTAGCTATGCTCCGCTCAAAATATAATATTTCTAGCTATGGTTTGTTCTAATAGTTATAGTTTGATAAGAACTAATTAAGTAAATGATATCAACTTGTGACATTTGAATTTGTGAACAACATGTCCAGAACAATTCTTTTTATAACTTGTTTTGTCTTATTGCGGTAAGGGGCATTCTGCCAAATGATGAAGTAATTTGCAGGTGTGAATGTGTCCGAAACCTTTTAACTCTTAACCTCCCTCTGTATTCCCATTGGTTAAATGACCGACAATGTCCATATCTGTTCATGTATCCTGGGAGGGGAAATCTCTCCCCCTAATTAACATGCCTACCACCCACTGATTTTGCATTATATAAACTGGTGAATTTCGCTTAATAAATTGGATAAGAGGTTATAGCACAAGATTCGTGTCTGCGTGTATTCATTTCTTATCCCCAGGCCTGCGACTTAGGATATCTCGGAGGAACAGTGTGGGAGTCCAAGGTCCCCGGGGAAAATATTAAACAGAGTATACAGAAGATAGAGACAGTTATCTACAACAATTTTGGCTGTAGTCGGCAGGATCTTCACAGACCGTGAGTTGACTATATTTTTTTTATATATATATATGTGTTTTCATATATGTGCTGTTATATATATGGTCTGCTCACTTGTCTCTGAAGATATTGTTATTATTTGTGGATGACTGGTCTGTATTGAAGTTGGGTAACCAAGCCCAACTTAATCAGGTGACACACATGATTTTAGGATTTTTTTAGTGTTTTAAAGTGTCATGTGTGGGTTAATAGGGTAGTTTTAGGCACCTGATTGGTCTGTATTGGAGTTGGGTAACCAGGCCCAACATAACCAGGTGGTTTAGGCACCTGGTTGGGAGGCAGGTTCGAGTCCTGACCTCAATATAGTGAAATAGTGATTACAGGGTAACCAGGCTCCTGTAAAGTGTGGACACACACCCTTCCTCGAGATTGAATAAGTCATATTGTTATACTAACAGAATTATATGTATTTTAGTCCTTGTTTGTTATATGACTGTTACTAATCATTTTTCATGTTATGTATATGGCATTACATTTCCCTGCACTTTCATATAATACTTATTAATGTTGATCCAAGGAGAAATCTGATTCTCATTTGGAATCAAGAGGGAATTCCCCCCCCATTCAAGGCAGAATTTCAAATTGCTATATTGAGGGTGTTTTTTTGCCTTCTTTTGGATCAACAATGGTAAACAGGAATAGGAAAAGGGCTGAACTAGATGGATGCAAGTCTTTTTTTCAACCTAAACTACTTTATTTTTTTTTAATATAGCGCACACAGATTACACTCATATTGGTCCCTGTCCCCATTGGGGCTCACAATCTAAAATCACTTATCAGTATGTTTTTTGGAGTGTGGGAGGAAACCCACGCAAACACAGTGAGAACATACAAACTCATTGCAGATGTTGTCCTTGGTGGGATTTGAACCCAGGACCCCAGCGCTGCAAGGCAATAGTGCTAACCACTGAGCCACCATGCTGCCTAAATTACTATGTTACTATGTAAATATCGACCAGCAAACCTCTATTAGTAACTATGTAATCACTACTCAAAGAATTTCCAGCTGATCAGGTTAAAATATATTGTTATACCCAAGTCCTATTAGCCCATATATCCTATCTTGTAACCGGTATGGATAACAAGAATAATCAGCTACTCCTGTTAATGGCTACAGTAAAGATTCTTGATAATCCTCCTTTTATAATATAAAGTGGTAGAATGTGTCGCTCACTGTGAGCCGTAATCGCACATGTGCAGTAGAGTCTCTACTGTACATGTGTAGTTCCGCACACAGGGAGCTTCACTGTGAGCCGTCTGGAGCTCCCCGCTAAGGATCAGCGCATTCGCCGAGTTTCTACTGTGCATGACTGCATATCGCCAAACGTGCTGCCCCACTCCAGATGGCTCACATCATGTTTCTGCTACCGGCTCCAGGGCAACAGCCGTTGCAGCTGGGTGCACTTTAGCTTGTGTATACGGGCTTCCATACTAGTAGAATTATAGGTCATTATTTGACCAGGTTAATATAAAAGTTCTCTATAAAGTATGGCAATATACTTCCATGACTACAATGTGCACAGCTGAGCAAGTATAATTTTGCTCCATTACATGTTAATCAAGAATCTTTAGTGTAGGTATTAACTGGAGGAACTGCTTACTCTTGTTATCCATGTCGGTTACAAGAGACAGTGGGACTTTGGTATAACAATATCTTTTAACCAGATCAACTGGGAATCTGAGTAGCAATTACATGGTTAAGAATAAAGGTTCAAAGGGCGATATTTATGGTTGGGGAAATTAAACAAATCCTTTTTGTCAGCTTATCCATACCAGGTATAATCCAATCCTATGTAATAATTCGCTAAATCGTGTGTAACGCCGCAACATGCGCAGTAGACACTGCTGCGCATGCTGCAGTCATGCGCAGTAGAGACTGCCCGCACCGCGGCTGATACAGAGCTTGCGCTCCGAAGGAGCGTCCAGCTCTGTATCAGCCGTGGCGCGGGCAGTCTCTACTGCGTGTGACTGCCCCGCAACTGGGTTGCAGTGGCACTGTGGCCCGTGTAACGGGCTGTTCAACTAGTAGATCTGTATATCAGATGACAATAATAATCCAAATTGTCCCTCGCTCGTGATATGTTGTCTGTTCCAGTTATAAATCCGGTCTCAGTTATACATGAGATTACAGCAGTGCAATGAAGCAGCTAGTTGGTAGTTGAATATAGTGGTTTGCTGGTCAATATTTAGGGTTGGAATACATATCCAATTCCTTGTTGTCACGTATAAGTAATAAGCTTCAGCATTAGTTTATGTACTATTGACTTGTGTTCCAAACATCTGGTCGAGTTCTGTACCTTTTAACCCAGTCTTGGGGTTAGATATTTATATGAGGCATGGGTGAGCGGTCTCTTTAAAGTGCCATTCGTGAATTAATTTTAAATATTGTGATCACTTCCATACCATTTTACTTTATTTTAAGATAATAAAGATGTTTGTTTTTATCTTTATTTTTAATCATACACCTTCCCCTGTACACTTATGCCATGAATGATTACCAAGTGTTAATAAGGGGTATGTAAGTGCCTAGGAAGTAGTTTTCTTCTCTTTCTTCTTTTGCATTCACCATTTTAGTAGCTCTTCTCTGAATTCTCTCTAGAGTATCTATTTTTTTCTGGAGATGGGGTCTTTAGTATTGTACATAATAATGTAGGTGAGGTCTAACCAGAGAGTAGCATGACCACTTCCCTCTTTCTGCTACTAATACCCCTAGCTGTAAAACCCAACACCCTGCTTGCATTCACTACAGCTTTGTTACCTTTGTTGCCTTCCTACCTTTAAGTCATCAGAAAAAATTACTCCCAAGTCCCTTTCCTCTGTTGTCACTGACATCATAGTACCCTTAATGTTATATTCTGTCTTTGGATTGTTACTTCCCAAGTGCATTATTTTGCATTTATCATTGTAAAAGTGTAGCTGATACATTTGGGAACTCTGGATTAAATACTATACTAAACACTAATTTTAATTCAACCTCACTGCACTGTTAGGTCTACCTTATTAACAGCTTCCCTACTCTAAGGTTAAGTTATCTTTCTCTTCCTTTTCCATCTTTCACAGTTTAGTACTTCTGATTTTATTTTTGGATTATTGATTCATTCTCTTATGTGCTTGTTTGGTAATATTAAAGGATTATAGCATGTCAATAAAGATTAACAGTTTGCTTTCTGTACTCTTACAACGGTTCACTTTTAAAATGTTGCATAGAAAATATTGTGCAAGTACACTGTGCATTCATTATGTCACCAAGATGAAATGGGCGACATGAGAATCTTGCCCTGCTTCCAAAGTGCAAGTTTCTCATGTCGCCTCCTTAAACATCGCTTCAATGCCCAGTGCGGCACTCAGCAAAGAGTGGAAAAGCAAAGAGTCTGATAGGTTAAGGTAGCTCACAGCAAATTGCCACTAACTCTGCTTTATGCTCCGTGTAGTCCCCGGTTTATCTGCCCTCTGGTTCCAGTTCCTATCTCGCTCCATGTATCCCTGGCTCATCTGACCTGTGGCTCTGGCTGACTACTCGCTTCATACGCTCCTAGCCTGCCTGACCTTTAGCCTCTGTGTCCCGTGGCTCTGTCCGACTTTCGCTCCCTGTTGCCTTTAGTCTCTGGTACCTCGCAGAAGTGCAGTGCGTAGCACAGTGTGCAGCTCTGGGTAGGAGCTTGGGACCTATCATCTGGTGGTCTGGGGTTGTGTGGGATATTATCATCGCTATATATCTCATATATTATTATCACTGTATATTCTAATAAAGGTGGTTGTATTTTGTTACTGTGTCTGTCCCTGTTTTCTTGAATACCGGACAGTAATCACTCCCTCATTGCTCCTTCTCACATCTCTCCCTATACCTATGACCTTGTCTGCAGTGGGATCCTCACAGGCTGTTATTCCTAAGAAACCCATAGCAAACAGTCCCCAGATTAAACTAGCCTGTAGTCCCTTCTAGGCCTAAGTAGACTACTCAGGGGGACATCAGCAGTTTTCCTAATGGGACTTATTCATTGGTTATTTGATAACCACTTATGGACACTCGGGGAAATCCAGACAATGTTACCAGAGATTTACATGTGTATGGGTATTTGTGATCTTCCAGCTTCCATTTACCCACTGCAATTGATTAAAATCCACTATTATTTGTTCCCTCTCATCCTTCAACTTTCCCTTTGCCTTCCATTTTTTTTACTCCATCCCCTCTATCCCAACCCCTCAGTCACACACACTAGTCCTTATAACACCCCTATACTTAACACTTAGTGTCAAATAATTGCATGTTGTTCCCCATCACAGTAGGGGTGCTTAAGTGATGTGAAACAGCATGTAACAATTGTGGTCTCTAGAATACACCTTCACTGCCCAAATAATGGATAGCGCTCCTGGGTCTCTAAGGCAGGACACAGGATCCTGCCTTAAAGTGTTAGTAATGTCTAAAAAAACTTTTTTGCATTTAGAAGAGCTTAAAAAGCTGATCTAAATGCAAAAAAACGTATCTCTCAAACCGCTATGGTTTAAGAGATACGGGCGTTTAAAGTTTGATTTCTCAGGAGATCCGTGTCGGTCGACACGCTGGCGCTTGAGAAGTGCCGAGATCTCCTTACTTACACGGAATCCCTTCATTGGAATGGTCTAAAACGTGTGCCTGAATACTAGGCACATGTTTTAGACCATTCCAATGAAGGGATTCCGTGTAAGTAATGAGATCCCGGCACTTCTCAAGCGCCTCCGTGTTGACCGATACGGATCTAAATGCAAAAAAGTTTTTTTTAGACATTACTAACACTTTAAGTCCTTCTTCCCTCATTGTCTTCCCTGGCTTATTTTAGTCCTACAGCTGCCAAATAGATGAAAAAACAGGAGAATACAGGGACTGTGTCTCACCACCTGATCCAATGTGTATCACCAAAGGGGGACTAGCTGTCCTTTGGTGTTACAAGTTGGGTTGAGTGAGGTGGGGAGACACAGTCCCTGTTTTCTCCTGCTATTTCATCTACTGGGTAGCTGCATCTGGATTTATAGTTGAGTATTTGTTACTTATGTATATCTGGTTTATTTTTTTTAACACTTTGTTTTGTATTTGTGTTCTGAGTTATGGAAGAGCCCTGGGGCCAAAAAAAAATTCTAATTTTTACTTTTAAAGACACAATTCTGACTTTTAAACTCAAACTTCTGACTTTTTTTTGTCCCCAGGGCTCTTCCGTATTATCGGGTACTTATTTGAGCAGAGACAATATTCATTCCACCTCTACATTCTAGGGACACTGGATCTGGAGCTTATGAACTACAACTCTGTGGACCTGATTAGCAGCACATTCTGTTTAGTGTGCAAAGTTGCAGATTAGCAGCACATTCTGTTTAGTGTGCAAAGTGTAAAAAATAAACGTCACATATTCCGTTCACTGTGCCTAGCCGCAGATTAGCAGCACATTCTGTTTAGTGTGCAAAGTGTAAAAAATAAACGTCACATATTCCGTTCACTGTGCCTAGCCGCAGATTAGCAGCACATTCTGTTTAGTGTGCAAAGTTGCAGATTAGCAGCACATTCTGTTTAGTGTGCAAAGTGTAAAAAAAAAAAAGTCACATATTCCGTTCACTGTGCCTAGCCGCAGATTAGCAGCACATTCTGTTTAGTGTGCAAATTTGCAGATTAGCAGCACATTCTGTTTAGTGTGCAAAGTGTAAAAAATAAACGTCACATATTCTGTTCACTGTGCCTAGCCGCAGATTAGCAGCACATTCTGTTTAGTGTGCAAAGTTGCAGATTAGCAGCACATTCTGTTTAGTGTGGAAAGTGTAAAAAATAAACGTCACATATTCCGTTCACTGTGCCTAGCCGCAGATTAGCAGCACATTCTGTTTAGTGTGCAAAGTTGCAGATTAGCAGCACATTCTGTTTAGTGTGGAAAGTATAAAAAATAAACGTCACATATTCCGTTCACTGTGCCTAGCCGCAGATTAGCAGCACATTCTGTTTAGTGTGCAAAGTGTAAAAATAAACGTCACATATTCCGTTCACTGTGCCTAGCCGCAGATTAGCAGCACATTCTGTTTAGTGTGCAAAGTTGCAGATTAGCAGCACATTCTGTTTAGTGTGCAAAGTGTAAAAAATAAACGTCACATATTCCGTTCACTGTGCCTAGCCGCAGATTGGCAGCACATTCTGTTTAGTGTGCAAAGTTGCAGATTAGCAGCACATTCTGTTTAGTGTGCAAAGTTGCAGATTAGCAGCACATTCTGTTTAGTGTGCAAAGTGTAAAAAATAAACGTCACATATTCCGTTCACTGTGCCTAGCCGCAGATTAGCAGCACATTCTGTTTAGTGTGCAAAGTTGCAGATTAGCAGCACATTCTGTTTAGTGTGCAAAGTTGCAGATTAGCAGCACATTCTGTTTAGTGTGCAAAGTGTAAAAAATAAACGTCACATATTCCGTTCACTGTGCCTAGCCGCAGATTAGCAGCACATTCTGTTTAGTGTGCAAAGTTGCAGATTAGCAGCACATATTCCGTGTAATATGAAGAAGGCGGGTAAAAAGGGACGGGGAAGTGGACGTGATCCTGATAGTTCAGGGCGCGGGTCAGGACGCGTAGAAACTGTGCCTGGTGCCAGAGCACAAGAAAGAAAGACATCCACCATACCTAGCTTCATGTCTCAGTTTACAGGGCGTCGCAGGACATCACTCTCGAGGTCAGACCACTGCGAACAGGTGGTCGGTTGGATTTCAGGTGATACTGCTTCCAGTCGGTTAAGCACCACCCTGTCTTCCACCAAGTCCACTCTCAGTAGCCAAGAGTCTGGTCAACATAATCCTCACCCTGATCATCCTTCCTCCCACCATAGAGGGTCTGGCCAAAGAAGTGATCCCACACTGGGATATAGTGAGGAGCTCGTCTCATCACCAATCCTTCATTTGAACCTCTCTCCAAGCACGCTTGCAGAGGAACATGAGATCTTGTGCCCTGATTCACAACCTCTAGAGGGTACCCAATCACAAGAAGATGACAGAGGGGAACGGCATTTAAGGTCAAAGGAAGTGGATGATGATGATGATGAGACACAGTTGCCATCAAATCAACCACTATTACTGTCTCAAGACCTTGATGAGGAGGATGATACACAGTTGTCAATGACTGAGTATGTGGTGGGATCAAGAAATGAGGAGGATAATCAGAGTGAGGAAGTGGAGGAGGACTTGGTGGACGATGAGGTCACTGACCCCACCTGGGAAGGTGGAGAGCCGAGCGATGACAGCAGTCCTGAGGGTGAGCCATCTGCAGCACCGCAACAGGCTGGAAGAGGCAGTGGTGTGGCTAAAGAAAGAAGGCGGACCGCACCAAACCGGCCCGCAAATGTTCCACGGAGCACCCCCTTGCGTAAATCTCCCTTGCCAAGGGCTAGGTGTTCCGCGGTATGGCGTTTTTTTATGGAAAGTGCGGACGACAAAAGAATTGTAGTTTGCAACCTGTGCCACACCAGAATGAGCCGAGGCATGAACATTAGCAACCTCACCACCACCAGCATGATCCGACACATGGCATCCAAGCACCGTAATAAGTGGGAGGAACGCCCGGATCGCCAATCTGTGTCTGCAGGCCACACCACTGCCTCCTCTTCCCCTGTTTTCGGTGCCGGCCAATCGCCTGTCGAAGGCGCAGGCCCGCATACCTCCCGCCCTGCACCTGTACCATCTGAAGCACCATCAGCGACCACATCCACTTCCCTGTCCTAGCGCAGCGTCCAAATGTCGTTACCCCAGGCATTTGAGCGCAAGCGAAAATACCCAGCCACCCACCCACAGGCCATAGCACTAACCTCACACCTTTCCAAATTACTGGCCATCGAAATGCTGCCATTTAGGCTTGTGGAGACTGAGTCCTTCCGCAGCCTGATGGCAGCAGCTGTCCATCGGTACGCAGTCCCCAGCCGACACTACTTTTCCCGGTGTGCCGTCCCCGCATTACACCACCATGTGTCCCGTAACATCACCCGTGCCCTGACCAACGCAGTTTCTGCGAAAGTCCACTGACACATGGATAAGTGCTTGTGGCCAGGGACGCTACATTTCCCTGACGGCACACTGGGTGAATGTCGTGGAGGCTGGGAGCGACTCGGACCCTGGGATGGCACAGGTGCTACCCACGCCGAGGATTGCGGGCCCTACCTCCATCAGGGTTTCCGCCAGCACCTACGTTATTGGCTCCTCCTCCTCCTCCTCCGTTTCCACCTCCGAATTCTCTGCGCGCAGCGCCACTCCCCCATCAGCCAGTAGCTGGAAGCAGTGTAGCACTGCAGTGGGGAAGCGTCAACAGGCCGTGCTGAAGCTGATCTGCCTTGGGGACAAACAGCACACGGCCTCAGAGCTGTTGCAGGGGATTAGTCACCAGACCGAGCAGTGGCTCTCGCCACTCAACCTGCAACCAGGCATGGTTGTGTGTGATAATGGGCATAACTTGGTGGCGGCTTTGGAGCTCGGCAAGCTCACACACGTACCATGCCTAGCGCATGTATTTAATTTAGTGGTTCAGCGATTTCTAAAAACCTACCCCAATTTGCATGATCTCTTGACCAAGGTGCGCCGCGTGTGTGCACATTTCAGTAAGTCATCAACAGCTTCAGCCGGCCTGTTGAAGCTGCAGCAGCGCTTACAATTGCCAGCTCACCGGCTGCTGTGTGACGTGAGCACGTGCTGGAACTCCACCTTCCACATGCTGGCCCGGCTTTGTGAGCAGCAGAGGGCAGTAGTGGAGTACCAGCTGTTACACGGTCGTCGCCTCTCCATTCAACTTCCTCTAATCAGAAGTGAGGAGTGGGAATGGATGTCAGACCTCTGTGAGGTTTTACGCAATTTTGAGGAATCGACACAGATGGTGAGCGGCGATAACGCTATTATCAGTGTAACCATCCCACTTCTGTGTCTACTGAAACGCTCGCTGCTCACAATTAAAACCAACGCTTTGCATGTGGAAGAGGTGGAAATTGGGGAGGAAGAGCTTACACAAGGTGATAGCCAGAGCACCCTCACTTCGTCTTCTCAGCGACAATTGGAGGAGGCGGAGGAGGAGGAGGAGGAAGACACGGTTGCCTCCGCTACAGAGGGTAGCCATGGAACTTTAGTTCCATCTCTTCAGCGTGGGTGGGCAGAAGAGGAGGAAGAGGATGAGGAGATTGAGAGTCATCCTCCTGGTGAGGACAGCGAAATCTTGCCTGTTGGTACTCTGGCACACATGGCTGACTTTATGTTAGGCTGCCTTTCCCGTGACCCACGCGTTATACGCATTTTAGACAACACGGATTACTGGGTGTTCACCCTTCTGGACCCCCGCTACAAAGAGAATTTCTCATCTCTCATTCCTCCGGTGGAGAGGACAAGCAAAATGGTGCAATACCAGAAGGTTCTTGTTGAAAAATTGCTCCAAAATTTTCCATCTGACAACGCTGGCGGCAGAGTACGTGCTACCTTGGCCAACCGAGAAGGGGAGAAAAGGGGAGCACACAGCAGTTCCGACAAAGGCAGGGCAACACTCTCCAAGGCGTGGGACACCTTCATGACACCCCGCCAGCACCCTCACCCTGATGCACAGCCTAGTGTCACAAGGAGGGAAAAGTTTTGGAAGATGGTGAAGGAGTACGTAGCAGACCGTGTCAGCGTCCTCAATGATCCCTCTGTGCCTTACAACTACTGGGTGTCCAAGCTGGACACGTGGTATGAACTGGCACTCTACGCCTTGGAGGTGCTGGCCTGCCCTGCCGCCAGCGTTCTGTCTGAGCGGGTATTTAGTGCTGCTGGTGGCATCATAACAGATAAGCGTATCCGGCTTTCCACCGAAAATGCTGATAGGTTGACACTTATAAAAATGAACAAGGCCTGGATTTCCCCTGACTTCTCCACTCCACTGGAGGAAAGCCCCGGGTGAACATAAAGTCACTTTAGATATGTTATTTACAATGATGGGAATACTCTGTATTCCCATTCACCCCTTCCACCCAAAAAACGGGTATATGGTTGACTCTCTTCCATATACCCTGTGATATAATTTTTATATAGGGCCAGCTCACCAGCGGGCCCTGTGATATAATTTTTATATAGGGCCAGCTCACCAGCGGGCCCTGTGATATAATTTTTATATAGGGCCAGCTCACCAGCGGGCCCTGTTTGACAACTTTTTGTATAGGTCAGCTCACCAGCGGGCCTTCTTATATAATGTTTTATTGGGTCAGCTCTCTAGCGGGCCCTCTCATATAATGTTTTATAGCGTCAGCTCACTAGCGGGCCTTCGCATATAATGTTTAGGATGGTCAGCTCCGCAGCAGACCCTCACCCATAATGTTTTAGATGGTCGGCTCAGCTGCAGACCCTCATTCCTAATGTTTTAGATGGTCAGCTTAGCGGCATGCCCTCGCCCCTAATGTTTTAGAGGGTCACCAGCAGGCTATTAATCCTAATTTTTCAAGGGTGTGTATGATGCCCTCCTTTATATGTAATAAAGGGTGTATTGGAGTGACATTTCAGTCTAATTTTTGGCAGCCCTTTCACTTAGTGCATCGGCTTGAGTGTTGGACCACTACCTGAACTATTGTACCACAATGTGAATGAGGCCCTCCATTTTGTGATATACAGTTTGTATCGGAGTGCCTCAGGTCCTCCCATTGAATTAAATTGGGCTGGGGTGTTCGACAGAGCAGAAGGTAGTTCTTGGCTTCATCCACTAAGTCACTTCGTCACTTTTACTGAATGGATCAGACCCCACTGTTCCGACTATAAATTTTGGACTTAACAAGGGCAAACGGACATGTTGTAAAACCTGTGGTAGCTGCGGCCTCCGTTCCTGAATGCTGTACCTTACCCGGGCCATAACCACGTTGAACACCTGCTTTACTCTGCGCACGTTTCCCTCTTAATCATGGCCCCAGTTCCGAAAAATCGATGAAATTTTTTGCAGAATTTGCCTCTGCGCACGTTTCCCTCTTAATCATGGCCCCAGTTCCGAAAAATCGATGAAATTTTTTGCAGAATTTGCCTCTGCGCACGTTTCCTTCTTAATCATGGCCAAAGTTCCGAAAAATCGATGACATTTTTTGCAGAATTTGCCTCTGCGCACGTTTCCCTCTTAATCATGGCCCCAGTTCCGAAAAATCGATGAAATTTTTTGCAGAATTTGCAGATGATATACAAGTAAATATACAGCAAATACTGTTTGGTAACAATTTTTCGCCTAAAGTCGTTTTTATCTTCCTTTTTGTGTGTTTTACGGTCAGTCTGTAAAAATGGCGTACTACGGGCGAAACATCATTCCCAGCAGCGACGTTGGAGTCCAAGATGCATCCAGACATCCTCCCTATGCTGTCCCTGAACCATTTCTGTGGTGTTTCCATCATTTTCTGCCCTTTTCCTATGGACCAGGCACCCTCCCCTCATCAGAGCAGGGGGTGCCTGGTGTAATGCTCGAGTCCTCCCATTGACTTCAATGGGGCTCGGGTGCTCGGCCGAGCACTCGAGCCTCCGGGGGTGCTCGGCCAGAGCACCCGAACACCCGAGCATTGGGGTGCTCGATCATCACTAGTGGTGACAGATAATGTATGTATGTTCTGTACCTTCCAAGAGACAGTGGCCCAAGGCAGGGGTATCAGACAGTGTATGTGTGTTCTGTACTTAATAGTGGACAGTGGAACAAGACTGTGGTGTCAGACAGTGTATGTGTGATCTTTACCTTATAGTGAACAGTGTAACAAGGTTGGGGTGTCGTATAGTGTAATGTGGGGTTCTGTGGCTACCAGTGGAACAAGGCTGTGGCATGTGGAATCAGACAGTATATTATTCTTGTTCTGTACATTTTAGTGAACAGTGGACTTAGGCTAGGGGGTCAGACATTGTATATATCTTCTGTACTTTATGTTGGGCAAGGCTGTGGAACAAAGCTGGGTGTCAGACAGCGTTGGTGTGTTCTTTACCTTCCAATGGACAGTGGAACAAAACTGAGGTGACAGACAATGTATGTATTTTCTGTACCTTCCAAGAGACAGTGGCCCAAGGCTGGGGGATCAGACAGTGTATGTGTGTTCTGTACCTAATAGTGAACAGTGGAACAAGGTTGGGGTATTAGACAGTGTATGTGTGTTATGTACCTTAGAGTGAACAGTGGAACAAGGGCTGGGGTATTAGACAGTGTATGTGTGTTATGTACCTTCCAGTAGACAGTGGAATAAGACTGTGGTGTCAGTTAGTTTCTTTACCTTAGAGTGGACAGTGGAACAAGACTGTGATGTCAGACAGTGTATGTGTGTTCTTTACCTTATAGTGAACAGTGGAACAAGGTTGGGGTGTCATATAGTATAATGTGGGGTTCTGTGGCTACCAGTGAAACAAGGCTGTGGCATGTGGCATCAGACAGTATATTATTCTTCTGTACATTTTAGTGAACAGTGGACCAAGGCTAGGGGGTCAGACATTGTATATGTGTTCTGTAGTTTATGTTGGGCAAGGCTGGGTGTCACCAGTGGGACAAGGAAGTGGAAGCTAACAGTGTATGTATAATTCAATAGAAAAAGGCTGTGCATGTATCTACTATGTGTCTACAGCTTATGTATAGATCTGTGACTAGCAGTAGGAAGTGGAACCTAGCTGGGGACTCAGACAATGTATTTGGGGATCTATGACTAGCAGATTGGAAGTGAAAGCAGGCTCGGGAGTGCAAGGGAGGCAGTGCATATGTGTATCTTTGACTACCAGTAGGCTGTGGAACCAAGCAAAAGGCCAGACAGTGCATGTGTGGAACCAGGACCAGGGAAGAGGAACTTCTCAAATTCCATGAAAACTACAATACATATCACCCTTGTATCAACCTAACACTCAATCACTTATACACAAACATCAACTTCCTAGATACAGCTATCAGTTTTAAGGACAACTCCATCTACACATCCCTGTACTGCAAACCAACAGACAGACCAACCTACCTGAAAAACAATAGCTTCCACCCAAAACACACAAAGAACTCCATCATATACAGCCAGGCCACCAGATACAACCGCATCTGTTCTGACATGATGGACCATGACAAGCACCTCCAGAACCTCAGAGAAGACTTTATATAACAGAGTTACAGTCCAAGGATTATTGACAGTCAGATACAGAAGGCTACCCACATACCAGGAAAACATCTGTTGAGCTACAAAGAACAACATAAGGGAAACAGGTTGCCACTGGTGGTCACTTATCATCCCCAGGTTGAATTTATATGCAAAATATCAAGAGAACTTCAAACAACATTACATATTGATGAAAGACTTAAGCACATATTCCCACAGCCGCCCTTACTTTCCTTCAGACAGCCTCCCAATTTAAAACAACTGATGGTAAGGAGTGTCCTGAATAATAATACAAAAAATAGCACATATCCCTGTCTACAGAGGAGGTGTAAAACCTGTGCACACATTTACACCACTGACAAGGTATCCATCCCAAACACCCAGTTACACCATAAGATCAATGGTACCTTCACCTGCAAATCATCCAATGTAATATACCTTATCATGTGTGCAAAATGTCCAACAGTTCTTTATGTTTGTGAAACTGGACAGCCATTACATAAAAGGTTTAATTCCCACAGATCCAGTGTGTCACAGAACCTTGTTTCCAGCTCCGCCGCTTCAGCGTCATCTGCAGGCAAGAGGCTTCAAGCATGCTGCAGACCTCTGTTTTATGTGTGTTTGTTTCCTGTAGTCTCCTGCTACCTAATTCCTCCCTCTAGCTGCTCCTCCTACCTACTTCCTGTGGAGGGGTTTAAAGGGCAGCCTGAGCCCTGACTCAGTCACCCTTATGTTGTTGTTCTGAGCAGTTCATTTTCTAGTATTTCTGATTCCTGTGCATGATCCGGCTTGTCTGTCCATCCATTCTGGTGTTGACCTGTGGCTCTGTCTGACTATTCTCCTTGGCATTCTGATTTGGCTCAGATATCCTTTCTGGTGCAAACCTGTGGCTCTGGCTGACTACCCGCTCTGTGTATGACCTAGGCTTGTCTGTCTACCCACTCTGGTGTTGACCTGGGGCTCTATCCACTGTGCATCCAGCATACATACGCTCCAGTGGATATCCTATCTGGTACAAACCTGTGGCTCTGGCTGACTACCCACTCTGTGTATGACCTAGACTTGTCTGACTACCCACTCTGGTGTTGACCTGGAGTTCTATCTACTGCGCATCCAACATTCCATCGTTTCAGTGGATATCCTTTATGGTGCAAACCTGTGGCTCTGGCTGACTACTCACTCCGTGTATGACTTTGGCTTGTCTGACTATCCTATCTGGTGCTTACTAGAAGGCTTTGTCAGCCAGAGCCACAGGTTTGCACCAGAAAGGATATCCACTGAAATGATGTAATGCTGGATGCGCAGTGGATAGAACCCCAGGTAAACACCAGAGTGAGTAGTCAGACAAGCCTAGGTCATACACGGAGCGGGTAGTGAGCCAGAGCCACAGGTTTACACCAGAAAGGATATCTGAGCCAAATTGGAACACCAGGAAGAATAGTCAGACAGAACCACAGGTCAACACCAGAATGGATGGACAGACAAGCCTGATCATACACAGGAATCAGGAATACTAGAAAACGAACTGCTCAGAATAACAACGTAAGGGTGACTGAGTCAGGACTCAGTCTGCCCTTTAAACCCCTCCTCAGGAAGTAGGTAGGAGGAGCAGCTCAGAAGATGGAAGTAGGTAAAAGGAGAATAGAGGAAACAAACACACATAAAACAGAGGCCTGCAGCATTCTTGAAATGCAGATGACACGTGGAAAGATGCAGAGCATCGCTGAAGTGGCGGCGCTGGAAACAAGGTACTGTGACACAGTGTTAACAACAAAAAGACAGAGATACCAGTGGGTGAACATTTTTGCCAAAATGGACACTATGTCAGTGACATTAAATTGACTGTACTGATGGGACTGTTTCACACTCAGAGAGAGAGAAAAATATGGGAGGTAAAATTAATGATCCAGTTTGGAGCTATGAATTATGGTTTAAATAAAGATGGAGAATTCCTGACATGTTATCACATTGTGGACTAACCTTTACAACAGCCTTCCTGGAATCGTAAATACCTTGGATCCCTCAGAGGAAAAATGCAATTTACAGCACTCTTCTCTAACATTGACTTATCAAAGAACCAAGGTCTGGACTGAGCTTTCTTATCTGATTTCCATTCTAAATAATGCAATGTGTACTTGTATATAAGAGAGATGTTTTCATATTTATCTGTATAATATAGCTGAGGAAGAGACCTGAGATGTCTTGAAAGCTTGCATCTTAAATCTGTTTAGTTAGCCAATAAAGGCATCAACGACTATATTAGCCTCCTGTGTTTCTACTGCTAACATGGTACCAACTCTCATCTGTGTGGATCTGTGACTACCAGTGGAAAATGGAAATAGGCTTGGCGGTGGATGGCAGTGTATGTGAGGATCTTGCACTATCACTAGACAGTGGAACCATGCAGAGGTTTAGACATTGCATTTGAGTATCTGTGACTACCAGTGGGTAGAGGAATCAGGCTTTGAGTCAGACAATATATTTGGGGGGTGACTAGCTGTAGGCTGTGAAATGAGGCTGGGGAAGCAGACAGCATATGTATGAGAGAGGCATGTCCAATGTATTACAAAGTGAGTAATGCAATATGCTGTCACCCCAGTGGCACACGGAGGCTTATATTTTTCTTTTTATACATATGGACCTCACAAGAGGGCATTGGGAACTCTCCTGATTCTTTCACTGGTATTGATTGATCACTGATCAATAATGGAGGAAGGAAGGCACTCATTGTCTTTTTTCTCTATTCCTCCCTCAAGCCAAAATCATGGCTTGACTGGGGGAACCAAGGAAGCCATAACGTCTTTGCTGATATCAGTGATGATGCAAGCATTCCTACTCCTTGCACTCAACCCAGAAATTCAGGGATCTCTGAGTTGCAGTGATTACCTTTTTATTTCACTTCAGTTGCTTATTTATTGAAATCTGACAGGTGATTAATCCAGGGGAAGGGAACCAGTAGAGTCATGATGTCCCCCCAGCCAGGTGTGATTGATTTTTATTTTTCTAATTATGGGTGGGAGGGATGGATATTGCCAGGCAAAAAGGAGAACAACTTTCCAAACCATAGAACCTAGTGTCCTGGTATTGTGATGGTTAAGGCTATGCCATAAATACACCTCATGTTTTCACTGTGCCATTTAGATCTATAAAATATTTTTGAGAATTGAAACTAATTTCCTGATGTTTCAGACCTGAAGAAGAAAATCCTACTTTTATTTCTCTTACTACATTACCTTCTATGTGTGCCTTTCGTTCTACACACCCACTCCTTTTACTTACCTCATAAAGGCATTTGAAGACATCTTTTCCATTCAGCTGCAGGATGTTGCCGAGGATGGGTAGTGGGGTGGGTCCTGGGGGCAGTTTACACTTTCCCTTCTGCCGTCCACTTTGGGTTATAATTATTGTCAATATCACAAAGATTATTAATAAAACGGCTGAAGCATAAAGGATCTCCATACTGTGGCTGCCCTATCCTTTTACTGCTACTACTCCTTTCCTGACTAAAGTTATTTATATAGCAAAATCTACAGAAGGTCTGAATTTGTAACAGCTGCCTTTATTGATTTACACAATTCAGAGATAACAAGGGCATACAGAAAATGCCCTTTTGTTTTTTTTGGCATAAAAATAACTAACCTTGACCATATAACTGTCCTGTTGATGAAAGAAATCTGAACAAACCTCTTCTTTGCTTCCAGGGGATAAAATAATTTTTGACTACAAAATCAGTTCTCTCCAGGGACAAAAGAACACTCATCCTGTCTCATAATGCTGGGTACGGAACATGCCACCTTTGTCCATTCATCAGGGGGCAAGTACTATTAGTGATGTCAAAGGTAACTCTTTCAGATTTCCCAAATTAGGGTATTAAGCACATTCCCATATTAGGGCATTATGCACAGAAGAAAAAATCAGCAATTCTTAAGCAAAGCCATTGAGTCAAATGGGAATATTAACACCTTGGGGGTTATACAGTAAGGTGTGATAAAGAGGTGATAAAGCGGAGATGATTTCTCTATTGATATAATTTCTCCAGGTCCTATGTTATTCTATGGAGCCAATTCATTGAGATTTCTCCAACTTTATTGCAATGATGCCATACTATTGTAAAAGCTCATGTACACTGGCCCAGAATTCTGTGCTTCCAGGCAGTCTCTATTGCACATGACTGCATCAGACAAACATACAAAGGATGTTCTATATATTGAGCTGTCATCTTTGTGGAACCTGTGGAAGATATAATTAACCACTTGGCATGTAGAACATTCTCCTTGGTGCATGCTGAGCTGAATGGGCAGACTAGGGTATCAGACAGTGTATGTGTGTTCTGTACCTTTCAATGGACAGTGGAACAAGGCTGGAGTGTCAGACAGTGTATGTATCTTCTGTACCTTCCAGGAGACAGTGGACCAAGGCTGGAGTGTCAGACAATGTATGTGTCTTCTGTACCTTACAGTGAATAATGGAACAAGGCTGGGGTGTTAGACATTGTATGTGTGTTCTGTACTTTACAGTGGACAGTGGAACAAGGATGGGGTTTCAAACAGTGTGTGTGTTCTGTACCTTCCAGTGGGCAGTGGAACAAGGCTGGGGTGTTAGGCAGTGCATGTGTGTTCTGTACCTTATGGTGAATAGTGGAACAAAACTGGGGTTTTAGGCAGTATGTGTGTTCTGTACCTTTCAGCGAGCAGTGGAACAGATCTGGGGTGTCAGACAGTGTGTGTAAGTTATGTACCTTACAGTGAACAGTGGAACGGGGCAGTACTTCTGGCAGCAGGTACAGCACTAGTGGCAGTAGGTACAGTAATGGTGGCAGCAAGTCCAGCAATGGTAGCTGCAGGTAAAGCAATGGTGGCTCTGGCAGCAGAGACATCATGTCTTGCAACAGGCACAGGCAGCTGACATCCTACTTTCACTAGTAAACCCTTTTCTACCTCCCTTTCCATTCATTTCCCCAAGATCCCTAGGGTGGTTTAGGGGGACTTGACAGCATTGGTCCAGTACTGCTCACTTCCTCCTCCTCCTCAGACTCAGTGGACACATAATAAGGGTCCTTCCAGTTCCTCCTTTTATTAGTTTTAAGCCTGCTCATAGTGATAGCAGTCAATATAAGCCTCTCTTGCCTCAGTTTTACAAGCAATTCGCAGCAGAACAGCACAGCATGGCTGCCTTCCTCTGTAGCTGCTTCTATTGTGTTTCACTTCCGTAAATATGTTACGTTTTTATAACGAAAAAGCAAAAACAATGTAAATCAATGGGCAGAAACATTCTAGGCACTGAAAAATTGGAAAAAGAATTTTGGCCAAGGGGCGAAACACTAGGAAATTTTACTCTCTGTTTTAAAAGCGGATTTTCCAGTGAAAAAGCGGACAATAACATGGTTTTCAACGGATTTCTCGCGGGAACACAGGGAAAACTTTCACCCATGCCTATCTCTGTCACATTTGTCATCATCGCCAAACAGTCCAACTCCCACAGAGCAGCAGAAGCAGAGAGGGACTGCTGGTGGTGATGGTGAGGGTGGTGATGGAGCAGCTGATGTGGAGGAGAGAAAGAAGGTCTTTTTAGCTGAAAGTAAGAAGGAATGGGAGACCGATATGCAAATGCGGATGGGCACCACTACCAGCAGTGACATTGTGTAGTCCGCTACTGCTGAAATTCCTGCTGCTTCTAAATGGCATGGGCAGCAGACTGATGATGAGCAGGCTAGTGTGCCACAGACCACCATGGCCACAGTGGGAATGGGTTACAGCAGTAGTGATGTGGGACTAGGAAGCCATAAATAATATAAGTGTCTCCACTTATGTCTGATTGAATCAAATTCTAAGGTGTATATACTGTGATATTATTGTATAGAACAATTTGTGACAAGGTGTATATATGGTGACATTTTTCTATACAGTCTATGACAAGGTGGTGTAAATATGCTGTGACATTTCTGTGTAATACAGTCTGTAAAAATGTGTTTATATACTGTGACATACCTGTGAAATACAGATTGTGACAAGCTGTATATATTGTGATATTACTGTGTTTTACAATCTGTGGCAAGATGTATATACTGTGATATTACTATGCAGTATAGTCTGTGACAAGATCTATATACATTGACATTACTGTGTAGTACAGTCAGTGACAAGGAGTTACTGTGACATTACTGTGTTGGACAGTCTGTGATAAGTTCTGTATATACTGTGACATTACTATTTAATACAATCTGTTATGAGGTGTGTGTGCTGACATTGCTGTGTAGTACAGTCAGTGACAAGGTGTATATATTGGGACATTACTGTGTAGTACAGTCAGTGACAAGGTGTATATACTGTGATGTTACTGTGTAGTACAGTCAGTGACAAGGTGTATATACTGTGACATTACTGTGTTGGGCAATCTGTGATAAGCTATGTAAATACTGTGACATTACTGTGCTGGACAGTCTGTGATAAGCTGTGTATTTACTGTGACATTACTATACAGTCTGTTATGAGGTGTGTGTACTGGCATTACTGCTTAATCCCTTCAGGACCTAAGATCCTAGGGGTGGATTGAGGGTAACAACCACATAGAGGACATTCAGCGTGCCAGCAAACATGACTGATGACATGTACCAGTGCGCTGAACAGGGGTCTGAGAGACAGAGACTGCTCCGTCTTGGAGACCCTGCTGTAAGCAGGAAATATGTGACGTGCCATGACCCTCATCGGTGTTTTAGGCAAGGAAACCAGTGATGGTCCTGACACATCACTGGTCCTTATCAAATTAATACAGTTTCTGACAATATGTGTATATATACTGTGAAATTACTGTATAGCACAGTTTGTGAGAAACTGTATATACTGTGATATTACTATGTATTACAGTCTTTGACAAGATGTATATACTGTGACGTTACTGTGTAGATGTCACTCCTCCTTACCTGCGGTTCCACTTCCATCAGCCTCTCATTGGTCATCTCTGCTTTAACTACCGGTCTAGCTCTCAGATCTCTGCTCGATCTTCTCATCTAGTTCCTGAGAGTCATTGTTTCCTCAAGTCCTGCGTTACCTACTTCTGATTCCCGTGTTCCAAACTTAGCTTGTTTCATGACCCGTCTGCAGATTCCATTCTTCATCTGCTTCCGACTTTCAACCTGGCTTACTCTCTGACTACGATTTCCATCTCATCTTCTGGTTCTACGTTGCCCGACTAGTACTGACCTTGAACTGCTCCTGACTACCTTTCCAACTACACCTCATCCCCTCAGGGGCTGGAAGACAACACCGTTCGGTGCTCCCTGATGCCTCGGGCCTACCTACTAGTCATAGCCTTTTTCCTGTATCTTTCTACAATCCCAACTTTGGCCTTCTGACTTGTCAAGGGGTGTTTTTGGTCAGTAACCTACAAATAACTGCCTCTGGAGTTCTTACTTGTGAGGGAGCGATGTTCGATAGCCTACAACTACCCCCTCTAGACAATCAACTTACTGAGGGCTTTTATGGACAGTAACCTATGACTAACCTCATCCGGAGTTCCGACTTGTTGAGGGTGTAGGTAATAGAATCTGCTACTCGAGCACCAGGAAGTCAGAATACTCTGACCATCTCTTTCAGCATGGTTGTTGAAACTCTTGGATTCAAGTATCCTCTCTAGAGGGATCCAGCCTAGATTTTGACCTGATATCAGGTCCAGTTCATTGACTGCTTTCAACTCTTTTTCTCCCTCTTACTCCAGTTCTGAACCTTAGTATTTAACCTCTTTCACCTCGGATCCTGCTTCAGCTTGCTTGGGTACCCAGTGTGCTTCCAGCTCCCAGCTCCATTGGGGCTTGGCATTGGGCCTTGTGATCATTCACTGTTACTGCTGTGTGAGTCAGTTGTTTTCACAGTGGTAATCCTTTCTACCGTCCTGAGAGAATTCCAGGGCTCACTAGCCTGAGAATTCCTCATCACTCAGGGTACCTACTTGAGATCTGATAGTACTACACTCTGTGACACATGTGAGTATACTGTAAGATTTCTAGGGTTGGGCAAAAAGTGAAAAAAAACTTCTAGCAAGACTTTTTGCAAAAAAGACAATTTTTCACTTTTTTCATGAAAGTTTTCTCCTTTTCGCCAATGCAAAACTTTTCCACAATTTCTCCAATTCCAACAAATTTTTTGCCTATGTTTCCTGTGGGTGCAACATTTCCCATCACAATATTACATCTTCTGAGGGTTATAGTGAATAAATAAGTAGCTGAAAATCAAAGTTCTGAGTCCTACAGCAACATATACATTGAAAAATGTGTTAGCATGCAGAGTGCATTTGCACTTTGCCAACAACAATAACTTGCTTTGTAAGTAGGGATGAGCAAAAGTTGTTGCAGTGTTTCCGTGAGAAATTCCACGAAAACCACATTGTTGTCTGCTTTTTCACAGGAAAATCTGCTTTAAAACTAGCGATTAAAATTTTCACATTTTCCGCCCATTGGCCAAAATGTTTCGACATTTTTTCAATGGCTAGAAAGTTTCTGCCCACTGATTTAAGTGGTTTTTGCCTTTTCCCTATAAAAATGTGACATATTTGCAGAAATCAAACACAATAGAAGCAGCTACAGAGTGAAGTAGACGTGCTGTGCTGTTCTGCTGTGATATTTTGGCAAAATTAAGGCAGAAGAGGCTCATAGTGACTAGGAATGGGCGAAAAGTATGGAAAATGTCCTGCATGACTTTTTGCGAAAAATGTCGCCTTTCTGCCTATGAAAAAATGTCCTCCTCTTCACTTATTTTTACACATTCTCTGCCTATTTTAACACATTTTTTGCCTATATTTCCTATAGGTACTATATTTCCTACTGTAATATTACTGAAGTTTAGAAATAAGTGGCTGAAAGTCAAAGTTATGAGACCTACAGTAACATATGCCTTGAAAAATGTGTTAGCATGCAGAGTGCATGTGTCCTTTGCCCACAACACTAACTTCCTGCTGTGACACTGGCACATAGTCATGATGATGTCAAGTAATAAAAAAAAAAAAAATAAAGTAAAACCTCCAATGTGACAGATGTGTATGGTAGTAGTGGTGGTGGTGGGGGGGGACTGGCATAGTATATGTGTATATCTGTGTATGTATATAATTTTTACCATTGTGATACACTATCCTCCTTCTCAGGTTATTGACACACATTACTTGTTGCTCAAAGCAGTGGTCCCAAATGGGGTAGATGGTGGCAACCCTTCTTCACATCCCTCCTCCACCTCCTCATCTGTGCTGCTGTTGATATATGTGTCCTGGCTTTGTCCGTCATGTGTGCTTTCTGCTACCTGATACTCAGATGGTATAAGATGTTGTTCATTTTTAAGACTGTCTCCCAACGTTCCTGCTTGATAGCCGTGTCCTGTGGTAATTGACAATATAACCAGCTGCACTGAAAACTCTCTCAGACTCAATGCTTGCTGGAGGACCACTGAGGGTTTCCACTGCGGCACGTGTCAATACTGGTCACACATGCTGCTTTTTTTTTTGCCAGAAGTCTATCAGGTCATAGTTTCTACCTAAAACATATCTATTCTGCAAGTATACAGAAACCATCTCACATGCAGTAGGACCACTTCTAGGAGCTACACTGTGTTCCTGTGTATCATTTACTAACCCATACTCAGGTATAATGTCCCAAAGAGATGTGCCACCGGCAACACCACCACCACCACTATCCATGTTGTTTTTTTGCCTCCCCTGCTGAGACCCATGATGAATTGCCTTGTGTTCCGAATGGGATATTTTGGTTGATGATGTAGCTGCTTCTGCTGGTTGAAATGCTTTGCTGCCTTCCTTTTCACTATACTGTCGTGATGTTTGTTGTTCCCTCATGTTCTCCCTCTCATCCTCCACAATGCAACCCTCCACTCGATCAATAAACATGTCTCAATATTCCTTGACAGAATTTGATTCCTCAGAGAGTTGCTTCTGATCACTATGACTCCTTGTTGTGACAAACAGCTGATGGCCCTTTGGCAGATATTATGAAATTTTGTGTTTAAAGTGGGAATCCAGCAAAGTGGCAAGAATGTATTCCTCATTGCTTTTAATAGACACTATGCAAGGATCTTGTTCAAAGCACTCTAACATGCTCTTTACCAGCTGGTTTATGTATGTGTTGTCATTATGGTAAGAATCCTCATCCATGCTCCTCATTTTTTTCTGCAATAAAAATATCAGTGGTAGAATTTCACTAATTCCTACCCCAATGTGACTCATCAGCATGGTTGCCTCCTCAAAGGATTTCAGCAGCTCACATACATCGCACATTAGTTGTCATTGGCCAGGTGACAGAGGCTCACTCCAAAGCCTTCCAGTTTTGCATGGTGTACTCACCAATGGCCTTATTCTGCTCGTACAAATGCTCTAGTGTGTGTACAGTGTGGAATTCCACCTGGTAGGAACCTCCATTTTCAGCTGGTGATGGGGCAGGTTGCTACGCTCTTGTATGGAATATAGAGCGTTGCGTGCACTGTAAGAGTGACTAAAATGGGCACAGATTTTACAGGTAATAGGAAGCATCTCTTTGAGGTTTTCTGATTCTGCCAGGAATCTGGTCACAACTAAATTTAGCACATGGGCAAAACAGGGCACATGCACTATACCACCAATTCTCAAAGCAGTGATTATGTTGGAGTCATTATCAGCAGACACAAAAACAGCTTTTAAGGAGCGGGGTACAAGACATTCCTCTTTCACCTGCTCTAGTTTACTCAGAATATCTACAGCTTTGTGAGATTGTCTCTCAAAATTCTGTATTCAAAAGGTAGCGTGACCATGGTATTGGCTATCCTGCTGCTGCCACATTTTAATCACAGTGCCACAACCAGAAGCACGATTACTGGATGTCACCTGATGCTGTAAGCTAGTGTTGTCCACTGTTGGTGGTGGGAGGGAAAGTCAGTGAGCAGTCACAGTCATATAGTCTGTGCTCTGCCCACTTGTCCACATATCTGTTGTCAGGTGAATTTTCTTGCCATACACACTTTTCAGCCCTTTGCCCACCACACTACCACCTGCTTGTATAATTCAGACACAGCCATCCTGGAAAAATAACTGCGCTTGGGATATTCCAGCATGGAGCTACACATGACATCAGTTCTCTGAAACCTCGGTTTTCTACAAAAGAATACAGAAGAATGTCCATTGCCAACATTTAGGCAACCTTGCCATTCCACAGGCGTACTTTGGGATTGTTTTTGTGAAGTTTTTGACTCCTTCCCAGTAACTCAGTCAGTGTGGGTTGACAGGACATGGCAGAAGAAGCCTGAAACTTTATTGCTTTAACAACATGACTAGAGGAGGTGGTGGTGGTAGAGGCAGCATGTGTGGGCAGTCTATGACTCCTACAGTAAAGCCAGAGTCATCATACTCCTCTGCAGCAGGAGTCTTAGGTGTTATTTGGACTGAACTAACTGTTGGGGCTGGCAGTAGCACACTCTCTGACACATAAATAACATCACTACTTCTTTTTTCTGCAATAGAGCCTTGGGAACTTTTTAAAGTGCTTCTGCTGCTGTTAGTTGCACCACCTTTGGCCTGATGACAGTGTGTCTCCCAGTCAGACCTGTGGTTGTGGTTCAGGTGGGATCTCATAGAGGAGGTGCCTAAGTGTGAGCCTGTTTCCCCCTGCTCACTGGCTTTTTGCATAGAGAACAGATAGCAACATGCATAGGTTGAGGATTCTGAGTGAAGTATCTCCATACTGTTGACTTCATGGAATGAGGGGTTCCTGAGGTGGTGCTGCTGCTACTACTACTACTGAGGCTAGATGTTGATGCAATTCTACTGCCACTACTACTAGGTGTCAAAGGTGCAGCAGCAGCAGCAACAGAGGCACTTGTCATATCTAACATTGTGGATGTTATCCTGTATTGCTGTTGCTGGGTACTCAAAACATGTGTATGTGGCTGAGTGGGACTTGGACTTTTAAGAGGCAATGATGCTGATGATGACTGATAGAGTGACTGTGTGCTTTTTGACATCTGTGCTTGTCCAGGGTCAGACTTTCCAATGGCTTTCTCAAACAGTTCATGGATAGGTACAGTGCTCCTAAAAAGCGGTGGAAGATTCAGCCTTTGATTTTCTGCTCACTCTCAACTTCATCTGTATCTGAACAAGAGAAGGATGCTGGAGGGATATATTCTAGATCTGCATCATCATCAGTTATCATTAGGTCATCCTCAGCAGCATCAGCATCAGTTGACAGTCATTGCTCACGACCCTAAGCTTTTAGAGGTCTCAGCCAATTTCTTTTTACTTTTACTGTAACAAAGTTCCCTACTACTTTGAGGATGGGTGTTTTGGTGCTTGTTTGTCTCACTGTCTGATGCAGCAGGCATTTCAACTGCTACACCTTCCTCTATTATGCTATTGCCAGTATCATCAACACTTGAATGCAACTTGTTTTCGTCTTCAGTGTTCTTCTTATATGCTTCTTTATTTCTATTGGCACCGGTGTTGCTGGAAATAGTTTTGCTGGGTCTTTGACAAACTGCATCCTCCCTTGGAGTAGAGGGATCATCATCATTGATAGCAAACACTGCAGCAACCATTGCTGCAGTCAGTTTTGGAACTACTACTTTACTCTCATGTCCCTGCACTGCTCCACTCCTCCCCTTTCCCCTTGTGTGTTTGCTGGACATTACACAACTACACTGCTTTTTTTTTTACTGTACGGTACACAACACAACTGATGGAGCTATATGATGTCTTGTCTAAGCAAAGTCACCTGTCTGTCACTGTCACCTAATATATTTAGTTCTTCATTCTTTTCTATGTTTTTTTTTAATTTATTTTATTTTTTTAAGTTGTCCACCCTGTTATCTTATCACAGTCTGAACAAAAAAAATTATAACTGAAAAACATAATCGACAAAGTCTTTCCCCAGACTTCCCCACCCAGCACAGAGACAATAACAGCAAGATCAGGAAACAAATAGGTCCCTAGCTGCCTGTGACTTGCCAGTCAGTCACATGGAACTTTGAAGTATTTCGGGTCAACCTCCTTCCTCCCTTCTTCTCCCCAGAGTGCCCCACTGACTCTCCTAACAGAACAAATGCCCTACCTAAAAGATTCCCTAAACTAAACTTTAATTCCCCTTTATTTGCCTGTCTCCTTTAGCTCAATAAACATGCTGCTCTCTCCTCTCACAAACACAGAATGGCTGCTGAGAGAGCCTGACAGACTTTTATATGGCTGTAGAAAATTTTAGTTTGGTGGAGAAATATTTTTTTCCCATTGATTTCAATGAGCGGAGAAGGCAGGAAAATGCAGAAAAACAGTACTTATTTGCCGATTTCAATTTGAGGCAAACATTTCCACCCATCCCTAAAAGTGACTGCTATCACTATGAGCAGGTTGAAAAATAATCAATGGAGGAGCTGGAAGAACCATTATGTGTCCACTGAGTCTGAGGAGGAGGAGCACTACTGAACCAATGCTGTCCAGTCCCCCTAAATCAGCCCAAGGGATCATGGTGAATATAATTGGAAGGGAGAGATAAAAGGGAAGGGAGGGAGAAAAGGGAATGGGAGGGAGAAAAGGGGATGGGAAGGGAGGGAGAAAATGGTAGTATTAGTGAGAGCAGGACTGGTCAGCGTTCTGTGTCTTCTGCTAGACATGTTACCTCTTCTGCCACCATTGATGCCTCTGTTGAAACCAGTGTTTTGTCTGATGCCAGTGCTCCACCTGCTGCCACCAGTACTGTGCCTGTTGTCAAACATGCTACCCCTGTTGCAGGTGCCACCAGTGCTGTGCCTGCTGCCAGTGTTGAAGCTGCTGCCACCAGTGCTGAAGCTTCTAGTATGTCTTGTAATACTCAGGAGGGGAAGGAGAAGATGATACCAAGTGTGACAGCGGGGGACCCTAAGTCATACTTGCTATCCCCAAGCTAGTGCTAGTACTACTACTACTAAGAAGGTTCAGCAGTTAGTATTAGGAGTGAAGGTGGGGGTAATACTAATCAATATCCTCACATTACTAGTGACTGTGAGGAGGAAGACTCTGCGGCTGAACTTGATGTGGTTGGTGTTAGTAATAACAGTAATCATGAAGCAGTAGATGGAACTAGTGTTAGAGGAGTGGTAGGGGAAGCATTTGAGAGCACCCAGACAAGCTGTCAAGGGAGCCCACACCATTCCTCTGGCTCTGGGAGTCAACCTCCCCTTCCCTTCACTACAGTGTACAAGTTGAACATGATCCTTAAGAGGCCAGAACTGGTGTTGGGGGAGGAGAGCAGGCTCAAATTTAATACCACAACCAGCAGCAGCACAGATAAGCTGCCTGTGCTGGCTGCTACTGCTGATAGTACTAGTCTGTCTTCTTCTTCAGGTATAAAGGAAATACTAAGTGTGACATTAGGGGACCATCTGTCACATTGCTAGTCACCTCCTCCAAGCAGCAGTGACATGTCTGTAATAGAGCAGCAGCACATAGGCACTAGTGGTGGTGGTGGTGTCGGAGAAGCTAGGGTGGAAGATAGCATTTTTATCAAAAACTGAGAAGGAATGGGAGACAGGGATGAGGATGGACATTACCGCCACCACCAGCAGTATGATAAATTCTGCTGCTGCTGAGATGCAAGGGCAGCAGGATGCTGAGGAGCAGGCTATTGTGCCACAGACCACCATGGACACAGTGGGAAAGGGAGTCAACAAGTGATGCGGGACTAGGACAAGTTGCACTTGCCAGTGGCAGCAATATTCCTTGTCCTAATTGCAGTGCTGATTCTGAGGCGGTAGCAGCAACATCAGGAACATCATCCAATGCCCAAAACAGTGAAGGGGAATGTGGAGGACAAAAAGAAAGAGGCCATTCTTCTCCACCTGTTCCCTCACCCCGGAAGTCAGGAGTGTGGGTCTATTTTTCTCTTGGGGCAGACACAGAGCAGTCATCACCACAGCATTGTGCAAAATTTGTGAGAAGTCAGTGAGAAGGGGAAAGGAGGGAACACACCTTGGCACAATCTCCTTGATATCACTCATGAAACACAGACACCATGACATTTATGTCAAACATGTTAAAGCCAAACATCCATTACAGAAATCTAGCACCGCTGTTACTGTACCCCCTGACTCTCCAGAAAGGTGGGGATCAAAGAGGAGGAAGGATAGAGAAACCAGACAGACACTGGAAGTTCCATGACAAACGACTCAACTAGCTCACCATCAACATCACATTGTTCCTCTAGGGTAACAACTACATCTTCTGTCAGTCCACCTTGTTCACTGTTACTTCCCCCACCAAATGATAGCACTCTGTTTATGTTAGGATACTGTATGGCAGTTTGTCTCTACCCATTGTACACTGTGTTGTGCACTGACCACACATAACCAGTGTGGTGGAGGAGAATCAGAAGCAGGGCATCACTCTGCATCTGAGGAGACTCCATTCTGCAGAATATGTTAAGATGCTGGCAGGAAGGGTTCATCATTACTATTAAACTGTCAGATTAATATTTAGTTGGGGCTTGTTGATCCAGGGAGAAATCTGATTGCCATTTGGAATCAAGAAGGAATTTTTCCCCCCATTCAAGGCAGAATTTGAAATTGCTGTATTGAGGGTTTTTTTTGCCTTCTTTTGGATCAACGATGGTAAACAGGAATAGGAAAAGGGTTGAACTAGATGGACGCAAGTCCTTTTTCAACCTAAATTACACTGTTACTATGTTACTATGTGTCCTTAGTGGGGTCTGGACAAGGGGTATAGTGACAGTGGCAGTACTTGTTTTCGGGTGTCATGGTGTTTGGGTAAAGTTGTGCCTCCAGATGTTATTTATCACACACACTGTGCACACTGCAGATGCTGATGAGAGGCACAGTTCCTGCTCTCAAGGGAAAAAAATTATATTCTAATAACAACATAACCATGATTTTGGAAGAGGGGAGGCGGAGAAGAATTATTGTTCAATTTCTTCTTTTCCTCACATAGACTGGGGGCTACTTATTCTGCTGCTACTGCCTCAGGCGCAACACTGGAGCCAGTCGTGGCAAATGGAACCTTTATCATCCATCACCCATGTTACTGCTATTGTTGGTCCCATTCCCTTTCAGCTGCCTAATCATCCTGCTGCTTAAACAACTCAGCAGCAGCAGTAAGAACAGCAGTCGCAAATTCCACAATTATGGACTCAGACTCAGGACAGGGGACATCTGACAATGGCCAGTGGCCACTGGCCAACATGACCTGCTGGTACTAGGCCAGTAGGGCATTTTTTTTTAACAGGGCTTGTGCTTTGAAAAAAAAAAAAAACATAGTCCTAAAAAAAATGTTGTGGGGTTTCTTTGTAAGTCCTACAAATCAATGTTTCCTCAGGGCTTGGGCCTCCACTCTAACAACAAATCTAACAAATCATCCTCTACAAAGTACTATATCAAATTAAGTGGCAGCATATGTCAGGGGGGTCCTGTCTTTATCACTTTGTATGTAAATTTTTTATTTTATTTATTTATTTTTTAATTAACAGTCCCCCCAATACAAGTCAAGAAATGCCCCCAAAACATATTTCCTTTTCAACTGATTCATTCCCCGGACTCCACACACCAACACAGGCATCCTCCTTAGACCCCTTTTATACCATGTCTTATGTTGTTGTTTTTTTTTATTATTTAGGATTTATTTTTTATTAACTGACCCCCAATCCAGTACAAAAACCCCTTAAAAATCATCCCCTGTCCACCTGATTCTTTCCCCACACCCCACCAACACAGACACCCTCATGCCACTTTTATACTATGCCTTTGGGAAATAAAATAATATTTGTTTTATGTTGGGTGTAACTTCAGTGTTTCCATTGATTTCAATGGAATTAGCTAAGTGAAAAAGTGGGAAAAAGTGGAAAATCTGCACTTTTCACATTAAATTTTTTGCCAAGAGGAAAGTGCTATTCTTTGCTGATTTCAGTTTGGGGCGAAAAGTTTTGCCCACACCTATTTGTAAGTGACACTGGCACATATTCATCATGATGTCAAGAGATTTAAAAAAAACAAAACAAAAAAAAACATCTACAATGTAGCAGATGTTGTATGGTAGTGGTGGTAGGGGACTGGTTTTATATATATATATATATATATATATATATATATATATATATATATATATATATATATATATATATGTATATTCCAACAGCAGTTTTAAGCTTTATCATGTTTGTGTGAAATGTAAACTATCTTTCTTCTCACATTACTGATACACATTACTTTTTGGTCATAACAGTGATTCCAAGAGTGGTAGATGGTTGCCACCCCTCTCGAGATCCCTCCTCCTCCCCATCTGTGCTGCTGTTAATACATTTGTCCTGTATTTATCTGTCATGTGTGGTTTCTGCTAACCAATACTCAGATGGTATGAGATATTGGCTCATTTTTAAGAATGTTAATCTCTCAAAATTGTAGTGTCCTATGTTCATTGAGAATGTAACCATCTACACTGAAAAGCCACTCAGACTCAACGCTCGCTGGAGGGCAACTAAGGGTTTTCAATACAGTACGTGTCAAGGCCGGCCACACACACTGTATTGTTTGAAAGTAGTAGATGGGGTCATTGTTTCTGCCTAGAACATAGCTATCCTGCAAGTATGCAGAAACAATCTCACATGTAGTGGGGCCACTCCTAGGAGCTACACGGTGTTCCTATGTGTCAGCTACCAACCCATACTCAGAGAGCAAGTCCCAAAGAGAAGTGCCACCACCAGTTCTATCACCACCAATGCTGGATTTTTGCCATACCTTCTGAGACCCATGTATTACCCTTTGTTCAGAATGGGATGTTCTGGTTGATGATATATGTTCTCCTGCTACTGCTGCTAATTGAAATGCTTTGCTGCCTTCTTTTACACTATGCTGTCTAGATGATTTTTGTGCTCTAATGTTCACTCTCTCATCCTCCACAATGCAATCCTCCAATCGCTCAATAAGTATATCTCTATATTACTTAACAGAATCTGATTCTTTAGAGAGATTCTGCTGATCTTTGTGACAAACTGCTGATGGCCCTTTGGAAGAAAATCTGAAATATTGTTTTTAAAGTGGAGGTCGAGCAAAGTGGCAAGAATGTATTCCTCCTTGCCTTTAATGGACACTATGCGAGGATCTTTCTCAAAGTACGCTAACATGTGCATGTTGCATGTCTGTATTGTCATTATGGTAATATTCCTCAACCATGCTCCTCTTTTTTTTCTGCAATAAAAATATCAGCGGTAGAAGTTCACTAATTCCTGCCCCTATATGACTCACCAAAGTAGTTGGCTCAAAGGGATTCAGATGCTCACATACATTGCACTTTAGTTGCCATTGTCTAAGTGACAAAGACCCTCCCACCAAAGCCTTCCAGTTTTGCATGGTGCACTCGCTAATGGCCTTAATCACCTCGTACACATTCTCTAGCATGTATAGTATGGAATTCCACCTGGTAGGTATCTCCGTTTTAAGCTGGTGATGGGGCAGGTTGTAACTGTCTTGTACAGAATATAGAGCATTGCGTGTACTGTAGGTTTGACTAAAATGGGCAAAGATTTTAGGGCAATATTAAGCATCTCTCTGAATGTTTCGGTTTCTGTCTGTATTCTGATGTCAACTAAATTTAGCACATGGGCACAGCAGCGAACATGCACCATATCACATATTTTCAAGGCAGGAATTATGTTGGAAATGTTATTAGAAGACACAAAAAAGCTTTTAAGGAGTGGGGTATGAGCCATTCCTCTTTCATCTGCTCTAGTTTACTTAAACATCTATGGATTTGTGGGACTGTCTCTCAGAACTCTGCATGCACAAGGTGGTGTGCTGATGGAATGGACTGTGCTACTGCTGCTTCATTTTAATCACACTGCCAGAACCAGAGGCACAATTACTGGCTGTCATCTGATGCTGTAAGCTAGTGTTGCCCACTGCTGGTGGGGAGGGTAACCCAGTAAGCAGTTACAGTTATATAGTCTGCTCTGCCCACTTGTCCACATATCTGTAGTCAGGTGGATTTTATGTGGTATGCACATTCCAGGCCTTTGCCCAACAACTTCTTTCCCCAGACTTCTCCAGCACAGAAACAATGAAAGCAAAATCAACAAGCAAATTGGACCCTGGCTGCCTGTGTCTTGCCAGTCAGCCATACCAAATTTTAGGGAATTTGGGGTCAACCTCCTTCCTCCCTTCTCCTCCCCAAGAGTGCCCCCAGACTCCACTAATACAGAAAACAAATGTCCTACCTAAAAGGATCCCTAAGCTAAACTTAATTTCCCTTTTATTTGCCTATCTTCTCTACTTCAAAAAAATGCCACTTTCTCCTCTCACAAACACAGAATGGCTGCTGTGACAGCCTGACACCCTTTTTATATGTCTGCAGGAAAAGTAGAGAAAGCTACCATGTGATGGGGATAAATTCAGTCTTCACACTGATTTCAATGCAATTAGCTCAGAGAAAAAGCAGGAAAACTGTAATTTTAGTGGGAAATGTTTCGCCATTTGGGAAGTTACATTTTTCAACGATTTTTGGTTTGAGGCAAAAGTTGTCACCCATCCCTACTGATGACTGCACTGTGCATTCCCCAGAGAAAAATATTCCCACATCTATGATATCAGTAAGGGGACAGATGGAGAAGAATGGCCTTTTTCTCCACAATCATCTTCACATGCTGGGGTAGGTGATGCAGGTGCTGCTACCTCAGCATCAGCACGACAGCTAGGACCAGGATTATTGGTGTCAACTGGAGCCTGTCCTAGTCCCATATTCCTACTCATAGAACCATGCCCCACTTTGGGAAGAGTGGTCTGTGGCACACTAGACTGCTCATAATCCTTCTGCTACTGTGACAGATGAACGTCCATCTCTGACAATCCAGCAGAAGGAATTAGATGAAGCAAACTCTAGAATGTCACTGCAGTTGGTGGTAAGGCTGATCCCCATTTGTGTCTCTACATTCCTTATTTCTTCCCACCAAAAAACTATCATACTCTCCTCCACTTCAGATTCTCCACCATTTTCCTCACTCCCATCATCACCACAACCCCCAGTTTCTTGCTGTTCTATGGTACTGGCAGGGTCCCCTGCTGTCACACCTGCCTTCTCCTCCTCAGAACTTCAGAGCAATTTAGTGGAAACCATGTCAGTAAATCCTTCATGAGATGATGTGAGAGAGATTTTCCTCACTGACTTCAACTGTTGTAGGATAAGGGGCAACTCCCCTTCATCAATCCTCATCATTGTAGCAGATATATCTGTAATTAAGTCATTCATCTGAGCTCAGAGTAGATCCTGGAATCTAATATTTTTTATGAGACTTGAGTGGCAACTTTGTGAAACTGCAGCTTTTGTGCTGGTATGATAATGCTATCATTGGCTGAACTGCCATAGCGCTACAAATGCCTGAAGCAATGAATTATCCTTTCTTACTCTAGAATCTAGATTAACTCCAGGGAGGAGCAGCTTGTGCATTTCAAGGACTGTTTTCAGAAATGTCAATTAGGGCAATTCTGGAGCAAACCAACCAGACTGTAGGGAAAAATAAAAATTCACAATATTCCCTTTGATATAAACAAAACTTTTTAACCTCCAGATTTATAGTTACATCTCCAGTGCAGCTCTTAGCAATACACTGGAGACCTCTTAGCATTCCAGAGGTTACAACCCGATTTAACTCGAAAGTAGACTTCTTGGACAAGATGGAGTGCATGCACGCTATCTCCACCTCATCTCTAGACCTCTTTGAACAAACCTGGACCTCCTGGCTTCTGTACCATTCCTCCCCACCTCCTCTTAATGCTTGAACATGCTTCTCGCCTACCTCTACCTTGAGCCCTTTCCCCTGTTGCAGGTACCCACCCATAACATTTATTTTATTTTCTGGATGTTATCACCTACTAGATTGCTTCTCCTGACACAGACCTCCACTGAGTTATGCAGATCTTCCAGCTGGCTGTTGCCTGATCACATACCCTCCTCCTCACCCCTCTTTTTTTTTTTTCCCACCTCTCTCCTCCTGCCCTCCTACCTTCCTCAGGGACTCATATTTGAAAACCTCTAGCTACACCAGCCCTCCTCCTATGCTGAACTATGTTCCCATGCTTTTCAGCACAATTGTTTGATTAATGAATCCTCACTCAGTGATTTATATTCATGATTGTATGTTTTTTATCTACTTGTTTTGTACTTAATAATTCTGTTGTACAATTCTCAATTCTCAGTAAAGCATAACAAAAAAAACATAATGAAATCATAGGGAATTTATTTTCTGCCATTTGGTGTAGTTAGCTTGCTCAAGATTTGAACTTATTTAACTTCTAAGAGATCACATAGAGAAGAAACAAGAGAAGACGTTGACTGTGAGGTTGGACAGATACGATTACTTGCTGTAGCTTTGTGTTGTTTTGGTAGGAATATTTTGCTTTGAGAGTCAACTTTTCTGATTTTGTTCAGCTCTGTTTCATCGTGGGTGGAAGCTGATCTCATAATGTGGTGGCACACTGGAGAAACCAACCATCTGGGGAGCAATATCAATATATTTGTGGTCCATCGGTGATGAGATGTCAAAGTTCTGCAGGATGGTGGTGAGGAAGATAAACATCTCCATGCGAGCAAGATTCTCTCCAAGGCAAGCGCGTTTTCCTGATCAGAGAGAAAGAGTGTTATGACATATTACCACTTAAACTAGGTGACTATTCCATCAAGCCACCGTGCTTTCTGATATCAAAAGAACTGTTTGGTAGACTACATGGGGAGAAATCCATCAGAACTGGCCTTCAACTAGCATGCCTGCAATTCCAGTGTGTATCAAAGAGAAAGGACTCTTTAGTTCAAACTGGAGCACACTCACTGTCATCACTAACCCCTTGAGTGCAGTGATTCATCTAGAATTGCTGCAGTTCTTAGTACATATATCTCATTGTATTTGTTAGATTTGGTAAGCATTAACCTGCTAAAGTGGAAGTTTGTAACAAATCAGAGTTTGAAAAAGCTTTCAAAAGTACCTACATTATTCTGTCCTGCAATGCATTATCCTGCTCACTTCAGAAACTTTCTATTGAAATCAGTTGTTGATGATATATTTAGTTAGATGTGTTTGTAAATTAGTGCATAAATGTCAGGAGCCCCAGCCAGATACCAACAGTCCAACCTGCTCTCCCTCCAACCTGTCACTCCTTGTCAGGCAGATTCTAGCATTCCACATTACCTGTTACTCCCTGTACAGAGCAATGCATTGCATACCCCTCTGGCACTTAAAGGGTTAAACTGTACTTAAAAATCCTTGAATGATGACAAATTTGACTTTACTCATATGCATATAGAATTAGAAGGAGCTTTGACTTTTTTAAAGTGATGCATCATCAATACTGAGAATGATACAAACTGCAGTATATCAGATATCACATACTCAAATGTAGTTACTCACACATCAACAGATATAAGTCACGGCACAGTCTGTATTAGATCAGGAGGCGAAGGTATTACGCATTTGTAGCAATACACATTTATATTTAACATAGTGTGTATATATATATATATATATATATATATATATATATATAGTGGTAGATACAATGTTAAATAAAAATTTGACACACCAGTCAAGCCATAAGACTTGCTTTTCCCACAGAAATCTCACATTTGCAGTGTTGTTACTACTGCAAGGGATTCTGGGTATGCATATGCAAATAAGTTTAGCAATGAATCTCCATTTTGCCTCAGATTCCACTTTACACATGGATTCCTTAGAGTATGTGTATACTGAGCAACAGGGTTAAGACAAAACTCAGGAAGAGATGCAGAGCCAGTGAACCACTCGTGGACAGCCGTTTCATTGTTAATGCAATTCATCAGCATGAGGTTGGGTTTTACTGGCTTGCTATTGAGGCTTGGTGCTCTTGTGGAGCACAAACCGAAAAGGTTATGCTGATGGAAATGTGAGATTTCTGTGGGAAAAGCAAGTCTTAAGGCTGGACTGGTGTGTCAAATTTTTGTATCTACCACCCACCATAACCTTTTCAGTATGCGCTATATATATATAGATACATATTTACATATACAGATATATATATATCTATATATATATAAAAGAAGACTTTGTGCCTGGAAAAACACACCCAGGGGCGGCACTACAAAGGATTACTGCTCCCATTGGGTGTGATTTTTGGTCCGCCCCCACTATCCAGCCTGCCCATCACTATCTAATGCTGAAAAAAAAATGGCTGCCACTCACTCCTACGCCAAAGACACACACACATGCCCCCCCCACACACTGGCAGACACATATACACACACACGCACGCTGAGCAGCCGAGGATGATGGGAACTATGTTCAAGCTACAGCTGGAAGGCCACGGTCCAATCTGCAGCGTCTTCATTCCCTGTCAGTGAGCCTACACAGCCCTGCCAATTAGTACAAGTGAGCTGATTTTTAAAGAATCAGCAGGCAGGATGCTGGCTTGCTGGTAAAGTGGAACAACGGCAGAGAGGTGATCATGCAGTGCAGAGCAGGGCTTCAGCTGAACTGGTAAATGGCAGAGACATGGGTGTGACTGTATTTATATATTGCACAAAGAGAGAGAATGAGAGCAGATTGTTTGTCAGTCTGTCTGTAAGTAGAGGTGCTAGTTCCTGCAATCATCTCCATGCTGTACATAGTTCACTGTATAGCATGTATGACAAACTATTTATATATGGTCTGGCATTGTACAGTATGCAGTCTGTGTATAAGGACTGGCACTATACAGTATAGGAGGGACAGTCCCTGTTTGAGACCCAAATCCCTCTGCTCCTCTATTTAGGAGATCACACTGTGTGGTGTATATACAAAAGGCTGACCAGACCTCACCTTTAACCGGGGACACATAGGAAATAGGCATATTTCAGGAGTGCACCAAAATCAAAGCAGCCCTGCAGTATGCATTTTTCATATGCATCCCTGGTTAAAGGTGAGGTCTGGTCACCCTAATATACAAGTGTATCAGATCGCTCCACATCAGTAAAACCCACAGTAATGTGGGGATAAACTTCGGTATATATCTGTTAAATTAGTCTGTTTAAAAAAATACTTTCATCTTCTAAATCATTCACTTACAAAAAGAGTAACTTAACCATTTCAGCGCCAGAGGGGATGCAATGCACTACTCTCCCCTGGCACTCAAAGGGTTAAAAATTATCTACAATGGTCTGGCACTGTATAGCAGTGGTTCTCAACCTGTGCTCTCAGTGGCTTTTAACAGGCCAGGATTTTAGAATTTCCTTTTAAGAACACAGGTGAGTTAATCAATACAACTGAGCCTCTGATCAACACACTTGTCTTCTAGCAGGGAAATTCCTAAGTCCTGGCCTGTTAGTGGCCACTGAGGGTATGGGTTGAGAATCTCTGCTGTATAGTATACAGTCTGCATGTGTCTGTGTATAAGGACTGGCACTATACAGTATATGAGGGACAGTCCCTGTTTGACACCCAAATCCCTCTGTTCCTCTATTTAGGAGATCACACTGTGTGGTGCATATACCAGTGTATCAGATTGCTCCACATCAATAAAACCCACAGTAATGTGGGTATAAACTTCTGTATATATCTGTTAAATTTTCTGTGTAAAAAAATACTTTCATCTTCTCCTACATCATTCACTTACAGAAAGAGTAACTTAACCATTTCAATGCCAGAGGGTATGCAGTGCTTACCCCCTGGCACTCAAAGGGTTAAAAATTCTCTAAAATACACCACCAGCCACGCCCCCAGTAACACCACCTAAAACACGTGTCCCTCTTTGGCCATTTGAAATGTTGGGAGGTATGTTACTTACACTGCTCACACTGTATGTATGTATGTTCTGATTTGCATCTGTGTGTCACTGTTTGTGTATGTCAGTGCATGTGTGTTTATGTATGTGTGTTGCATGTGCCTCTGTCTATCACTGTGTGTCCCCCTGTATATTTGTGTGTGCATGTATGTGTGTTGCATGCTTCTCTATCACTGTGTGTCCCCCTGTATATGTGTGTGTTTGTACATGTCTGTGTATCACTGTGTGTACCTTTCTGAAACGTACACCCTACGTCATATTTCACTATCATAACATTTATTAAAAGAAAAAAAACATTCCCTGCATAACATGACGGGCAACGCCGTCCCAAACTGCTAGTATCCTATATAATAATTAGCTAGGATATTTGTCAGAAGCCATCATGCACAGTAGAGACTGTGCGTTTGGGCAGTCTCTACTGTGCATGATTGCATCGCGTGGAGCAGTGAGGTAGCGGCCGCTTAACACTTTGAGTGCCAGAGGGGTACGCAACGCATTGCAAAGCAATGAGTTGCGTACCCCACTGGCACTCAAAGGGTTCTGGACCTTGTCCTGTGTACACAGGCTTTTACACAAGTATTATATATATATATATATATATATATATATATATATATATATGTATATTTAACCTTTTGAATGCCAAAGGGGTACAAAACGCATTGCAAAGTATACAGTATATATGTCAGGCTTCACTCGAGTGACAAATTCATAGCAGTCCTCTCTTCTTCTCCTTTGTTAGGTCCACTTGTGTGTTAAACCTTTGAGTGGTAAAAGTGTATCCAATGCATTGGATACATTTGTGGCACTCAGGGGTTAATTGACAGTGTGCTCCAGTGCCTACACTGGTCACCTTTCCCTTTAAGATTCCGGTGTTGGCAGGGAACATAATAGCTAGCAGAGTGAAGGATGCAGCATCAGAGCACAATCAAAATGAGTCCTTTGATTGCCACAAATGAATCCAATGCATTGGATACACATCTAACACTCATAGGGTTAACAACAAGAGGACCTAACACAGAAGAAAAGGAGCGGCATCTCAGGACTGCTAGGAATTTGTCACTTGAGTGAGAGCCATGTGCTCCTTGTCCTGATCTCCATGCTGGCCACCCATTGAGCCCCTATGGAAGCAGTGTTAGGAGCCGTTTAGCAGCCAACATTCTTGTCTTTGCCACCCGCTTCATCCACTGCTGCTCTCCTCTGCAACATCATCAAGCAACTGGCTGAGTGCCCGACATTGAGAGGGCAGTAAGGCAGTTTCAATGAGCAGAGTGTGTGCATTGAAAGGTAAAGGTTCTGAGGGCTGTTCTTGAATTTGTAATGTGGCAGGATGTTGGAGAAAGATTATTGTACTCCCTTATATACGGAACACAGCATCCCTTCCCACAATGTAGTTTAGGGCCGTGGGACTGCAGGAGTCTGAGCACAGAGGAGTGTGGCTTCTTCTCACATGCCCATCTTCAAGAGGTTTTGGATCATCTGACGGATAGCAGCGCCTGTGAGAGGGTGAGGCAATGGCTTGATGGGGGAAGAGGACATGGTTGGAGCCTGGGCATTAAGATTTTTTCAGCCAGCCGTTGAGGGTGGGCAAACACCTTGCAGAGATTTTCACTCCTGTGAAAATCACGTCTCTGTGTATCTCCTGGTAAGGCAGTATGGAGGAGATATAAATAGCTCCTCTTTACTGCAGCCCCTGGGTGTGTTTGTCTGTCCAGGGGTGTGTGTGGCTGGAGACGGAGAATCTGGTACCCTGCCAGCCTTCTCCTTTTATTAAGGTTAACTTCTCATGTGTCTGTGATGCCTGTGATGCGAGGACTGTGGGAGTTACATGGACATTACAGGCAATATATCTGTTATGGACTTTTCCATCTAAAGTCCTTTGAACTCAACATCACCATCTATCCTGTCTTGCAACCTTCCCCTTATTGGTTGAACTCTGCATAGCAGCATTGTCCTGTGCACTACCGTCTATTGGTTTGTTCCATACATAGCAGCATTGCTGTGAGTGACATGCGAGTGGTCAATAGCCAAGCAGTATGCACATATGTTACTGTTGCATTCCTGTACCTTCAGTCTTCAATGCCTTAATTCAATCCCCACATCTTAATGATACACTGTTATGCTGGTTATATGTTTTGTAATCTGTGTATTATGGTATTTTGGTTATATGCATGTTGTGTCACCCTAAGTTAAATGTAGGCTGTGAAAGGCCTGGTATTGAATTTCAATAAACCTAGCTGTGTGTTTTCTACCCCTGAAGCAGATGTTTAGGCTCAGTTATTGGGGGTGGAGATTAACAACACCAGACTGTTTAGCCAAAAATGCCTTGCTAAACCAGTGTTGTTTTCCCAGGCCAGAGGGGTTAGTTCTTGTCTGGAGAAGGGGTTGGGAGCTGAGGGGACTATATCTGCTCCCCAGCAACAAGGCAGATGTAACACTGCTCACTTTAGAGAGGCAAGGCTGTCTGGATGGATCACAGAGAGGGACAATCTTCAGTGACATCCTGAAAAACCTGTCAAGGGGGACAGGGTTTTCATTGTTTTCACAGTAAGAAGATTGTTCCTTGCTGTGATCTGTCTGGTCTTAAGACAAGATACCAGATTCCACATCTGAGGGGAGGTAAAAAGGGTGGGAGAGGGATATTTTATCATTCAATTACTCTTGTACTACAACTCTGACAGTAATGAAATAACACTCTCCACGGCCCAAATACTATGAAGATTAATTGGAGCTGCTGTGAAACATTACTATCCTTTTAAACAAACATTGCGTGAGTTTCATTATTGTGGTGCAACGGACACCAGGGATGGAAAGAGAGACATAGGAATTTTCACCTCAGTGTGACAATATCCTCCTAAAAAAGTACATATGGGTGGTATGCATGACCATTTCTACCTTTTACCCAGTCCCTATTAAAAATGAGCCAACTGAGCACAAGCTATGACAGAAAAACCTATAGAATTTATTTTTCTAATGCTTTAGTTACGGTGGGTTAGAAATGCAAATGTGGTATTAAAAGAAAGTCCTTCTTATTCTTAAAAAAGGTTTATAACTTTTGGGGATTAACTAATTGAATTAGAAGAAAAATTTGGTTGAACAAAGGAATACTGAAAGGGCCAAAAGTGATCTGCTCCTCTAGTATAATAAAATCCTTGTCCTTAAGGAGTTATGGTAACAATGCTTGGTTTGAGGTCATGTAGTCCTGTTAGAAACTGTCATGTCTGATTCCATGCACATGACATCCAGGATTAGCTGAAGAGGTTAACTAATAAGAAAGGCCAATATTCATAGAGTCCCTCACAATTTTCTGCCAATAATAAGGTAAATGTTGGGTATTATAAGGAGATGATAGAGTAACTAATTTGCTTTTGTAAGAATTAAACAATATTTGATATTTTGTTACGATGTAGATTCCCTGAATAGCTGAAAGTATAAAACAAGGAAAGTAATTTGTAGATATTCGTTCATGAAGTGGCTGACCACTTTGGTTGTGTGGAAATGTTCACCAATGGGGAGAACTGGTGTCAAATAGGCCATTCCACTTAGAAGGAATTTAAAAGAGAAGAGGCTTTTGGTTGACATCATCTTTCCCAGGAACTGAGATGGATTTGTGTACATGATGACATATGTCTACATGTAGGCTTTCATGTATACACATACTGATGACATGTGAGGAAGAATGTTTCACTTCTTGCACAGGGATATTTCATTGAAAGATTTTGTCCATTGAATTCAATGGGCTTAAGCTTTCAATAGTTAGTTTGTCCTGATTTTCCTTCCTGCAGAAAATAAAAATATTTATCCCATTATGCAGAAATTCAACTGAAAAGTAAAATGATGTGCATCGCCCTTCTGAGAACATTTCTCTGTATGCTATGTGCTCAGCATCATTAAAAAAATCAAACAAACCAGATTTGTTAATTATAATGATTTGTAACTATACCTGCAGAGAAAACCAGTAAGGCCTCATTCTTTTTAAAATTCCTCTCAGCATCCAGAAAGCGATCTGGATTGAAGGTGTAGGGATCAGGGAAATATTTGGGGTCTCTCAGAACAAAAGATAACAGTGGCATGACATCCGTACCCTGTGGAGCAGAGAAAAAGAAAGGTTTATCAGGGTGAGACAGTTTTGTTATGACATTGACAAGTAAACAAGCCACCCCAAGGCCCATGTATTAAACCTCGCTTCAACCAAAGTCACCTCTTACTAAACTTACAAATTCCAACAGGTATGGAAGAAAGTAGATTAAACCCTAAAACCCCAATAGGTATTACAGCTTACCTTGCTTTCAGCATCAGCTACAGGCGCGAGGCTTCAAGCATGCAGCAGGCCTCTGTTTTATGTGTTTGCTTTCTGTAGTCTCCTCCTACCTACTTCCTCGCTCTGAGTTGCTCCTCCTACTTCCTGTGGAGGGGTTTTAAAAGCAGACTGAGTCCTGACTCAGATGCCCTTACGTTGTTGTTCATAGTAGCTCTGTTACCTTAGGCTCTGTGTATGACCTGGCTAGTCTTCCATCCATTCTAGTGCTGACCTGTGGCTCTGTCTAACCCCTAAATAGTGGACATCCAATCTGGTGCAGACCTGTGGCTCTGGCTGACTACCTGAACTGTATATGACCCGGATTGTCTGACTACATATGGTACCATATGTGTTTCCAAACAAAAGCAGCAAGGTGGGCTTCCTGATCTCTCTTCTCACTGGTTGGGCATTGGTATGGGCCAACCCGTTATGGGAGACTAATAAACCCATTGTGCATAATTTTGCGGAGTTTGTGAACTCCTTTAAGCATGTATTTGACAGGCCTGGTCGCGTGGTCTTGGCCTCCAAACACCTGATGACCCTCTGACAGGGTGCACGCATGGTGGCAGATTACGCCATTGAATTCCGTACTCAGGTGGCTGAGGTTGATTGGAAAAATGAAGCTCTGATGGCCGTGTTTTTCCAAGGGCTCTGTGATACGATGAAAGATGAGATCGTGGCACGCAATCTTCCTAATGAGTTGGATCAGTTAATTGAGTTCTGTATTCTGATGGATACCAGAATAAGGGAAAGACCCTCGTTTGAAGAGTACCTGCGGAGGTTCTCTGGCAAGCGGTCTTCTCGTTATGCTAACCCTCCCTATCCTCCCTTGCCTCCCAGGCCTCCTAGATTTGTCTCAGATGATGCCAAGCCCATGCAGGTTGATGCTGTGGTCAGAGGGAGGCCAGCAGTTGTGGACCAGGGACGCAGACAGCTTGATTAGGTCCCTCCACACATTTCTGAACCACCCTATCCTCCCTCGCCTCCCATACCTCCTGATCTTGCCTAGGAAAGTGGTGACCCTAGAATGGTGGGGGCCACTTGTTTGTCTAGAGAGGAGGGCGCCTTTAGGAGGAGGGAGGGACTCTGTCGCTATTGTGGTAAATCTGGACATCTGCTGTGATCCTGTCCAGTCCGTTCCGAGCGATGCTCAAACATTAGAACCAGAGGGGGACAAGTGATTGGTGGTATTTCACCGTCCCAAGTAAATTTTTCAGATAAACCAGTACTGAAGGACTGTATTTACTGGGCAAATAAATCTGTGTCAGTTCCAGCATTCCTGGACACAGGGGCTGCAGGCTGCTTTATGGATGCGGAATTTGCAGCCAGCAAATGTATTCCATTGGTACCACTCGAGTCTCCTCTGGCAGTAGAGGCTATTGATGGTAGACCTCTACAAACTGCACACATTACTCATGATACCGCACTACTAACCCTGAGAGTTGGAGCCCTACATACTGAGACTCTGAAGTTTCAGGTGATTAATCTACCACATCATGCCATTGTCCTGGAGTTTCCATGGGTGCAGAGACACAACCCCAGGATGGATTGGCACACATGTGAAGTTTTATCCTGGTCTCCAGGTTGTACAAAGTCTTGTCTATCTTGTCCTGTGAGAGCCACACAGGCCTCAAATCCACTCCTCCCAATGCAGTATGCATCCTTTGCTGACATTTTCAGTGAAAGCCAGGCTGAGGTCCTACCTCCACATAGACCTTACAATTGTGCCTTGGAGTTATTGCCTGGTTACTCACCCCCGAGGTGTCGTGTCTATCCTTTGTCTGTGGAGGAGAACAAGGCTATGAAGGAGTATGTGTCTGATGCACTGGCCATGGGCACCATTCGGAATTCCACATCCCCTGTGGGTGCTGGATTCTTTTTTGTCAAAAAGAAGGATGGAGAGCTACGTCCTTGTATCGATATCTGTGGTTTAAACAAGTTGCTGCTTAAAAATGCCTATCTGATTCCCCTGATCACTGAACTTTTTGACCGAGTCAAAGGTTTCAAGATTTTTACAAAACTGGACTTAAGGGCTGCTTACAATCTAGTACAAATTAAAGAAGGGCACGAGTGGAAGACAGCTTTGAATACTTGGTTATGCCCTTTGGCCTGTGCAATGCTCCAGCTGTCTTCCAAGAATTCATTAACAATGATCTAAGAGAACTACTCCAGAGTTGTGTGGTGGTTTATCTGGATGATATCCTTATACATTCTCCCACTCTGGAGATGCACCAAGCTGATGTAACTAAGGTCCTGAGCCTGTTGCATGAGAATAAGCTTTTCTGCAAGCTCAAGAAGTGTGAATTTCACAAACCCCAGGTTGCCTTTCTTGGCTATATTATTTCTGCCTCTGGATTTGCAATGGACCCTCAGAAATTGTCGGCTGTACTTAATTGGCCTCGTCCCATGGGCCTTAAGGCAATCCAAAGGTTCTTGGGATTTGCTAATTATTATCGGAAGTTTATCAATAATTTTTCCTCTATTGTCAAACCTCTCACTGAAATGACTTGTAAAGGAGCCAACGCTACCTTATGGTCCCAAGAGGCCATTGATGCCTTCGAGAAACTAAAGACTGCATTTGCGGCAGCTCCATTGTTGGTTCATCCCGATCCCTCTCTGCCATTTACGCTGGAAGTAGACACCTCTGAGATTGGTGTAGGGGCCATATTGTTGCAACTTTTTACCCCAGGGGAGGCCCTTCTTCCTTGTGGCTACTACTCTAAAAAACTGTCCAAGGCTGAGCAATTGTATCAAACTGGGGACAGAGAACTGTTGGCGATAATCCTTGCTCTAAAAGAATGGAGACATCTTCTAGAGGGCATGAAGTCTTCTATCCTGATCATAACGGATCATAAGAATCTGATATACCTCTCTGAGGCAAAACACCTCTCTTCATGACAGGCTCATTGGGCACTGTTTCTTTCCGATTTCAATTTTGTGGTTTTGTATATCTTCCTGGCTCCAAAAATCTAAAGGCAGATGCATTGTCTCGCTAGTTTTGTTCCCTGGCCAAGAAGGAGGTTCCTCCATCTCCGATCATTCCTGTTGATTGTATCCTGGCTATGATTAGAACATGTATTACTTCTCCTCTAGGGGAAGAGATTATGGCAGCTCAAGCTTCTGCTCCTGCTGAGAGACCCGAGGGGGGATGTTTAGTTCCAGCACAACTGCACATTAGATTGTTGGAGACATATCACACCTCCAAAATTGCTGGTCATATTGGCCGCGACTGATTTGGTCTTTATCACGATGTAACGGTTTTCAGTACACTCAGAGACAGGCAATTTGGTAAAACACAGTTTTATTGAATTAGCAAAATAAAGTAACCCTCGCGGGTCCAGTAATAGTACAAACAGAACTGACACAGGACAGGTTACTAAATCACAATAGCCCACACGGGTCCAGTATACATATATAACAAGTAGTAAATATACTGACACTGGTCGGGAACAGTTTGTGTGATACAGTGAGACACAAATGGTAAATGCTATTAGGCCAGGAGACTGGGAGGCCCTAATAGCGAGGCCCAGGAAGCACTGAAATGCTAGTAAGTGCCAAAATAACGACTAGCCCAGGAAGGTTGAACGAGGCCCTGGAGGGAACACAGATTATAGTGATACTGCAACCGGAGGAACAACGGAACGCCCTGTATATACACACACTGCGACCCACGGTAACAGTACCGGACAAAGATGTTGATACTCCAGGCTTGATGGCAACTGCCGGGTGACAGAGCCGAATGAGGTGCCCAAGAGACCAACCTCGATATGGTGGATTAACAAGCCAGCGTATACAGTGCCAATAGTAAAGCTCCTACCCGGGTGAGTACCGGAAGGCCCTGGTAACGGGTTCTTGGCTATTAAATGGTAAACAGGAGCGGAGACCAACCCCACTGACAACTGATAACAAGCCAAGCGTATAGGGTGCAACGAGCTGAGCGTAACCCTGGGTATGGAGCAAGGAGGCAGCAAGGCACTTAATGGGTCGCAGTCACGGAACGGTAATGCAGTACATGAGGCAACCAAATGGGCCAGTACACTCAAGGCAGAGCACAGTAGTAACTCACTACCGGACACGGTAGTACAATGGACTGGAGGCACGGGAGCAGGAACGGAAGCCACTATGGTCAAAGCATGGACAGGGACATCAGCCAGGCCGGGTCGGTACACGGAGCAGGAACGTCAGCCAATCCAAGTCGATTCACGGAGCAGGAACGTCAGCCAGGCTGGGTCGGTACACAGAGCAGGAACAGGATCAGAGAGGGAATAGCCAGGCAGTCCGGGTCATACACTGGAAATCACACGATAACGGCAGCAAGCACAAAACAACGGGAACACCACGAAAGGGCCCTGCATGAGTGACAGAGTACAGTACTTAAAGGATACCACTGGGTGGAACCATAACACTTAGCCAATAAGAAAGCATCAGGCATCTTGTGTCAAAATGTCACCAAAATACACGGGCACCGTGATACACAAGTTTTCTGGTGGCTGAGCCTCCGGGCCGATTGTTTTGCATTTACCGCTGCTTGCATGACTTTCGCTCAGAACAAGTCGCCACGACAATTACCTATGGGCTTGCTCCAACCTGTGGCTGCATCTATCCATTTATTTCATGGTCAAACTTCCAAGTTCCAATGGATATACAGTCATATTGATGATTGTAGATAAATTTTCAAAGATGGTGCACTTTGTGCCACTCAAGGGCTTACTGTCTGCAAAGGAACTAGCTGTGGTCTTTGCTAAAGAGGTCTTCCGTTTACATGGCATTCTGAAAGTCAATGTATCTGACAGAGGAAGTCAATTTGTGTCTTGGTTTTGGAGATGCTTCTGTGCCCAGATGGGTATTCAATTAGCATTTTCTTCTGCATACCACCCACAGTCTAATGGTGCGGCAGAAAGAGATAATCAGGCCTTGGAGCAGTTTCTCCGCTGCTATATTTCTTATCAGCTCAATAATTGGGCTGAACTGTTGCCTTGGGTGGAGTTTGCATGGAACTGTGCAGTTAACTCTTCGACTAAGAGTTCTCCTTTCCTGGTCAATTACGGGTTTCTACCCACGGTCCTTCCTGAGACTTTCCAAGCACAGACTATTCCAGCTATGGATAATCATTTGAAAGTACTGCATTCCTCTTGGGTTCAGGTGCAACAGACCCTACGTGGCTCTGTGCAGCAACAAAAAAGACAGGCTGATTGTAGATGACTGCCAGCTCCTACCTTCCAAGTGGGCGAAAGGGTGTGGCTGTCCTCCTGTAATCTCCACCTACAGGTCCCTTGTGGCAAGTTTGAACCTCATTTTTCGGTCCCTTCCGAGTGTTATGCAAAATCAATCCGGTGGCTTATGCTCTGGAGCTTCCTGCTAACATGCGGATCCATTATGTATTTCACGTTTCACTGCCAAAGCCCTTGGTCTGCCTCTGTTTTATGTGTTTGTTTCCTGTAGTCTCCGCCTACCTACTTCCTACTTCCTCCCTCTGAGTTGCTCCTCCTACTTCCTGTTTAGGGGCTTAAAAGGCAGACTGAGTCCTGACTCAGATGCCCTTGCGTTGTTCATAGTAGCTCTGTTACCTTGGGCTCTGTGGATAGTCTTCCATCCATTCTAGTGCAGACCTGTGGCTCTCTCTGACTATTCTTTTGCCTAACCCCTAAATAGTGGACATCCAATCTGGTGCTGACTTGTGGCTCTGTCTGACTATTCTTATGTTTTTTCCTTCTATATAGCAGACACCCAACCTAGTTCAGATCTGGGGCTCTGGTAGACTAAGCTCCCTACTGACTGCAGGCCTAAGTCATTTTGCTCCATACTGACTGCAGGCGTGAGTCAGTTCGCTCCATACTGACTGCAGGCATGAGTCAGTTCGCTCCATACTGACTGCAGGCATGAGTCAGTTCGCTCCATACTGACTGCAGGCATGAGTCAGTTCGCTCCATACTGACTGCAGGTATGAGTCAGTTCGCTCCCTACTGACTGCAGGCATGAGTCAGTTCTTTCGTTACGTTGGATCAAGATCCTGAGTTCCAGTTCCTGTTCCTGCTCCTGGTTCCTGTTGAGACTACCAGTGGCTAAGGCCTGGTCTCCAGCAGTGTGGTCTTGCTTTGCAGCCTATTATTCCTGATAATAGTGCTTGCTGGCTGGTAACCCTCTGCTTCTTCCTGTGTATGTATTGTTCTTTCAATCTAATTGTTAATAAATTGCATTCACGGTACCGTACTGACTCCTGAATTTCTCTGGGTAACCGTGACATTAGGTTAATGTAGAGCAGTGTAAGTGTAAAGGGAGGGATGCAATAAGAGGCTCATACATTAAGTAGTGGCAAAATTCTTGGACAATTCAACAGAGCCATAGGGAACTAATAAAAATACCTAATGACAAAAATAGGGCTTTTATCCTTTCGAATGCTAGAGAGGTCTCAAACATATTGGTAAGTAATGTATTGAGACTTCTCCAGCATTTAAGGGCTTAAAAGTCTCATTTAAATTATGGGTATTAGATTTCATACAGAATTATACCACATATCTAATTTCACCAGCCTCTAAGGCAAAGGAAAAAGGTGAGTGCTGCTTTTTAGGGTAAAGTAAGGTTTGTCTGATGAAAAGAGTGAATTGATCTCCTCTTCCTACTCTCCAGTGAACAGACTAGTGGTTATAGGAGAAGCCCCTGAGGGCTACCTGTTACTCATTACCGGTTTAGGATATTTTAGGAAATTTTCACCTTTCCACCTATGCAAAAATGTCTTTCTTCTCACCTATTTTAACAAATGTTCTGCCTATTTTAACACATTTTTCGACTATATTTCCTATAGGTACTGCATTTCTCACTGTAATATTACTTATTCTGTGGGCTAATGTTTAATAATAAGTGGCTGAAAATCAAATTTGTGAGTCAAACAGCAAAATAGCACTTGAAAAATGTGTTGGCATGCAGAGTGCATTTGTCCTTTGCCCACAACAATAACTTCCTGCTAAAGTGACACTGGCATATATTTATGATGATATCAAGTAATAATAAAAAAAAAAAATACAACCTACCATGTGGCAGATGTGTATTGTAATGGTGGTGGTGGGGGACTGGCATGGTGTGATTTGGGTATGTATTTTTACCATTGTCATACTCTATCCTCCTCAGATTATTGACACACATTACTTATTGGTCATTGCAGTGGTCCCAAATGGGGTATCCCTCCTCCACCTCCTCATCTGTGCTGCTGTTAATATATTTGTCCTGGCTTTGTCTGTCATATGTGATTTTGGCTACCTGATACTCAGATGGTCATTTTATAAGACTGATAGTCACCCAACATTGCTGCTTGATAGCCGTGTCCTGCAGTCATTGACAATATAACCAGCCACAGTGAAAACCCACTCAGACTCAACGCTTGCTGGAGGACAACTAAGGGTTTCCAATGTGGTACTTGTCAATGCTGACCACACACTGCTTTGTTTGCCTGCATTCCATGGGGTCATTGTTTCTGCCTAAACATAGCTGTCCTGCAAGTATGCAGAAACCATTTCACATGCAGTGGGACCACTTCTAGAGCTACATAGTGGTCCTGTGTGTCAGTTACGAACTCATACTGAGTGAGCAAGTCCCAAAGAGATATACTGTCACCAGTGCCACCACCACCATTACCAATTATGGGTTTTGCTGCCCCTGCTGAGACCCATGATGAATTGCCCTGTGTTCTGCATGGGATATTCTGGTTGATGATGTAGCTGCTTCTGCTAGTTGAAATGCTTTGCTGCCTTCCTTTTCACTGTACTGCCTAGATGTTTGTTGTGCCCTCACTTTCTCCCACTCATCCTCCACAATAAAATCAAAATCAATAAACATGACTCGATATTCCTTGACAGAATTTGATTCCTCAGAGAGTTGCTGCTGACCGCCATTACTCATTGTTGTGACAAACAGCTAATGGCCCTTTGGCAGGAATTTTGTGTTTAAAGTGGGGGTCCAGCAAAGTGGCAAAAATGTATCCCTCATTGCTTTTAATGGACATTATGTGAGGATCATGTTCAAAGCATGCAGTCTATCAGCTGGTTCATGTCTGTGTTGTCATTCTGGTAAGAATCCTCAGCCATGCTCCTCATTTTTTTCCGCAAAAAATATAAGTGGTAGAATTTCACTAATTCCTGCCCCAATTTGACTCACCAGCATGGTTGGCTCCTCAAAGGGTTTCAGCAACTCACATACATTGCACATTAGTTGCCATGTGCCAGGTGACAAAAAGGCTCCCTTCAAAGCCTTCCAGTTTTGCATGGTGTACTCGCTAATGACCTTATTCTGCTCGTTCAAGTGCTCTAGCATGTACATGGTGGAATCCCTCCTGGTAGGGACCTCAATTTTCAGCTGGTGATGGGGCAGGTTGTTATACTCTTGTATGGATTATAGAGCATTGCCTGCACTGTAGGAGCAGCTAAAATGGGCACAGATTTTGTGGGAATCTCTTTGAAGGTTTCGAATTATGCCGGGAATCTGGTCACAACTATATTTAGAACATGGGCATTATCACGGTGGCCGTGATTGCTGGCTTTTCTTGTCAGTTACCAATGGGTGCTTTCCATTGGTTGCCTGTGATTAGTCCGCCCAATATTGCCTATATAGACTGGGTTCCTGCACCCTTTCACTGCCCTTTCGTGGTGTTTCTATGCCAGTGATCGCCTGCCTTTGGATTCCTGTGTCATCTTGGGCCTGCCTGACTTCTCTCCTGTTCCTGCGCCTGTGTACCTACCCGGATAGCCTGTCTACTCTCCAGAGTCGTTCCTGTGTACCGATCCGGCCTGGCTGACATTCCTGCTTTCGTTCCTGACCCGGTTTGGCTGACTTACCTGCTCTGGCCTCCTGACCTTGCCTGGCTGTCGTTCCTGTTCCTAGATCCAGACTTGGCTGCATTCCGCTAGACTCTGGTCGCCTCAGCAACATTCTGACTTCCGGTGCCTTCCTTTGGTGGCACCGCTGATTTCAGGCTTCTGGCCTCTGAGTTTGCACTGACTGTCAGTGTACTGGTTTGCTCCACTCTACACTGGTTAGTAGTGCTGCCTACATTATAGCACCGGTAGGGTCTCCGCGTTTGTCCAGTACGTGGTACTGGTTTGCTCCACTCCATCACCGGTTGCTAGTGCTACCTCCGTTATAGCACCAGTAGGACCTCCGTGTTTGTCCAGTACATGGTACTGGTTTGCTCCACTCTAACACCGGTTGCTAGTGCTGCCTCCATTATAGCACCGGTAGGGCCTCCGTGTTTGTCCAGTACGTGGCACTGGTTCGCTCCACTCTAACACCGGTTGCTAGTGCTGCCTACGTTATAGCACCGGTAGGCCCTCCATGTTTGTCCAGTACGTGGTACTGGTTTGCTCCAATCTATCACCAGTTGCTAATGCTGCCTCCGTTATAGCACCGGTAGGGCCTCCGTGTTTGTCCAGTACGCGGTACTGGTTCGCTCCACTCTAACACCGGTTGCTAGTGCTGCCTACGTTATAGCACCGGTAGGCCCTCCATGTTTGTCCAGTACGTGGTACTGGTTTGCTCCAATCTATCACCGGTTGCTAATGCTACCTCCGTTATAGCACCGGTAGGGCCTCCGTGTTTGTCCGGTACATGGTACTGGTTTGCTCCACTCTAACACCGGTTGCTAGTGCTACCTCCGTTATAGCACCGGTAGGGCCTCCGTGTTTGTCCAGTACGCGGTACTGGTTCGCTCCACTCTAACACCAGTTGCTAGTGCTGCCTACGTTATAGCACCGGTAGGGCCTCCATGTTTGTCCAGTACGTGGTACTGGTTTGCTCCAATCTATCACCGGTTGCTAATGCTACCTCCGTTATAGCACCAGTAGGGCCTCTGTGTTTGTCCAGTAGTTGTACTGGTTTGCTCCTTTCCTACACCGGTTGCTTGCTGCCTCCGTTACAGCACCGGTAGGGCCTCCGCTACTCTGTGTCACTTCTGCCATAGGCTGCCTTACCCGGTATATTGGTAAGGCCGGTAGAGCCTCCTCAGTTCTATTTTAATATCCTCTAGGCTGCCTTGCCCAGTGTATTGGCAAGTCCGGTATAGCCTCCTCAGTCCTATTGTGCTATCCTCTAGGCTGCCTTTCCCGGTATATTGGTAAGGCCGGTAGAGCCCCCTTAGTTCTTTTGTGCTACCCTCTAGACTGCCTTGCCCGGTATATTGGCAAGGCCGGTAGAGCCTCCTCAGTTCTATTGTGCCATGCTCTAGGCTGCCATGCCCTGTATATTGATAAGGCCGGTAGAGCCTCCTACCTCCCGTTGTGCCATCCTCTAGGCTGCCTTACCCGGTATATTGGTAAGGCCGATAGAAACTATACATTGTATCATTGTATGCTATGCTACTTGAACCTGTCGTGTGTCTGTAACATATGTGTGTGTTCAGGAACTGTGAGGATTCTTATTAACTTTTCAATAAAGCTGTGTTTTTATCTTAACTCTGTGTCTGTGAGTCAAAACAAACAGTGACATGCATATTTACCATACCACCTATTATCAAAGCATCGATTATGTTGGAGCCGTTATCACCAAACACAAAATCAGCTTTTAAGGAGTGGGGTACAAACCATTTTTCTATCACCTGCTCTAGCTTAATCAGAACATCTACAGCTTTGTGGGATTTCCTCTCAAAACTCAGCATGCACAAGGTGACGTGACAATGGTATGGGCTATCCTGCTGCTGCTGCCGCCTTTTACTCACACTGCCACAACCAGAAGCACGATTACTGGTTTTCACCTGATGCTGTAAGCTAATATTGTCCACTGTTGGTGCTGGGAGGGAAACCCAGTGAGCAATCAAAGTCATATAGTCTGTGTTCTGCCCACTTGTTCACAAATCTGTTGTCAGGTGGATTTTCTTGTCATACGCTCTTTTCAGCCCTTTGCCCACCACACTAACCACCTGTTTGTACAAGTCAGGCACAGCCATCCTGGAAACATAACTGTGGCTTGGGATATTCCAGCAAGGAACTACACATGATATCAATTCTCTGAAACCTTGGTTTTTGACAAAAGAATATGGCAGTATGTCATTTACCAACATCTTCACAACCTTGCCATTCCACAGGTGTACTTTGAGATTGTTTTGAAGTTTTTGACTCCTTCCTAGGAACTCAGTCAGTGTGGTTTGGCAGAACATGGCAGAAGAAGCCTGGAACTTTATTGCTTTAACAACATGACTAGAGGAAGTGGTGGCTGTAGATGCAGCATTTGTGGGCAGTCTATGACCCTTGCCATCTCCTGCAGCAAAGTCAGAGTCATCATACTCCTCTGCAGCAGGAGCCATAGGTGTTATCTGGACTGAACTAACTGTTGGCACTGGCAGTGGCACACTCTCTGACACATATATATCTTCACTACTTCTTTTTCCTGCCCTAGGACCTTTGGAACTTTTTAAAGTGCTTCTGCTGCTGCTAGTTGTGGCACCTTTGGCCTGCTGATAGTGTGTCTCCCAGTCAGGCCTGTGGTTTTACTTCAGGTAGGATCTCATAGAGGAGGTGCCTAAGTGTGAGCCTGCTCACATGTTTTTTTGCACAGACAATAGATAGCAACATGCTTAGCTTGAGGATCCTGAGTGAAGTATACTGGGGACTTTATGGATTGAGGGGTTCATGAGGTGGTGCTGCTGCTACTACTGCTACTACTGGAGTTAGATTTTGATGCAGTTCTACTGCCACTACTACTAGGTGTCAAAGGAGCATCAAATACAGAAGCAGCAGCAGAGGCACTCGTCATATCTAACATTGTGGATATTAACCTGTGTTGCTGTTGGTGGGTACTCAAAACAGCTGTGTGTGGCTGAGTGGGACTTAGACTTTGAAGAGGCGGTGATGCTGATGATGTCTGATAGGGTGACTGTGTGCTTTTTGACATCTGTGCTTGTCCAGGGTCATACTTTCCAATGGCTTTCTCAAACAGTTTATAGACAGGCAACGTGGTCCTTAAAAGTGGTCGAAGGTACAGCCTTTGGCTTTCTGCTAACCTTATAACTGTCACTGTGCGTATCTTAGTCCCTGCGCTGCCAGATGGGCGACGCTGGCAACCTGGAAAGACGCTTTGGCACCATTTCGTGTGTTGTGCCTGACTTCTGGCCTGGTTGCGTTTGATGCCCCCAGCAGTCTTCCATGTCCGCATCCAGATCGACGCATCGGTTCGATTTGAGGCAGGGATGGAGGCGCTAGGCGATGTAGCTCTATTCTGTTGCATCACGTTTCAGGCGAGAGGATGCGTATTGACGTAGACCTCCGTTTTAGGCATTTGGGTCCTGTAGTCTCCACCTACCTACTTCCTGGCTGGCTTTTAAAAGGGAACTGGTTTCTCACTCAGTTACCCTTATGTTTTTGTCCAGTGCAGTTATTGTTTGTATCCTGTTCTCCTGTGTATGACCCCGGCTTGTTTTACCATCCATTCTGGTGCTGACCTGTGCCTCTGTCTGACAATTCTCTCTGTGCGCTCCTTTACTTATTGGACATTCAATCTGGTACAGACCTGTGGCTCTGGCTGACTACCTGCTCCGTGTATGACTCTAGCTTGTCTTACCGTCCAATCTGGTGCTGACCTGTGGCTCTGTCTGACTATCCTCTCTGAGCTATCCCTTACTTATCGGACAACCAATCTGGTGCAGACCTGTGGCTCTGGCTGACTACCTACTTTGCTGACTGCAGGCGTGAGTCAGTAGTCTCCCTTGTTGCCATCCTTTTTGGGAGACCTTTAGTGTTCTGTTCTGAGACTTCCAGACACTACTGAGAATAACATTAGCTTTGGCCTAGTCTTGTGCAGTGTGGTTGACTTCGAGGCAGTCTCCTATTCAATTGTTGATGATGCTGGCAATAGCATAATAGAGGAAGGTGTAGCAGCTGAACCGCCTGCTGCATCAGACAGTGAGATGATGACAACGCTATAAGGTTAGCAGACAGTCAAAGGCTGTGTCATATATCTTGCCTTCTTGCTGGTATGCAGCTTGCCCTCGGTCGGCATCTAATTCGCATGACCAATCTTCCGGCTCTGTCTTTCAGTCCTCTACCTCAGAGCGGCTCAGCGCTTCTGAGTTAAGCCGAGTCACATGCGGCTGACATCACTCGACGGCACCCATATAAGGTGCGTTGTATGGAGGTCCGGTGCACTGTCACAGTGTTCCTGCACGCTTCTGACTCCTGTTTAACTGTATCTCTAGCCTAGTCCTGTGTCCAGCCGTCGGATCCTCCGTGTACCTTACTGGCCAGTCCAGACCTAGACTCTTCTTGCTCCAAGTGTTTGGGGATTTCCTGTGTACCGACCGGCCTGTCTTAACTAAGTCTCTGCTCCTGAATATCCTGACTGCTCTACAGTGTACCGAACCGGCTAGTCCTGACTCTGGGACCTCATTAACTGTGTGCTTTCCAGTGGTGTTCTGTATTGTCCTCTGCAATCAGGTCTCTACACTTTTCCTTAGGGGTTTTTTATATCTGTGTGTTTGGGCCTAGTACTTGGGAGTTTTAACTACTCTGTGGCCTACGCCCTCCAGCTATGACTCCTAGGCTGCTCACTCCAACCTTCACTGCCCCGTGCATGGGAGATAATACTGTTTACAGTAAAGCTATCCTGGTTAGGGTCCTGGCTCAACCAGGATCGGACATGTGCTTTGCTCCAGTATCTGTATATGGTCTCGGCCGCAGCAAGGCTTCGCTGTAGACAGTCACTGCTCCACGAGATCTGAACACAAATGATGCTCTGTAGCACTCCCTCTCCTGCAGGTCTTCACCTGCTGTGTTGTTCTGGTGACAGGCTGTATCTTCCACCACTTTTAAGGAGCACTGTGCCTGCCTATAACGTGTTTGAGAAAGCTATTGGAAAGTCTGACCCTGGATAAGTACAGATGTCAAAAAGCTCACAGTCTCCCTATCAGTCATCATCAGCATCATCACCTCTTCATAGTCCAAGTCCCACTCAGCCACATACAACTGTTTTGAGTACCCAGCAATAGCAACACAGGTTAACATCCACAGTGTTAGATATGACGAGTACCTCTGGTGCTTCTGCTGTAAGTGCTGCACCTTTGACACCTGGTAGTATTGACAGTAAAATTACATCAACATCCAGCTCCAGTAGTAGTAGTAGTAGCAGAAACCACACATGACAGACAAAGCCAGGACAAATATATTGACAGCAGCACTGATGAGGAGGTAGAGAACAGATGTGAAGAAGGGTTGTCATCATCTACCCAACTTGGGTCCAGTGCTATGACCTATAAGTAATGTGGGTCAATAATCTGAGAAGGGGCATAGAGTATGACAATGATAAAAATACATACACAAATCACACCATGCCAGTCCTCCACCACCACCTCCAATAGAAAACACATCTGCCACATTGTAGGTTGTACTTTATTTTTTTCATTACTTGACATCATCATGAATATGTGCCAGTGTCACTTAAGCAAGAAAGTGTTGTGGGCAAAGGACAAATGCATTCTGCATGCTAACACATTTTTCAAGCCATATGTTGCTGTAGAACTCACAGCTTTGACTTTCAGCCACTTATTTTCTAAACTTCAGCCGTCAGAAGAAGTAATATTACAGTGGGAAATGTAGTATCTAATCTATGAGAAATATAGGCGAAAAATGTGTTAAAATAGGCAAAAAAAGTATTAACATAGGTGGAAAATTTGTTAAAACAGGCAAAAAGGAGGACATTTTTGCATAGACGGAAAGGCAAAACTTTTTGCAGGAAAATAGAAAAATCGGCATATTTTTACGAAAAGTCACGTGGGAATTTTTTCACACTTTTCGCCCTCTATTTGGAGGTCTTAAACACTTTCTTTTTACTTTTACTGTAACAAAGTTCGCTACTACTTTGAGGACAGGTGTTTTGGTGCTTGTTTGTCTGATGCAGCAGGTGGTTCAGCTGCTACACCTTCCTCTGTTATGCTATTGCCAGCATCATCAACACTTGAATGCGACTTGTTGTCATCTTCAGTGTTCTTCTTATTTGGTTCTTTATTTCTACTGGCACTGGTGGTGCTGGAACTAGTTTTGCTGGGACCTTGACAAACTGCATCCTCCCTTGGAGTAGAGGGATAATCATCATTGATAGCAAACACTGCAGCAACCATTGCTGCAGTCAGTTTTGGAACTACTACTTTACTCTCACATCCCTGCACTGCTCCACCCCTCCCCCTTCCTGTTGTGTGTTTGCTGGACATTACACAACTACACTGCTTTTTTTTTTTTTTGACTGTACGGTACACAACACAACTGATGGAGCTGTATGATGTCTTGCCTAAGCCCAGTCAGCTGGCTGTCACTGTCACCTAAAATATTTAGTTCTTTATTCTTTTTTTTTATTTTATTTTTTTAAGTTGTCCACCCTGTTGTCTTATCACTGTCTGAACACAAAAAAAACTGTAACTGAAAACCAAAATCAACAACGTCTTTCCCCAGACTTCCCCAACCAGCACAGAGACAATAACAGCAAGATCAGCAAGCAAATAGGTCCCTAGCTGCCTGTGTCTTGCCAGTCAGTCACATGGAATTTTGGAGTATTTGAGTTCAACCTCCTTCCTCAATTCTTCTATCCCAGAGTGCCCCACTGACTCTCCTAACAGAACAAATGTCCTACCTAAATGACTCCTTAAACTAAACTTCAATTCCCCTCTCTATCTTCTCTAGCTCAAACAAGGTGCTACTCTCTCACAAACACAGAATGGCTGCTGTGAGAGCCTGACAGCCTTGTATATGTCTGTAGAAAACGTTTGTATGGTGGAGAAATATTTTTCTCCCCATTGATTTCAATGGGCGAAAAAGGCAGCAAAAAGCAAAAAAAAACTGCACTTTTCTCCAGAAATTATTCACCAATTGGAAAGAGCCATTATTCACCGATTTCAGTTTGAGGTGAAAATTTGTGGCTACCATCTACCCTGCAGCCTTGTTACCTTGCCTATTGGTTGCCACAGAACAGCATGTACACCGTCTGGACCCTAGATTTGTTCCTTTAACCACTGACAGCCACAGATCCCCATGTACACTGCCTGACGTCCCAACCTTGTTCCCTTGCCTACTAGTAGCATGGGGGACATCACCATTGTGTGTTAGCCCCACATACACTGCCTGAAATCTCTTGCCTAATAGTAGCCACAGATCCCCATGTACATTCCCTGGCCCCCAGACTTGTTTTATTGGGAGTACACATCATGTATAAAATATGATACAGAGCTGAGGGGATGATTATGTACTGCTTGGTATACTTTTTCACTCTTTGAGTGCCACAGGGGTAAGGAATGAAGGCTGGGGGGGTCAAGGTCAGACAGTTTACATGGGGATCTGTGGCTATCAGTGGATAAGGGAACAAGTCTGGGGGCCAGGCAGTGTACATGGGGTTTTGTGGCTAGCAGTGGGCAAGGGCAAGTGAACAAGGCCGGAGGACACCTGGTAGCCACAAATCCTCATAGAAACTGCTTGACCCCCAGCCTTGTTCCCTTTGGAGTGCACAGCATGTACAATATAATGCAGAGCTGAGGGAATGATTATGTTCTTTTTGGTGTACTTTTTTAACTCTTTGACTCGCACAGGGGTGCACTATGCATATTCCTATGGTACTCATACAGTTAACGGAGTGATACTGTTCATGGTCCTGAAAGGATCTCCTCCACTCCCCTACTGACCAGTTGGGGTAGCACAGAGAATGCTCTCAGACTTCAGGATTGTAGTACTGTTGTACTTCCACATCAACAGTGGTTTGACAACCCTGTATGCTAATGGGGACCTTCTCCTCCCCTCCCATTGCAACCCTAAATTTTAGTGCATATGACGATGTGTGTCTTCATCAAAATGCTTTGAACACATCGACAAAATAATACTGCCACAGCATCAACCTTTTGTGCATCTCTCCCCAGGTGTCTGTCTCCACCTTTGATCCTTATTTAGCTCAGAGTTATACTGGTGAATCCTGCAGGAGCTCTGGAAAGTGGTGGGATGTCAGTTGTTTGTCTCCATTTCTGACCATTATTTAGATTGGACCTGTATACAGGAATCCTGCAGGATCTCTTGAAAGTGGTGGGACGTTAGGTGTCTGTCTCCACCTCTGATCATTATTTGGGCCACAGCTGTAAAGGTGAGTTCTACCAAGGATTCATAAAAGTAAAGTGGTGGGACACCAGGCCCATAGTCCCACACACTTTATAAGGCAATATTCCCCTCTAATCCAGAGATACGGAATCTGAAGTTTTCCAGCTGGAGTATAATTCCCATCATCTTCAGATGGACAACAGTTGGCTGAGGATAATGGAAGTTGTTGCCCAACCGCAAATAAAAAAACACAGCTTGCCCATGCTTGCCCTAAGCAGTTGGCTGATATTTAATACTATACTTTATAAAAGTCACAGATGGATGGAGGTGCTACATGACCTCAATAAACAAACTTCACTGTTGTTTCTCGACAGAGTGTTTTCAAATGTCTCCAAAAAGTCCTGCCGCCTTTAGTTCTACCAAGAGTCCAAACTCTCCCCGTCACAAACATTCCCACAGATAGATACAAAGTGGAGCTTGGCACTGCCATAAACAACAGAAAGTGTACACGGTATCAAAAAATATAGACATCTGGATTTTGATAACAATTAAAGCTATAAAATCTATATACAGTTTGAACAAGACCTAAGTCTATATATACTTTACAAAAAGGGGTTTTAATAGGAGCAGATTCCTCAAAAATGCAGAAAATCCACGCAACAATGGTTTTCAATATGCTGTACAAATGTCAATATAAAAACTTATACAACATTGCAGCTAGAGGTAAGCTTTCCTGGCCGGGAACAACTGTGGCCATTTGTTTAACATAGAAAGATAAGAACCATTTTGGCCCATCTAGTCTGCCCATTTTCCTACTGTAAAAACCTCAAACCTTTTTTGGTCCTTGGTCTTTTCTTAAGTTAAGGACAGTCTTATGCCTATCCCATGCATGCTTAAATTCTGTCACTGTATTAACCCTTTGAGTGCCAGAGGAGTACGTAATGCATTGTGAAGAAATGCATTCCGTAACCCCTCTGGCACTCTAAGAGTTAACCTCTACCACTTCTGCTGGTAGGCTATTCCACTTATCTACTACCCTGCCAGTGAAGTAAAACTTTCTTACATTACATCTAAACCTGTGTACCTCCATTTTTAGACTATGGCCTCTTGTCCTAACAGTTTTGCAGTGTTTGAGATTAAGTATCCATGTATGTATGTATGTATCTTTATTATATTTTTTAATAATTTTTTATATGTTTTTATATTGTGAAATTTGTACTGCAAATTTTTAGATGCTGTGCACAAGTCAGTGTCAAGCTACACTTTATATTTAATATTGTACTTTATTAATAATTTTCTGTAATTCTGTACTATACTAACTTCCCTTTATGTAACTGGAGTATTTAACTCCTTGAGAGCCAGAGTGTTAAAGTGCTAATTTTATTTGTACTTAAACTTTAGTTTCATAAAAAATTGCTTTAAATGTGTAAATAATTATAGTTACAAGGATTTTTAACTGGTTCAGATAAATATATCAACCTTTGAGTGCCAGAGTAGATTGCAACACTCTGCAATCCATTGTATACTCCTCTGGTTTTCAATGGGTTAACATAGATACGAAGGTCTCATTACCTTAGGTATATTAAATCCACGGAATTGAATATCCCTGCTCACTGCGTGGGGCCCGTTCATGGGCAGCACATTACTGTATCTGTGAATCTCGTGGATTACTGCATCACTGTAGGGCATTGAGCTACGATCCTCTGACTTTGGAGCTTGCTGCCGGCCAATCACATTGTCAATTTCTTCTTGGACTTTACCTGCAGTGGAAAGAGTATTATCAGATGTCTGTGGAATATCTGGAGAGATCTTCTCCTTTATTCAGAATGCAACCTTGATCTTCTACAGTGGTGGTTCTTAATCTGTGCCCTCACAGCACACTACGTGCTTGAGTACAGTTGAGTGAATCAGAGGCCCATCATTTTGATCACATACTTACTTACCTGTGATCATCCTCCTTCATATAATGTCTCCTTATCAGAGGTAAGTTTTGCTTAACACATCATTTATTGGTCACAGTAGCATAAAATTATTTGGCATACATGATTCAATTTAGGATAGCCATTATAGTCCAGTTGTGTAGAAGCCAAAAGAATGAATATCACAATATGTAATAATACCTTTTCTGTTTGACTAGGGGCAAGCTTTCAAAAGCAACACTCCCTTTCAAAAGCAAGAAAGTGGGTGACCCCATCCATCCTCCTCTTTACAACCCGGGACTGGGTCAGGATAGCAGTTACAGCAATACTGATAGAATTGTATCATTACAGCACCAGCTTCCACCACTAGGTAGTGCAGGATAAGTAATGGAAGCGGCCAAAGCAGAAATGTTGGAGAGAAAGGTTTTCGCCTGAAAGTTTCCCTATCAACAGCAGGAAATTCAAAAGTGCTGAATACAAAACCACAAAGGCAGCACAATCACTACTCCAAGCAGCACCAGGAAGGCAAGAGATGTTACCAGAGGAGCAGTGCTAAATCAGGAGACACAAACTCTAATCACAAGAAGCCAAAGGTTTTTTTTATATATATATAGTCCCTGTCTGTCAGTCAGCGTCTCTGTCATTGTCTCTGTTTGCAAATCTCACCCATACTCCCTACAACTGCAAGCAACTCTTGCTCACCTTCTTTGCCTGTCTGCCTCTAGACTACAAGCTAGTGTCAAAATGTTCTCTTAGTCCTTACAGTACAAGACAGATCTGTGTTACAGAATCACCACCAGCTTGCTCTAAAAGAATAAAGCACACAGTTCCCACCGCACCTTAGTATTCACTTCACCCTCTTGTTTTTGTGGATGCTGGAGTAAGTGATTGTAAGCTACACAGCATATCAAGTTGTCAAGTTGTCTTGAATTAATAATTTATTGTCTGTCTGCATAAACTCTGTTAGTCTCATTTGAGGTTCAGTGAGGCTCAGCCAGCTCAGATAAAATGTCTATCATTATCAGTCAAAAATGGGGGGTATTTTTTGTTTGATTTTTTAATCTCACCTCTCCCTTAACAACCATGCCTAGGGAACAATACATAAAATAGTAACAGAAACATAGTAACGTAGTTCTATAGTAACACAATGACATGGAAACATAGGGACAAAGTAACACAGTAACATAAGGCGGAAAACAAGCATTCACTGTTTTTTGCAAGCCATATTAACACCTTGATGAAAAACAGCAAATACTACTAAAATATCAGCAAATTCAGTGAATACCCCTAATTTAATGGCAAAGTTATTGAATGGATCTTAATTAACAAGCAAAGTTAGCACACCTATGAAAATAGTTGCTAATTGCTTTGCTGAATTTGCTCATCCTCTCACAAAACAGTGGACATTTTAGCCACACCCACTTTCTGAGCCACATTCACAAAAAATGTGCAAAGGTTTGCTAATTGTGAGAGAGAAATTTGTAATTGAGTAACAGTTTCTTGCATTGCATCCATAGGAACATAGGGTGTAACGCAAGTAATGTTAAGAATCACTATTTACATGGTTCTTTTGATGGCAAAATGATTAGCATCAAAATGCTTTTGAATTCTGAATGTTTTTACAGAATTTGCAAACATTTGCGCTTTTTTGTTAATGCGTTTAAAAAAACTGGGCGTGGCCATTTGGTGAGAAGATGAGCGATTGCTCCTAATGCAGCAAAGCAATTAGCACACATTTTCATACATCTGGCTAACATTGCCGTTAATTTAGGCTCATTCGCTAACTTTGCCATTCATTTAGGCAAATGTACTTTATTTTAAAAAATTAGCGAATTCTCCACTTTCTTGCTTTCTACCCATAGAAGGAGATTTATAAAACTGGAGTGATGAAGAAAGAGTTTGAAAATTTTTTGCAAAGTGACATAAGGCTATATAAACTGCTCCAAAAAATAATGGGAACACTTAAACAACACAATGTAACTCGAAGTCAATCACACTTCTGTGAAATCACACTGTCCACTCAGGAAGCAACACTGACTGACAATCAATTCCACATGCTGTTGTGCAAATGGAACAGACAACAGGTGGAAATTATAGGCAATTAGCAAGACACCCCCAATAAAGGAGTGGTTCTGCAGGTGGTGACCACAGACCACTTCTCAGTTCCTATACTTCCTGTCTGATGTTTTGGTCACTTTTGAATGCTGGTGGTGCTTTCACTCTAATGGTAGCATGAGACGGAGTCTACAACCCACACAAGTGGCTCAGGTAGTGCAGCTCATCCAGGATGGCACATCAATGCGAGCTGTGGCAAGAAGGTTTGCTGTGTCTGTCAGCGTAATGTCCAGAGCATAGAGGCGCTACCAGGAGACAGGCCAGTACATCAGGAGACATGGAGGAGGCTGAAGGAGGGCAACAACCCAGCAGCAGGACCGCTATCTCTGCCTTTGTGCAAGGAGGAGCAGGAGGAGCACTGCCAGAGCCCTTCAAAATGACCTCCAGCAGGCCACAAATGTGCATGTGTCCACTCAAACGGTCAGAAACAGACTCCATGAGGGTGGTACGAGGGCCCGACGTCCACAGGTGGGGGTTGTGCTTACAGCCCAACACCGTGCAGGACGTTTGGCATTTGCCAGAGAACACCAAGATTGGCAAATACTAGTGATGAGCGAGCACCCCAATGCTCGGGTGTTCGGGTGCTCTGACCGAGCACCCCCTGAGGCTCGAGTGCTCGGCCGAACACCCGAGCCCCATTGAAGTCAATGGGAGGACTCGAGCATTACACCAGGCACCCCCTGCTCTGATGAGGGGAGGGTGCCTGGTCCATAGGAAAAGGGCAGAAAATGATGGAAACACCACAGAAATGGTTCAGGGACAGCATAGGGAGGATGTCTGGATGCATCTTGGACTCCAACATCGCTGCTGGGAACGATCTTTCGCCCGTAGTACGCCATTTTTACAGACTGACCATAAAACACACAAAAAGGAAAATAAAAACGACTTTAGGCGAAAAATTGTTACCAAACAATATTTGCTGTATATTTACTTGTATATCATCTGCAAATTATCCCAAAAATTTCCTTGATTTTCGGAAGTGAGGCCATGATTAAGAGGGAAACGTGCGCAGAGGCAAATTCTCCCAAAAATTTCCTTGATTTTCAGAACTGAGGCCATGATTAAGAGGGAAACATGCACAGAGGCAAATTCTCCCAAAAATTTCCTTGATTTTATTGAACTGAGGCCATGATTAAGAGGGAAACGTGCGCTGAGCCGACCATCTAAAACATTATGGGTGAGGGTCTGCTGCAGAGCTGACCATCCTAAACATTATATGCGAAGGCCCGCTAGTGAGCTGACGCTATAAAACATTATATGAGAGGGCCCGCTAGAGAGCTGACCCAATAAAACATTATATGAGAAGGCCCGCTGGTGAGCTGACCTATATAAAAATTGGCAAACAGGGCCCGCTGGTGAGCTGGCCCTATATAAAAATTATATCACAGGGCCCGCTGGTGAGCTGGCCCTATATAAAAATTATAGCACAGGGCATATGGAAGAGGAGGAGGAGGATGAGAAGATTAAGAGTCAACCATATACCTGTTTTTTGGGTGGAAGGGGTGAATGGGAATACAGAGTATTCACATCATTGTAAATAACATATATAAAGTGAGTTTATGTTCCCCCGGGGCTTTCCTCCAGTGGAGTGGAGAAGTCAGGGGAAATCCAGGCCTTGTTCATTTTTATAAGTGTCAACCTATCAGCATTGTCGGTGGAAAGGCGGATACGCTTATCTGTTATGATGCCACCAGCAGCACTAAATACCCGCTCAGACAGAACGCTGGCGGCAGGGCAGGACAGCACCTCCAAGGCGTAGAGTGCCAGTTCATACCACGTGTCCAGCTTGGACACCCAGTAGTTGTAAGGCACAGAGGGATCATTGAGGACGCTGACACGGTCTGCTACGTACTCCTTCACCATCTTCCAAAACTTTTCCCTCCTTGTGACACTAGGCTGCGCATCAGGGTGAGGGTGCTGGCGGGGTGTCATGAAGGTGTCCCACGCCTTGGAGAGTGTTGCCCTGCCTTTCTCGGAACTGCTGTGTGCTCCCCTTTTCTCCCCTTCTCGGTTGGCCAAGGTAGCACGTACTCTGCCGCCAGCGTTGTCAGATGGAAAATTTTGGAGCAATTTTTCGACAAGAACCTTCTGGTATTGCAACATTTTGCTTGTCCTCTCCACCGGAGGAATGAGAGATGAGAAATTCTCTTTGTAGCGGGGGTCCAGAAGGGTGAACACCCAGTAATCCGTGTTGTCTAAAATGCGTACAACGCGTGGGTCACGGGAAAGGCAGCCTAACATAAAGTCAGCCATGTGTGCCAGAGTACCAACAGTCAAGATTTCGCTGTCCTCACCAGGAGGATGACTCTCAATCTCCTCATCCTCTTCCTCCTCTTCTGCCCACCCACGCTGAAGAGATGGAACTAAAGTTCCATGGCTACCCTCTGTAGCGGAGGCAACCGTGTCTTCCTCCTCCTCCTCCTCCTCCTCCTCCGCCTCCTCCAATTGTCGCTGAGAAGACGAAGTGAGGGTGCTCTGGCTATCACCTTGTGTAAGCTCTTCCTCCCCCATTTCCACCTCTTCCACATGCAAAGCGTCGGTTTTAATTGTGAGCAGCGAGCGTTTCAGTAGACACAGAAGTGGGATGGTTACACTGATAATAGCGTTATCGCCGCTCACCATCTGTGTCGATTCCTCAAAATTGCGTAAAACCTCACAGAGGTCTGACATCCATTCCCACTCCTCACTTCTGATTACAGGAAGTTGAACGGAGAGGCGACGACCGTGTAACAGCTGGTACTCCACTACTGCCCTCTGCTGCTCACAAAGCCGGGCCAACATGTGGAAGGTGGAGTTCCAGCGCGTGCTCACGTCACACAGCAGCCGGTGAGCTGGCAATTGTAAGCGCTGCTGCAGCTTCAACAGGCCGGCTGAAGCTGTTGATGACTTACGGAAATGTGCACACACGCGGCGCACCTTGGTCAAGAGATCATGCACATCGGGGTAGGTTTTTAGAAATCGCTGCACCACTAAATTAAATACATGCGCTAGGCATGGTACGTGTGTGAGCTTGCCGAGCTCCAAAGCCGCCACCAAGTTACGCCCATTATCACACACAACCATGCCTGGTTGCAGGTTGAGTGGCGAGAGCCACTGCTCGGTCTGGTGACTAATCCCCTGCAACAGCTCTGAGGCCGTGTGCTGTTTGTCCCCAAGGCAGATCAGCTTCAGCACGGCCTGTTGACGCTTCCCCACTGCAGTGCTACACTGCTTCCAGCTACTGGCTGATGGGGGAGTGGCGGTGTGTGTAGAGAATTCGGAGGTGGAAACGGAGGAGGAGGAGCCAATAACGTAGGTGCTGGTGGAAACCCTGATGGAGGTAGGGCCCGCAATCCTCGGCGTGGGTAGCACCCGTGCCATCCCAGGGTCCGAGTCGCTCCCAGCCTCCACGACATTCACCCAGTGTGCCGTCAGGGAAATGTAGCGTCCCTGGCCACAAGCACTTGTCCATGTGTCAGTCGTTAAGTGGACCTTCCCAGTAACTGCGTTGGTCAGGGCACGGGTGATGTTACGGGACACATGGTGGTGTAATGCGGGGATGGCACACCGGGAAAAGTAGTGGCGGCTGGGGACCGCGTACCGAGGGACAGCTGCTGCCATCAGGCTGCGGAAGGACTCAGTGTCCACAAGCCTAAATGGCAGCATTTCGATGGCCAGTAATTTTGAAAGGTGTGAGGTTAGTGCTATGGCCTGTGGGTGGGTGGCTGGGTACTTTCTCTTGCGCTCAAATGCCTGGGGTAACGACATTTGGACGCTGTGCTGGGACAGGGAAGTGGATGTGGTCGCTGATGGTGCTTCAGATGCTACAGGTGCAGGGCGGGAGGTATGCGGGCCTGCGCCTTCGACAGGCGATTGGCCGGCACCGAAAACAGGGGAAGAGGAGGCAGTGGTGTGGCCTGCAGACACAGATGGGCGATCCAGGCGTTCCTCCCACTTACTACGGTGCTTGGATGCCATGTGTCGGATCATGCTGGTGGTGGTGAGGTTTCTAGTGTTCATGCCTCGGCTCATTCTGGTGTGGCACAGGTTGCAAACTACAATTCTTTTGTCGTCCGCACTTTCCTTAAAAAAACGCCATACCGCGGAACACCTACCCCTTGGCAAGGTAGATTTACGCAAGGGGGTGCTCCGTGGAACATTTGCGGGCCGGTTTGGTGCGGTCCGCCTTCTTTCTGTAGCCACACCACTGCCTCTTCCAGCCTGTTGCGGTGCTGCAGATGGCTCACCCTCAGGACTGCTGTCATCGCTCGGCTCTACACCTTCCCAGGTGGGGTCAGTCACCTCATCGTCCACCAAGTCCTCCTCCACTTCCTCACTCTGATCATCCTCCTCAAGTCTTGATCCCACCACATACTCAGTCATTGACAACTGTATAACATTCTCCTCAACAAGGTCTTGAGATGGAAATAGTGGTTGATTTAATGGCAACTGTGTCTCATCATCATCATCATCATCATCCACTACTTCCTTTGACCTTAAATGCCGTTCACATCTGTCATCTTCTTGTGATTGGGTAGCCTCTAGAGGTTGTGAATCAGGGCACAAGATGTCATGTTCCTCTGCAAGCGTGCTTGGAGAGAGGGTCAAATGAAGGATTGGTGATGAGACGAGCTCCTCACTATATCCCAGTGTGGGATCACTTCTTTGACCAGACCGTGTATGGTGGGAGGAAGGATGATCAGAGTGAGGATTATGTTGACCAGACTCTTGGCTACTGAGAGTGGACTTGGTGGAAGACAGGGTGGTGCTTAACCGACTGGAAGCAGTATCAGCTGTCATCCAACCGACCACCTGTTCGCAGTGGTCGGACCTCGAGAGTGATGTCCTGCGACGCCCTGTAAAATTACACATGAAGCTAGGTATGGTGGATGTCTTTCTTTCTTGTGCTCTGGCACCAGGCACAGTTTCTCCGCGTCCTGACCCGCGCCCTGAACTTTCAGGATCACGTCCACTTCCCCGTCCCTTTTTACCCGCCTTCTTCATCTTACACAGAATATGTGACTTTAATATTTGAGTTTGAAAACTTAACAGTATTTCTTATTATTCTGCAACTCTGCAGAGTACACAGAATAGGCTGCTAAACTGCGGTGAAACACACTGAATGGAATATGTGACTTTAATATTTGAGTTTGAAAACTTAACAGTATTTCTTATTATTCTGCAACTCTGCAGAGTACACAGAATAGGCTGCTAAACTGCGGTGAAACACACTGAATGGAATATGTGAGTTTAATATTTGAGTTTGAAAACTTAACAGTATTTCTTATTATTCTGCAACTGTACAGAGTACACAGAATAGGCTGTTAAACGGCGGTGAAACACACTGAATGGAATATGTGACTTTAATATTTGAGTTTGAAAACTTAACAGTATTTCTTATTATTCTGCAACTGTACAGAGTACACAGAATAGGCTGTTAAACGGCGGTGAAACACACTGAATGGAATATGTGAGTTTAATATTTGAGTTTGAAAACTTAACAGTATTTCTTATTATTCTGCAACTGTACAGAGTACACAGAATAGGCTGCTAAACTGCGGTGAAACACACTGAATGGAATATGTGACTTTAATATTTGAGTTTGAAAACTTAACAGTATTTCTTATTATTCTGCAACTCTGCAGAGTACACAGAATAGGCTGCTAAACTGCGGTGAAACACACTGAATGGAATATGTGAGTTTAATATTTGAGTTTGAAAACTTAACAGTATTTCTTATTATTCTGCAACTGTACAGAGTACACAGAATAGGCTGTTAAACGGCGGTGAAACACACTGAATGGAATATGTGAGTTTAATATTTGAGTTTGAAAACTTAACAGTATTTCTTATTATTCTGCAACTGTACAGAGTACACAGAATAGGCTGTTAAACGGCGGTGAAACACACTGAATGGAATATGTGAGTTTAATATTTGAGTTTGAAAACTTAACAGTATTTCTTATTATTCTGCAACTGTACAGAGTACACAGAATAGGCTGTTAAACGGCGGTGAAACACACTGAATGGAATATGTGAGTTTAATATTTGAGTTTGAAAACTTAACAGTATTTCTTATTATTCTGCAACTGTACAGAGTACACAGAATAGGCTGTTAAACGGCGGTGAAACACACTGAATGGAATATGTGACTTTAATATTTGAGTTTGAAAACTTAACAGTATTTCTTATTATTCTGCAACTCTGCAGAGTACACAGAAAAGGCTGCTAAACTGCGGTGAAACACACTGAATGGAATATGTGACTTTAATATTTGAGTTTGAAAACTTAACAGTATTTCTTATTATTCTGCAACTCTGCACAGTACACAGAATAGGCTGCTAAACGGCGGTGAAACACACTGAATGGAATATGTGACTTTGATATTTTAGTTTGAAGACTTAACAGTATTTCTTCCTTTTCTGCAACTCTGCACAGTACACAGAATAGGCTGCTAAACTGCGGCGAAGCACACTGAATGGAATATGTGACTTTGATATTTTAGTTTGAAGACTTAACAGTATTTCTTCCTATTCTGCAACTCTGCACAGTACACAGAATGTGCTGCTAAACTGCGGCGAAGCACACTGAATGGAATATGTGACTTTGATATTTTAGTTTGAAGACTTAACAGTATTTCTTCCTATTCTGCAACTCTGCACAGTACTCAGAATGTGCTGCTAAACTGCGGCGACGCACACTGAATGGAATACGTGACTTTGATATTTTAGTTTGAAGACTTAACAGAATGTGCTCTAATCTGCAACTTTGCACACTAAACAGAATGTGCTCTAATCTGCAACTTTGCACACTAAACAGAATGTGCTCTAATCTGCAACTTTGCACACTAAACAGAATGTGCTCTAATCTGCAACTGTGCACACTAAACAGAATGTGCTCTAATCTGCAACTTTTCACACTAAACAGAATATTTTTTTTTTTTTTTTTTTGTTTTTTTCCCCCCACACACAATATAACCTGCTGCCCCCACACACAGTAGTCCTAAAAAGGACTTTTGGTTCTTTTTTGTCACAATTTTTTTTTTTCCTCCCTACACTGCCTTTCCCTTCCTATCCTCAGCTCTCCCTGGCTCAGACTGAGCCGAACTCGATGGTCAGGTGCTATACAGCACCTGACCACGGGTTCTGGCCAGCCAATCAGTGTAATGCCAGCAGCCAACATGGCTGCTGGCATTACACCGATGTCAGAGCCTCCGTGCACGTTTATTGGCTGCGCAGCAGCCGCAAAACGTGCGGGGAGGAGACCCGAACATGGCGGGCGAGCACATGCGGTACTCGTACGAGTACCGCCATGTGCCGAGCAGAGCGATGCTCGAGCCGATCCGAGCATCGGCCGAGCATGCTCGCTCAACACTAGCAAATACGCCACTGGCACCCTGTGCTCTTCACAGATGACAGCAGGTTCACACTGAGCACATGTGACAGACATGACAGAGTCTGGAGTCACCGTGGAGAACGTTCTGCTGCCTGCAACATCCTCCAGCATGACTGGTTTGGCAGTGGGTCAGTAATGGTGTGGGGTGGCATTTCTTTGGGGGGCGGCACAGCCCTCCATGTGCTTGCCAGAGGTAGCCTAACTGCCATTAGGTACCGAGATGAGATCCTCAGGCCCCTTGTGAGACCATATGCTGGTGCGGTTGGCCCTGGGTTCCTCCTAATGCAAGACAATGCTAGACCTCATGTGGCTGGAGTGTGTCAGCAGTTCCTGCAAGAGGAAGGCATTGATGCTATGGACTGGCCCACCCATTCCCCGGACCTGAATCCGATTGAGCACATCTGGGACATCATGTCTCGCTCCATCCACCAACGCCACGTTGCACCACAGACTGTCCAGGAGTTGGTGGATGCTTTAATCCAGGTCTGGGAGGACATCCCTCAGGAGACCATCCGCAACCTCATCAGGAGCATGCCCAGGCATTGTAGGGAGGTCATACGGGCACATGGAGGCCACTATCACAGTGCCCGTGATTGATGCATTTCCCTGTCTTTCACCAGTAGGGGGCTTCTATTGGCTGTCTGCATTTAGCCCGCCTCATATTGCCTATTTAAACCTGGATTGGGCACCCTTTGAGTGCCCTTTCGTGTTGTTTCTGACCTGTTTGCTATCACTATGTCCAGTGATGGTTGGGCCTCTGTTCCTGTGTTCCTGAGTTCCTGATTACAACTGTTCCAGTGTCTCCTACATGCTGAGTTGTTCCAGTCCTGGTTCCAGTCTAGTACTCTGGGGTTGCAGTTCCTGCTGACCTTCTTCTCTGCTGTTTCCTGACCTGACTGATCGCTGGTGGTTCCTGTCATCTCCTCTCCTGCCTCCTGTGATCCTGGCGACCTTCTGCTTGGTCGTGTCGGCGACATTGCTTGTTAGTCCCAGCGTGCGGACGCTGGTTTGCTCCAAAGCCTTGCGGCTACACGATTCAGGTGTTAGTCCAGTGTGCGGACATTGGTTTGCCCCTAAGTCTATCGGCTACACTATTCAGTGGTTGGTCCCAGCGTGCGGACGCTGGTTTGCTCCAAAGCCTTGCGGCTACACGATTCAGTTGTTAGTCCAGTGTGCGGACACTGGTTTGCTCCTAAGCCTATCGGCTACACTATTCAGTAGTTGGTCCCAGCGTGCGGACGCTGGTTTGCTCCAAAGCCTTGCGGCTACACGATTCAGTTGTTAGTCCAGTGTGGGGACACTGGTTTTCTCCTAAGCCTTTCGGCTACACTATTCAGTGGTTGGTCCCAGCGTGCGGACGCTGGTTTGCTCCAAAGCCTTGCTGCTATACGATTCACTTGTTACTCCAGTGTGCGGACACTGGTTTGCTCCAAAGCCTATCAGCTATACGATTCAGTAGCTGGTCCCAGCGTGCGGACGCTGGTTTGCTCCTAAGCCTTGCGGCTATACGATTCCTCTGTTGGTCTCAGTGCGGACACTGGGTTGCTTATGATCCTGTTACTCTGTCATTATCATCTGACAGCTATTGATACCTCTGGGCTGCCCGGTATTGGTAAGGCCGGTAGAACCTTGCTTCGCGTTGCTCTTGAGGTTGCCTTACCCGGTATTGGCAAGGCTGGTAGAGCCTATATCGAGGGTTGTTGGGCTGCCTTGCCCGGTATTGGTAAGGTCGGTAGAACCTTTTGCCACATTCCATCTGAGGTTGCCTTACCCGGTATCGGCAGGGCCGGTAGAGCCTACACTGTGTACTTATTGGGGCTGCCTTGCCCGGTATTTAGGTAAGGTCGGTAGAACCTTGATGCTATTCCATCTGCAGGTTGCCTTACCCGGTATTGGCAAGGCCGGTAGAGCCTATTATTCCATTATATCAGACTGTCCTGTCCGGTATATTGACAGGACCGGTAGAGTCTGCATACTGTCTTTGCTATTTACTCATGATATATATATATGTATGTGATTGCCATTCTAGTGATCATTTTTATTATTTCAATAAAATTGAGTTTTTACCTAAAACTTGTGTCTGAGAGTCATAACAAACCGTGACAGTCACACACACTACTGAGCCTCATTTTGACTTGTTTTAAGGACATTACATCAAAGTTGGATCAGCCTGTAGTGTGGTTTTCCATTTTGATTTTGAGTGTGACTCCATATCCAGACCTCCATGGGTTGATAAATTTGATTTCCATTGATAATTTTTGTGTGATTTTGTTGTCAGTTCATTCATTCAGATCTAGGATGTGTAATCTTAGTGTTCCCTTTATTTTTTGGAGCAGTGTTTATATATGTAACGGGCCATAGGCCGTTACTAATGGCTCAACAGGGTGGACTGAGGAGAGGGACCGAACAGGAGTTATTTTCCCTTTGTATATTCAACCCCTGGTTAACTAATGGGACTTTCAAACTTAAGACTGGCCATATCTCGAACATTTGGGCTACAAGGTATTATGCCTGGAAGCTTGATGAACGAGTCCCGGGATGACAGGAACATTAGTTCGGTTGTCGAGCCATCAAAGAACCACCAATGGGATTGGTCGACGCTTTGAATACCCAACTCAGGGATTGGCCAGTTGTCTAGCCAGTACACTTACAATGGTGGGAAAGGGGGTTTTTGGAACTCAGTTATTGTCTTCCACCAAAATGTGTATTAGGACTCATTAAACCAATACCACCCGGTGGGATTACTGAACAGCTAAACCTAATCACGTCTGTCCACTCTGGGGCAGGGTAAGCCCACTCTGGGATCCTAGGCTGTGGGGAAATGGACCAGTCGGGTTTGACTTAGTTTTGTAGCTCCCCTGCCCATTGGCCCACACCCAAGCCCAGCTCTTACATCCAATCGCCCCTCCCAGTTGCATTGTTCCATTATTCTGTGTGTGTGTGTGTGTGTGTGTGTGTGTGTGTATAAAAGATGCTGTTGAGTTCAATAAGATGCGTTCGTTTGGGAGTAAGCAGTCTCCGTGTGTCGTGCTTGCCTGGATGGTTTAAAGGGTCCACTCTGATCCCCATCCTACGAGGTGCCTAAGAGCTATTCACTATTTGTTCCTGCGGATCTCGCCTCGATCATCGATCTCTTCAAACCTTCGGCTGGCAGCACTCGACAAGGATTCGGTGATCGAGCCAGTGACCGTTCAACGTACTCGGTTCGGTCTCGGAGATTGCTGTCCGTGGAGGAGCGGTGTGTCTACCACGAAGGTCTCTGTCTCACCGGGGTGTTCGACGGGTATTAGCCGACCTCGATAGCAGAGAATCCACAAATGATGGCTCAGGACTTCCCAGCTTCCTGGGTTACCGTTATATATATATATATATAATGTTTAATGACATTTTTGTGGAGTAGAAGTGGAGTAGAAATGGTCTTGTTCAAATAAGGTGATGGTGATGGTTGTGGTGAGGTTTCAGTTTTTTGTTTTTTTTAAACTTTATTTATTTTTTTACACAACATGCTGGAAGCGCAGGGTGTCAAGGACTCCACTGGACCTCCAACATCAAAGTAAGTACTTAAGGGAAGAGTATTGGTGAGCGAAGTTCATTCAGCAATTAAAATCTTCAGCAAATTTCTGACTGATTGGGGGGGATGTACACAATATTAGTTTCATCTGAATGGATGAAAAAAATATACCTATTCATTTGGACAAAAAAAAATTTCCTGGTACAGGAAGAAAGGATTATTACTGCTTCAATATCTCCCTTATTGGCAAGTATGTCAAGCAATCCTATATAATAATTTGTAACGACGCAGTCATGCGCAGTACAGACTGCCAGTGACGAGGCTGATACAGAGCGGGTCACTCCAAAGGAGTATCCAGCTCTGTATCAGCCGCAAAGCGGGCAGTCTCTACTGAGCATGACTGCACCTCGACCGGCTGGCACTGTATCAGCCATGACGCGGGCAGTCTCTACTGTGCATGACTGCACCACGACCGGCTGGCACTGTATCAGCTGAAGCGTGGGCAGTCTCTGCTGTGCATGACTGAGTCACGACCAGTTGGCACTGTATCAGCTGCGGCGTGGGCAGTCTCTACTGTGCATGACTGCGCCGCATCCGGCTGGCACTGTATCAGCCACGACGTGGGCAGTCTCTACTGTGCATGAATTCCCTGCGACTGTGTAACGGGCTCTTCAACTAGTATTTTCATAAAGAGCCAAGTTCAGCACCTACAGTATTGACCAAATATTGTGACTTACGTTTGACATCAGGGTATTTCAGTAAGAGCAGGAATCCATGTCTTAAAGTTGTGCTTATTGTCTCTGTTCCAGCAACAAACAAGTTTGTGGTGCTGGTAAAAAAATTCTTTGTGTTGAACAGCGTTGAGGGATTTTGTTTCTCCTGGAACGAGAGGACAAACTGTGTCAAATTCCCACCGTAAAAACATCCTTTCACAGAAAATTTCCAGCAACATTCCTCCAGTCTAGAGAGAATTAAGAGTCTGAAGAACAGTTGTAGGAGGAGTTAATAGAGTAGAAAGTTAGTTTGGTATTGAATGGCTCAAACACAATGAGATAATTGGACTATAAAGAACTGGAGTTGTCCTGGAGGTATAAATAAACATTCCCTAAAATCTCCATTGGTTTGAATTAAACTTTTTAACCATTTTAAGACTGGAAAGCTCTGTACTAAAGATATATCAAGCATAAAGACCCATTTTATACATTATTTTTTCCCTAAGTCGCAACTTGTTTGTCTGGTACTTGCTCCAGTTCTAAGTACATCAGTCTCAGTGACATGGTTATCTGCAGGAATAATATAAGGGGTGCATGTTCATATTGGTTTGGAATCCATAAACAGGCTGCATCCTCTGCTTTTTTTGTGACATGTAGTCATATAGAATTCTGGGAATGCAATCAAAACATAGTAAGCCTTGGATTCTTTGCTGGAGATAGGTTTAGTTATCATCTTCAGATGTAAAGGCACATATGTGTTTTGTATAGGTGCAATTATGACACAAATACCGGAATTATAGAGATTATTTTCATGCCATATTTAATTCCAAAGTCTCCTTTATGCTATGCCTCTCTATGGGACCATATAGAGGTGGGTGAAAAGTGAGAACAATTTACAGAGTGAAAAAAAAAGGAAGATTTTTCTTTTTTTTTTTTTTTTTTTAAATGTTCTCCTTTTCACCATTGCAAAATTTTCCTCCTTTTCACCTATTCCAGCAATTTTTTTTTGCATATTCCAACACATTTTTCTCCTATTCTAACACATTTTTCTCCTTTTCTAAATCATTTTTCGCTAATGTTTAATATGGAGCAACATTTCCCATCCCAATATTACTTCTTCTTAGAACTGTAGTGGAGAAATAAGAAGCTAAAATTTGGGGGCCCTATAGTAACATATACCTTGCAAAATGTGTTAGCATGCAGAGTGAATTTGTCCTTTGCCCACAACACTTACTTCCTGCATAAGTGACACTGGCACATATTCCTGATGATGTCAAGTGATAAAAACATACAGTACAACCTACAATGTGACAGATTTGTATGGTAGTGGTGGTGGGGGACTGGCGGAGTGTGATTGGTGGGAACCTGACAAACTGCATCCACTCCATGAGGAGGATTATCATCATTTATTGCACATGCTGCAGTAACCATTGCTGCAGTCAGTTTTTGAGCTACCACTTTACTCCCAAGTCCCTTCACTGCTCTACCTTTCCCCCTCCTGCTTGTGCATTTGCTGGACATTACTCAACTACTGTGTGTGTGTTTTACTCTCTGCAGTACATAACTGATGGAGTGTGATGTCTTGCCTTAAGCCTCAACAAAATTCTCAATGTCGTCTGCTGTCTATCAAGTCTCCCTCAATCACAGAGCTCATATCAGGCTCCCAGTCAGCTGTCACCTAAATATGTATTTAATAATTTATGTATTCATTTTTTATATTTTATTCTTATTTTATTTATTTATTTATTTTTAATTGTCCACCCTATCTTATCACAGTCATTAAAAAAAAAAAAAAAAAAAAAAAAATATATATATATATATATATATATATATATATATATATATATATATATATATATAGGTTGCAGACTTTAGATGGTCAACAAATGCAAAAGATTTACAAAAAAAGTACTAAATATGATGACTTTTTTAAGATTATATAATTTGTCCAACTATTTTTCATCCCATAAAATGGAGGGACTATGATGAAATTCCTACAGATCATCTGCACTTCATCCTCTTAGTCACTGTTTAACAGGAATTGCAACAGACATACACGCACAAATGCAAACAGACATACACACACTCACACACAACAAATACACACACAGGGGGACAGCAACACAGTCATAACCCCCCATGTGTGGAGGATCCAGCTTTTGCTGGTCCCCTGGATCTGTAGGATCTGAGTGTAGAAGTGTGGGCCCTGGCAATGTGTTGCAGCCACCCCACCCCGTGGTGTTGAAACCATTAAATCAATGGTATATGTTATTTCCTTTACTTTGGGGCACTGAAAGGGTTAACAAGAGAAGTGGAGGTGAGGGTATTTTACGTGTGTGTGTGTGTGTGTGTGTGTGTGTGTGTGTGTGTGTGTGTGTGGAGAAAGAGGACATCTCGGCATAGCAGAGGTCCAGATGAAGAAACTGTGTGTGTGTCTAGCAGGAGGATGTTTTGGGCATATAGGAGAGGTGCTGTTGAGGACATTTTTTGTGTATGTGCCAGACATGTTTTTTAGTTGTTGAGGCAGATGTTGAGCGAGGGCAAAATCCTTGCAGAGATTTTGACCACTCCTGTCAAAATCATGTCCCCTTGTATCTCCAAGACCGGCAGTATGGAGGAGACATGAATATGTCTTCCTTACTGCTGCCCCTGTGGACAGTGTTGCCCATCGTGTTATGACCATTGAGTGCACGTGTCTGAAATGTACATACTCTGATACTCCCAGGCATATGTAAATACAAAGGCAGACACATACACACAGTGAGGCACACATGGAATAGACTTGCACACAGATACACCCATACATCAGACATACAAACACCCATGCAACAGGTATGCAAACACACACACACACACAGAAACAGAGAGGGGGACACAGACACAGTAATAGCCCCCCATCTCTGTAGGTTGCAGCTCTTGCTGGTCCCCTGGATATGGTGGCTCTGAGTGTAGAAGTGTGGGTTCTGGCAACCTTGGGATTGATGTAGGAGCTTTACAGTACTGTGTAGGTAACAATCTCATATTGAAGGGAACATGTCCAGTATTGAGAGAGTTAGAAGGTAAATGTAGACCTCTAAGGACCAGAGGACATCACTTCACAATGTGTAGGACCCCCCCCCCCCCGGTCCTGAACCCTATTGCATCAATGTTATTTTTTATTTCTCCTTTACTTTGGGCCAGAATTGCAGTATTATGCCTGTGTGTGTTTGGGTTGTACAAATGAAAAGTAGAAAATGAAAGGATCATTATACCAGCATGTTAACCCTTTGAGTTCTAGAGGGGTTTGCAATGCATTTATTATCAATGCGTTGGGCACCCCTATTGAACTCAAAGGGTTAAGGTATAGAGTGGCAGGCAGTATACACTGGTGTGTCAAGTCAGAGTTAAACAGCAGTGGGAAGCGTATTCATACCTGGGAACTTTGTCTTGTGGAGTCCTGGAGGGGACTTCTGTGGTGCTGCTTGGGGGAGATTAATGAGGCAATTTGGGCTTAAAAGGGGAGGGGCTTAATTGTGATGGGGCGGGACTTCATTGGCATGTGAAAAGTGTTTCGAATAGGTTGGGGAAGGATGAGAATTGTGAGGGAAATGGACGTTTACAGTGTGAGCGTTTTGAGGACACCTCTCCCTATGCTGCTGGTCTGTCCCGCGGGTTAAAGGTTGATACACAACCCTGTAGTAGTCATTGGGTTAAGTGTGTACCTGATGGCTGCCTGTCCTCTTTCTTGCTTGGCAAATGTTGACACCCATGAAATTGAGCAGGAAGGCCTACTTTAACCCCTTGAGTGCCATTATGTTCCTCCCAGTGCTGCAGCTTTCCTATAGCAGCTGTACTACAGGTCCAGCTGAGCTGAGGCCACTGTGAGTCAGAATGAATGAGAGAGTGTATGTTTGTGTCAGTGTTTGTGTATGTATGTTTGTGTGCAGTGTGTGTATGTGTTTGTGTATGTGTCACTGTGTGTGTGTTTGTGGGTGTGTTGGCCATTTTTTTTTTCTGGTTGAGTAGGAAGTGGACGGAGAGCAAACTCCTTGCAGAGGTTTTGCCCACTCCTTTCTAAAAATCCCCCCCCCCCGTATGTCCAGGACTGGACCCTGGGTGTGTGTCTACTGAAGAGACATAAATTATGTAATGAGGATTTCTCTTTTAAATATATAGATTTCAATGAATATTCAACAGAGTAGTCAACAGAAGTCTACAACCTGCCCCATAAGAACCACACACATGAAATGGGTGAAGGATTTCCCTGATTAAGCATGTTAGTTAATCAATAGCTTATTCATCTGTGCTCAGGAAGGGATATCTTTTTTTTTTAAAGTTTTTATTGATAGGACAGTATCAAAACATTACAAAATCACAAAAAATACAGAAGGCAATCAGGTAAGATACATTCTGTAAACCGACAAGCAAGTATCAAAACTTGGAATAACAGCTGTCCCATTTTTTATTATAGAAGTGAAAACAAAAACAAACAAAACCAAAACCAAAATTCCCCTTCCCCAACTATAACCCTCACTATAACCCTACTAAAACCCAAGCCACCCACCTACCTTCCCTCCCCAGGAGACAAGCGCAATCCCTCTCTCAGTAATTGTTATTGAGCATAGCAAGTAACAAAGTAGGCAACAATTAGTAGGGAATTATACAAGTAGATAGATAACTTGAATCTCCAGGGCACCATGCATGGCACAGAGAGCAATAAGTAAATGATTCCATAATCACTACAAGTAGAGATGTCTAGAGTTGCAATAAGAGGTCCAGGAACCCTAGATCAAATTAAATTTGTTCGGGGTGCCTCTATGCAAACAGAGTCCCTTATAATGAGGAAGATTATTACTCACTAGGGCCATCCAGTGTTCATGTTTAGGGGGGTTCTCTGACATCCATGATTGTGCCACCACCTTTTGTGCCATAACCAATAGCTCCCTAATCAGTACATTATGAAAATTAGAATGAAGTTGATCAGGTACAATAGAAAATACACATACCTTTGGAGAAAGTAATAGGTCCCATTGCACCACAGCTGACACAGTATGTAGTACGTCTTCCCAAAATCTATGGACCAGAGGGCCACTCCCACAGAAGATGCAAGAAAGAGGCGCCTGCCTCCCCACACCTCCTTCACTGGTCATCATCCATCCTACCCATCCTAAAAAGACGCACAGGAGTGTAGTAAGACCTGTACAGAATCTTAAGCTGAATTAGCTGATGTCTAGCTGTGGCAGCTACTGCTGCAGGACTACTCAAGGCCATTTCCCACCCGTAATCCTGTCACGGATTTGAAGACTCTCAGACTTAAGGTTTGGTAAAAACTTAACTTTATTAAAAGTTAAAGGCAGTCCCCATAGGGTAAACATACATAACAATACAACAGTAATAGAACATATAATAGGTTCTACCGGCCTTGCCTAAATACTGGGCAAGGCAACCCAAGTGACAGTTTTAATGACAGGCTCTACCGGCCTTGCCTATACCGGGTAAGGCAACCGTGAGATGACATATACCTGTTCTACCGGCCTTACCAATACCGGGCAAGGCAGCCCCCACAGAATGCTGAATGTAGGCTCTACCGGGCCTGCCAATACCGGGTAAGGCAACCTTAAAGGTGGTGAATTACAAGGTTCTACCGGCCTTACCAATACCGGGCAGGGCAGCCTAAAGGAGTACTGGAGTAGGCTCTACCGGCCCTGCCAATACCGGGTGAGGCAACCTACAGGATGGTATCATCAAGGTTCTATCGGCCTCACCAATACCGGGCAGGGCAGCCTGAGCAAGTAGACCAGCTGTCAGGTGACTAAGACAGCATAGAGCATAAGTATAGAGGTCTTACTCAGCAGGATTCTATTGCCAGGGATACTCAGACAACTGCAAGGAAGTGGACAGCGACTGACCACAGTACTGGATGTTCAGGAGCAAACCAATGTCCGCACGTTGGGACTAATGGTAATAGCGCCACCAGGTTTAATGGAGCAAACCAGCGACCGCACGCTGGGACCAACAATGTATATCGCAACCAGGTAAGTGGAGTAAACCAGCGTCCGCACGCTGGAACCAACAAAGTATGATCAGCAGCGAGAAGAACAATGTCGCCAGAGCAACAGCTGGAGCAGAAGATTCAGGAACTCAGTATGATTAACCCGCGAGGTGCTGGAACACTGGAACTCAGATTAACCCGCGAGGTGCTGGAACACAGGAACACTGGAATTCTGGAACACAGGAACACTAGTATACAGGAACACTGGAACACAGGATCAGCAAGTACAGCAGGAACAGGCCCAGAAGCCTGACAAGCAGGTCAGGCAGAGTGAAGTCAGAAACACCACGAAAGGGCAACCTGGAAGTGCTCAGCCTGGGTTTAAAAAGGCTGTGTGAGGAGGGCTAATCACAGACAGCCAATCATGATACTCAGCAAGTGACTGACACTGAACAGCACCAATCATGGGCACCGTGATAAATCCTCAAAGGCACCTACATCAATCTCCCATCTAGACCTAAGCCCATCATTCTCACCTACAGAACCTTTATCTAGCCACGCATATACTAACGAAACAGGACGAAGTGGCTGCCTCCTCTTAGCCAGTGTAACCAATGGGAATTCCTTCAAGCACGGTGCCTTAGCACCCCATAAGGCATCTAGAGCATGTCTCAATTGTAAGTAAGAGTAAAAGAAAGTAGTAGGTAAGGCAAACTCCAGGCGCAACTGCTCAAGCGTTTTCAGGACTTTGCCCTGGTATAAATGACCAAGTGTAGAGATACCATATCTCAACCAAATCCATCCAAAATCCAAGCATTGAAGCTATATCAATCCCCCTGAACCCCAGAGGCAGATTGAATAAGGGACCATACTCCACAAGTCGTCCTAGACGTGGTCGGCGAATCCTTAAGTGTATCTGGGCCCAACATAGGAATATGTGGAAAGGAATATCTTGGTTTAAGTAGAGACTTGTCAATTTTATGAAAAGGATGTAGGGTATCGGGTAGAATATATTCTAGTGCAAATTGTCCCTGCGCAGCCAGATAGTATTTGTAGAAATTAGGGAGGGCAATTCCGCCCTCACTTACCGGACGTTTAAAGGTGGAGAGCCTAACTCTAGACGGGCCACCTGACCAAAGAAAGTACCTAATTATCATGACAATCACAGTAAAGTACCTCCTAGGGATAAGAATGGGAGAACCTTGAAATACATATAAGAACCTTGGAAGAAATACCATTTTGATTAGGTTAGAATGACCAATAATGTTCAGTGGGAGTAGGAAGGGATATCTTTAAATTATGGTCTGTATATAACACTTGAGGATAGGACTGAACACACCATATCAGGGGTACAAATGTGCAGATATGATCACGTTCACCATGCAAGGAGTCACATCTGAACTGAATGATTTTGCAACCAGCTCCAATCAGGCAAGTTTCCTCTGTGCTGGTTAGTGGCCACTTCCCATCATCACACTTGGCTGATAGCATTGGAGAACCTCTTCTCTTTTCTTCATTACTTCTCTGATTATCAGAGAGGTGATCATTTCACTGCAAAGGTTTGTATAAATGCATGTAATTAAAACTTTCTCCAGATCAAGAGAGTGTATATTTGTGTATGTATTAGTATGTGTGTGTGTGTGTGAGAGATTGGGCGGAAAGTCTGAGATTTTACGCCATGGTACAATACATTCTAATTATGCACCTGCAATGGATGAAGGGTAAAAAGCTATAATTGAGAAACTGACTAGAGACAGGTAGTCGATCTTTGAAAGTTCAGCTGTTGGACACTACAATTTCCATTGTCCTCAATCTGCCAACATCTGGTTGAGGATGACTTAACTTGTAGTGCCCAGCAGTTGGAGGTCCAAAGATGTACTACCTCGGACTAGAGTAAGTTATGAAGGAGTCCTTTTATGTAACATGTTCATTCAACAGGACGTGGTTTTTAGTGGCCATACCTCATCCATTTTTATAAGGAAGCTGTCTATCAAGTGCCGGGAGCAGCTGGGATTTAAAGTCTTTCTTGCGATTTCCATCCTTTCTTTGGCAAACTCATCCAGCATGAAGCAACACTGAGCTGCTCTGTGGTGAGGCCCTGGTAAATACTTCATCACCATGTTAAAAACATCGAAGAGCTGCAGGTAAGCAAAAAGGCGTTAACAGTCAAATCAAAGGAATACATATTACCACACCTAATTTCTCTTTTTATTTTATTTTCTGATATATTTCATCTTGATTTTATATCTTTATATTTTTTGCAAATGATGAGGAAGGTGAGCAAGAAATTTGGTGGTCACAAGGGAGTTGCTGGTTCCCAAAAGATTCAGAGCTCGGATCTACTTAATGCATTATTGATGCACCATGCAACTCAGCTGTACCATTTCTACTAGCAAGGATATCATCATTATATGCCCCAGTCTGCATACAAGACCTGATAAATAGGAGACGAAGAGGAGATAACTTTTCCATTGTGATAAACTCTCCAGTACCTATTCTATTCTACAGCGCCTATGACGTAAGGTCACTCAAGCAGAAGAAATCTTGATGCATGGACTTCTTAGAATAACATAACTGGAGAGTTTATCACACTGGAGAAGTCATGTACTGTTTATCATTTCTTTGTTGTATCTTAGTATATATCCCCCTGGGGATCTAAACATGGATCTACTTTTATTGAGAGATTTTTCAAAATATAAACATAACCTATAAAACAGGTAAGCACATTGACATGTTTTAAATACAAAAATAGATAACCCCGTACCAGTGTGCAGGGTCACACAAGAGTGGGAAATGCCCTCTAGTATTTAAGGAGAGATGCCATACACAGGCAGAGTGGGTTGGAATGAGAAAGTAACCCAGTGGGCATTAAGTGCAAGGCTACAAATGTTTTCTTTATAGGTGTGGGATCGAGGACGACCGAGTGGATCATTGCGCAGGGCCGCACCTCACATTGTTATGCTCAATAATTACCAGTTCAACAATTTAAAAGAGAAAACAAAACTATTGCATGCTCTGGGAGCGAAGGAATTCCATCACAACCAGGTCTCCATATCAATAAAGAAGGTCAGTCTAAAGCGGTGTGTGGGCTGTGTCCAGACCCACCCCCTATTCAAAGTAGGTGAGTCCAAAAGTTGAGTTGTTAGCACTGGAGTGGCGGTTATTGGAAGTATGGAGAGCTGGAGTGAGCATATTGCTCAGGTAGTCTGGGAGCTTTCTAGAGAAGTGGTTAAAATCTAGGCAAGAAAGCTGAAGGGCACGTCTAGATTAGAGTGTTAGACACTTTAGTTCTTTAACCATATAACACTGATGGGTAGGCTTGGAGCGCAAACTAGCATAATGAATTACACATGATGGCTTCTGACAAAAATCCTAGCTTATTATTATATAGGATGATCCTCTTTCAAATTCATACATGACATCCAGGACTGACTGAAGGTGTTATCTTTTCAACCAAAGGGCAAGGGCAATGTTTAAAGGGGTCATTAGAACTTTTTTTTAACAGAGAAAGCTAAGTAGGGCTTATTATTTGAGGGCGTTACTTAGCCTTTAACCCTTTAAGGACCACGTGATGTGCTATGACTGTCACACGTTTTTTTCCTTAAGGGCCGGCGATGGTCATAGCACCTCTTATACACTTTACTTACAATGCTGCTGCGGGAGAGCTGTAAGTAAAAATGGGGTCTGAAACTGACCGATCCAAGACTGAAGTGGTCTCTCTCAGACCACTAAGCTCTTGCGAGAGCACTGTAAGTAAAAACAGGATCTGAAATAGACTGCTCCAAGACTGAAGTGGTCTCTCTCAGACCCCTAAGCTCCTGTGGTAGCTCTGTAATTAAAAACAGGGTCTGAAATCGACTATTCCAAGAACAAAGGGGTCTCTCTCAGACCCCTAAGCTGCACTGCAGTACAAGCAGGTCACGTGTACCGGTATGTTGGCAAGAGTCAAAGTGGTCCTTAAGAGAAGTTTACTTCCCAGGACCCTGGTCCTTAAAGGGATAGTAATACTTCGTTTTAACTTTATTTTATTTTGTAGGCATTAAAAAAATATAAAGAATGATATAAGTCTTATCTCTCAAACCTTTATGGTTTATGAGATATTTACAAGCAAAGTTTCCCCTCCTGTCCCTTTTACCTAGTGTAAGATATCTCTTCTCAGATGTGGAATGCAGTCCATAGACCAGACAGATAACAGAAGGGGACAATCTTCTTCCTATGAGAACAATGAGATCCCTGCCCCCCTTGACAAGATTTTCAGGTTTTTCCCTTATCGTAATTGAAGATTGTCCCTCTCTGTAGTCTACCTGGGCACCTCCCTTCTGCTCTGGCTGAGCAGTGTTACATCAGTAAAAGGGGCAGAAGGGGGACACTTTGTCATTGAATTACTCCTAAACTACAACTCTGACAGAATTGAAATAACACTCTCCAAGGTCCAAATACTATGATGATTAATTAGAGCTGCTTTTATTATGAAACATTACTATCCCTTTAAAGCAGAACTATCACCTTATATTAAGTCCCCCCTAATAATTAGGTATATGACAATTAGGTTCTTAACAGCACTATTATCTGGCACAAGTACCAAGTTCTGAAGTGATCCTCCTCCTTCTAAGACTGATGGCCAGGCTTGGATGCAGACATCTTGGCTTAGAGACATCTGCGCACCTGCTCTGTCCATCCTGGTCTCCTCTAGGAGGCGCTGCATGGTACCGTAAGGTACTGGAAGGGACTGATGGTGCAGGGGCACAGGTGGCTCTAAAGCAAGAAGCCTGGCCGTCAGTCTCAGAAAAAGGAAGATTACTTCAGAACATGGTACTTGTGCCTGATAATAGCGCTGTTAAGAAACTAATCAACATATGCCTAATTATTTGGGGGTGACTTAATATAGGATGATAGTTCTGCTTTAAGGGGTTAAAACCCTTTGAGAACCATAAAGGTATCCAGCGCATTGTGTTGCGAACCATTGATACCTCCCTGTCACTCAGAGGATTAAGTCATTACATGCTACATATGACGCAATGATATCACAAACCATAAATAACAAGAGGTTTGAGCAACACATTGCTTCTATTGCTCTACTCTGGTTCTTTAAGGATTAAAAGGATTTGCAAAAGTATCTTTTCAGTACCTGCCCCCAGAAAGATGTCATGGACCGAAATAGTTCATCCATGATGTACATAAGCCTGCGGAATTCCGGGTCATCGTATTCAAATCGTTTTCCATAGATTATGGCGCAAATGATGTTCCCAGCCACTTGGCTGCAGTAGTATGTAGGATCGAATGGTTCCCCTGATAGATAGGTGAGGATAGAAGGGTTAGGAATTAATTGTTCCATGCGGGTAACTGTGCCATCTCTTACAAAGCAGATACAGATAACACTCTCTATGGCAAGGACAGAGAAAATAATGATGTTGCTGCCTGCCCAAAATAAGATTCCCCTCAATGAAGAACAGGCAGGCACCAAGTATGCTTTAGATTTGCTGGTTGCACTCAATAGCCGAGTTGTGTGTGTGACCAGCAAAGTCTAAATCCTCTGCACCATACACCAGCTCTTGGCTTATGTTGGACAGTATATTTACCAATCTGAGATCCTCTATACAAGTTTTCTAAAATGCACCCTGTATTGAGTATTTATCATATCACTATGTTAGTAAATATGAGGATTTTATTGCATATTTTGGACAAAGTATGTCTAGGCTCACTTACCCTGTCAAGGTATCCCATATAAAGCAAGTCCCAATCAAAATTTAATTATACCCCTGATATATTCTAGTAAATAAACTGATATGTCTTGATACCTGATTGATTACAAGAAATTGTCAAGGGTATTGTGTTTTTCAATGTTTTTATTTCAGAAATCAAATCCTACTTTGGCCAAAATATACAATGAAATCCTCATATTTACTACAATAGTGATATGATATATGAGGTATTTGCTGATTTTTCTACTTAAGTCAAGTTTTATGAGGGATTGGTGGTAAAATGGCAGCGTAAAAATTTTGAAAACATACATAAAATAAAAGCCTGGGGTGTCTACTTTCGAAAAATGTACAATTTTTTTTGGGAAATCTTAAAGTGGAGCACTCTTACACAGTCCTAAATGAGACATGGCGCAGTGACGCAAGCTGTGCAAATTCAAAGTGTGAAACTGGAAACGTGCATGTTCCAATTTGGGCCCAGTAGCTCCCTCAAACCTTGAGAAACCTATGCATATGGGGAACTGCTGTACTCATAAGAAGGAACTGAACACTACTAGTGTTGAGCGAGCATGCTCGGCCGATGCTCGGATCGGCTCGAGCATCGCTCTGCTCGGCACATGGCGGTACTCGTACGAGTACCGCATGTGCTCGCCCGCCATGTTCGGGTCTCCTCCCCGCACGTTTTGTGGCTGCTGCGCAGCCAATAAACGTGCAGGGAGGCTCTGACATCGGTGTAATGCCAGCAGCCATGTTGGCTGCTGGCATTACACTGATTGGCTGGCCAGAACCCGTGGTCGGGTGCTGTATAGCACCTGACCATCGAGTTCGGCTCAGTCTGAGCCAGGGAGAGCTGAGGATAGGAAGGGAAAGGCAGTGTAGGGAGGAAAAAAACAAAAATTGTGAAAAAAAAGAACCAAAAGTCCTTTTTAGGACTACTGTGTGTGGGGGCAGCAGGTTATTTTGTGTGGGGGGAAAAAAACAAAAAAAAAAAAAAAAAAAAAATATTCTGTTTAGTGTGAAAAGTTGCAGATTAGAGCACATTCTGTTTAGTGTGCACAGTTGCAGATTAGAGCACATTCTGTTTAGTGTGCAAAGTTGCAGATTAGAGCACATTCTGTTTAGTGTGCAAAGTTGCAGATTAGAGCACATTCTGTTTAGTGTGCAAAGTTGCAGATTAGAGCACATTCTGTTAAGTCTTCAAACTAAAATATCAAAGTCACATATTCCATTCAGTGTGCGTCGCCGCAGTTTAGCAGCACATTCTGTGTACTGTGCAGAGTTGCAGAATAGGAAGAAATACTGTTAAGTCTTCAAACTAAAATATCAAAGTCACATATTCCATTCAGTGTGCTTCGCCGCAGTTTAGCAGCACATTCTGTGTACTGTGCAGAGTTGCAGAATAGGAAGAAATACTGTTAAGTCTTCAAACTAAAATATCAAAGTCACATATTCCATTCAGTGTGCTTCGCCGCAGTTTAGCAGCACATTCTGTGTACTGTGCAGAGTTGCAGAATAGGAAGAAATACTGTTAAGTCTTCAAACTAAAATATCAAAGTCACATATTCCATTCAGTGTGCTTCGCCGCAGTTTAGCAGCACATTCTGTGTACTGTGCAGAGTTGCAGAATAGGAAGAAATACTGTTAAGTCTTCAAACTAAAATATCAAAGTCACATATTCCATTCAGTGTGCTTCGCCGCAGTTTAGCAGCACATTCTGTGTAGTGTGCAGAGTTGCAGAATAGTAAGAAATACTGTTAAGTTTTCAAACTCAAATATTAAAGTCACATATTCCATTCAGTGTGTGTCACCGCCGTTTAGCAGCCTATTCTGTGTACTCTGCAGAGTTGCAGAATAGTAAGAAATACTGTTAAGTTTTCAAACTCAAATATTAAAGTCACATATTCCATTCAGTGTGTTTCACCGCCGTTTAGCAGCCTATTCTGTGTACTCTGCAGAGTTGCAGAATAGTAAGAAATACTGTTAAGTTTTCAAACTTAACAGAGCTGCATGATGAAAGTCAGACCGGATATCCCTGCAGTCAGTACAACGCTGACTTCAGGGAAGGGGAACGGAGGGGGGGAACTTTGCCTTCTAAAACCATAAAAGTTTGAAAGATTAACCTGAGGCTATTAACTTATTTTGCAATTATCTACAATATGAGATATAATTATGCCTCTTTACAGGTCCATGGTAAGACCCCACCTAGAATATGCTGTTCAATTCTGGGCGCCCTTTCTGAAGAAGGACATTATGGAACTAGATAAAGTGCAGAGGAGGGCTACAAAACTAGTAAGGGGAATGGAAAGTTTTAGTTATGAAGGAAGGCTAGAAAAGTTAAACTTGTACACACTAGAGAAACGGCGTCTTAGAGGGGATATGATAACACTATATAAATATGTTCAGGTCCCATACAAAGGGCTTTCAAAAGACCTGTTCATTAACAGAACAGTACATAGGACAAGGGGCCACCCGCTTAGACTTGAGGAAAGGAGATTTAATCTACAACAGCGAAGGGTTTCTTTACAGTAAGGACAATAAAGGTATGGAATGCACTTCTGGAGGAGGTGGTGCTATCAAATACATTAGATGCCTTTAAAAGGGGCCTGGATACTTATTTAAAAGAGCATAATATAGAGGGCTATGTACGTTAGTACTGGGATTAATATTTAGTTAGGGCTTGTTGATCCAGGGAGAAATCTGATTGCCATTTGGAGTCAGATGCCTTCTTTTGGGTCAGCGATGGTAAACAGGAATAGGAAAAGGGTTGAACTGGATGGACGCAAGTCTTTTTTCAACCTAAATTACTATGTAACTATGTAACTATGAGGGATAGTAATAATAAAGTATTACTATCTCTTTAACTCAATAGGATCATTTGTATTTACTCCTGGTCGGGAAGCTGATTTTGCTCCAGAATCACTCCAGGGGGTTGTGCACTAAGATGTGATAACGAGGTGATAAAGCGGAGATGACTTCTCCATTGATATCCCTTCTCCGGTTCCTATATTATTCTATGGAGTCTAGGCAACAAGATTATTGAAGTGGGAGAGAGATTAGCACATTGACTAGATAGAATAACAAAGGAATTGGAGAGTTTAGAACAATGGAGAAGTCATCTCGATGTTATCACCTGTTTATCACCTCTTTATCACACCTTAGTGCATATCCCTCATAGAACCTTGGCCTCATTCTAAATACAGCAAACCATCGAGGTGTGCAGGCCATTTAAAGAGAACGTACCATTGGTTTTCTTCAGTTCTTCTACCAGACATTTTGCCTCTTCCTGGACCCTCTCCTCTATGCTTCTTTTCCCCATCCCAAGATTTTTGAGCGTCATCATGGAAAAGCGACGCATCTGCTTCCAAGTGTCTCCGTTGCTGAAAATAACACCTAGGAGAGACAGTTGATATCTCACGTAGATAACAAGATACCTGAAGCTCATTAAAGGTACAGTAATGTTTCATTATGATAAAAACAGCAACATATATTGTAGAGCTTTCCCTGCAGAGTACAACAGTTCTCCCACTTCTGGAAGACAATGCTTTGCAAAGGTATAACAACTGAAACATATTTGAATGTTTTTATCATTAACCCTTTGAGCATTATAGGGGTGGGCAATCAAAGGGCTAATGAAACCAGTGCTGGAAAATATGACCACTAGGGGGTTCTGTTTCATTAGTTTCTCTACAAACACAGAGGTATGTGTATGTTTGTGTGTATTTTTGAGGTAAGTGGCCTGTGGGCATTAAAGCAGAACTATCATACATATTAAAGTGCCACCCAAATAATTTTTACATAGTGTTAAGCATATCAATAATTTTATTATCCTTAGTAAGTCCATAATTATTTATAAATTTAAGTTTTTCAGAGACCACTGCAGACGACAGCGAAGACATCTTGTCGAAAAAGCATTTGTGCGCCTGCTCTGTCAGTTTCTTTTCATACTTTAAGGTACAATGCAACTCCCCTTTGCCAATCCAAGAGGAAACAGGGACAGACAGCGCAGGCGCACAGATAACTTTTTGGCAAGATCTCTGCTCTGCTGTCTGCTTTGATTTTCCAATGAATTTAGATTTGTAAATAATGTCGGACTTACTAAGGAAAATAAAATTATTAATATGCTTAATGGTATGTTAAAAAATATTTGGGGGACACTTTAATATGCATTATAGTTCTGCTTTAAATCTGAATGACAGCAGTGTGTGTGTGTGTGTGTGTGCATGTGCGTGTGTGTGTGTGTACATGTGCGTGTGTGCGGTGGAGGGGCTCTGTTATGGTTCAGTACACTCAGACATGGTAGGTTTAGGTAAAAACACAATTTTATTGAAGCACACAAGGAATAATGTAACCCTCACAGGTCCAGTAAATAGCATCAAACTGACACAGGACAGGTTACAAGCAGGTTTACCCCCAGGGGTCCAGTATGGTACACAAACTCAATACTGACACAGGTCAGGTAATATCTTGACACAGTGTAAGAGTCCGATATATACAGTGGAGCCACTGGCTGAGTTTCTAGCAATAGCTGAGGCACAATGTTGCGACAATGACAGGATTGCAATGGCAGCCAGACAAGAATAACTTGCACGGTTCTACAAAGGTGGACGCCCACCGTGGACAACACTAGGCTGGTCAGAGCTTGTGCCAAAACGGAGGCACAACGGAGCTGTCAACACCAATGCTCTTGCTACCCACAAAGGGTTAATGTGCTTCAGAGAAAATGGATGGCAACTGGAAGCGCCCTACGGACCTATGGAATCGGTACGCACAGAGTACTGGAAGCAAACCACACTGGTGTAGCAAATCGGTAATGAGGCTCCACACCCGAAGGGATTAATAGTCTCAATGGTCTAGATAACGGCAACCACGGGAAAGGCCAAACTGAACCCAAGTAAAAACCAAGCGATGCAGCACGGTGTGAGAGGATACTGGCACACTGAGACTCTGAACCACCAGACAGGATTGAGCAAGGTACCGGAGTAACGGAGCAATGAGACACAGATATGAGGGAACCGTACAACAGTTAGCAGCCAGAACTGCTGGGATTTGCCCAGCCAGGCAACCAGCAAGCAGGAACCACCGCCAAGCCGATTCGGTACACAGCACAGGAACGTCAGTCTCTCCTGGTATGTACATGGAGCAGGAAAGTTGGTCTCGCCGGGTCGGTACACGTAGGAGGAACGTCAGCCAGGCCGGGTCAGAACAGGAAGCAGGAACGTCAGCCAATCCAAATCGGTACACAGAATCAGGAACAGAGACAAATGGCGTGGTCAGGAAGTCAGGGGTCATACAATGGTATCAGGATAGCAAAACTAGCGCTAGGCATAAGGTACACCACGAAAGGGCAACAGCACAGTGACAGCCCAGGGTATAAGAAGGCTGTCACTGGGAGGAGCAGTACAGCACAGCCAATAGGACAGCAGCAACACAAGATAGACAAAATATCGCCTGATCACGGGCACCGTGATAGGTTCTGTGTGTGACAGTATTCACTAAAAAAGATAATAAGTTATAATGCATACCCCCTAGCTGCACTGGCAATTTTGAACGTTCACCTGAATAACTCACATCACCCATCCTATAGAATAATTCACTAGGATGTTTGTCAGAAGCAATCATGAGCAGTAGAGACTTCTGAATTCAGACTGGAGTCCTCTCTGAGCAACTTTCTTGGTCCCAGGAAGTTGCGCAGAGAAGACTCCTGTCTCAGTTTGGAGCGCCCAGCTCCGTATCAGCCGCAGTGCGTTCGGGCAGTCAGTACTGCGCATGACTGCAGCAAGGCCAGTGAGAAGATCCGGCCACAAGCTGAAGTTGCTGGGTGGCACTGTGGCCCATGTACACGGGCTTTTCAACTAGTAGAATGTAATAGATAAACTGTAGGAGAACTGCGTGGACACTAGATGGTACTTTTAATGCACAAATACACCAACAACAAACAAAAATGCCAGACTTACTTAGGGAATTGAACTGTAATAACTGTAACTTTGGAACAACACATCTCCCAGCAGTGTTATTACCATTGTTTTATTTGGCAGGGAAAACACTAAAACATATATTTTTTCACTGTTAAAATGTTTATTCATCCTTTAGAATGTTTTACCTACCATGACCTTGTGTATATAATTCTATAACTGGCAGTAGACCTCTGTTTCCGAATGTATTGTTATTTTCCACCAGGGCTTCTTTAACAACATCATATCCACACAGAACCACCACACGCCGTGGACCAAAGTAGAGAGTATAGACGTTTCCATATTTCTGCCACATCTGCGTTGTGTGGAAAAAGAGTCTATTTAGATGGGTGATTAATTCCAGAGAATGCGGCCTAGTTTTTACTTTTTACACTCTTTATGTTAGAGGGATTGTTAGAGAAGAATTTAGAAGTAATGGTACACAACAGAAATTATAACATTGTGCAGTGTCAATCAGCTACTGCAAAAGCCAGTTGGGTACTATCATGTACAAACAGGGGAATAGATGCACAAGATAGGAATATAATGCACTCTCTCTATTAATCCTAGGTAAGACCTCATCTCAAATATGGAATATAGTTGTTGATACCATTTCCTAACCCCTTAAAGGAGCAGTAAACTTTTTTTTATGAAAAAATATATATTGTAGGGTTTTTCCTGTTGAGTAAAATAAGGGTACTCTCACTGCCGAGAGATTTATATTCCCAGAGTTATTACAGTTTAAACCCATGTTTTTTTTACATTAGCAGTGCCCTCTAGTGGTCAAATTCTAATTAGATTTCCTGTTAGATTCTAATGGAGAGGAAATTCAGGAAAGTCAGGGGCATACAGTTCTCCATAGAATGTGATGGAAACTGCCTGTCACTTCCTGTCAGTTAAAACTACCAGGAAGTAAACACAGCAAGCTCACTTCCTGTCAGAACTATCAGGAAGTAAACACAATAAATTCACTTCCTCATTTTTTGAACTACTATAAATTTTGAATAAAACATCTGACAGCAGTGGGAGTGATCTTGTTTTATTCAGCGGAAAATGCTCTATAAAATATGTGTTTTCATAAAAAAAAGTTTACTGCTCCTTTCAAGTGGAACTGTCAATTTGTAGTGATTTTGAAAGAGCTTTTAACCTGTTCATGACTGAAGAAATTCAAAGACTGCCATAACGGTCTGTGAGTTAAGGACCGGTGATGGTCCTGCTACGTCATGAATTTTTTTTTTAGCAAAGCGGACCTGTAGGTGCACTGTGATCATGGGGAAATCTAAAGCAGACTGCTTTAAGACAGGAGCAATCAGTTTCAGCCTCCCCCACAGAGAGCGATCACATGTACCAGCTCAGGTTTTATGTCAAACAATAGTTTTTGAGATATTTCGATTTATTTATTCCTCAAGTTTAAGCAACTGAAAAAATCCTGGGCAACAGGACATTGTAGCTGGTCATGCAGAGAATGGTACAATGATAATATCGGTCAGATTTGTATTATATGGCAAACAAAGCCAATATAATCAGCAAATGGTTAAAGCTGACAGTTGATGTCCCCTCTCACCTTGACTCTTTCTCTGAATTTTGTTTTGTATTTTAACCAACTTCGAATAAAGGATTTTTTTACAAGTTGGATTTGTTTCTTGACGTGTGTCAGTGGATGCTGGAGTGCAGTTGTAACCATTTCCTGATAGTACTACGTGACCTGGCTGGAGGAGAACCAGGGCGGCGAGCACCTGGCTTATATAGTTTCCAGACAGCCTGGAATGAGGATGTTTTATCAGGTACTGTTGAATTAGCTGGCATATTAGCATGCATATGTATTTTATAACAAATATAGGTGCTTTTGAATTCTCTTTCAATTTTAACTATTTGTAATAAAGTTGCAGTTATACTTTAAGAACCAGAGGTGAGTAACACACAGTGTGGTTGGTGAGATGGCTCATTCATATAAAAGTTCCTCTTACTAATTTTTGCAATAGCGTTAAGCATATCAGTCCTTTTATTATCCTTATTAAGCCCATCATTATTTAGAAATCTAACTTCTTTGGAGACTCACCGGCAGGCTTTTTACCATAGAGGCATGTGTGCGCCTGCGATGTCCATCCCTGTCTGTACCTTTAGGTACAATACAACTTCCCCCTTGCCAATCAGGGATGAACATCGCAGATACACAGATGCCTCAAGATGTCTGCTCTGTCATCTGCCTGTGAGTCTCTGAATATTGCCAGACTTAATTAGGATAATAAAAGGACTGATATGCTTCACGCTATGTTAAAAATGAATTGGGGGCACTTTTGTATGCTTGATAGTTCCAGTTTAATGCACCAGCTGTAGAATCTGTTCAAACTATAAGGTTGCAGGTTCTGGTGCCTGCAAGGTCAGCTCAGATCTTCAACTTTCTATGGTAGATAAAATGAGTACAGGACATACTTGAAAACGAGAGACAATATCAATGTATTCTTCCTGGTAAAATAGTTTCACAAAAAAAAAAAAGATTTGTAGTTGTTGCAGACAACAAATATTAAAAAATGCATACTTTTTTAGCCAAGGAAAATGTAAAGAAGTATGACTACTCAATGCAGGTAGAATTTTTCTTTTCTTGGATCAACAACATGAAATTTGATGAATGTTTAACTTGATGGACGTCAAATTTGTCAACTTGTAACTATGTACCTATCTGACAACGTGACTATGTATAGTGTGAAGTTTGATCTCTCCTTTTCTAAACAATACAAAGTCTACTTTACCATCTTTATTTTCTCTCTGTAATATTCACCTCAAACAACCTCATATGTAAAGATGATGATCAGACATTCTAGGGCAGAATTTTTCAAGCAGGGTAGTGGTGACACCAGTTCTTCTATGAAGACTTTGCTACAAATTTTAAAGTTGTGTTTCTGGTGTGTATTTATGGAAACAAATATACACAATATGCTTTGTTGTCATGATGACTCTGAGACTTAAAAATGTCATGTCTGTATTTTCTTATGAGATACTATGCATAATATGCTAGAGGTGCCATTAAAATGGCAGTCTGATAGAGGTGAGTTGAACCTCTGTTCTAGGTGGATGCACTAATATTACTTTTTGTAAGAACATGCTGCGAAATTGATTTCTTAGCCCTACACATGCCTAACCGCAGTTTACTAAGCTGATTAAACTGAAAAATACTCCTTAATGCTACTTGCTCCAAGTGGAGGGCAGGGGTGCAGTCTATGGCCATTTTAGTACTTTCCAAATGCGTTCTACATGGGTCTGATGAAATTGTGTAACAGGTTTCATTCTATTGTGCATGCTATAGGTGTAATATTACTGGAGGCAGATTGTGTTTATGTGGCCTTGCTGGTGTAGGAGACCATGCAGTGGTGCTGTTTACTGGACACATACATTCTCCACTCTAATTCTACATCATCTTTCATCCATTTAGAAAATACTTCTGTTTACATATGACACTCAAAATCAGAAGATGCTTCTCAGGACAAACGTAATAATCTGACACCGATAAACAACTGAGAAATGGAACAACTCGGTGGCAAACCAACTGCACCAGGATAGGAAACAAATAAAATTACCCCGATTCCCAATAGATTAAATGGGGCTTGTCGTTGTAACTCATTGAATGCTTCTCAGTGTAGCCCTCAAGGAATTAAATGTTTCATTTAAATTAACAAAGACTTTTATTTCTTTCCTATGGTGCTGTCGGTTTGTCCCAGAATCTCTCCCGAGGGAGGATACAATAAAATTCGACAAGAAACCAGTTTGTCGATATGGTGGTAAGCTGGACCTGACTCCTGAGTCCATCTTGCAGTATGTACTAGGGTGTCTTCGCCATATATGCCTGTGATTATACATAATACTCCTGTGTTTCCACCATGTCCTCACCAGCTTTCCGATGCTACAGAGTCTCTTTCAGAAATGACTCATTCTGACACTGAAATGCAACATCAGAAGAGTGTTCATCATTACTTTGTAATACGCTGTGCATCCCTTTGATCCTTAAAGAGGTTAATGATCCATAATCATATTCCTGTGGGTGTTTTAAAATGTTAATTTGTCTAATTTAGACATGCACTGAGAGCTGATAGCTGGCTAAGCTGACAGATGCAAATTAGTGCACATGAGGATGAAGAAACTGAATTCTTTCTATGCAGCCACAGAAGATGTGCAACATGTTGCTCTGCGGTTCAGTGCTGACCCCTGTGGAACCCACACTGTTATAACATACATATTCCTCTTCTCCTCTAAGCAGTTTTTTCAAGTAAATGCAGAACCAGCAATGATGCTGCAATATGAAAGACAAACTGACTTTGGATAAGTATTTTGTTTACATGAATCAGCCAATCGCCAAAAGTTCATCCTGTGCCTGTACAGTCTGACCCAGGTGAGCACAGAAAAGGGAGATCAGATGTTACATGTAACAGCTAATTTGCCAGTTCTGTTTGTACTTGAATCATATGATAAGTGGGACAGGGGACTGTGAAGATTATAACCCTCTGTGTGTCACAAGAGTGTGCATCTCATTGCAGATCAATGTGTTGCATAACCCTATGGCACTTTAAGCGTTAAGGGAGGTGCTGAACATCATTTCTGATTATTCACTTGCCTTCCCTAATCACCAGTGTTAGGACAATCCTATATGCTAATGCCTCTCCCCCGCCTCTTGTATAGATAATTCTTAGTGTATATGGTGTAGTGTGGCAGCGGCTAGTTCCTATCTAGTAGAAGGACCCTGGTGACGTCAGCAGACCATGTGACTGTTTGGTCACATGGTACACAGAACTAATGATTGAAATCCAATTGAATGGAAGTTTTTATTTTTCAAAACATATTATTTAACAAAATAGCATTGAAATTGAAGCTTTGCAATGTAATATATCAAATTAGCTGGAATCCAAATCTCGACATGACAATATCTTGCTGCTTCACAGAGTGAGATTCTCATGTTGTGTATTAAAAGATGCATGTCAATATTTAACTACATTGCTGGAGAAGGATTTAACCCTTAGAGTCCCATTTAACCCTTAAGAGTGCTATTGTCACTCGAATGAAAGGATCCGGGGCTGTCCGGTTGTCCTTAGGTCAGGCTGTTCCTATTATGGTTGAAACCATTATGTATTTTCTAGCATAGATAGACATCCAAAATTTAAACTTAATAATATTTGTAGCTTGTAGCAAGGTTCGGGTGGCATTAGCCCTTTGCGTGCCAGAGGGGTAAGCCCACTCTTGCACTCAAAGAGTTAGACGTGTGCCGCCCAGTACCTTAACTGGATGCTAAAAAGGTCCTTTAGCAGTATAGGAACTAGCTCTCTCAGTGTGAGTGAGCTAGTTCCAATCCCTATTCAGAACCTGACCACTAGAGGGCAAAAAGATCCTTTAGTAGGATAGGAACTAGCTCACTCACAGTAAGAAAGCTATGTCCTTCTACTGGATAGGAACTAGCCACAAGCGGTGTGGTGTCCAATTCTCCTTAATGAGAATCTTCATACATCACCAAACACTCTTTGCTATTGCATTAAACCTTAGTGCATCTCCTCCCATGTGTTCAGCACATCAGTTTGATATAAAACATCCAAGCTATTTCTTTTCCTACAAGTAATGTACATGGAGGAAACTCTTTACAAGTGCTCTTTAAATGGAAAAAGCTGCTTTATATATTTATTTTCTTATATTTATTATTTTTACATCTGTACAACTCAAATATAGTTTATAATATATGTATTGTGTATCTCTAAACTAAGTATAATAAAAATTAACCTTTATGTCTTTGTTTTTTCACTATAATTTCACAACTTCTAGATCTCAATGCGATGTCAACTGCCTGTTGTTTCCAAAAGCACCCGAAAAGGTGGGTCATTCAGACAGCTGAAAACTATTATTGTCCATAATTATAGAGCACCAGTTTATTCCACAATGCTATACAAAAGGGAAAATCATATCAAAAAAGGGAAAAGACATAAACAAGATGTAAAATAGAACACAGAAAATATAAGCATCTGAGATGCCTGCTCATGAAATTTACAGTCTAGGGGCCACATTCTATTGCAGTGCTAGATGTTAACACCCATTTTATCAAACATTTTCCTACTGAAGTCTATGGGGAAAACTGGAGATAAACGCAGTGATAAAATTAGCACCTGTAATAGAATGTGGCCCTCGGTTGGGACAACAAAGCTGTAAGTGCAAAGGGCTGTAATCTATGTTGGCGCAAGTCATTGTATGGGGTACATTTATACAACAATGTAACATAAGGGATGAGGTTAAAGGTCTGGTGCCCTTTCGTGGTGTTCCTGTACCAGTGCTTACTTGAGTTGCTGTGTTCCCGTGTACCGACTTGGCCTGTTTGACTACTCCACTTCTGGTTCCTGCTCCGTGATCCGACCCAGCCTGGCTGATGTTCCTGCTCCGTGATCTGACCCGGTGTCACAGTTTATGACTCTCAGACACAGAGTTAAGATAAAAACACAACTTTATTGAAAAGTTTAATGGGAACCCTTGTGGGTAGCATACACATAGAACATTTAGTGACAATACATAGTAGCATAAGTAGTGGTATACAAAATGTAAGACAGGCTCTACCGGCCTTGCCAATACCGGGTAAGGCAACCTTAGATGGCACAAGATGGAAAAGGTTCTACCGGCCTTACAAATATACTGGGCAAGGCAGCCCTATACTAGTAATAGAGGAAAAGGAGGCTCTGCCGGCCTTGCCAATATACCGGGCAAGGCAGCCTGGAGACTGGTACAATGAATAGTAAAGGCTCTACCGGCCCTGCCAATATACCAGGCAAGGCAGCCTTGAGACTGGTACACGAGTAGATAAGGCTCTACCGGCCTTGCCAATATACCGGGCAAGGCAGCCTTGAGACTGGTACATGAGTAGATAAGGCTCTACCGGCCTTGCCAATATACCGGGCAAGGCAGCCTTGAGACTGGTACATGAGTAGATAAGGCTCTACCGGCCTTGCCAATATACCGGGCAAGGCAGCCTTGAGACTGGTACACGAGTAGATAAGGCTCTACCGGCCTTGCCAATATACCGGGAAAGACAGCCTTGAGACTGGTACACGAGAAGATAAGGCTCTACCGGCCTTGCCAATACCGGGTAAGGCAACCTTAAGTTGGTACAATGTGAGATAGGTTCTACCGGCCTTACCAATATACCGGGCAAGGCAGTCTTGGCTGCAAGTACTGGATAACAGCAATGGTGACCTCAGTGACTGGCTTAAGATTTAATAGACCAGTCACATGAGATGGACGGACTGAGGCCCTCTGAATAGACAGGATGATATAGGCACCCTATAATACAGGAGTGAACCAGTACCCGCGTACTGGAGTACACAATCTCTACCGGTGCTGAGAGAAACGCAGAAAGCAACCGGTTAATACATGGAGCAAACCAGTACCCGCGTACTGGAGTAACAACAACTCTACCGGTGCGGCTGGCAGCCGGTTGAACGAGGAGCAAACCAGTACCCGTGTACTGGAGTAACGGAAACTCTACCGGGCCGTCTAGGACTGAACAGCAACTGGTCATGCATGGAGTGAACCAGTACCAGCGTACTGGAGTAATAGAACCTATACCGATGCAACTAGCAGCCGGTTATACATAGAGCGAACCAGTACCCGCGTACTGGAGTGACAGAATCTCTACTGGTGCTGTCTAGGACTGAACAGCAATCCGGTCATGCATGGAGCGAACCAGTACCCGCGTACTGGAGTAACCGAACCTCTACCGGTGCAATGAGCAACCGGTTATACATGGAGCGAACCAGTACCCGCGTACTGGAGTGACAGAACCTCTACCGGTGCAATGAGCAGCCAGTAATACATGGAGTGAACCAGTACCCGCGTACTGGAGTGACAGAACCTCTACCGGTGCAATGAGCAGTCGGTTATACATGGAGTGAACCAGTACCCGCATACTGGAGTAACAGAACCTCTACCGGTGCAATGAGCAGCCGGTTATACATGGAGCGAACCAGTACCCGCGTACTGGAGTGACAGAACCTCTACTGGTGCAATGAGCAGCTGGTTATACATGGAGCAAACCAGTACCCGTGTACTGGAGTGACAGAACCTCTACCAGTGCAATGAGCAGTCGGTTATACATGGAGCGAACCAGTACCCGCGTACTGGAGTGACAGAACCTCTACCGGTGCAATGACCAACCGGTTGTATGTGGAGCGAACCAGTAACCACGTACTGGAGAGTAGAACACAAGTGAATGAAAATGTTGCCAGGGCAACTGGAGGAGAGAGACACACTCTGCAGGTGATTCAGGAGCAGGAACACAGCCGGTGATGGACAGGAAACAGATCCACAGGCAGTCAACTGGATCAGGAACGGCAGCAGGAAACAGCAGCAGGGACAGCAACCCCAACCGGATCAAGAACGGATGCTGGAACCAGGGAAGCTGGCAGACAGGAACTTAGGCGATCACAGATGAGCAGGAACAGAGTAACGGCCCAGGAAGCTCAGGAACCCAATGCAGGTGCAGGCAGCATGGAGACAACAGGAAAGGGCAACCAAAGGGTGCCCAAGCTCAGGCTAAATAGGCAATACAGGGCGGGCTGAAGGCAGGCAGCCCCCTTTTGGTAACTGACAAAGAAAGGCAGCAATCACGGGCACCGTGATACCCGGCTTGTCTGACGCTCCTGCTCTGTGATCTGACCCGGCCTGGCTGACGTTCCTGCTCCGTGACTTGACCCGGCTTGTCTGACGTTCCTGCTCCGTGACCTGACCCGGCTTGTCTGACGTTCCTGCTCCGTGATCCGGCCCAGCTCTCCAGTTCCTGCTCATCGCGTCGCTGGGCGACATTATTACTCCGCCTAGTCTGAGCCTACCAGTCAGTGTGTCACCGCTGCCTCCGTTACTGCTCCAGCAGTATTCATTCTGCTGAGCATCCCGTTAGCTCTTGCAGAGTTACTGTTGCCTCCGTTGCTGCTGAACCTTCCGTTAACTCCTGCAGAGCCACTGTTGCCTCTTTTATTACTGAGCCTTCATTAACTCTTGCAAAGCCACTGTTGCCTCTGTTATTGCTGAGCCTTCCGTTAACTCTTGCAGAGCTACTGTTGCCTCCATTACTGCTCTGGCAGTGTGACCGTGGTTGCGTTTCCATTCAGCTCTTGCAGAGTACGTTGCCTCCGTTACTACACCAACTGGGTGCCATTGGCTCTTATCTGTTCACCTCTTGCAGAGTACTGTTGTCTCCGTGACGGTGCCGGTCGGGTGCCATTGGCTCATTCCTATTCAGCTCTTGCAGAGTATCGTGGCCTCCGTGACTGCACCGGCAGGGTGCTTGTGGCGCTATTTCTTACAGCTCTTGTAGAGTATTGTGTGGCCTTCATTACTGCTACGACAGGGGGTATAAGTCTCAGCTCTGCTCCAGCAGATCTAAAGTGCTTGTCTCCACTCTAGCACCTCAGTCTCCTGATCACTGTTCTTCCATCATACTGGGCGTTACTAACACACCACATCAGAGACTGATTATATCACTTGGACTTTAACCCATGCTGTGCTGAGTTCTCCTTGTTATGCCTGATCTGTGACAGTATATGTATTATCTCACTTATTATTATATTGGGCCTGTGTAGTCATATGTCAAGTCCTATATTATACCTGTCTATTCTGCTGTGATACGCTATAGCCCACCAAGGGTATTTTCATTGTGTCTTAATAAAACTGTGTTTTATTCTAACCTACTGTGTCTGAGTGTCGTACAAACCGTTACACTTCCCCTAGTTCACCTAATCTACCCCGTGTGCTTCTCTCCCTCCCATCTCCAACCAAGTGACTTCCCCTAGCTCACCTAATCTACCCCGTGTGCTTCTCTCCCTCCCATCTCCAACCAAGTGACTTCCCCTAGCTCACCTAATCTACCCCGTGTGCTTCTCTCCCTCCCATCTCCAACCAAGTGACTTCCCCTAGCTCACCTAATCTACCCCTGTGTGCTTCTCTCCCTCCCATCTCCAACCAAGTGACTTCCCCTAGCTCACCTAATCTACCCCTGTGTGCTCCTCTCCCTCCCATCTCCAACCAAGTGACTTCCCCTAGCTCACCTAATCTACCCCGTGTGCTTCTCTCCCTCCCATCTCCAACCAAGTGACTTCCCCTAGCTCACCTAATCTACCCCGTGTGCTTCTCTTCCTCCCATCTCCAACCAAGTGACTTCCCCTAGCTCACCTAATCTACCCCGTGTGCTTCTCTCCCTCCCATCTCCAACCAAGTGACTTCCCCTAGCTCACCTAATCTACCCCGTGTGCTTCTCTCCCTCCCATCTCCAACCAAGTGACTTCCCCTAGCTCACCTAATCTACCCCGTGTGCTTCTCTCCCTCCCATCTCCAACCAAGTGACTTCCCCTAGCTCACCTAATCTACCCCGTGTGCTTCTCTCCCTCCCATCTCCAACCAAGTAACTTCCCCTAGCTCACCTAATCTACCCCGTGTGCTTCTCTCCCTCCCATCTCCAACCAAGTGACTTCCCCTAGCTCACCTAATCTACCCCGTGTGCTTCTCTCCCTCCCATCTCCAACCAAGTGACTTCCCCTAGGTCACCTAATCTACCCCGTGTGCTTCTCTCCCTCCCATCTCCAACCAAGTGACTTCCCCTAGCTCACCTAATCTACCCCGTGTGCTTCTCTCCCTCCCATCTCCAACCAAGTAACTTCCCCTAGCTCACCTAATCTACCCCGTGTGCTTCTCTCCCTCCCATCTCCAACCAAGTGACTTCCCCTAGCTCACCTAATCTACCCCGTGTGCTTCTCTCCCTCCCATCTCCAACCAAGTGACTTCCCCTAGCTCACCTAATCTACCCCGTGTGCTTCTCTCCCTCCCATCTCCAACCAAGTGACTTCCCCTAGCTCACCTAATCTACCCCGTGTGCTTCTCTCCCTCCCATCTCCAACCAAGTGACTTCCCCTAGCTCACCTGATCTACCCCGTGTGCTTCTCTCCCTCCCATCTCCAACCAAGTGACTTCCCCTAGCTCACCTAATCTACCCCGTGTGCTTCTCTCCCTCCCATCTCCAACCAAGTGACTTCCCCTAGCTCACCTAATCTACCCCGTGTGCTTCTCTCCCTCCCATCTCCAACCAAGTGACTTCCCCTAGCTCACCTAATCTACCCCGTGTGCTTCTCTCCCTCCCATCTCCAACCAAGTGACTTCCCCTAGCTCACCTGATCTACCCTGTGTGCTTCTCTCCCTCCCATCTCCAACCAAGTGACTTCCCCTAGCTCACCTGATCTACCCTGTGTGCTCCTCTGCCTCTTAACTACAACCCAAAATGTGACAGATATGTATTGTAGTGGTGGTGGGAGGGGGACTGGCTGGTATGGTGTGATTTGTGTATGTATATTGTTTTTACCATTGTTATACGCTATCATCCTTCTCAAATTATTGACACACATTACTTATCGGTCATAGCAGTGGTCCCAAGCGGGGTAGATGTTAGCAACCCCTCTTCACATCTCTCTTCCACTTCCTCATCTGCGCTGCTGTTGATATATTTGTCCTGGCTTTGTCTGTCATATGTGGTTTCTGTTACTACTACTACTGGAGCTAGATGTTGATGCAATTCTACTGCCACTACTACTAGATGTCAAGGGTGCAGCACTTACAGCAGCAGAGGCACTCGACATATCTAACACTGTGAATGTTAATAACCTGTGTTGCTTTTGTTGCTGCTGGGTACTCAAGACAGGTGTGTGTGGCTGAGTGGGACTTGGACTTTGAAGATGCGATGATACTGATGATGACTGATAGGGTGATTGTGTGCTTTTTGACATCTGTGCTTGTCCAGGGTCAGAATTTTCAATGGCTTTCCCAAATAATTTATAGGCAGGCACAGCACTGCTTAAATGTGGTGGAAGATTCAGCCTTTGACTTTCTGCTAACCTTATAGCCCTGTCATCATCCTCACTCTCAGCTTCATCTGTATCTGAACAAGAGAAGGATGCTGGAGGGATATATTCTAGATCTGCATCATCATTGGTCATCATTAGGTCATCCTCAGCAGCACCAGCATCAGTTGACAGTTCTTGTTCACTACACTTATATTCCTCTAAGCTTTTAGAGGTCTCAGACAATTTATTTTTACTTTTACTGTTACAAAGTTCCCTACTACTTTGAGGACAGGTGTTTTGGTGCTTGTTTGTCTCACTATCTGATGCAGCAGGCACTTCAGCTTTTACACCTTCCTCTATTATGCAATTGCCAGCATCATCAACACTTGAATGTGACGTGATGTCGTCTTCAGTGTTCTTCTTATATGTCCCTCCACTGCTCCACCCCTCCCCTTTCCTATTCACCTTGTGCATTTGCTGGACATTACATATCTACACTGTGTTTTTTTACTGTACGGTACACAAACAACTGATGAAGCTGTATGATGCCTTGCCTAAGTACAGTCAGCTGTCTGTCACTGTCACCTAAAATATTTAGCTCTTTATTCTTTTTTTTTTTTATTTTATTTTTTTAAGCTGTCCACCCTGTTGTCTTTTCACAGTCTGAAGAAAAAAAAAATTATAACTGAAAAACAAAATCAACAATGTCTTTCCCCAGACTTCCCCACCCAGCACAGAGACAATAACAGCAAGATCAGCAAGCAAATAGGTCCCTAGCTGCCTGTGTCTTGTCAGTCAGTCACATGGAATTTTGGAGTATTTGGGGTCAACCTCCTTCCTCCATTCTTCTCCCCAGAGTGCCCCACTGACTCTCCTAACAGAACAAACATCCTACCTAAAACATTCCCTAAACTAAACTTCAATTCCCCTCTCTGTCTCCTCTAGCTCAAAAAATATGCTGCTCTCTCCTCTCACAAACACAGAATGGCTGATGTGACACCCTGACAGCCTCTTATATGGATGTAGAAAACTTTAGTGTGGTGGAGAAATATTTTTCTTCCCATTTATTTCAATGGTGGGGAAAAGTGGAAAAACTGCACTTTTTACTGGAAATTTTTCTCCAAGTGGAAAGTGCCATTATTCGCCAATTTCAGTTTGAAGTGAAACTTTTCACCCATCCCTAGGTCTCATATACTGGAAAACCTAAAGTGAACTGCTACTGACTCCTAGGAGAGAATAGTTAGTGTAATCCATGATTTAAATCTTTGGGTGCCAGAGGGTATCCAACTGATTTCAGAGCAATGCTTTAACCCACCAGCTGCCAAACAGGCTACAGCAACCATTTGAAGTAACAGGACAATCATCTTTCAGTATGTGAGCAGTGAAAGGGTTAATAAAACACAGTTTAGGAAAATTCAATAAAGTAATGTTATGTAAGGGATATTGGTGGCACTAGAATGTTTATCCTATTTATGTTTTTAATCACAAGTCAGACATGTCAGTAATTAAATACTTTGAGTGCTGGGTGTATGTGCTCAAAAGCATTTGAGTCAAATAGTTAAATACATGTTTAACCCTTTGAGTATCAGATATGTGAGAAAATCTCTTTGGCAATGAAGGAGTTAACAAGGGTTGAATGAAGAGACGGTGTGGATAAGAATCGTAAGATTCTCATGTTGCTGGGATGTGGAATGTTGCTGAGCACCGGCTCTCTCTCTCCTTCACATGAAAGAACCAGAATACCACCTACAGCCATCTGTCTCTCCCCTTCACATGAAAGAACCAGAATACCACCCACAGCCGTCTGTCTCTCTCCTTCACATGAAAGAACCAGAATACCACCTAGAGCCGTCTGTCTCTCCCCTTCACATGAAAGAACCAGAATACCACCCACAGTCGTCTCTCTCCCCTTCACATGAAAGAACCAGAATACCACCCACAGCCATCTGTCTCTCCCCTTCACATGAAAGAACCAGAATACCACCCACAGCCGTCTGTCTCTCTTCTTCACATGAAAGAACCAGAATACCACCGACAGTCGTCTCTCTCCCCTTCACATGAAAGACCCAGAATACCACCCACAGCCGTCTCTCCCCTTCACATGAAACAACCAGAATACCACCTACAGCCGTCTGTCTCTCTCCTTCACATGAAAGAACCACGATACCACCCACAGCCGTCTCTCCCCTTCACATGAAACAACCAGAATACCACCTACAGCCGTCTGTCTCTCTCCTTCACATGAAAGAACCAGAATACCACCCACAGCCGTCTGTCTCTCCCCTTCACATGAAACAACCAGAATACCACCTACAGCCGTCTGTCTCTCCCCTTCACATGAAAGAACCAGAATACCACCCACAGCCATCTGTCTCTCCCCTTCACATGAAACAACCAGAATACCACCTACAGCCGTCTGTCTCTCTCCTTCACATGAAAGAACCAGAATACCACCCACAGCCGTCTCTCCCCTTCACATGAAACAACCAGAATACCACCTACAGCCGTCTGTCTCTCCCCTTCACATGAAACAACCAGAATACCACCTACAGCCGTCTGTCTCTCCCCTTCACATGAAAGAACCAGAATACCACCCACAGCCATCTGTCTCTCCCCTTCACATGAAACAACCAGAATACCACCTACAGCCCTCTGTCTCTCCCCTTCACATGAAAGAACCAGAATACCACTCTCATCCGTCTCTCTCTCCCCTTCACATGAAAGAACCAGAATACCACCCACAGCCATCTGTCTCTCCCCTTCACATGAAAGAACCAGAATACCACCCACAGCCGTCTGCCTCTCCCCTTCACATGGAAGAACCAGAATACCACCCACAGCTGTCTCTCTCTCCCCTTCACATGAAAGAACCAGAATACCACCTACAGCCGTCTCTCTCTCCCCTTCACATGAAAGAACCAGAATACCACCTACAGCTGTCTCTCTCTCCCCTTCACATGAAAGAACCAGAATACCACCCACAGCTGTCTCTCTCTCCCCTTCACATGAAAGAACCAGAATACCACCTACAGCCGTCTCTCTCTCCCCTTCACATGAAAGAACCAGAATACCACCTACAGCTGTCTCTCTCACCCCTTCACATGAAACAACCAGAATACCACCTACAGCCATCTGTCTCTCCCCTTCACATGAAAGAACCAGAATACCACCCACAGCCATCTGTCTCTCCCCTTCACATGAAAGAACCAGAATACCACCCACAGCCGTCTGTCTCTCCCCTTCACATGAAAGAACCAGAATACCACCTACAGCTGTCTCTCTCTCCCCTTCACATGAAAGAAACAGAATACCACCCACATCTGTCTGTCTCTCCCCTTCACATGAAAGAACCAGAATACCACCCACAGCCGTCTGTCTCTCCCCTTCACATGAAAGAACCAGAATACCACCCACAGCTGTCTGTCTCTCCCCTTCACATGAAACAACCAGAATACCACCTACAGCCGTCTGTCTCTCCCCTTCACATGAAAGAACCAGAATACCACCCACAGCCATCTGTCTCTCCCCTTCACATGAAACAACCAGAATACCACCTACAGCCGTCTGTCTCTCCCCTTCACATGAAAGAACCAGAATACCACCTACAGCCATCTGTCTCTCCCCTTCACATGAAACAACCAGAATACCACCTACAGCTGTCTCTCTCTCCCCTTCACATGAAACAACCAGAATACCACCTACAGCCGTCTGTCTCTCCCCTTCACATGAAAGAACCAGAATACCACCCACAGCCATCTGTCTCTCCCCTTCACATGAAACAACCAGAATACCACCTACAGCCGTCTGTCTCTCCCCTTCACATGAAAGAACCAGAATACCACCTACAGCTGTCTCTCTCTCCCCTTCACATGAAAGAACCAGAATACCACCCACAGCCGTCTGTCTCTCCCCTTCACATGAAAGAACCAGAATACCACCCACAGCTGTCTCTCTCTCCCCTTCACATGAAAGAACCAGAATACCACCCACAGCCGTCTGTCTCTCCCCTTCACATGAAAGAACCAGAATACCACCCACATCCGTCTGTCTCTCCCCTTCACATGAAAGAACCAGAATACCACCCACAGCCGTCTGTCTCTCCCCTTCACATGGAAGAACCAGAATACCACCCACATCCGTCTGTCTCTCCCCTTCACATGGAAGAACCAGAATACCACCTACAGACGTCTGTCTCTCCCCTTCACATGGAAGAACCAGAATACCACCCACAGCCGTCTGTCTCTCCCCTTAACATGAAAGAACCAGAATACCACTCACACTGGACCTTCTCCTTGTAGGACCGGATTCTGCTCTGCCACTCACATGTAGAGCGGTTGCACCACTCCAACTTCTATGGTCCCAATTTTTAAATTCTTCTCCAGAACAGCCCACAATTGGCTGAACACTCCTTTATACAACTTTGGGAACTTAACGACAAAATCATGATCCACTGGTACCGGACACACTGTGCAGTGATACACTGGACTTTCACTTTGGATCTGCAAGCTTAATTCTCCTGCAAGCCGCATGGGATTTTTTTTACCCTTTTGGAACTGGAGAAGTATTGCGTTGAACTCTGACAAATCAAGTAACAGTGGCAGAGTTCAATGCAATACCTCTCTGGCACCAAAAGGGGTTAAAAATCCACATGTGGGTTGAAGGGGAATTAGGCTTGCAGATCCAAGGTGTAAGTCCAGTGTATCATTGCAGAGTGTGCTGAGAGAAGGGGACAGAGACCCGGCTGTGGGAGATATTCTGGTTCTTTCATGTGAAGGGGACAGAGAGCCAGCGCTCAGCAAAATTTCACATCCCAGCAACATTTAAGAAGGTGAAATGAGAATCTTGTGCTTTTTATGCAGGGGTGAGATTCTCATGTCACCCTTTAAAACAATGCAACATGGTAAATGCTCCATTTTGTATAGAGCACTTCTGGCACTCAAAGGATTAATGATGAATAGGTAGACATGCAGGTTCTTTTCTTTGTTGTCTGAACGGATTAACCAGTTCTACAATTTCAGGGGTGAGGAACAGGTACGAGTGAGACAAATCACAAAGATTAAAGACATTTAATTAAAGAATTTTAAGTACAATATTCATTAAGCTGTCTTTAATTCTTTATGATGTTTTCAAAAGTGAAGGACGTAAGTCTCAAAATACAATGCCTTTTTAACTCCACCCTATTGTGATCAGACGTTTTTGTTTTAACCATTTGAGTGCCAGTTGGGTGACAAATGCATTGCTTTGAAATGCGCTGGGCGTCTCTGGCACTAAATGTTTACAAAGGCAGAATCTCATAGTGAGAAAACAAATGTGTTTGTTAAAAATGTAATGGGATGGAGGAACTTAGCTCTGATACATTTTGTTTTCTTATATTTTCACCCTACTCTAAATTTCTCAGTTTCTGGCAAATTTAGTAGGTTTCCACCTCCTCCGGTGCCTTTTCTTTTTTTTTAACCCTCCCACTGATGATGATGCCCAGTAAAGTGACAGACAGTGCTGGTGGGATTACAGCAGCTGACATCATGGTAGAAGAAAACTGAGAGAAAACAAGATCATAGCTGTTGGTACCCCTCTGGCACTCAAAGGGTTAATATTTTTATGTGCATCAGAAATGTGTGGCCAAAAATTAAAACCAGATCTGTTTTTTCTTCCCTTAATGAAGCAGTAAATGTATTTTAATGAAAACCTTATATGATATAAAGCTTTCCCTGTTGATTAAAACAAGGGGGGTTATGCGTTATGAAGTGGTGATAAAGTGGAGATGACTTCTCCAGTCATATCACTTCTCCAGTTTCTGTGTTATTCCACAGAGCCTATACACTATGATCTCCAAAGCTGGAGAAAGTGCATTGGCTCCATAGAATAACACAGGACTTGGAGAAGGGAAATCACTGGAGAAGTTATCTCCTCTTTATCATCTCTTTATCACACCTTAGTGCTTTTTCACCCCCAATGTGACTCCGTCTGTGGAAAGCTATTTAATTGCGACTGTTCAAACTGACAAGAATTGATAGAGCTGTTACTATTATACTCTATGGAGAACTGGTGGGAAATGCACTTAGGTTCAGTAAGGATCCAGTTTGTGGATATAGGAGTGAACTGGGCTTGATTCCATTTCCTGGTGTGCACTAAGGTGTCTTCTCTATATGATCCCAAGATTACACCTCATATATGTCTATATTTCCATATTTTCTTCATGAACCAGTGGCTCATTTTGCATGTTGAAATGTAGCAATATGAGCCAATCTTGTATTCCTGAGAGTGCTTATATAGTAAAGAGATAGTAATACTTAATATGTAAAACAATATATGTTGCGAGTAAAACAAGGGTAGTGCAACTTCTGAAAGGTGTTTTATTCAACAGTTATTACAGCTCAAACTAGATTTTTTTTAGACTCCGTATCCATTCTATGGAGATTTATGATGCAGTAAATTGAAATGGCACAGCGGTGCTGTTTCTACACCATCCTATGTGCATCTCTGGTGAGTTGACCATAAATCTTCATAGAATGGTGTATCAACAGCGCCACTCTACAATTTCAAAGGTACTGCACCTAAAATATTTAAGTCATTTGACTATAACACCTTTCAGCTGTGGTAGTACCCATGTTATACACAGGAGGATAAAAACTACATTTTCTTTTATATATAAAGTATTACTATCCCTTTAATGTGGCTGTTCAGCATATGCACTAAACTCTGATTGATGATGATGTCGGAGCTCACGGAAACAAATATGACACATCAGTAGTTAAACATTAACGTCACATGCTTCTCCCTTCCCATTGCACATCTAATCTTTAGTGAATATGACTGAGTGTGCTTTATTCTCTATTGCAGAACTGTCCAAGTTCAGCCCTCAAGGGCCCCCCAACAGGCCAGGGTTTAACCCCTTAAGGACCCGTGACGGTCTTGGCACATCATGGGTTGGCATGCGATAAGGACCCATGACATGCCAGGACCGTCATGGATTTTAGGGCTTCCCATGATGTTGCACATCATTCGAGGAGCCCTGATTTTGATTGTCAAAAAAAAAAACATAGTCCGTGGTCCTTAAGTGCTGGTCACATGTGCATGAAGTCAGACAATATACACAGAACAGAATACATTTTGATATAATCGCTATGTTGAATGATACATATAAGAACAAACAAAACATATATCAGCCTCATGATCAGGAAGCGAATCAGTTTAGGCCTATATGCGGGAGTCAAAGCATTACACTGAGTACATCTATCGCGTTCTGCTAGGTCTCAAACCATCCCTTTTTTACCAAGTCCCAGGAGCCCATCTACTGTTCCATTCGGAATTGATATATACAATGTTGGCTAATAACTGCCCAGTTGGGGAGAGTGTCCATCTTCCAGTATTTAGCAACTTCTAGTTTAGTGGCTATTAAGATGTGTATTAACATTAATTTTTTTATTTGTCCTATCTCGGGCATAGACAGGTGAAACAGGACTTGGAGTGGGGAGAGATCCAAAGAGATATTAAATAACCTGTTTATGTAACCTGTTATATCCTTCCACAAAAGCAAGATAATCTGTGCATTTCTAGCCTTCATAAATTTAAGTACCATAGCTCTCTTAACAGGATGGTTTAGACACCTGGTGTTACATGAATCTGTTCTTATCATCTATATCCACAGAATGCCACATCCTCCGGCAAAGGCCCATAGCGTAAGCAATAAAACCTACTTCTCCATTCCCCACAAAGATGAAAAAAAAAAAGGAAAACATACATCTTTTCCAGTGTTTACAAACCTAAAATTAAAAGTGTTTTTTAAATAACCCTTTAACCCATATCATAACATAAATAAACAAAATAGCCGTTTTGGAAAATTGAATTATTTCCTATAACCATATTATATAAAAAAAAATCAATATATTTCAATGGAAAGTATTATAAATTTTACAGCATCTATACCACATGTCATCCTATCGGGTCACCAGAGCAAAATTTCTGCTTTCAGCGATTGAGAGCCACATGTCCCGGGGTGACTCGTGGTGAGAGTAACAACATTACGAGTCGCAGTTACAAAAGAAAGAAAAAAAAAAGGTTCCCCCCAAATTTCTATACATTTTTATCCCAGGTAACCCGGGTGGAGGGGGGAAGCGGGCGAGACATTGTATCGAGTGCATCTCCCCGACAGCCAGGGAAACCAAAGACCTATTTAATCCTACCTTCCCAAAACCCATAACTTTAGAGGAAATCGTTGTCACCTCCTACTTATTCTATTATTGATACATCTGTTTAAGACATATTCCAGTCTTTCAATTTTTCCTTCAGAGCCAATGGAGATTTCAATATGTATGTGGTCTCCCCATATGTGACTTGTATCACCACAGGTAAAAGCCACCTATACCTGCCTTCATTTTTTCTAAGAATAGCAGTTAACTCCCTATAACTATTTCTAGCAGTTCGTGTAGCTAGTGAAATGTCTGAGAAAAGTTTTAACATTTTAAATTGAGAATGAGTAACTGGATTGTCTCTACATGCAATCGGTACTCAATTTTTTATATTTAGGGAAGAAAAACATACTATTAAATCCCTAGGGAGGTCCTGGCCTACTCCCTTTGGTTTCCTGAGTCTATCAAATTTCTCCAGAGAGCTGTCTTCCATAGTCTCTACTCTCAAGAGGAGCATAAAAAAATCCATCAGGAAAGATTCCAGGTTATCTTGAGCAATTGACTCTGGTATGCCTCTTATGCACATATTTCTCTGTCTAAATCTGTCCTCTAAGTTAGCAATCTTTTGCTCCAGTGAAATAACCTTTTCTTTAAATGATATCTGGAGCATGGAGTGATCTTCTTGAACTTTTCCTAGGGTCAATGTCTGGAGATCCATTAGATCTGAAATATGAGAAACTCCAGTCTTAATTTCTGTAATTTTAACATCAAAATCCGATTTCAGTTTTTTTTATAACTCTTCTATAGCATCGGGCAAAAATTTCTGAGTGACTTGGGGGGAGCTAGCACCTTGCTCCTGAATGCAGGAAATATTCACAATACCCGCCTCTTTGTCTCCCCCTTCAGAAAAAGAAGAATCTCTAAAGTCCATGGTGGGAGAATTAGTTTCTTTATGTGGGTCCTGTCCTTTGAGAGTAGAAGGTGTGAATTGACTTATTCTTGTTTTGTTTGTCTTTTTCTTTATCACGTTTAGGGCCCATTTTATAGACCAGAGTAAAACTTCAGTACTTAAGTACTCAGGACCTTATAATAATATTCCAATGTTTACACCTTTTTCACCTTCACTGCTGATTTTTGCTCCTCTAATAATATCTCCCCTTTGACTATCAACGTTTTCAGTGGGTTCAACGGGTTCTAAAGGTTGAGGAATCAGCCTTACAGCATCTCAAAGTATCTTAAAGCATCTTAAAGCATCATGCAATATCATTTTATCATGATTTCACAAACCTTTCAGGTATTCTTATCCTTATCTAAGACGATAGTGCTTCCAAGGTTCTAATTTCAATAAAACAGCTTTCTTGTCTTCATTTTAGATAATCATATATCAGAAGTTCAGGTTAAAGTGAAACAAAAAGAATCTACTCATGATACCCTTTAAATGCAGCACGTGTTATGACAACCCTACTGGACTAGCACACGTCAAGGATTAAGATAGGCTAAATTGCAGAAAAGTCTGTCTACATAAAGGGAAATATAAAAGTCACTATCTTTTTCCAAGATAAAGGGAAACTCAACACACTAAAATATAACCTTTATGAACAATATTAAAATCAGGAAAAAAGAAGATTGACAAAATAATATTTTGTGAATCATCTTTGTACCAATTTTAATATCCTTAATAAAGTTTATATTTTAGTCTGTTTAGTTTCTCCCATTTTTATCACTCATTAGTCTTGATTGTCCATATAGGAAGGAGGGTTACTCTCTATTTCCCATCATGTAGACAGTGCGTTCCTTCTACAATTTAGCCTATATTCGGTTGATTCTTGAAGTGCGCTAGTCCAGTAGGGTTGTCTTTTTCTCTTTTATTTTATTAAGTCTCATTTTCTCTGTAGCACCTTATTTTATCCACCTTACAATAGTTGACACTTGCAGTTTAGCGTGTGTTCATATGGGCATGGGTATCATTCCTTTCTCCTACTGACCTCCTCTAGAGACTCCAGTAGACGTCCAGTCTTCAGCTGAAGAAGGTTACCAATAATGGGCAGAGGAGTAGGACCGGGTGGCAAGTTCTTCCTCCTGTACATGTTGTCCCAGGTGTAAAAGCACAGGACGCAGGAGACCAGGAAAACCAGGATCAGGGTCACCACCTCCATGTCCAGTCCAGAGAGAATAATGTCAAAAATCAGATCTGATTTCGGCAAGGTAACTGGATTTTGCAGAACACTCGAGAGCTTCACAGACTTTTTCTCAAAGCCAACAGAAGAAAACATAAAAGTGTGGCTTGGAGTTGAATCTAATGATGGAAACATGACAAGAATAATTACATTTCTTTTTAATGTCAATTATTTCAATAACTATCTCTATCTACCTCTATCTATCTCTATCTATCTATATATATCTCCCATAGCTTATCGCTCCTACAGTCTCCTGGAGCCTGTGTCAGTCCCTGCACTCACCAGTGTCTGTGTTGCCTCTGGTAACCCTTTACATCTGGGTCCAGTCTGTACCACACTTTGCCCACACTGCCTCAGTTCACCCTATTGGCTTAGGGTCGCTTTATTTCCAGTATCTGGTGTCTGTTGCCTCCGTTAACCCTAGCATGCTAGGGCTCTGTCACTGCCAGTATCCTGTCTGTGTTGCCTCCGATTAACCCTAGCATTCTAGGGTTCAGTCACTACTTAAGTCACTGCCGCGTTGCCTCCGTTAACCCTATCGTCTTAAGGTCCATTTGTTGCTAGAGTCCATTCAGTGTTGCCTCCGTTAACCCTAGTGTTCTAGGGTTCAGTCACTGCCAGAGTTCTGTCCGTGTTGCCTCCGTTTACCTTACTCTCCTAGGGTCAGTCCTCTGCCAGTGTGTTGCCAGTGTACCTCCTAGAAGTCTAGGGCCTAGTGTCCACTTGTACACTATTTATGCTGCCTCCGTTCTCCCTAGTCCATTAGGGAGGTGCCCTTAAGTTACCCATCGCCTGTGTCACCTATTGCAGTGTGGGGCTGTCAAGGATATTCTTGTTCCTGTGTGTGTATTTTCGCCCTGAGCTGCATCAGATCTGGAAAGTATCTGGTATGGACCTTATCTGGACCTGATTGGGGCTAGTGTGCATTATTTTTCAATAAAGCTTTTAACCTTACCTAACTGTCTGAGTGTTCTTTATCAAACAGTACAAACTGAATGAGTCGAAGTGTTACAATATCATATCAACACATCCCCTTGCATACGAATGCGTCTCATTATTCAGCATTTCCATATGCTTCATTACCATATGGAAATAGGCCATTGTCAATGTGCTAAATGAAAATTCATATGCCTGTCGGATTGATGTCGATGTGTGCATCTTTTTGTCGGAATGCTGGTGATGTTATGTCATAGACACTTTGCGAATACTGTGAATGTGCCTACAATACTGTTCCAACAGAACGTCGACATTCGTAGCCCTCTTCGACCTTTAGTGCATCTAGGCCAATGTTTCCCATATCTACTCTCTATCCATGGACATTATTTTATATATATATATATATATATATATATATATATATATATATATATATATACACAAAGCAATGTGCAAAAGTTTTAGGCAGGTAAAAGTGAGAATGCTTTCAGAAATAGACATGCCATTTGTTTATTTTTACAAATTAACAAAATGCATAGTGAGTGAACAGTAGAAAAAATCTAAATTAAGTCAGTATTTGATGTGACCACACTTTGCCTTCAAAACAGCCTTATGTTACAGCATTTTTTCACACTCGCATAAAACTTTCTCACATTACTGTATATATATATATATATAGATAGGTAGATAGATATATCTATCTATATATATATATATATATATATATATATATATATATATATATATATATATAAAAGAAGACTTTGTGCCTGGCAAAACACACCCAGGGGGGCAGTAAGGAGTGTTACTGCTCCCATTGGGTGATTCAATGGTGCTGTGATTTTTGGCCCGCCCACACTATCCATCCCACCCACCACTATCTAAGGCTGAAAAAAAAATGGCTGCCACTCACTCCTACACCACAGACAAACAAACATGCCCCCCACACACAGGCAGACACACACACACACATACACACACACTCATACAGAGACACACACACATGCACACTGAGCAGCTGAGGATGATGGGAACTATGTTCAAGCTACAGTAGGAAGGCCATGGTCCAATCTGTATTATGCAGCTTCTTCATTCCCTGTCTGTGAGCCTGCACAGCCCTGCCAATTACTACAAGTGAGCCGATTTCTAAACAATCAGCAGGCAGAGAAGGTGGGAAAGTGGAACAATGGCAGATACATGATCATGCAGTGCAGAGCAGGGCTTCAGCTGAGCTGGTAAGTGGCAGAGACATTATCATGGTGCCCATGCTCTGGTCTGCAGGAGGCGACATTCTGATTCTTCTATTTCCATATCTCGTTCTGATTGGCCAAGTATCTTTGTCACCGCCCAGTGATAGCCTTTATAACCTCTGTCATGTCTACACTATGGTGCCCTTTCGTGGTGTACTAGTTCCTGACTTTTTCTCCATTATTGTTGATCGTGTATGACCTGGCCTGCCTGACAACGTTCCTGAGTTTCCTGTATTACTGCTGCTTCGTTGCTGACTGTATTTGGCTGAGAACCCGCTCCGATGCTGACCGTATCTGGCTGAGGACCCGCTCCATTAATGACCATATCTGACTGAGAACCTGCTCCGTTTCTGACTGTATCTGGCTGAGAACCTGCTCCATTACAGACCGTATCTGGCTGAGAACCTGCTCTGTTACTGACTATATCTGGCTGAGAACCCACTCCATTGCTGATTATATCTGGCTGAGAACCCACTCCGTTACTGACCGTACCCGGCTGAGTACCTATTCCGTTTCAGTCTGTGTCTAGCGTATTACCGCTCTGTTGCCATCCGTGCCTAGCTTACCTTTTGGTTGCCTCCGTTTGGTCCATCTACACTCACTGTGACTTTGCTGTTACGCTAGTCGGTGTGCACCGTGTGGCACTATTATTCTGTTAACGGTTGGCTAAGCATTCGTGCTTTAGGTACTCTCTTAACTGCCGCAGGCAGTGTGCACATGCGAAGTACTGGTACAGTGTTAATAGCACTGACTGTGTTACTTTGATCTCTCTGTGTCCGCCTCCCTTACAGTGCTGTGCTCACTCCCTTTGGGAGGTGCAGTATATCACTGGGCGTTACCGGTTGACCCTTTGTGTGCCTGGATCTTCCATGTAGGGTTGTGCATATTCCTCTCTGCAGTAGCCTTGGGCTCAAGAACCAGCGTTGCATTGTTACCATCCTTAGCGTGAAGGGACACTGGTTGCCTCCATATATATATATATATATATATATATATATATATATACATATATATATATATATATATATATATATATATATATATATATATATATACTAGTATTACGATCCACCCCTAGCTTTCTAGGGTTTGCTAATCAGAGTTGCCTCAATCTATTTGTATCCAGTGCCAGGGTCAGTGTTGCCTCGCTCCTCTGGGTTCTGTGCCTCCCAGGCGTCTGGGTTTTGCCAGTAGTGTTGTCTTGCTCCTCTGGGTTCTGTGCCTCCCAGGCGGCTGGGTTGTGCTAGTCATCTCCTCCTGGACCTGAACCTCCATTGGCAGTGATCGTTTTCATTCCATCATATATTTCTATTACTGGCTTGCTATTACTTCATCTATCTGTATCTATGTATGTTCTGTTTGTGTGGGCCTAAGGGCCTAACTACGTGTGTCTACTTTATCTTAATAAAGTCATTTTAACCATACCAATCTGGTCTGAGTGTTCATCAAAAAACCATAACAGACATGGTTGTGTTTTATATATTGCACAAAGAGAGAGAATGAGAGATTGTTTGTCAGTCTGTCTGTAAGTAGAGGTGTCAGTTCCTGCAATCTTCTCCATACTGTACATAGTTCACTATATAGCATGTATGACAAACTATTTATATATGGTCTGGCATTGTATAATATACAGTCTGCATGTGTCTGTGTATAAGGACTGACACTATACAGTATAGGAGGGACAGTCCCTGTTTGAGACCCAAATCCCTCTGCTCCTCTGTTTAGGATATCACACTGTGTGGTGTATATACCTATCATGGTACCCTTGCTTTTGCTGGTGACATTGTTATGTCAGGGCAACTTCCTGATTCCCTTTTATTGGCAACTGAGGTTTGTCTCCGCCCAGTTCTAGCCCTTTTATACTGAGCCCTGTCAGTTAAACTCTGCCCTTTCGTGGTGTTCCAGTTGTTAGAGCTTGTTACTGACTTCTGTATGAATCCTGTGTATGACCCCGACTGCTTGACTACTCTGCCTGTCTACGTTCCTGCTCTGTCTACCGACCTGGCCTGGCTGACATTCCTGCTCTGTGTACTGACCCGGATTGGCTGACGTTCCTGCTCTGTGTTCCGACCTGGCCTAGCTGACGTTCCTGCTCAGTGTACCGACCCGGATTGGCTGATGTTCCTGCTCCGTGTACCGACTCGGCCTGGCTGACGTTCCTGCTCTGAGTATCGACCCGGTCATGCTCTCTGTCCCATCCGTCATTCCGTCTGGAGGGTTTCCCTCCGGTGCTCACAACTGTCTACTAGACAGATTCTCTGGTTGCTTCGTTTGCACTACTATGGCAGTTCCGCTTTACTGTGACCCAGTCTCCGGTTCATTCGCCTTGTGACCCTTACACCCCGGTGTTATGGATCAGTTTGGTTGCACCACGGTATGCTTGACCTGTCCACCGCATACAATCCAAGGTTGGTTTGGTCCCTGGGTGCCTCGGTTGTCTCCACGGCGTTGCAGCCGACTCCAGGTCTGAGCATTCGTTTAACCCCTTGTGGGTTGGTGCTGTTGCGCTTAGGGTCACAGTCATTTGCAGCCTCGGGTTGGCTATACATCATGACATACAGGCTCAGTCACCCTCTGATTGTTCCGGCAGTCTGTTACTTGTCCAGGGCCTTCGATTGCCTCCGTGTGGCCTCAGTCGCTATTGTTGTCATTCTCTGCGTAGAGAGTGTCCTTTGGGTCTCAGTACTACTAGGGCCTGTTCGTATCTCTTGGCCTAGTAGCGCCCTATTCTCCACTGTCTCATTAAGGATTCACATGAACAGTAACCTGACCTGTGTTAGTATTGAACCAGTTGTGTTTTACTGGACCCATGTGGGTTACGGATTACTATTGTAACCTGACCTGTGTCAGTATTATATCTGTCAGTTATACTGGACCCGTGTGGGTTACTCTAATTTCTGTATTTTCAATAAAACTGTGTTTTTACCTAAACCTTCCATGACTGAGTGTCCTTAAAACCGTTACAATACCAGTGTATCAGATTGCTCCACATCAATAAAACCTACACTAATGTGGGAATAAACTTCTGTATATATCTGTTAAATTAGTCAGTGTAAAAAATACTTTCATCTTCTTCTAAATCATTCACTTACAAAAAGAGTAACTTAACCATTTCAATGACAGAGGGGATGCAATGCATTGCTTACCCCCTGGCACTCAAAGGGTCAAACATTCTCTACAATGGTCTGTCACTGTATAGCAGTGGTTCTCAATCTGTGCTCTCAGGATTTTAGAATTTCCTTTTAAGAGCACAGGTGAGTTAATCAATACAACGGAGCCTCTGATCAACACACTTGTGTTCTAGCAGGGAAATTCCTAAGTCCTGGCCTGTTAGTGGCCACTGAGGGCATGGGTTGAGAACCTCTGCTGTATAGTATACAGTCTGCCTGTGTCTGTGTATAAGGACTGGCACTATACAGTATAGGAGGGTCAGTGCCTGTTTGAGACCCAAATCCCTCTGCTCCTCTATTTAGGAGCTCACACTGTGTGGTGTATATACCAGTGTATCAGATTTCTCCACATCAATAAACCCCACAGTAATGTGGGAATAAACTTCTGTATATATCTGTTAAATTAGTCTGTGTAAAAAATACTTTCATCTTCTTCTTAATCATTCACTTACAGAAAGAGTAAATTAAGCATTTCAATGTCAGAGGGGTATGCAATGCATTGCTTACCCCCTGGCACTCAAGGGGTTAAAAATTCTCTAACATACACCACCAGCCATGCCCCCAGTAACACCACCTAAAACACAAGTGTCCCTCTTTGGCCATATGAAATGTTGGGTGGTATGTTGCTTACACTGCTCACACTGTATGTATGTATGTATGTATGTATGTTCTGATTTGCATCTATGTGTCACTGTTTGTGTATGTCAGTGCATGTGTGTGTGTGTGTGTATGTATGTGTGTTGCATGCTTCTCTATCACTGTGTGTCCCCCTGTATATGTGTGTGTTTGCACATGTGTCTGTGTATCACTTTGTGCACCTTCCTGACATGTACACCCTACGCTATATTTCACTATCATAACATTTATTAAAAAAAAACAACAAGATTTCCTGCATAACATGACGGGCAACGCCATCCCAAATTGCTAGTATATATATATATATATATATATATATATATATATATATATATATATATGTGTGTGTAAAATAACAAACAAAATAAGTATCTTGTGATACCTTTTTTTATTGAACTAACAGAATTTTGGATTGACAAGCTTTTGGGAGAACCTCCCTTTCTCAAGTCTAAAGCATTTCTGAGTAAAAGGAAGCAGGATTCACAGTGATACATACAATTCAAAGTTTAGCTGTGTTTTGGGTTAAAAACACATAACTACAGATAAGACAAGAGAATCTACACTCTTCTTGCAGAGGGTCGTAAATACCTTTTGTAAGGATTGTGGGGGGGAGAGAAAAAAATGCAGGAGATGATAATGGAGTGGGGAGAGGTAAAAACAGTTTGCACATGTTAGGAATGCTAGAATTCCCATCCAACAATCCAGCATGTGCATGCAGGCCTATATACAACAATATTCTCTTGTCTTATCTGTAGTTATGTGTTTTTAACCCAAAACACAGCTAAACTTTGAATTGTATGTATCACTGTGAATTCTGTGTCCTTTTACTCAGAAATGCTTTAGACTTGAGAAAGGGAGGTTCTCCCGAAAGCTTGTCAATCCAAAATTCTGTTAGTCCAATAAAAAAGGTATTACAAGATACTTATTGTGTTTGTTATTTACATCTGCATCACTGGACTAATACGGCTACAATCTCCACTCTCTCTCTCTCTCTCTCTCTCTCTCTCTCTCTCTCTCTCTCTCTCTCTCTCTATATATATATATATATATATATATATATATATATATATATATACACACATGTAGTATCTTTTCTTTCTTTAATTCAGTGTACTTACCTTTTATCAGCTATTTCAGTTCTCCTTCCAATTTCATTCTATAAAATGAATCAGGGACACAAATTTATCTGCCATAAAATTATAAGCACTGTCTGGGCGTAGTTTACTAGTGTGTCCTGGAGGAGCTCTGAGGAGTGATTAGTGAATCACATGCACAGACGCACACACTTATACACACGCAAACAACAACATGGTTTTGCGGGATTTCTCGTGGGAACGTGGAGAGAGCTTTCATCCACCCCTATTCTCCACCCAGAATAAGCCCACAGCCATTTTCTGAAAGACCCATTTATGGATTAACAAGGGATTTCATATTTAAAACCCAAACAAAGCAACTAAGATAATCTTGAGGGAATATAATAATTTTATAAGTTATACATTAAAAGTCCCCCCCATCCATTTTCCCTGAATAATATCTCCTTTCTAGTACTTGGATTATTCATTTGGTGTAAATGATTTATATCAGCAAAGACATTTCTTCTCTGGCATCAGATTTGGACTTGCAATGTTGACATCTGCTATTTATTTTGTTGTTATATGTTCAGTGCTCCCCAGGATTCTTGTCAGCCTCAGCTCTCCCCTTGACTTTACAAACTACATACACATCTCTCCCTCTCTCCTCCCCTTCACACCTGTCTGCTGCTACACACTTCTCCAGATTTTAACCCCTTCTACCTCTGCAGTCCCTATTCCTAAGCACCAATACAAATCCCACTCCCACATCTCTGCCCTTTGTCTTATCCTTCTGCTTGCTGCAGGGGATATTGCTCCCAATCCCGGCCCAATCCCCATACCCACCTGCTATCAGCCACAGCCCACCATTTCCTCCCACCGCAACTTGGAGGGTTCTAACCCCTCAAATCTCATAAACATTCCTCTTTATTCACCCTCCTTTCTCCCCTTCTCCTGTGCTCTGTTGAACACCCGCTCCATAGTTAATAAGACAACCCCCATTCATGATTGTTTCTGTGAGCAATCACTGCAGTTGTTTGCCTTCACAGAAACTTGGTTATCTGCACAGGACACAGCTGTGGAGGCTGCACTCTCTCATGGAGGGTTCTGCTTCTCACACACCCCTCGATCCACTGGTCGAGGTGGCGGGGTAGGTCTCCTTCTCTCCTCCCGCTGCCGCTTCCAGACCCTCTCAATCCCACCATGTGTGCACTTTTCTTCATTTGAAGTACACGCAATCCAGCTCTATTACCCCCTGTCTATGCGCGTGGCTGTAATATACAGGCCACCTACTAACTCCTCTTCTCCTTCAAACTTTTTCTCAGATTTTGAATCCTGGCTCTCCTTCTTTCTCTCCACTGACAATCCTGTCCTTATTCTGGGTGATTTTAACTGTCATATTGACAACCCCTCTGTCCCCTGGGCTTCCCGTCTTCTAGATCTAACCGCTTCCCTTGATCTCCAGCAGTGGACCGACAGTGCCACTCACAAAGCTGGTCACTGCCTCGATCTTGTTTTTACTAAGGGTCTGGACCTTTCCTCTCTCACAGTTTCCCCATTCCCTCTATCAGACCACCATCTTATATCCTTCTCTCTTTCTCACACTGCCCCTTCCCCCATCCCTCCCACCAACAGATTTATAAGGGATACCCGCTCACTTGATCTTGCTGGGATGAGCGCCTCACTTAACTCTAATCTTTCCTCTTTGCTAGCCATCTCTGACACAGACATCCTAGTTAACTCCTACAACTCCATTCTATCCTCTGCTATTGATTCCTTTGCCCCACTGAAACCACAACGGAGCCGTCAAGTCAATCCACGACCCTGGCTCAACTCCCACACCCGCTTCCTACGCTCCTGCACTCGTTCTGCTGAACGCCTTTGGAGGAAATCTCGCTCACATGCAGATTTCATCCACTTCAAATTTATGCTGTCCTGCCTGCATTCTGCTTTATCAAAAGCTAAACAAGAATACTACACCATACTAATCCACAACAATAAATCAAACCCGCGCCGTCTCTTTGCAGTCTTTGACTCCTTGCTCCATCCTTCCACTGCTTCCTCTCACCCCATACATTCACCTCAAGCTTTTGCAGATCACTTCAAGCACAAGGTGGAATCTATTCAAAAACAGATTCCTACTATTCCATCTGCCTCCGAACTCTCTCTCCCCAAATCCCCCTCATCATACTTTGATAGTTTTACCCCAATAACAGAGGAAGAAGTTTCTCAACTTCTCCTATCTACCCACCTCACTACCTGCTGCTTGGACCCTTTGCCTTCCCACTTACTCAAACCACTTGCACCGGTCCTTACACCTATATTAACACACATCTTCAACACTTCTCTCTCCACAGGCACCTTCCCTTCTTCCTTCAAACAGGCCCAAATTAAACCCCTGCTCAAAAAGACTAACCTCGACCCCTCCTGTCTCTCTAACTATCGACCTGTCTCCCTTCTGCCACTTGCCTCAAAACTCCTAGAACGCCTGGTCTTCTCCCAAATAACCAAATTCCTCAACTCTAACTGTCTTTTGGATCCGATGCAGTCTGGTTTCCGGTGCGGTCATTCAACTGAGACCGCTCTCTGCAGGGTGGCTAATGATCTCCAGACTGCAAAAGCCAAAGGACAGTTTTCAATACTTATACTACTCGATTTATCCTCTGCCTTTGACACAGTTAACCATTCTCTGCTTGCTCAAATTCTCCACAGTCTTGGTTTCCGAAATCAAGCTGCTTCATGGCTCTCCTCCTATCTCTCACAACGTTCCTTTTTTGTGTCCTCTAACAATAACACCTCCTCCACGGTCCCTCTGTCTGTGGGGGTGCCTCAAGGCTCCGTTCTGGGTCCTCTGCTTTTCTCACTGTACACTCTTTCATTGGGTGAACTTATTAGTTCATTTGGCTTTAAATACCATCTATATGCTGACGATACCCAAATTTACATCTCCACTTCTGATCTTTCACCACAAATCCAGCTGCAAATTTCAGACTGCCTCTTGGCCATTTCCTCCTGGATGGCACAGCGTCAGCTGAAGATTAACATGGCCAAAACCGAACTGCTAATCTTCCCACCAAGACCTTGCCGAACCCCTAGCTTCACCATTACAGTTGATGGAATTGATATTGATCCGGTCAGCTCAGCACGCTGCCTTGGGGCCATATTTGATTCCTCTCTTTCCTTCTCCCCTCACATTAACTCTGTGGCTAGATCATCTCGCTTCTTTCTCCGTAACATTGCTAAAATCTGCCCGTTCCTCTCCCAACAAACTACTAAAACTCTTATACGGGCCCTCATTCTGTCCCGCTTAGACTATTGCAATATCCTACTAACTGGCCTCCCTGCTACTCATCTTTCACCTATGCAATCTGTTTTAAACTCAGCTGCACGAATCACCACACTCTCCCCAAAAACTGAACCTGCCCACATAATTCTCAGACATCTGTCATGGCTCCCAGTTCAGCAGCGCATCAATTACAAAGTCCTTCTTCTCACCTTTAACGCTCTCCACACTGCTACCCCTCCTTACATCTCTTCCCTCATCTCCTATTATGTTCCTGGCCGCCTCCTTCGCTCAGCACATAATGCACTTCTTGTTGCACCATCCACACCCTCTGCCCTCTCCCGTCTCAAACCTTTCTCGCTTTCTGCTCCCTACCTCTGGAACGCCATACCCCTCTCCTTACGCCTAGAAAAATCCCCCTCTGTCTTTAAGTCTACCCTGAAGTCTTATCTTCTGGAGCACTAGGACCATGCACTGCCTTTGGCCAAACTCAGCACTTGTAATCTCAGCACTTAACACCCTCTTACCCCATTGTATGTCTCCCTTTATCCATTTAGACTGTAAGCTCCTTGGGGCAGGGAACTCTCTCCCATTGTTTCTATGAATGTCGCACTTATTTCATCCCCTCTTATTTATTGTAACATATGTCTATTGTAAGGCGCTGCGTACACTGTGTGGCGCCATATAAATAAAGATACATACATACATACATACAATAAGAAGACACCTGTGGGGGTGATGTACTAAATTGAGATAAAGACATGATAAATAGGAGATAATAGGGGGGATGCACTAAGGCATTAAAAACTGGAAATTACTTCTCCAGTGAGTCAATGCATTAAGATTTCTCCAACTTTGGGGATCTTAGTGTATAGGCTCCATAGAATAACTTAGGAACTGGAGAAGTGATATCACTGGAGAAGTCATGATTTCCACTTTATCAGTTCTTTATCACATCTTAGTGTATAACCCCCAATGTCTCCAGTTAGATCAGTTCTCCAGTTCTTACATTATTTTATGGAGCCTCATCACAGATTTCTCAAGTGGGAGACATGTTAGTACAGATGCTCCATGGAAAATAGGAACTGGAGAACTTGCGGTTATGCATTAAGGTGAGATAAAAAGGTAATAAAGTGGAGATGACTTATCCAGTGATATCACTTCTCCAATTCCTATGTTCTAATGTTTTAATCTTGGGTTATTGATTTGGTGTAAAAGATTTATATCAGATAACAGGAAGACACCTGTGGGTGAGATGCACTAAGTTATGATAAAGACACGATAAGTAAGAGATAATGTGGGAAATGCCCTAAGGTTTAATAAAAGCGGAGATACCTTCTCCAGTCTTATCACTTACCCAATTCCTATGTTATTCTATGGAGCCAATGCACTAAGATTTCTCTAACTTTGGAGATCTTTGTGCATAGACTCTATAGAATAACATAGGAACTGGAGCAGTGATATCACTGGAGAAGTCATCGAAACTTTATCATCTCTTTATCACAACTTAATGCATAACCCCCTGTATTATACTATTTACAGAGCACAAACAAGTATTATGTGGTCTAGGAAAGGCTGTGCCAGGAGTCTTATAACTTTTAGCAGCGGCAGAGTCCTTTGTCTTCACAGAAAATCAAACAACAAAACTCCTTATAGTATATCCCACTTATAGGGATGGGCGAAAGTTGTCACCGTGTTCCCGTGAGAAATTTTGTGAAAACCACGTTGTTATCTGCTTTTTCGCGGGAAAATCCTTTTTAAAACTAGCGAGTAAGATTTTTCCATCTTTCGCCCACCCTTTGATTTACATTGTTTTCACACTTCTACTATAAAACGTGACATTTTCTGAGAAGGCAGACACAACAGAAGCAGCCACAGAGTGAGATAGACGCGCTGTGCTGTTCTCTTGTGATATTTTGCAAAAATTGAGGCAGGAGATGCTCATTGTGACTCTTATCACTATGAGCAGCAAAAAGAGGAACTGAAGGACCCTTATTATGTGTCCACTGAGTCTGATGAGGAGGAGGAAGTGACTAACAGTACTGAACCAATACTGTTCAGCCCCCTAAATCACCCAAAGGGATCTTGGGGAATTTAATAAGAAGGGAGGGAGAAAAAGGAATGGGAAGGAAGGGAGAAAAGGGAAGGAAGGGAGGAAAGGGAAGGAAGGGAAAAAAGGAATGGGAAAGAAGGGAGAAAAGGATTGTGAGAGCAGGACAGGTCAGATGACTGTGACTGCTGCAAAACGTACTGCCCCTGTTGTCAGTGCCACCATTTCTTTAACTGCAGTCACTAGTGTTGTACCTGTTGCTAGACATGCTGCACCTGTTTCCGGTGGCACCATTTTTGATCCTGCAGCTACTTGTGTTGCACCTGTTGCCAGATGTGCTGTCCCTGCTGTACCTGCTGCTAGTACTGAACCTGCTGCCAGTGCTGAACCTGCTGCTAGTGCTGAACCTGCTGCCACCAATACTTTGCCTGCTGCTAGTGTTTCTTGTAGTACTTGGGGGGGAAGGAGAAAATTATGCCAAGTGTGACAGCAAGGGACCCTAAAACACACTTGCCATTCCCAAGAAGTCCTGCCACTGCTAGTACTACTGCTACTAAGGACAACAGCTTGTTATCCTTAGGAGTGAAGGAGAGGGTAATCACAATATCCTGATATTACTAGTGACTGTGAGACTGAGGAGGAAGACTCTACGACTGAGCTTGATGTGGTTGGTGTTAGTAGTAGCAGTAATGGTGAAGCAGCCGGAGTGGTAGGGGAAACATTTTACAGCATCCAGACTAGCGGTCAAGGGAACCCACACCATTCTCCTGACCCTGGAACAGGGAGTCTTCCCCTTCTCTTCATTACAGTGTCCAGGTGGAACATGAACCTGAAGAAGCCAGAATTGGTGTTGGGGGGAGGAGAGCAGGCTGAGAATTAATACCATCACCATCAGCAGGAGCACAGATCAGCTGCCTGTGCCTGCTGCTATTTTTGCTAGTGCTAGTTTACCTTCTTCTTCAGGTCAAAAGGCAATGGCAAGTGTAACATTAGGGGACCCTCTGTCACATTGCTTGTCACCTCCTCCAAGCAGCAGTGAGATGTCTGGAATAGAGCAGCAGCAGCAACAACAGCATGTAGGGACTAGTGGTGGTGGTGGTGATGATGCTGAGATGCTGGGGTGGAAGAGACATTGATGGACTTTTTAGCAGAAACTGATAAGGAATGGGAGACGGGAATGAAGATTGGCATCATCACTACCACTAGCAAGGACATCTTGGTATTAAAGGAATTTGCAACTGCTCAAATTCCTTCTGATGCTGAGATGCAAGGGCAGCAGGATGCAGAGGAGCAGGTTAGTGTGCCACAGACCACCGTGGACACAGTGGGAATGGGGTCAACAAGCGATGTGGGACTAGGACTGGTTCCACTTGCCAGCAGTAGCAATACACTTGATCCTAGTTGCACTGCTGATTCTGAGGCTGTAGCAGCAACAGCAGCAACATTATCCACTGCCACAGACAATGAAGGGGAATGTGTAGGACAAGAAGAAAGAGTCCATCCTTCTCCAACTTTCCCCTTCCCTCTGAATTCATCATGGGTGTGGGACTATTTTTCTGTTGGTGCAGTCACAGAACAATCATCAGCATCAGCACTGTGCACAATTTGTGACAAGTCAGTGAAAAGAGGAAAGGAGGGAACACACCTTGGCACAAGCACCTTCATATCACACATGAAACACAGACACCATGACATTTACTCCAAACAACCACCACAGAAATCAAGCACTGCTTTTGCTGTCCCTGACTCACCAGAGTTACAGTTATATAGTCTGCTCTGTCCACTTGTCCACATATCTGTAGTCAGGTGGATTTTATCTGGTATGCACATTCCAGGCCTTTGCCCAACAACTTCTTTCCCCAGACTTCTCCAGCACAGAAACAATGAAAGCAAAATCAACAAGCAAATTGGACCCTGGCTGCCTGTGTCTTGCCAGTCAGCCATACCAAATTTTGGGGTATTTGGGGTCAACCTCCTTCCTCCTTTCTCCCCCCCAAGAGCTCCCCCAGACTCCACTAATACAGAGAACAAATGTCCTACCTAAAAGGATCCCTTAGCTAAACTTCATTTCCCTTTTATTTGCCTATCTTTTCTACTTCAAAAATATGCTGCTTTCATCTCTTACAAACACAGAATGGCTGCTGTGACAGCCTGACACCCTTTTATATGACTGTAGGAAAACAGATAACAAACAAAAAAGAATAGGGAGAACAGAGGGGGGAGAAATCACAATGTCCCCTCAGGATCCTGACAGAAAAAGATACTGTCCGGTCAAAAGGAGAATCCATCGCCCTACCTTCTCTATCCTCTAAAGACCAGTTCAGTATTATAGAAAGAGACTAACCACCTTAAAATATACCTTTTATTAACTATGTTTTTAAAATATTCCTCACACACAAGGAAACATTGTGACTGTCATGTTAGATAGATAGAAGCCCCTGACAAAGCCGGTTATACGGTGAAACGCGTTGGGCGGTGTAGCTAATAACTTAGGGGTACTTATTTATGTTACCCTAATCTTCAATGTGATAAAGAAATTTAAATTTTGTGCTAAATGTAGCGTGAGCGGCAAGAGAACGCGGGATGAACCAAGTGTAGATAGAAGGTAGCTGAATCGGAAGTCTAGATACAGGGAGATTAATGAGAGCAGGGCACCTGCAGGAGTAACAGAGAAACCGTTTTAAGATATAGGCACCTTATCGAGTGCAACAGACAGAGTGCTAGCACTAATAGCGTACTCAGAGAAATGTATAAAGATATGAACTAAGAGTGAGACAAAACAAGTATAGTATACGTCATCATTTTTAATCACTGATTGATTTATCGTTGAGTGAGATGCAAGTACAGGGCATCTGCAGATTCAAACTGTTGAGTATGATATATGTGTTTGTACTAAGACAGAGTGCCTGCAATGTCCCTGGGCTAAAGTAGCAGGTATAACGAATCAATACACAAAATGATGTAACATGTAGAGTTTTCATCAAACTGAGTGTCAGTAACTAGAGTTACTGTAGCGCAATATACAGGGAGCAGGGTGTCTGTTAGTTTACTTTATTTCCCGTTATATACCACCACTGACTCAGCAGGGTGCCTACAGCCACTCATTATATCTATCCAGTGGATACTATTTACAATCGATACTAAAGACAGACCTGTTACCTGTAAAGTATCACGCTATTAGGGCACTCTAATTGAAACAGCTAATGTTTCAGACATTTGAAGTGCTACACTGTGATTTTAAATAGGAAACATGACAGTCACAATGTTTCCTTGTGTGTGAGGAATATTTTAATAACATCATTAATCAAAAGGTATATTTTAAGGTGTTTAGTCTCTTTCTATAATACTGAACTGGTCTGTAGAGGATAGAGGAGGTAGGGCAGTGGATTCTCCTTTTGACAGGACAGTATCTTTTTCTGTCAGGGTCCTGAGGGGACATTGTGATTTCTCCCCCCCCCCTTACTCTTGTTTGTTTGTTATAGATTGAAATACAAGACCTGCGGTATTTGATAACATATAATAACTGAATTTAAATCCCAAGATTAGATATATAATTGCAGGAAAGTAGAGAAAACTACCATGTGATGGGGATAAATTCAGTCTTCACACTGATTTCAATGCAATGAGCTCAGAGAAAAAGCAGGAAAACTGTAATTTTAGTGGGAAATTTTTCGCCATTTGGGAAGTGACATTTTTCTCCAATTTTTGGTTTGAGGCAAAAGTTTCCCCCCATCCCTACTGATGACTGCACTGTGTATTCCCCAAGAGAAAAATATTCCCACATCCATGATATCAGTAAGGGGACAGATGGAGAAGAATGGCCTTTTTCTCCACAATCATCTTCACATGCTGGGGTAGGTGATGCAGGTGCTGCTACCTCAGCATCAGCACGACAGCTAGGACCAGGATTATTGGTGTAATTTGGAGCCTGTCCTAGTCCCATATTCCTACTCAAAGAACCATGCCCCACTTTGGGAAGAGTGGTCTGTGGCACACGAGACTGCTCATAATCCTTCTGCTACTGTGACAGATGAACGTCCATCTCTGACAATCCAGCAGAAGGAATTAGATGAAGCAAACTCTAGAATGTCACTGCAGTTGGTGGTGAGGCTGATCCCCATTTGTGTCTCTCCATTCCTTATTGCTTTCCACCAAAAAAATATCACACTCTCCTCCACTCCAGCTTCTCCACCATTTTCCTCACTCTCATCATCCCCACAACCCCCAGTTTCTTGCTGTTCTATGGTACTGGCAGGGTCCCCTGCTGTCCCACCTGCCTTCTCCTCCTCAGAACTTCAGAGCAGTTTAGTGGAAACCATGTCAGTAAATCCTTCATGAGATGATGTGAGAGAGATTTTCCTCGCTGACTTCAACTATTATAGGATAAGGGGCAACTCCCCTTCATCAATCCTCATCATTGTCGTAGATATATCTGTAATAAAGTCATTCATCTGAGCTCAGAGTAGATCCTGGAATCTAATATTTTTCATGAGACTTGAGTGGCAACTTTGTGAAACTGCAGCTTTTGTGCTGGTATGATAATGCTGTCATTGGCTGAACTGCCATAGCACTACAAATGCCATTATCTACAATTAGTGACTAAGTGCTAATAAAAGAACTGAAGCAATGAGTTATCCTTCCTTACTCTAAAATCTAGATTAACTCCAGGGAGGAGCAACTTGTGCATCTCAAGGACTGTTTTCAGTAATGTCAATTAGGGCAATTCTGGAGAAAACCGGACTGTAGGGAAAAATAAAAATTCCCAATATTCCCTTTGATATAAACAAAACTTTTTTAACCCCCAGATTTATAGTTACATCTCCAGTGCAGCTCTTAGCAATACACTGCAGACCTCTTAGCATTCCAGAGGTTAAAACCCAATTTAACTCGAAAATAGACTTCTTGGACAAGATGAAGTGCATGCACGCTATCTCCACCTCATCTCTAGACCTCTTTGAACAAACCTGGACCTCCTGGCTTCTGTACCATTCCTCCCCACTTCCTTTTAATGCTTGAACATGCTTCTCGCCTACCTCTACCTTGAGCCCTTTCACATGTTGCAGGTACCCACCCATAACATTTATTTTATTTTTTTGATGTTATCACCTACTAGATTGCTTCTCCTGACACAGACCTCCACTGAGTTATGCAGATCTTCCAGCTGGCTGTTGCCTGACCACATACCCTCCTCCTCACCCCTCTTTTGTTTTTTTCCCACCTCTCTCCTCCTGCCCTCCTACCTTCCTCAGGGACTCATATTTGAAAACCTCTAGCTACACCAGCCCTCCTCTTATGCTGAACTATATGCCCATGCTTTTCATCACAATTTGATTAATGAATCCTCACTCAGTGATTTATATTCATGATTGTATGTTTTTTTATCTACTTGTTTTGTACTTAATAATTCTGTTTTACAATTCTCAATTCTTAGTAAAGCATAACAAAAAAAAATAATGAAATCATAGGGAATTTTATTTGTGCCGTTTGGTGTAGTTAGCTTGCTCAAGATTTGAACTTATTTAACTTCTAAGAGATCACATAGAGAAGAAACAAGAGAAGACGTTGACTGTGAGGTTGGACAGATAAGATTTCTTGCTGTAGCTTTGTGTAGTTTTGGTAGGAATATTTTGCTTTGAGAGTCAACTTTTCTGATTTTGTTCAGCTCTGTTTCATCGTGGGTGGAAGCTGATCTCATAATGTGGTGGCACACTGGAGAAACCAACCATCTGAGGAGAGATATCAATATATTTGTGGTCCATCGGTGATGAGATGTCAAAGTTCTGCAGGATGGTGGTGAAGAAGATAAACATCTCCATGCGAGCAAGATTCTCTCCAAGGCAAGCGCGTTTTCCTGATCAGAGAGAAAGAGTGTTATGACATATTACCACTTAAACTGAGTGACTATTCCATCAAGCCACCATGCTTTCTGATATCAAAAGAACTGTTTGGTAGACTACATGGGGAGAAATCCACCAGAACTGGTCTTCAACTAGCATGCCTGCAATTCCAGTGTGTATCAAAGAGAAAGGACTCTTTAGTTCAAACTGGAGCACACTCACTGTCATCACTAACCCCTTGAGTGCAGTGATTCATCTAGAACTGCTGCAGTTCTTAGTACATATATCTCATTGTATTTGTTAGATTTGGTAAGCATTAACCTGCTAAAGTGGAAGTTTGTAACAAATCAGAGTTTGAAAAAGCTTTCAAAAGTGTCTACATTATTCTGTCCTGCAATGCATTATCCTGCTCACTTCAGAAACCTTCTATTGAAATCAGTTGTTGATGATATATTTAGTTAGATGTATTTTTAAATTAGTGCATAAATGTCAGGAGCCCCAGCCAGATACCAACAGTCCAACCTGCTCTCCCTCCAACCTGTCACTCCTTGTCCGGCAGATTCTAACATTCCACATTACCTGTTACTCCCTGTACAGAGCAATGCGCTGCATACCCCTCTGGCACTCAAAGGGTTAAACTGTACTTAAAAATCCTTGAATGATGACAAATTTGACTTTATTCATATGCATATAGAAATAGAAGGAGCTTTGACTTTTTTAAAGTGACGCACCATCATATAAGCGCTGACAGAATAGAGTAGTGTCTTGTGTGGGCAGGATATCAGCTGTCTGGTGTCACTGAATGGAGGAATGTTTCCTCCGGTGCTGGTCCTGCTGAGCAATTCTTTAAACACCTCAAAGAATTAAACACACACTGCCTTCATTAACCCCTTGAGTGCCACAGAGGTACTCAACGCATGACTCACTCTGAGGACAGTATGCATTGTAGTTGGTTAGATCTGGAAATAGTTTTGAAAGTAATGCACAATATTACTGAATGTTGTTTGCTTCTCAAAGAGAAATTATAAGATACAAGGAATGGGTGGAAACACTGTAGCTACCTGCCCGCCCCCACTATCCAGCCCGCCCACCAATATCTAAGGCTGAAAAAAAAATGGCTGCCACTCACTCCTACACCACAGACACACACACATGCCCCCCACACACTGGCAGGCACATACACACATATACACACACTCATACAGAGACACACATGCACACTGAGCAGCTGAGGATGATGGGAACTATGTTCCAGCTACAGGTTGGCCATGGTCCTATCTGTATTATGCAGCTTCTTCATTGCCTGTCTGTGAGCCTGCACAGCCCTGCCAATTACTACAACTAAGCTGATTTCTAAACAATCAGCAGGCAGGGTGCTGGGGAGCTGACTTGCTAGCACAGAGAAGCTGGGGAAGTGAACAACGGCAGATACATGATCAGGCAGTGCTGAGCAGGGCTTCAGTTGAGCTGATAAGTGGCAGAGACATGGGTGTGACTGTATTTATATATTGAACTAAGAGAAAGAGAGCAGATTGTTTGTCAGTATGTCTGTAAGTAGAGGTGCCAGTTCCTGTCATCATATCCATGCTGTACATAGCTCACTGTATAGCATGTATGACAAACTATTTATATATGGTCTGGCATTGTATAGTATACAGTCTGTGTAAAAGGACTGGCACTATACATTATAGGAGGGACAGTGCCTGTTTGAGACCCAAATCCCTCTGCTCCTCTATTTAGGAGATCACACTGTGTGGTATATATACCAGTGTATCAGATTGCTCCACATCAATAAAACCGACACTAATGTAGGTGTAAACTTCTGTAAATGTCTGTTAAATTAGTCTGTGTAAAAAATACTTTCAGCTTCTTCTAAATCATTCACTTACAGAAAGAGTAACATAACCATTTCAGTGTCAGAGGGGATGCAATGCATTGCTTACCCCCTGGCACTCAAAGGGTTAAAAATTCTCTACAATGCTCTGGCACTGTATAGCAGTGGTTCTCAACCTGTGCTTTCAGTGGCTATTAACAGACAAGGATTTTAGAATTTCCTTTTAAGAGCACAGGTGAGTGTAACGGTTTGTTTGACTCACAGACACAGAGTTAAGATAAAAACACAGTTTTATTAAATACAATAGTACATAAAGAACACTCACAGGTCCTGTAATATACACATATAGTACAGACACGCGACAGGTTAATTATGCCCACACAGGTCCAGCATATATATATATAGGAGACAAACAGTTTATGCTGACATGGGTCAGGCGAATAATAAGGTTTCCAGGTTTCAGCAATGCAGGAGTTAATGTTCAGAGGAAAGGAGAACAGTCCCATGTGTTCTGGCAACCAGCTGCATCAGAAGATGCCACAGAAGAGTACACAGTATACTAGGCCACTGAGGAAATCGTGAGAGCTACCGGTGCTGACACGGAGGCGACAATAGCAACCGGTTATGACAGAGTAGAGCGGAACCAATGGCAGAGTACCGGTGGTAAACGGAGGCAACACTTGCAACCGGTTTAGACAAAGTGGAGCGCAACCAATGGTAGTGTACCGGCGCTATAACGGAGGCAACACTTGCAACCGGTATTGGTAGAGTGGAGCAAACCAGTGGTAATGTACTGGTGCGATAACGGAGGCAACACTTGCAACCAGTTTTAACAAAGTGGAGCAAACCAATGGTAATCACGGAAGCAACACTTGCAACTGATTTTAACAGAGTGGAGCGAACCAGTGCAGTATACCGGTGCAATCAAGGAGGCAACACTTGCAACCGGGTAGACAGAGCGCAGCCAATGGCAATGTATCGGTGCTATACGGAGGCAACAGTTGCAACCGGTTTAGACAGAGTGGAGCAAATCAATGGAGGTATACTGGTGCAATTACGGAGGCAACACAGCAACCAGTTTTTTGACAGAGAGAAGCAACCGATGGCAGAATACCGGTGCACTCACAGAGGCAACACTGGCAACAGGTATGGAACGGAGGACTAGGCCAGAGGCGCTCTGAGTAAACGGAAGACAGGCAAGCCTGCAAGGCAGAGGTGCCAAACAGTAAGGCACCGGAAGTCAGAATGTTGCCGAGGCGACTAGTACCACAACGGGGAACTGCCAAGTCGGGATCCAGGAGCAGGAACGTCAGCCAGGCCGGGTCAGTATACAGGAGCAGGAACGTCAGCCAATCTGGGTCGGTACACAGGAGCAGGAACGTCAGCCAGGCCGGGTCGGTACACAGGAACAATCACTGGAGAGTAGTCAGGCAGTCCGGGTCAGTACACAGGCGCAGGAACAGGAGAGTAGTCAGGCAAGCCAAGTTGGTACACTGGAAACCTTAATACAAACATAGAACTGGCACAGGAACACCATGAAAGGACAGAGATAAGGTGTAGGAGCCCAGTATATAAAGGCAATACTGGGCAGGCTAAATACAGGGCAACTAATGAGGACCTCATACAGAATGACTGACAGAAAAATAAAAAACAAGGAATCACGGGCATCGTAATAGTGAGTTAATCAATACATTTGAGCCTCTGATCACCACACTTCTAGCAGGGAAATTCCTAAGTCCTGGCCTGTTAGTGGCCACTGAGGGCATGGGTTGAGAACCTCTGCTGTATAGTATACAGTCTGCATGTGTCTGTGTATAAGGACTGGCACTATACAGTATAGGAGGGACAGTCCCTGTTTGACACCCAAATCCCTCTGCTCCTCTATTTAGGAGATCACACTGTGTGGTGTATAGACCAGTGTATCAGATTGCTCCACATCAATAAACCCCACAGTAATGTGGGTATAAACTTCTGTATATATCTGTTAAATTAGTCTGTGGAAAAAATACTTTCATCTTCTTCTAAATCATTCACTTACACAAAGAATAACTTAACCATTTCAATGCCAGAGGGTTATGCAGTGCATTGCTTACCACCTAGCACTCATAGGGTTAAAAATTCTCTAAAATACACCACCAGCCACTCCCCTAGTAACACCACCTAAAACACAAGTGTCCCTCTTTGGCCATTTGAAATGTTGGGAGGTATGTTACTTACACTGGTCACACTGTATGTATGCATGTTCTGCTTTGCATCTGTGTGTCACTGTTTGTGTATGTCACTGTTTGTGTATGTCAGTGAATGTGTGTTACATGCTTCTTTATCACTGTGTGTTCCCCTGTATATGTGTGTGTGTTTGCACATGTGTCTGTGTATCACTGTGTGTACCTTTCTGACACGTACACCCTACGCTATATTTCACTATCATAACATTTATTTTAAAAAAACCAACAACATTCCCTGCATAACATAACGGACAACGCCGTCCCACATTGCTAGTGTATATATAGATAGATAGATAGATAGATAGATAGATATAGATATATAGCTATATATATATATATATATATATATATATATATATATATATTAGTGTTGAGCGAGCATGCTCGGCCGATGCTCGGATCGGCTCGAGCATCGCTCTGCTCGGCACATGGCGGTACTCGTACGAGTACCGCCATGTGCTCGCCCGCCATGTTCTGGTGGCAGGGATCTGTGCCGGAGGAGGCACAGATCTTGCAGACGCTCCGCTGGACCACCAGGGACTGGAGGTAGGGGGCATTGCGGAGATGAAGGGGGCATTGTGGAGATGAAGGGGGACATTGTAGAGATGAAGGGGGACATTGTGGAAGGGGGACATTGTGGAAGGGGGGCATTGCAGAGATGAAGGGGGCATTGCGGAGATGAAGGGGGACATTGCGGAGATGAAGGGGGACATTGTGGAAGGGGGGCATTGCGGAGATGAAGGGGGCATTGCGGAGATGAAGGGGGACATTGCAGAGATGAAGGGGGACATTGTGGAAGGGGGACATTGTGGAAGAGGGGCATTGTGGAGATGAAGGGGGGCATTGACCAGGCACCCTCCCCTCATCAGAGCAGGGGGTGCCTGGTGTAATGCTCGAGTCCTCCCATTTAATGCAATGGGGTTCGGGTGCTCGGCCGAGCACTCGAGCCTCAGGGGGTGCTCGGTCAGAGCACCCGAACACCCGAGCATCGGGGTGCTCGCTCAACACTAATATATATATATATATATATATCCTATATAATAATTCTCTAGGATATTTGTCAGAAGCCGTCATGCGCAGTAGAAACTGTGCACGTTTGGGCAGTCTCTACTGCGCATGATTGCATCTCTTGAATGAGATGACGCAAGACTGCCTCACGTGGAGCAGTGAGGTAGTGGCCGCTTAACACTTTGAGTGCCAGCGGGGTACGCAACGCATTGCAAAGCAATGAGTTGCATACCCCACTGGCACTCAAAGAGTTCCAGACCTTGGCCTGTGTACACAGGCTTTTACACTAGTATATATATATATCTATATATATAAAAGAATAAGCCTCATTGCATAATTTATGGTACCCCACACACAGAACATAATTTATGTCTCCTCAGAAAAGAAACTCGCATTGAACAGAATGTCTAATTACATAATTTATGTCTCATTAGGAGACACAACTCCTATTGGGTGATTGAATGGGGACTTTACTGCTTTCATTGGGTGATTCAATGGGGGAGTGTTTATCATACAGGGAGTTGGCCCGCCCCCTCCAGCCCGCCCACCACTATCCAACTGACAAAAAAAAAAAATATAGAACTGCCACTCGCTCCTGAGGTAGGGATATCAGTAACTTCTCCCGGTCCACTCACACTCTCACTCAGGATCATGACCCCACAAACACACTGTTTCACCTCCCACAGATAACTGTAACCCTCCATACACTCTGTTTCAATATGAGGGTGTAATGTTCCCATAAAATACAAACTTAATAGCAACTCTTATTTAACTCATCATCTCTTCAGTCACCTCACAGTCTCAACTGTCACTCCTCCACTTCCTGCTTCCTGATTCCCACCCTTTCTCCTTAAAGGGAGAGAGATGCTTTGCTGTATGTTACAGAGGGCAAGCCTCAAACACCACTTTCTATTGATCCCTCAGCATATTGCTACATTGCCTCAACTGAAGAGCCACCGTGTGTTATATTGCTGTGTTAGCTCAACTTAACCCTTTGAGTGCCAGAGGGGTAAGCAACGCATTGCAAAGCACACATTCTGTCTCACACTCTCACACAGTCTCTCAGTCGCGCACACTCTCAGTCGCGCACACTCTCAGTCGCGCACACTCTCAGTCGCGCACACTCTCAGTCGCGCACACTCTCAGTCGCGCACACTCTCAGTCGCGCACACTCTCAGTCGCGCACACTCTCAGTCGCGCACACTCGCAGTCGCGCACACTCGCAGTCGCGCACACTCGCAGTCGCGCACACTCGCAGTCGCGCACACTCGCAGTGTCTCACACTCGCAGTGTCTCACACTCGCAGTGTCTCACACTCGCAGTGTCTCACACTCGCAGTCTCACACTCGCAGTCTCACACTCGCAGTCTCACACTCGCAGTCTCACACTCGCAGTCTCACACTCTCACAGTCTCTCGTAGTCTCTCTCAGTCCCACACACACTCTCAGTCCCACACACACTCTCAGTCCCACACACACTCTCAGTCCCACACACACTCTCAGTCCCACACACACTCTCAGTCCCACACACACTCTCAGTCCCACACACACTCTCAGTCCCACACACACTCTCAGTCCCACACACACTCTCAGTCCCACACACACTCTCAGTCCCACACACACTCTCAGTCCCACACACACTCTCAGTCCCACACACACTCTCAGTCCCACACACACTCTCAGTCCCACACACTCTCAGTCTCACACTCTCAGTCTCACACTCTCAGTCTCACACTCTCAGTCTCACACAGTCTCTCTCGCAGTCTCACAGTCCCTCACACTCTCACAGTCCCTCACACTATTCAGTCTCACACACTCTCACAGTCTCTCACAGTCTCTCTCGCAGTCTCACACAGTCTCTCTCGCAGTCTCACAGTCTCACACTTTCACACAGTCTTACACTCTCACACAGTCTCTCTCGCAGTCTCACACAGTCTCTCTCGCAGTCTCACACAGTCTCTCTTGCAGTCTCACACAGTCTCTCTTGCAGTCTCACACAGTCTCTCACACTCTCACAGTCCCTCACACTCTCAGTCTCTTACACTCTCACACTCTCTCACACTCTCTCACACTCTTTCACACCCCGTCTCACACAGTCTCTCACACAGTCACAGTCTCACACAGTCTCACACTCTCGCAGTCTCACACAGTCTCAGTCTCACACTCTCACAGTCTCTCACAGTCTCTCTCGCAGTCTCACAGTCTCTCTCGCAGTCTCACACAGTCTTACACTCTCAGTCTCACACTCTCACAGTCTCTCGTAGTCTCTCACAGTCTCTCGTAGTCTCACACAGTCCCTCACACTCTCTCAGTCCCTCACACACTCTCAGTCCCTCACACACTCTCAGTCCCTCACACACTCTCAGTCCCTCACACACTCTCAGTCCCTCACACACTCTCAGTCCCTCACACACTCTCAGTCCCTCACACACTCTCAGTCCCTCACACACTCTCAGTCCCTCACACACTCTCAGTCCCTCACACACTCTCAGTCCCTCACACACTCTCAGTCCCTCACACACTCTCAGTCCCTCACACACTCTCAGTCCCTCACACACTCTCAGTCCCTCACACACTCTCAGTCCCTCACACACTCTCAGTCCCTCACACACTCTCAGTCCCTCACACACTCTCAGTCCCTCACACACTCTCAGTCCCTCACACACTCTCAGTCCCTCACACACTCTCAGTCCCTCACACACTCTCAGTCCCTCACACACTCTCAGTCCCTCACACACTCTCAGTCCCTCACACACTCTCAGTCCCTCACACACTCTCAGTCCCTCACACACTCTCAGTCCCTCACACACTCTCAGTCCCTCACACACTCTCAGTCCCTCACACACTCTCAGTCTCACACTCTCACAGTCTCACACTCTCACAGTCTCTCTCACAGTCTCACAGTCTCACAGTCTCACACAGTCTCACAGTCTCACACAGTCTCACACTTTCACACAGTCTCACACTCTCAGTCTCACACTCTCACAGTCTCACAGTCTCTCTCGCAGTCTCACACAGTCTCACAGTCCCTCACACTCTCACAGTCCCTCACACTCTCACAGTCCCTCACACTATTCAGTCTCACACACTCTCACAGTCTCTCACAGTCTCTCTCGCAGTCTCACACAGTCTCTCTCGCAGTCTCACAGTCTCTCACACTCTCACACAGTCTCACACAGTCACACAGTCTCACACAGTCTCACACTTTCACACAGTCTCACACTTTCACACAGTCTCACACTTTCACACAGTCTCACACTTTCACACAGTCTCACACTTTCACACAGTCTCACACTTTCACACAGTCTCACACTTTCACACAGTCTCACACTTTCACACAGTCTCACACTTTCACACAGTCTCACACTTTCACACAGTCTCACACTTTCACACAGTCTCACACTTTCACACAGTCTCACACTTTCACACAGTCTCGCACTTTCACACAGTCTCGCACTTTCACACAGTCTCGCACTTTCACACAGTCTCGCACTTTCACACAGTCTCGCACTCTCACACAGTCTCGCAGTCTCACACAGTCTCTCTTGCAGTCTCTCACAGTCCCTCACACTCTCACAGTCCCTCACACTCTCACAGTCCCTCACACTCTCACAGTCCCTCACACTCTCACAGTCCCTCACACTCTCACAGTCCCTCACACTCTCACAGTCCCTCACACTCTCACAGTCCCTCACACTCTCACAGTCCCTCACACTCTCACAGTCCCTCACACTCTCACAGTCCCTCACACTCTCACAGTCCCTCACACTCTCACAGTCCCTCACACTCTCACAGTCCCTCACACTCTCACAGTCCCTCACACTCTCACAGTCCCTCACACTCTCACAGTCCCTCACACTCTCACAGTCTCTTACACTCTCACAGTCTCTTACACTCTCACAGTCTCTTACACTCTCACAGTCTCTTACACTCTCACAGTCTCTTACACTCTCACACTCTCACACTCTTTCACACCCCGTCTCACACAGTCTCTCACACAGTCACAGTCTCACACAGTCTCACACTCTCGCAGTCTCACACAGTCTCAGTCTCACACTCTCACAGTCTCTCACAGTCTCTCTCGCAGTCTCACACAGTCTCTCTCTCAGTCTCACACAGTCCCTCACAGTCTCTTACACTCTCACACTCTCTCACACACTGTCTCACAGTCTCACACAGTCTCTCACACAGTCACAGTTTCACGGTCAGTCTCACAGTCACAGTCTCACACAGTCTCACACAGTTTCACACTCTCAGTGTCTCTCACAGTCTCTCTCAGTCTCACACAGTCTCACACAGTCCCTCACACTGACACAGTCTCTCACACACGCAGTCTCACACACACAGCCTCACACTCACACACAGCCTCACACTCACACACAGTCTCACACTCACACACAGTCTCACACTCACACACAGTCTCACACTCACACACAGTCTCACACTCACACACAGTCTCAGTCTCTCACTCTCACACTCTCTCACAGTCTCACACACAGTCTCACACTCACACACAGTCTCACGCTCTCTCACTATCAGTCTCTCACTCTCACACTCTCTCGCAGTCTCACACACAGTCTCACACTCTCACACACAGTCTCACACTCTCTCAGTCTCACTCTCACACAGTCTCACACTCTCACACAGTCACATTCTCACAGTATCTCTCACACACAGTCTCACACACAGTCTCACAGTCTCTCTCACACTCTCAGTCACACAGTCTCACACTCTCACACACAGTCTCAGACTCTCACACAGTCTCACACTCTCTTTCACACTCTCACAGTCTCTCACAGTCTCTCACAGTCTCTCACTCTCTCACACTCTCTTTCACACTCTCACAGTCTCACACTCACACAGTCTCACACTCTCACACTCACAGTCTCACACTCACAGTCTCACACTCACAGTCTCACACTCACAGTCTCACACTCACAGTCTCACAGTCTCTTACTCTCACAGTCTCTCTCTCACACTCTCACATAGTCTCTCTCTCACACTCTCACACAGTCACATTCTCACAGTATCTCTCACACACAGTCTCACACAGTCTCACAGTCTCTCTCACACTCTCAGTCACACAGTCTCACACTCTCTTTCACACTCTCACAGTCTCTCACAGTCTCTCACTCTCTCACACTCTCTTTCACACTCTCACAGTCTCTCACAGTCTCTCACTCTCTCACACTCTCTTTCACACTCTCACAGTCTCTCACAGTCTCTCACAGTCTCTCACAGTCTCTCACAGTCTCTCACAGTCTCTCACAGTCTCTCACACTCTCACACTCACAGTCTCACACTCACAGTCTCACACTCACAGTCTCACACTCACAGTCTCACACTCACAGTCTCACACTCACAGTCTCACACTCACAGTCTCACACTCACAGTCTCTTACTCTCACACTCTCACATAGTCTCTCTCTCACACTCTCACATAGTCTCTCTCTCACACTCTCAGTCTCACAGTCTCTCTCTCACAGTCTCAGTCTCACAGTCTCAGTCTCACAGTCTCAGTCTCACAGTCTCAGTCTCACAGTCTCAGTCTCACAGTCTCAGTCTCACAGTCTCAGTCTCACAGTCTCAGTCTCACAGTCTCAGTCTCACAGTCTCAGTCTCACAGTCTCAGTCTCACAGTCTCAGTCTCACAGTCTCAGTCTCACAGTCTCAGTCTCACAGTCTCAGTCTCACAGTCTCAGTCTCACAGTCTCACACTCTCACAGTCTCACACTCTCACAGTCTCACACTCACAGTCTCACACTCACAGTCTCACACTCACAGTCTCACACTCACAGTCTCACACTCACAGTCTCACACTCACAGTCTCACACTCACAGTCTCACACTCACAGTCTCACACTCACAGTCTCACACTCACAGTCTCACACTCACAGTCTCACACTCACAGTCTCACACTCACAGTCTCACACTCACACAGTCTCACACTCACACAGTCTCACAGTCTCTTACTCTCACAGTATCTCTCTCACACTCTCACAGTCTCTCTCTCTCTCTCTCACATAGTCTCTCTCTCTCACTCTCACATAGTATCTCACTCTCACAGTCTCTCTCTCACACTCTCACAGTCTCTCTCTCACACTCTCACAGTCTCTCTCTCACACTCTCACAGTCTCTCTCTCACACTCTCACAGTCTCTCTCTCACACTCTCACAGTCTCTCTCTCACACTCTCACAGTCTCTCTCTCACACTCTCACAGTCTCTCTCTCACACTCTCACAGTCTCTCTCTCTCAAACTCACATAGTCTCTCTCTCATTCTCACACTCTCACACAGTCTCTCTCTCTCATTCTCACACTCTCACACAGTCTCACTCTCTCACTCTCTCACTCTCTCACTCTCTCACTCTCTCACTCTCTCACTCTCTCACTCTCTCACTCTCTCACTCTCACACACTCACATACTCTCAGTCTCGCACTCTGTCTCACACTCACACAGTCTCTCACACAGTCTCTCACACAGTCTCTCACACAGTCTCTCACACAGTCTCTCACACAGTCTCTCACACAGTCTCTCACACAGTCTCTCACACAGTCTCTCACACAGTCACTCTCACACACAGTCACTCTCACACACAGTCACTCTCACACACAGTCACTCTCACACACAGTCACTCTCACACACAGTCACTCTCACACACAGTCACTCTCACACACAGTCACTCTCACACACAGTCACTCTCACACACAGTCACTCTCACACACAGTCACTCTCACACACAGTCACTCTCACACACAGTCACTCTCACACACAGTCACTCTCACACACAGTCACTCTCACACAGTCACTCTCACACACAGTCACTCTCACACACAGTCACTCTCACACACAGTCACTCTCACACACAGTCACTCTCACACACAGTCACTCTCACACACAGTCACTCTCACACACAGTCACTCTCACACACAGTCACTCTCACACACAGTCACTCTCACACACAGTCACTCTCACACACAGTCACTCACACAGTCACTCACACACAGTCACTCACACACAGTCTCTCACACACACACTCACACTCACACACACACTCTCACACACACACTCTCACACACACACTCGCACTCTCTCAGTCTCGCACGCTCTCAGTCTCGCACGCTCTCAGTCTCGCACGCTCTCAGTCTCGCACGCTCTCAGTCTCGCACGCTCTCAGTCTCGCACGCTCTCAGTCTCGCACGCTCTCAGTCTCGCACGCTCTCAGTCTCGCACGCTCTCAGTCTCACACGCTCTCAGTCTCACACGCTCTCAGTCTCACACGCTCTCAGTCTCACACGCTCTCAGTCTCACACGCTCTCAGTCTCACACGCTCTCAGTCTCACACGCTCTCACACTCTCACTCTCACTGTCTCTCTCTCTCACTGTCTCTCTCTCTCACTGTCTCTCTCTCTCACTGTCTCTCTCTCTCACTGTCTCTCTCTCTCACTGTCTCTCTCTCTCACTGTCTCTCTCTCTCACTGTCTCTCACTCATTCACACTCTCAGTCTCACACGCTCTCACAGTCTCACACTCTCACAGTCTCTCTCTCTCACTCTCACAGTCTCTCTCTCTCACTCTCACATTGTATCACTCATCCACACTCTCAGTCTCACACACTCGCACTCTCTCAGTCTCGCACTCTCTCAGTCTCGCACTCTCTCAGTCTCGCACTCTCTCAGTCTCGCACTCTCTCAGTCTCGCACTCTCTCAGTCTCGCACTCTCTCAGTCTCGCACTCTCTCAGTCTCACACACACACACAGTCACACACACACACACAGTCACACACACACACACAGTCTGTCTCACACTCTCACACTCTCACACTCTCACACTCTCACACTCTCACACTCTCACACTCTCACACTCTCACAGTCTCACACTCTCACACTCTCACACTCTCACACTCTCACACTCTCACAGTCTCACACTCTCACAGTCTCACACTCTCACAGTCTCACACTCTCACAGTCTCACACTCTCACAGTCTCACACTCTCACAGTCTCACAGTCTCACAGTCTCACAGTCTCACAGTCTCACACTCTCACAGTCTCACACTCTCACAGTCTCACACTCTCACAGTCTCACACTCTCACAGTCTCACAGTCTCACAGTCTCACACTCTCACAGTCTCTCTCACAGTCTCTCTCACAGTCTCTCTCACAGTCTCTCTCACAGTCTCTCTCACAGTCTCTCTCACAGTCTCTCTCACAGTCTCTCTCACAGTCTCTCTCACAGTCTCTCTCACAGTCTCTCTCACAGTCTCTCTCACAGTCTCTCTCACAGTCTCTCTCACAGTCTCACAGTCTCAGTCTCTCACACTCTCAGTCTCAGTCTCTCACACTCTCAGTCTCAGTCTCTCACACTCTCAGTCTCAGTCTCTCACACTCTCAGTCTCAGTCTCTCACACTCTCAGTCTCAGTCTCTCACACTCTCAGTCTCAGTCTCTCACACTCTCAGTTTCACAGTCTCTCACACTCTCTCTCACACTCTCTCTCACACTCACAGTCTCACACACTCTCACAGTCTCACACACTCTCTCACACTCACATTCCCACACTCTCAGTCTCACACAGTCTCTCTCACTCTCTCAGTCTCACACCCAATCACTCACACACTCAATCACACTCACACAGTCTCACTCAATCACACTCTCACAGTCTCACTCAATCACACTCACACACTCTCACTCTCAATCACACTCTCACAGTCTCACTCAATCACACTCACACTCTCACAGTCTCACTCTCACACTCAATCACTCAATCACACTCACACTCTCACAGTCTCACACTCAATCACACTCTCACACTTACAGTCTCGCAGTCACGCTCAATCACAATCACATTCTCACACTCAATCACACTCACACTCACACTCTCACCCTCAATCACACTCTCACCCTCAATCACTCACACCCTGAATCACTCAATCAATCTCACACTCAATCACACACACTCACTAACACACTCACTCAATCACTCACACGCAATCACTCAATCTCGCACTCAAACGCAATCACTCACACGTAATCACACCCCGGGAGCCAGCACGATCCACCTTCCACCATAGTATGTGCAATTACCACACGCATTTCAATTACATGAATGAATGCCAGTCACTCACATCCCGGGAGCCAGCACAATCCACCTTCCACCATAGTATGTGCAATTACCACATGCATTTCAACTATATGAATGAATGCCACAGTGGAGGCATAAGTACAAACACAAACTCATTACAATGACACATAAGTCAACCCCTTATGACTCACTTCTGTGTGTGTGTGTGTGTGTGTGTGTGTGTGTGTGTGTGTGTGTGTGTGTGTGTGTGTGTGTGTGTGTGCCTGTGTGTTCCTCACTGTGTGTGTTGCATGTCTGTATCACACTCTATGTGTCTGCATGTATGTGTGTATGACTGTCGCTCTTTAAGCATCTCAGTGCATGCGTGTGCATTTGCGTGTGTGTCTCTGTGTTTGTCTCGCATCCGTGTGTGTGCATTAATTCCCTATATATCCTGACGGGCAACGCCGTCCCACATTGCTAGTATATATATATATATATATATATATATATATATATATATATATATATATATTTATATATTTATTTAACCTTTTGAATGCCAAAGGGGTACGCAACCCATTGCAAAGTATACAGTATATATGTCAGGCTTCACTCGAGTGGCAAATTCCTAGCAATCCTCTCCTCTTCACCTTTGTTAGGTCCTCTGGTGTGTTAACCCTTTGAGTGGTAGAAGTGTATCCAAAGCATTGGATACATTTGTGGCACTCAGGGGTTAATTGTCATTGTGCTCCAGTGCCTACACTGGTCACCTTTCCCTTTAGAATTCCGGTGTTGGTATGGAACATAATAGCTAGCTGAGTGAAGGATGCATCATCAGAGCACAGTCAAAATGAACCCTTTGATTGCCACAAATGTATCCAATGCATTGGATACACCTAGGGTTAACACACAAGAGGACCTAACACACAAGAAAAGGAGAGGCATCTCAGGATTGCTAGGAATTTGTCAATTGAGTGAAGCCTGCTCCAGTGCGTCGTGGTCTGCTCCCTGCTTAATCTTGTCCTGATCTCCATGCTTGCCACCCATTGAGCCCTTGTGGAGCCCCTGCGAAGCCTGCTCCAGAGCATCGTTGTCTGCTTCCTGCCTAATCTTGTCCTGATCTCCATGCTGGCCACCCATTGAGCCCTTGTGGAGCCCCTGCGAAGCCTGCTCCAGAGCATCGTGGTCTGCTCCCTGCCTAATCTTGTCCTGATCTCCATGCTGGCCACCCACTGAGCCCCTGTGGAAGCAGTGTTAGGAGCCGTTTAGCGGCCAACATTCTTGTCTTTGCTACCCGCTTCATCCACTGCTGCTCTCTTTTGCAACATCATCAAGCAATTGACTGAGCGCCCGACATTGAGAGGGCAGTAAGGCAGTTTCAATGAGCAGAGTGTGTGCATTGAAAGGTAAAGGTTCTGAGAGCTGTTCTCGAACTTGTAATGTGGCAGGATGCTGGAGAAAGATTATTAGTACTCCCTTATATACTGAACACAGGATACCTTCCCACAATGTAGTTTAGGAGTCTGTGCTCAGAGGAGTGTGGCTTCTGCTCACATCCCCATCTTCAAGAGGCTCTGGATCATCTGACTCAGGGGTAGCAGCACCTGTGACAGGGTGAGGCTATGGCTTGATGGGCGAAGAGGACATGGTTGGAGCCTGGGCATTAAGAATTTTTTCAGCCAGCCATTGAGGGTGGGCAAACTCCTTGAAGAGATTTTCACTCCTGTGAAAATCATGTCCCTGTGTATCTCCTGGTAAGGCGGTATGGAGAAGATATGAATATCTCCTCCTTACTGCAGCCCCTTATCATGGTCCCCGTGATCCTGTGTGTCACTCTTTGCTGTGCTGCTCCCTGATTGGCTGAGCTGTGTGGGCCCGCCCCTGGTTATCCTTTTTATACTGGCCGCTGGCACCAGTGTGGTGCCCTTTCGTGGTGTTCCTGAGCCTTGCTGCTCTTCTCTGCGTTCCTGATTTCCGTGTACCGACTTGGCCTGCTTGAGACTCTCCTGTGTTCCTGCCCATTGCTGATCCGGCTGGTCTACGAACCCGCTCTGGTATCCGACCCGGCCTGGCTGACGTTCCTGCTTGTTGCTGATCCGGCTTGTCTACGAACCCGCTCTGGTATCCGTCCCGGTCTGGCTGACGTTCCTGCTTGTTACTGATCCGGCGTGTCTATGACTCTCCTCAGTTCCCGGTTCCAGTCTATCTACGTTCCTGCTGCTGAAGACTGGGCGACATTCTTACTCCTGGAGTCACGCTCGTGCTCAAGACTGACCTTAACCCTTGAGTCACTGTTCACTGTCAAACGCTACTGAGCTATACTACTGCTGAGTCTCCTTAAGCTTGCAGAGAGATATTATCAGGGTGATTCCGATTGCTGAGCTGATTCCTTGCTGTGCCTCACCTCCTACCAAGTGCCCCGTTAACCCGTTCAGTGCTACGCTACTACTGCTGAGCCGGCCGCTTGGGCCGGAGAGACGGCGGCTCATAATCCATCTATGCATGGTAGTTGTTCTGGTACCGTACCGGTGGTCATCTTGCCCACGCACTTGCACTGGTGGAGTAGTTATACGTCCGTGGGGGCTACCTGGCACTATCTATTGGCTTCCATTTGCGCCCGAGGGGGCTATCCATTATTGCTCTAGCGTTCTGGGTCACTTCTACCGTGCAAGTCGAGCGCTCTCCTACAGACCTGGTTTGACTCCTCATACTTAGACAAGCTTCAGCTACACCTTGGGCGTGCCTACACCACAACAAAGACTGATGAGGACTGAGTTAACTATTATGTGTCCCTGTCTGGGTTACCAGTCCTAGTATATTATTTCTTGTACATATATTCTACTCTGTCTGATCTCAGTATACTGGCCTGCAAGGGCCTAAACACTTGTTCTTGTTTGCCCTGTGTGCCTGTAGCGGGCGATATTGTGCATTAATTTATTTAATAAAACTACGTTTTACTATACCCTCTGACTGAAGTGTCTGAAAACTGTAACACCCCTGGGTGTATTTGTTAAATAAATTATTTAGAGCAAGTCCACAGTACTTTATTTAAACAGAGTCATTTGAGAACACACATATGCTGAAGTTTAAAGGGATAGTAATGTTTCACAATAAAAGCAGTTCAGATTAATCTTCATAGTATTTGTTCCATGGAGAGTGTTATTTCAATACTGTCAAAGTTGTAGTTCAAGAGTACTTGAATTATAAAGTATCCCCTCTCACCCCTTTTACAGATGTAATACTGCTCGCCTCAGAGCAGCAAGACTGTCTGGATGGATCACAGAGAGGAACAATCTTCAGTGGCATACTGAAAAACCTATCAAGGGGGGCAGGGTTTTAATTGTTTTCACAGTATGAAGATTGTCCCTTGCTGTGATCTGTCTGGTCTTAAGACAAGATACTAGATTCCACATCTGAAGGGAGGTGGCTTACACGAGGTAAAAACGGTGGGAGGGGGATACTTTATCATTCAATTACTCTTGTACTACAACTCTGACAGTTATGAAATAAAACTCTCCATGGCTCAAATACTATGAAGATTAATTGGAGCTGCTGTGAAACATTACTATCCTTTTAAACTAACATTGTGTGAGTTTCATTACTGTGGTGCAATGGACACTAGTGACAGAAATAGGGACATAGGAATTTTCATCTCAGTGTGACAATATCCTCCTAAAAAAGTACACATGGGTGGTATGGATGACTGTTCCTACCTTTTACCCAGTCCCTATTAAAAATGAGCCAACTGAGCACAAGCTATGACAGAAAAACCTATAGAATTTCTTTTTCTAATGCTTTAGTTACGGTGGGTTAGAAATGCAAATGTGGTATCAAAAGAAAGTCCTTCTTATTCTTAAAAATGGTTTATAACTTTTGGGGATTAACTAATTGAATTAGAAGAAAAATATGGTTGAACAAAGGAATACTGAAAAGGCCAAACGTGATCTGCTCCTCTAGTGTAATAAAATCCTTGTCCTTAAGGGGTTATGGTAACAATGCTTGGTTTGAGGTCATGTAGTCCTGTTAGAAACGGTCATGTCTGATTCCATGCACATGACATCCAGGACTAGCTGAAGAGGTTAACTAATAAGAAAGGCCAATATTCATAGAGTCCCTTACAATTTTCTGCCAATAATAAGGTAAATGTTGGGTATTATAAGGAGATGATAGAGTAACTAATTTGTTTTTGTAAGAATTAAACAATATTTTATATTTTGTTACGATGTAGGTTCCCAGAATAGCTCAAAGTATAAAATAAGGAAAGTAATTTGTAGATATTCGTTCATGAAGTGGCTGACCACTTTGGTTGTGTGGAAATGTTCACCAATGGGGAGAACTGGTGTCAAATAGGCCATTCTACTTACAGAAGGAATTTGAAAGAGATGAGGCTTTTGGTTGACATCATCTTTCCCAGGAACTGAGATGGATTTGTGTACATGATGGCATATGTCTACATGTAGGCTTTCATGTATACACATACTGATGACACGTGAGCAAGAATGTGTCACTTCCTGCACAGGGATATTTCACGAAAAGATTTTGTCCATTGAATTCAATGGGCTTAAGCTTTCACTAGTTAGTTTGTCCTGATTTTCCTTCTAGCAGAAAAGAAAAATATTTATCCCATTATGCAGAAATTTCACTGAAAAGGAAAATGATGTGCATCGCCCTTCTGAGAACATTTCTCTGTATGGTATGTGCGCAGCATCGTTAAAAAATCTAACAAACCAGATATTTTAATTATAATGATTTGTGACTATACCTGCAGAGAAAACCAGGAAGGCCTCACTCTTTTTAAAATTCCTCTCAGCATCCAGAAAGTGATCTGGATTGAAGGTATAGGGATCAGGGAAATATTTGGGGTCTCTCAGAACAAAAGATAACAGTGGCATGACATCCGTACCCTGTGGAGCAGAGAAAAAGAAAGGTTTATCAGGGTGAGACAGTTTGGTAATGACATTGACAAGTAAACAAGCCACCCGAAGGCCCATGTATTAAACCTCGCTTCAACCAAAGTCACCTCTTACTAAACTTACAAATTCCAACAGGTATGGAAGAAAGTAGATTAAACCCTAAAACCCCAGTTAGTGTGGAGCAGTGTAAGTGTAAAGGGAGGGATGCAATGAGAGGCTCATACATTAAGTAGTGGGAAAATTCTTGGACTATTGAACAGAGCCATAGGGAACTAATAAAAATACCCAATGACAAAAATAGGGCTTTTATCCTTTCGAATGCTAGAGAGGTCTCAAACATATTGGTAAGTAATGTATTGAGACTTCTCTAGCATATAAGGGCTTAAAAGTCCCATTTAAATTATGGGTATTAGATTTCATACAGAATTATACCACATATCTAATTTCACAAGCCTCTAAGGCAAATGAAAAAGGTGAGTGCTGCTTTTTTAGGGTAAAGTAATGTTTGTCTGATGAAAAGAGTGAAATGATCTCCTCTTCCTACTCTCCAGTGAACAGACTGGTGGCTATAGGAGAAGTCCCTGAGGGCTACCTGTTACTCATTACTGGTTTAGGATAATGGTCTATTTATTTCTTCAGCTCTCTGATGACTATATCCATGCTATAGAAGGTATTTTGTTGGGTCAGAGCTACAGAGATGAGTCAGGCAGAGGACTTGGACAGTGGCTGGACACCGGATGTCTGTCTCCAGCTCTGAACCCTATTTAGGATGGAGCTATACTGGTAAGACCTGCAGTGGCTTTGGGAAGGGTTGGAACATCTTGGGGGAGATGAACTAAAGAACAAAGAGAGCTCATAATGACGATGTCCTGTTGGAACATGGTCGGAGGTGCATAAACAGTATGCACTAAAGTATCTTCGACATCATTTCAGTCCAGCAAAAATCTGCCCACATTGACATCCATCCGACATGCTTTTGCCAGGTTTACGAATTTTCACTCATCACATGGGCAATGGCTTATTTCCATATGAAAATGCAGCATAATGACTCATATGGAAATGCAGGATAATGATCCATTATCATATTTAAGGGGGCTTGTTTATAAGTTAATGTAACCTGATGATGGAGAAGTTGAGAATCAGATCTCTTGTACTTTCCTATCGAGTAACAGCCCTTAATCAACCAGAAGCAGGAGAGTTGTGAACTGCTGTCGATGTGGAAGGGAACCCTCCCTCTCATATCACCAGCAATAGACAACCCTGAAGTCTGAGAGCATTCTCCCTGCTTTTCCACCTGCTCAGAAAGGGAATGGAGAGGGTACTTTCAGCACCACGAACAGCATCACTCCCTTAACCCCTTGAGTTCCATAAGGATGTGCATTGTGCACCTGTCACGGTTTTGATGAACATTCAGACAAGACTTGTATGGTTAAAATAACTTCATTGAAAATAAAGTACAAACAGTATAAAAGTTCACACCCACACAAGCCCAGAAGAAGAAGGTACAAGTACTGTCTACAATACACAATGGAAGGTAGGCACAGTATAACACAATGTAGAGACAAGCAGCAAGTTCCCTAGAGAGCTAGGGTGAGGAGGAGGCAGCGACTTGCCGATGTTGACACTGGAACCCTAGACCCTAGGGTATAGCGGAGGCCCACGACTCTAGATTACTGGCAGTAAGGAGCCTAGAACTCTAGGGATGAATGGAAGCCAAAAACCAATGGATACTGGCAGAGACCGAGACCCTAGAATGCTAGGGTAGACAAGGCACACGGTCCACGTGTACTGGCAACGAGGACCCTAGAACGTTAGGGTCCACTGGAGGCCCAGACTTTGGATACTGGCAGCTAGGACCCCAAAGCACTAGGGTATTGGGAGGCCCAAGACATACAGCTACTGATAACAGAGACCCTAGATGCTAGGGGTGACTCGGAGGCAACAGACCACGGAAGGCAACTGGTGTCCAATAACGTAGGGGACAGAGACAGGTATACCACCCTACAGCTGGCTCTTTAGCCCTAAGGCTACAGCGCATGTTAGGCAGGACGAGACAGTAAACCGGTCCTAGGACACCTATGTTCAGCAAGGTTCACGGATGGTAATGCGCCCAGATTAGTGCCTGTAACTCCCCACAGGGATTGAGCCCAGCTTAAGCAGTGGTAACGATGGACACGTAACATGGAATGAGTAACACGGCCCGAACTACTGACTGCCCGGAGTCCGGTACTCTGTACGTGCACACCGCCAGAGGTGGTAAATACAAGTAGGAGCGACTGAAGCAGCGAATGTTCAGCCCAATCGGTCGGCAATGTAAGCGAGTAAGAGCTAGCTCAGTCAGCAGCGTCAGCTGTGTCTCAGCCAGTCCGGTCAGCAACGGATGCGTAAACTCAGCCAGTTGAGTTGGCAACGTAGTGGGTACTCAGCCAGATCAGTCAGCAACATAATGGGTTCTCAGCCAGATCAGTCAGAAATGTAGCAGGTTCTCAGCCAGATCAGTCAGCAATGGAATCGGAAAAGATCAGGTCACACAGGATCGTCGTCAGGCAGGCCAGGTCATACACAAATGGAGCAGCAGCAGGAACTAGCGCTAGGTTCAGGTACACCATGAAAAGGTGCCTGACTATTGACATAACAGGGTATAAAAAGGGCTGGCCCTGGGTGGAGTCAAGTTCAAGGACCAATAAGAATGCGGCAGTCAAGACAAGGAAGTGAGAATGTCGCCGCTCGTAACCAGGAGCAAGGGCACTGTGATAGCACCCCTGTAGCACTCAAAGACTTAAAAAGTACACCAAGCAGTACATTATCCTGTCCTCAGCTCTGTATTATATTTTACACATGTTGTGCTCTCCCAAGGGAGCAAGGCTGGGGGTCAGGCAGCATCTATGGGGATTTGTGGCTAGGGGTGGCCAAAAAGTGTTGAAAATTTTCCACATGACTTTTTATGAAAACTTGCCAATTTTTAGCTTTTCCCATGAAAATGTTCACCTTTCCACCTATGCAAAAATGTCCTGCTTCTCACCTATTTTAACACATTTTTCGCCTTTTTTAACACATTTTTTCAACTATATTTCGTACATGTACTACATTTTCCGCTGTAATATTACTTCTTCTGAGGGCTGATGTTTAATAATAAGTGGGTGAAAGTCAAAGTTGTGAGTCCTACAGCAACATAGGACTTGAAAAATGAGTTAGCATGCAGAGTGCATTTGTCATTTGCCCACAACACTAACTTCCTTCTTAAGTGACACTGGCACATATTCATGATGATGTCAAGTTAAAAAAAAATAAAGTACAACCTACAATATGGCAGATACGTATGGTAGTGGTGGTGGTGGCGGACTGTCATGGTGTGATCTGTGTATGTATATTGTTTTTACCATTGTTATATGCTATTCTCCTTGACACACTTTACTTATTGGTCATAGCAGTGGTCCCAAATGGGGTAAATGGTGGCAACCCTTCTTCACATCCCTCCTCCACCTCCTCATCTGTGTTGCTGTTAATATATTTGTCCTGGCTTTGTCTGTCATGTGTGGTTTCTGCTACCTGATACTCAGATGGAATGAGATGTTAGTCTCCCAACATTGCTGCTTGATAGCCGTGTCCTGCGGTCATTGACAATATAATCAGCCGCACTGAAAACCCACTCAGACTCAATGCTTGCTGGAGGAAAACTAAGGGTTTCCAATGTGGTACGCGTCAATGCTGGCCACACATACTGCTTTGTTTGCCAGTATTCCGTGGGGTCATTGTTTCTGCCTAAAACATAGCTGTCCTGCAAGTTTGCAGAAACCATTTCACATGCAGTGGGACCACTTCTAGGAGCTACATGTTGTTCCTGTGTATCATTTACCAACTCATACTCAGGAAGCAAGTCCCAAAGAGATATACTGTCACCAGTACCACCATCACCATTACCAATTATGGGTTTTTGCTGCCCCTGCTGATACCCATGATGAATTGCCCTGTGTTCTGAATGAGATATTCTGGTTGATGATGTAGCTGCTTCTGCTAGTTGAAATGCTTTGCTGCCTTCCTTTTCACTATACTGCCTAGATGTTTGTTGTGCCATCACTTTCTCCCACTCATCCTCCACAATAAAACCCTACACTCGATCAATAAACATGTCTCAATATTTCTTGACAGAATTTGATTCCTCAGAGAGTTGCTGCTAATCGCCATTACTCATTGTTGTGACAAACAGCTAATGGCCCTTTGGCAGGAATTTTGTGTTTAAAGTGGGGGAACAGCAAAGTGGCAAAAATGTATCCCTCATTGCTTTTAATGGACATTATGTGAGGATCATGTTCAAAGCATGCAGTCTATCAGCTGGTTCATGTCTGTGTTGTCATTCTGGTAAGAATCCTCAGCCATGCTCCTTATTTTTTTCTGCAAAAAAATACAAGTGGTAGAATTTCACTAATTCCTGCCCCAATGTGACTCACCAGCATGGTTGGCTCCTCAAAGGGTTTCAGCAGCTCACATACATCTCACATTAGTTGCCATGGGCCAGGTGACAAAGAGGCTCCCTCCAAAGTCTTCCAGTTTTGCATGGTGTACTTGCTAATGGCCTTATTCTGCTCGTACAAATGCTCTAGCATGTACATGGTGGAATCCCTCCTGGTAGGGACTTCCATTTTCAGCTGGTAATGGGGCAGGTTGTTATACTCTTGTATGGATTATAGAGCATTGCGTACACTGTAGGAGTGACTAAAATGGGCACAGATTTTGTAGGCATCTCTTTGAAGGTTTCAAATTCTTTCAGGAATCTGGTCACAACTAAATTTAGCACATGGGCAAAGCAGGGCATATTCTCCATACCACCTATTCTCAAAGCATCGTTTATGTTGGAGCTGTTATCAACAAACAAAAAAACAGCTTTTAAGGAGTGGGGTACAAACCATTTCTCTATCACCTGCTCTAGCTTACTCAGAACATCTACAGCTTTGTGGGATTGCCTCTCAAAACTCAGCATGCACAAGGTGACGTGACAATGGTATGGGCTATCCTGCTGCTGCTGCCGTCTTTTAATCACACTGTCACAACCAGAAGCACGATTACTGGTTTTCACCTGATGCTGTAAGCTAGTATTGTCCACTGTTGGTGCTGGGAGGGAAACCCAGTGAGCAGTCACAGTCATATAATCTGTGTTCTTCCCACTTGACCACATATCTGTTGTCAGGTGGATTTTCTTGTCATACGCACTTTTCAGCCCTTTGCCCACCACACTAACCACCTGCTTGTACAATTCAGGCACAGCCATCCTGGAAACATAACTGTGGCTTGGGATATTCCAGCAAGGAGCTGCTCATGATATCAATTCTCTGAAACCTTGGTTTTTGACAAAAGAATATGGTAGCATGTCAATTACCAACATCTTCTCAACCTTGTCATTCCACAGGTGTATTTTGGGATTGTTTTGAACTTTTTGACTCCTTCCCAGGAACTCAGTCAGTGTGGGTTGATAGGACATGGCAGAAGAAGCTTGGAACTTTATTGCTTTAACAGCATGACTAGAGGAAGTGGTGGCGGGAGATGCAGCATGTGTGGGCAGTCTCTGACTCTTGCCATCTCCTGCAGCAAAGCCAGAGTCATCATACTTCTCTGCAGCAGGAGCCATAGGTGGTATCTGGACTGAAGAAACTGTTGGCACTGGCAGTGGCACACTCTCTGACACTTAAAGGGATAGTAATACTTCATTTTAACTTTATTTTATTTTGTAGGCATTAAAAAAACATGAAGAATGATATAAGTCTTATCTCTGAAACCTTTATGGTTTAAGAGATATTCACAAACAAAGTATCCCTTCCCTGTTCAACCAGATCAGAAGGGAGGTGCCCAGGTAGACTGCAGAGAGGGACAATCTTCAATTAAGATAAGGGAAAAAGCTGAAAAACTTGTCAAGGGGGGAAGGGCTTTCATTGTTCTCATAGGAAGAAGATTGTCCCCTTCTGTTATCTGTCTGGTCTATGGACTGGATTCCACATCTGAGAAGAGGTGGCTTACACTAGGTAAAAGGGGACAGGAGGGGAAACTTTGCTTGTGAATATCTCATAAACCATAAAGGTTTGAGAGATAAGACTTATATCATTCTTCATGTTTTTTTAATACCTACAAAATAAAATAAAGTTAAAACGAAGTGTTACTATCCCTTTAAATAACTTCACTACTTCTATTTTCTGCCCTAGGGCCTTGGGAACTTTTTAAAGTGCTTCTGCTGCTGTTAGTTGTGGCTCCTTTGGTCTGCTGATAGTGTGTCTCCCAGTCAGACCTGTGGTTGTGCTTCAGGTAGGATCTCATAGAGGAGGTGCCTAGGTGTGAGCCTGCTTTCCCCCTGCTCATGTGTTTTTTTTGCATAGACAACAGATAGCAACATGCATAGCTTGAGGATCCTGAGTGAAGTATCTCCATACTGGGGGCTAGATGTTGATGTAGTTCTACTGCCACTACTACTAGTAGTCAAAGGAGCATCAAATACAGCAGCATCAGAGGCACTTTTCATATCTAACATTGTGGATATTAACCTGTGTTGCTGTTGGTGGGTACTTATCACGGTGCCCGTGTTCTGTGCTGCGGGCGGCGACATTCTGACTGCTGTTTTACATTACCTTTTGCTGATTGGCTAGTACCTTTGTTGCCGTCCAGTGATGGTCTTTATATCCCCTGTCATATCCACGTTATGGTGCCCTTTCGTGGTGTACTAGTTCCTGACTTATTCTCCGTGATCGCTGTTCGTGTATGACCTGGCTTGCCTGACGACGTTCCTGAATTTGCTGCTGATTCCGTTGCTGATCGTATCTGGCTGAGGACCCGCTTCCATTGCTGACCGTATCTGGCTGAGGACCTGCTTCTGCTGCTGACCGTATCTGGCTGAGGACCCACTTCCTTTGCTGACTGTTCTGGCTGAGAACCCGTTCCGCTGCAGATAGTATTTGGCTGCTTATCCACTTCACTTCTGACCATTCCTGGCTGCCTCTCTTTTCGTGCCAACAGTTTCTAGCATACTGTCACTCTGTTGACAGTAGCCTCTATCCTACCGCTTGGTTGCTTCCGTGACATAAGTTAGACTTCATGTGGCCTTGCCGTTAATCTAGTCAGTTGCACCACGTTGCACCATTACTCTGTCGACTGTCTACTAAGCATTCGTGCTGTAGCTACTCTCTGACCACCGTTGGTGGTGTGCACACGCGAAGTACCGGTACAGTGTTCTTAGCACTGACTGAGTTACTCTGATCTCAATGTGTCCACCTCACTACAGCGCTGGGCTCACTCTCGTTGGGGGTTGCAGTTATCACAGGGCGTTACCTATTGACCCTTTGCGTTCCTGGTCTCTCCAGGTATAGTTGTGCATATTCCACTCTGCAGTAGCATTGGGCTTTAGAACCAGCGTTGCGCTATCTCCATCCTCTGTGGAGGGGACACTGGTTGCCTACATATATTCCACACTGTGTACGATCCACCCCTAGCGTTCTAGGGTCTGCTTGAGAGTTGTCCTGGTCCATCGGCATCTAGTGCCAGGGTCAGTGTTGCCTCGCTCCGTTGGGCTCAGTGTCGCCTAGGCATCTGGGCTGTGCCAGCAGTGTTGCCTCGCTCCTCTGGGTTCTGTTCCTCCCAGGCGTCTGGGTTATGCCAACCATCTCCTCCTGGACCATCTGTGCCAAGGTCCTGTGGTCAGTTCTCGGACTGTTACCTGCCACCTGTTCAGTTCCAGTCAGAACATTCTTAACAGTGATTGTATCATTCATACAACTGTCCTTATCACTGACTTGCTATTCCTGTATTACTTGCCTATTCTTTTGGGCCTAATTACATGTGTATACTTATTATCAATAAAGTCATTTTTAACCTTACCAGTCTGGTCTGAGTGTTCATCAAAAACCATGACAGTACGCAAAACAGTTGTGTCTGGCTGAGTGGGACTTTGACTTTGAAGAGGCAATGATGCTGATGATGTGCTTTTTGACATCTGTGCTTGTCCAGGGTCATACTTTCCAATGGCCTTCTCAAACAGTTTATAGACAGGCACAGTGGCCCTTAAAAGTGGTGGAAGATTCAGCCGTTGACTTTCTGCTAACCTTATAACTGTCACAGTGTGTACCTTAGTCCCAGCACCACCAGATGGGCGACGCTTGGAACCTGGAGCCTGGAAAGATGATTCGGCGTAATTTCACATGTCGAGCCTGGCTTCTGGCCTGGCAACTACACTGCTTTTTTTTTTTTTTTTTTTTTTTTTTTTTTACTGTATGGTACACAACACAACTGATGGAGCTGTATGATGCCTTGCCTAAGCCCAGTCAGCTGTCTGTCACTGTCACCTAAAATATTTAGTTCTTTATTCTTTTTTTTTTATTTTGTTAAGTTGTCCGCCTTGTTGTTCACAGTCTGAAAAAAAAAAAATTATAACTTAAAAACAAAATCAACAACGTCTTTCCCCAAACTTCCCCACCCAGCACAGACACAATAACAGCAAGATCAGCAAGCAAATAGGTCCCTAGCTGCCTGTGTATTGCTAGTCAGTAACATGGAATTTTGGAGTATTTGGGATCAACCTCTTTCCCCCCTTTTTCTCCCCCAGAGTGCTCCATTGTCTTTCCTAATTGAACAAATGTCCTACCTAAATGACTCCCTAAACTAAACTTCAATTCCCCTCTCTATCTTCTGTAGCTCAAACAAGGTGATGCTCTCTCCTCTCACAAACACAAAATGGCTGCTGTGAGAGCCTGACAGACTTTTATACAGCTATAGAAAACTTTCGTGTGGTGGAGAAATATTTTTCTTCCCATTGATTCGAATGGGCAAAAAAGGCGGCAAAAAGTGAAAAAACTGCACCTTCTCCTTCCCCTTGCATCCATAAATTTTAGTGCATATGACGATGTGTGTATTCATCAAAATGTCAAAGTGTTTTGAACACATCGACAAAATAATACTGCCACAGCATCAACCTTTAGTGCATCTCTCCCCAGGTGTCTTTATCTACCTTTGATTCTTATTTAGGTCAGAGCTATTCTGGTAAATCCTGAAGGAGCTCTGGAAAGTGGAGGGGCGTCAGTTGTCTGTCTGCACTTCTGACCATTATTTAGATTGTAACTGTATACAGGAATCCTGCAGGATCTCTTAAAACTGGTGGGACGTTAGGTGTCTGTCTCCACCTCTGATCATTATTTGGGCAACAGTTGTAAAGGTGACTTCTACCAAGGATTCATAAAGGTAAAGTGGTGGGACACCAGGCCCATAGTCCCACACACTTTATAAGGCAATATTCCCCTCTAATCCAGAGATAGGGAATCTGAAGTTTTCCAGCTGGAGTATAATTCCCATCATCTTCAGATGGACAACAGCTTGCTGAGGATAATTGAAGTTGTTGCCCAACAGGATGTGAAACACCACAGCTTGCCCATGTTTGCCCTAAGCAGTTGGCTGATATTTAATACTATACTTTATAAAAGTCACAGATGGATGGAGGCACTACATGACCCCAATAAACAAACTTCACTGTTGTCTCTCTACAGAGTGTTTTCAAATGTCTCCAAAAAGTCCTGCCGCCTTTAGTTCTACCAGGAGTCCAAACTCTCCCCGTCACAAACATTCCCACAGATAGATACAAAGTGGAGTTTGGCACTGACTTTTTCTTGAAATAGCCCAAAAACAATAGAAAGTGTACACAGTATCTAAAAGTATAGACAATTGGATTTTGATAACAATGAAAGCGGAACTACCACCCAACAAAATCTTTAGCTTAACTAAATCCCCATCTGGCGACTAGCTGCTTAGTAGCGCTAGTCGTCAGAATAATTACCTTATTTAATAGATTACTGCTCTCTTCTATGGCTGACAGTAGCAAGGAGCTCAGACATCTTACCAGAATGACGTCCGCACGCCTGCACTGTCAGTCCCAGCTGGTGCCAAATGGCTCCTAGCAAAGCATCCTAGACCCGGCTGGGACTGACAGCGCAGGTGCGCGGACGTCATTCTGGCAAGATGTCCGAGCTCCTTTCTACTGTCAGCCATAGAAGACAGTAGAAGTCTATTAAATATGGTAATTATTCTGGTGACTAGCGCTACTAAGCAACTAGTCGCCAGATGGGGACTTAGTTAAGCTAAAGATTTTGTCGGGTGGCAGTTCCGCTTTAAAGCTATCAAGCTATCACAGAAACCAAAATCTATATACAGTTTGAAAAAGACCAAAGTCTATATATACTTTAAAAAAAGGTTTTTAATAGGAGGAGATTCCTCACAAAATGCAGAAAATCCAAACAACAATGGTTTTCAATATGATGTACAAATTTCGCAATATAAAAACTTATACAACATTGCAGCTAGATGTAAGCTTTCCTGGCTGGGAACAACTGTGGCCATATGTTTAACATAGAAACATAGAATTTGACAGCAGATAAGAGCCATTTTGGCCCATCTAATCTGCCCATTTTCCTACTGTAAAAACCTCAAACCTTTTTTTGTCCTTGGTCTTTTCTTAAAGGGATAGTAATGTTTCATAACAGAAGCAGCTCTAATTAATCTTCATAGTATTTGGAGTTTGGGGAGTGTTATTTCAATACTGTCAGAGTTGTAGTTCAAGAGTAATTCAATGACAAAGTATCCCCCTCCCGCCCCTTTTACTGATGTAACACTGTTCAGCCAGATCAGAAGGGAGGTGCCCAGGTAGATTGCAGAGAGGGACAATCTTCAATTAAGATAAGGGAATAACCTGAAAAACTTGTCAAGGGGGGCATGGCTTTCATTGTTCTCATAGGAGGAAGATAGTCCCCTGCTGTTATCTGTCTGGTCTATGGACTGGATTTCACATCTGAGAAGAGATGGCTTACACTAGGTTAAAGGGGCGGGAGGGATAACTTTGCTCGTGAATATCTCTCAAACCATAAAGGTTTGAGAGATAAGACTTATATTGTTCATCGTGTTTTTTAATGAATATAAAATAAAAAAAGTTAAAATGAAGTATTACTATCCCTTTAAGTTAAGGACAACCTTATGCCTATCCCATGCTTGCTTAAATTCTGTCACTGTCTTAACTTCTACCACTTCTGCTGGTAGGCTATTCCACTTATCTAATACCCTCTCAGTGAAGTAAAACTTTCTTACATTACAACTAAACCTGTGTCCCTCTATTCTTAGACTATGGCCTCTTGTCCTAACAGTTTTGCAGTGTTTACGATTAAGTATCCATGTATGTATGTATGTATCTTTATTATATTTTTTTATAATTTTGTATATGTTTTTATATTGTGAAATTTGTATTGCAAATTTTTAGATGCTGTGTACACTTTCTATTATTTTAGGGCTATTTCACAAAAAAGTCAGCGTCAAGCTCCACTTTGTATTTAATATTGTACTTTATTAATAACTAGTTGAACAGCCCGTTACACGGGCCACAGTGCCTCTGGCAGCCGGTCTCGGGGCAGTCACGCGCAGTACAGACTGCCCGCACCACTGCTGATACAGAGCTGGATGCTCCTTCGGAGCGCCCAGCTCTGTATCAGCCGCAGCGCGGCAGTCTGTACTGCGCGTGACTGCCGCACGCTCAGCGGTGTCTACTGCGCATGTCGGGCGTTACACACAACTTAGCGAATTATTATATAGGATTTTCTGTACTTCTGTACTATATTTACTAACTCCCCTTTATGTAAATGGAGCATTTTACTCCTTGAGAGCCAGAGTGTTAAAGTGCTAATTTTATTTGTACTTAAACTTTAGTTTCATAAAAATTGCTTTAAATGTGTAAATAATTAAAGTTACAAGGATCTTTAACTGGTTCAGATAAGTATATCACCCTTTGAGTGCCAGAGTAGACTGCAACACTCTGCAATCCATTGTATACTTCTCTGGTGTTCAATGGGTTAACATAGATAAGAAGGTCTCATTACCTTAGGTATATTAAATCCACAGAACTGAATATCCCTGCTCACTGCGTGGGGCAAGTTCATGGGCAGCACATTACTGTATCTGTGAATCTCGTGGATTACTGCATCACTGTAGGGCATTGAGTTACGATCCTCTAGCTTTGGAGCTTGCTGCCGGCCAATTACATTATCAATTTCTTCTTGGACTTTACCTGCAGTGGAAAGAGTATTATCAGATGTCTGTGGAATATCTGGAGAGATCTGCTCTTTTATTCAGAATGCAACCTTGATCTTCTACAGTGGTGGTTCTTAAACTGCGCCCTCACACCACACTACGTGCTTGACTACAGTTGAGTGAATCAGAGGCTCCATCATTTTGAACAGAAACTTACTTACCTGTGATCATCCTCCTTCATGTGATGTCTCCTTATCAGAGGAAAGTTTTGCTTAGCAGATCATTCATTGGTCACAGTAGCATTAAATTATTTGGCATACATGATTCAATTTAGGATAGCCAGCAATGAAGCTGCAGATGTCCAAATCTAGCAATATATCTCAGTATAATGCACATTGTGCAGTACAATGACCACATATGATAATGTCTTGAAGACCAATGAAATGCAGGGGCTATGGGAGAAACTGCAGAAAAACCACCCTTTAGAATTCTCCAAGCTCATATCAGGCAGGGTCAATAATTTTTTATTAGTTGTAAATAAATACCCATTGAAGCGGCAGTAATCCACTGCCCTACCACCTCCAGTAACTTGCTATTTTTGTGGAATGGACACAGTGACTGACATGACTTTATTTCTTGGGGGAGGGGGTTAGTGTTAGCAAAATTATAAATTAGAAAGTATGTGCCAAGGTGGGTGACCCCATCCGTCCTCCTCTTTACAACCCGGGACTGGGTCAGGAAAGCAGTTACAGCAATACTGATAGAATTGTATCATTACAGCACCAGCTTCCACCACTAGGTAGTGCAGGATAAGTAATGGAAGCGGCCAAAGCAGAAATGTTGGAAAGAAAGGTTTTCACCTGAAAGCTTCCCTATCAACAGCAGGAAATTCAAAAGTGCTGAATACAAAACTACAAAGGCAGCACAATCACTACTCCAAGCAGCACCAGGAAGGCAAGAGATGTTACCAGAGGAGCAGTGCTAAATCAGGAGACACAAACTCTAAACACAAGAAGCCAAAGGTTTTCTTTTTATATACTGTCCCTGTCTGTCAGTCAGTGTCTCTGTCATTGTCTCTGTTTGCAAATCCCACCCATACTCCCTGCAACTGCAAGCAACTCTTGCTCGCCTTCTTTGCCTGTCTGCCTCTAGACAACTAGCTAACTAATGTCAAAATGTTCTCTTAGTCCTTACAGTACAAGACAGATCTGTGTTACAGAATCACCACCAGCTTGCTCCAAAAGAATAAAGAGCACAGCAACTGGTGCAGTTCTCACCATACCTTATAATTCACTTCACCCTCTTGTTTTTGCGGATGCTGGAGTAAGTGAGCGTAAGTTACACAGTATATCAAGTTGTTAAGATGTCAAGTTGTCTTGAATTAATATTTTATTGTTTGTCTGCATAAACTCTCTTAGTCAGTCTCATTTGAGGTTCAGTGAGGCTCAGCCAGCTCAGATAAAATGTTTATCATTATCAGTCAACAATGGGGGGGGGGTTATTGTTTGTTTGCTTTTTTTAATCTAGCCTCTCCCTTAACACCCATGCCTATGGAACAATACATAAAATAGTAATATAGTAGCAGAAACATAGTAACATAGTTCTATAGTAACACAGTGACATGGAAACATAGGGACAAAGAAACACAGAAACATAAGGCGGAAGGCAAGAAGGTGGAACATTCACTGTTTTTTGCAAGCCATACATTTCTGCACTAATTGTGATTGCTCAGGTTTTGATGTAAGAAACATGCTAACACCTTGATGATGAATGGCAAATGCTACTACAATATCAGCAAATTTAGTGAATGCCCCTAATTTAATGGCAAAGATAGTGAATGTATCTTAATTAATAAGCAAAGTTAGAACACCTATGAAAATAGTTGCTGTAACGAAAGCTAGGAAGGGACCAAGTCACCTTCCTCCGTCGTTCCTGGGTCTCTCCTTCTCAACGCCGGACTGGCGCTGTCGGATGCACCAGTCGAGCTGATAACTGGTCCGGTGGTCGACTCAAAGTGGCGTTGAACCCCGGAGTAGCCGACTCTACCTCGAAGGATGCGGATGGACGAGGTGTCGACGGGCTCTAGAAACCGTCGAGCTTCAAAGAACTGGAACACCAGGCAGTAAAGAATGAAGCCTCTACTCCTAGGCTACGAAGAACAGGGAAAATGTCGCAGGAACACAGGTTAGCGGTTGCCAAGCCGTTCAAGCACTCCGGTGCTCGAATCGAAGGTTCTACTGGAATCTGGAAGAAGCAAAGCTGAGTCCACGTTGCCGCCTGACAAGATCCAGAGATGGGTAGCAGGATACTAGCAGCAGACGGATGAAGGATGAAGGAACCTGGGCTCAGATAAGCGGCAGAGTGGCCACTTTAAGATGTAATTTATTAAAAAAAAATAGTGAATTCTCCACTTTCTTGCTTTCTACCCATAGAGGTAGATTTATAAAACTGGAGTGACGAAGAAAGAGTTTGCAAATTTGTTACAAAGTGTCATAAGGATATATATATATATATATATATATATATATATATATATATATATATATATGTATGTAGATAGATAGATAGATAGGTAGATAGATATTTGTGTTTAATAACATTTTTGTGGAGTAGAAATGGTTTTGTTCAAATAAGGTGATGGTGATGGTTGTGGTGGGGTTTCCTTTTTTTTTTTAAAGGGATAGTACTACTTCGTTTTATCTTTATTTTATTTTGTAGGCATTAAAAAACATGAAGAAAGATATAAGTCTTATCTCCCAAACCATTATGGTTTGAGAGATATTCACAATCAAAGTTTCCCCTCACTGAGGAGCTGTCAGATTTGGAATCCGGTCCTCAGACCAACTGGTGGCTCTTCAGCAGAGCCAAAATCGCAAGGTATAAAAATAACCAGGGTAGAGCTGGCAACTTGTGGCCCAGGGGGCATATACATTCAAACATACATAGTAACATAGTAGATAAGGCTGAAAAAAGACATGAGTCCATAAAGTCCAGCCCATGCCAATAACACCTCTGTTGATCCAGAGGAAGGCAACAAAAAAGCCCTCTGGAGCAATTTCCAATGTAGTCCCAAGTGTGTGTGTGTGTGTGTGGGGGGGGAACTATTCCTTCCTGACTCCAGCTGGTAGTCAAATAGTTCCCCGGATCAATATCCTATTTGCTTTGAAGCCATCTGTCATAATTGTCAATATTGTTCTGTGCTAGATAGGCATCCATTGCTTTTTTGAATGCAGTTACATTATCTGCAAAGAATTCCATAGCCTTACCGCCCTTACTGTAAAGAATCCCTGCCTATGTTTTAGTCGAAAGCGCCTTTCCTCAAGTCTTAATGGATGACCTCTTGTTCTTAGCTCAGCTTTTTGCATAAATAATTCATTGGATAGTTCTTTGTGGCCCATTCAAGTGGCCCATTTCTATTATCGTTCAAGCCCACTGTCCCAGCCCACCCCCTTTTGTTAATTTTAAAATAGGCATTAATTTTGTGACGTAAGTCAAGTGATACCACAGAGCTTACAGTTGAAATGGGGCTACACTAGTGCGCCACTACAAAGCTTACAATTTAAGTAAAGCTTACCTAGTGATACTATAGAGCTTACAAGGGAAATGGTTTATGCTACTAGTTTAGCTCCATTTGGATTGCACCTCTGTGGTATCGTTTATGTAGCTCCATTTCAGTTGTAAGCTCTGTAGTATCACTAGTGTAGCTCCATTTACAGCCGCAATTGGGAGATTTAGTGAGGCGCAGTGGCCAAGCAGCTCAGACATATTACCAGTCCAGGGGGCAATTGCCCTCCTGACCCCCAGGCCAGCCCTCCCCTGAAAATAATTATTTCATTGGAAGGGTCTAAAAAGTGTGCTTGCAAACTAGGTGCACTTTTTAGACTATTCGAATGAAGTAGTTCTTCTTATATCTCGCAATCACAGCTCTGTTGTAGAGCCATGGTCGGTCCACAGACCAGATTCCAAATCTGACAGCTAGATGGCAGACTTGACCGTTTCGGTCAGTGAAGGGAAACTTTGCTTGCGAATATCTCGCAAACCATCAAGGTTTGAGAGATAAGACTTATATTGTTCTTAATGTTTTTTCAATGCCTGCAAAATAAAATAAAGATAAAAAGAAGTATTAATATCCCTTTAAAACTTGCTTTATTTTTTTACACAACATGCTGGAAGCACAGGGTGTCAAGAACTCCACCGGACCTCCAACATCAAGGTAAGTACTTAAGGGAAGAGTATTGGTGAGCGAAGTTCATTCAGCAATGAAAATCTTCAGCAAATTTCTGACTGTCTGATTGGGGTTGGGGGTACACAATATTAGTTTAATCTGAATGGATGAAAAAAATGTACCTATTCGTTTGGATAAAAAAAAATGTTTTGCTGGTACAGGAAGAAAGGATTATTACTGCTTCAATATCTCCCTTATCAGCAAGTATGTTGCTCAATATTTTCATAAATTTCCATGTAACGGGCTGTTCAGCTAGTATATATATATATATATAGAGAGAGAGATTTGCGTTTAATAACATTTTTGTGGAGTAGAAGTGGAGTAGAAATGGCCTTGTTCAAATAAGGTGATGGTGATGGTTGTGGTGGGGTTTCATTTTTTTTTTTTAAAGGGATAGTAATACTTCATTTTTTCTTTATTTTATTTTGAAGGCATTAAAAAAAATGAAGAACAATATAAGTCTTATCTCTCAAACCTTTATGGTTTGAGAGATATTCACAAGCAAAGTTTCCCCTCACTGAGGAGCTGTCAGATTTGGAATCCGGTCCTCAGATCAACTGGTGGCTCTTCAGCAGAGCCGAGAGCGAAAGGTATAAAAATAACCAGGGGAGGACTGGCAACTTGTGGCCCAGGGGGCAAATACATTCAAGTGGCCCATTTCTATTTTCATTCAAGCCCACTGTCCCAGCCCACCCCCTTTTGTTAATTTTAAAATAGGCATTAATTTTGTGACGTAAGTCAAGTGATACCACAAAGCTTACAGTTGAAATGGGGCTACACTAGTGCGCTCCTACAAAGCTTACAATTTTAGTAAAACTTACCTAGTGATACTGTAGAGCTTACAAGGGAAATAGTTTAATCTACTAGTGTAGCTCCAGTTGGATTGTTACTCTGTGGTATCGTTTATGTAGCTCCATTTCAGTTGTAAGCTCTGCAGTATGACTAGTGTAGCTCCATTTACAGCAGCAATTGGGAGATTTAGTGAGGCGCAGTGGCCTAGCAGTTCAGACATATGACCAGCCCAGGGGGAAATTGCCCTCCCCTGAAAATAACTATTTTTATATAATATATAATAATTTGCTAAAATGTGTGTAACAACGCAGTCATGCGCAGTAGAGACTGCCAGTGATGAGGCTGATACAGAGCGGGTCACTCCGAAGGAGCATCCAGCTCTGTGTCAGCCGCAAAGCGGGCAATCTCTACTGAGCATGACTGCACCGCAACTGGCTGGCACTGTATTAGCTGCAGTGTGGGCAGTCTCTACTGAGCATGACTGCACCGCGACCGGCTGGCACTGTATCAGCCACGATGTGGGCAGTCTCTACTGTGCATGATTTCCCCGCGACTGGCTGGCAGTGGCACTGTGGCCCGTGTAACGGGCTCTTTTACTAGTATTTTCATAAAGAGCCAAGTTCAGCACCTACAGTATTGACCGAATATCGTGACTTACGTTTGACATCAGGGTATTTCAGTAAGAGCAGGAATCCATGCCTTAAAGTTGTGCTTATTGTCTCGGTTCCAGCAGCAAACAAGTTTGTGGTGCTGATAAAGAAATTCTTTGTGTTGAACAGCGTTGAGGGATTTTGTTTCTCCTGGAACGAGAGGACAAACTGTGTCAAACTCCCACCTTAAAAACATCATTTTACAGCCAATTTCCAGCAACATTCCTCCAGTCTAGAGAGAATTAAGAGTCTGAAGAACAGTTGTAGGAGGAGTTAATAGAGTAGAAAGTTAGTTTGGTATTGAATGGCTCAAATACAATGAGACAATTGGACTATAAAGAACTGGAGTTGTCCTGGAGGTACAAATAAACATTCCCTAAAATCTCCACTGGTTTGAATTAAACTTTTTAACCATTTTAAGACTGGAAAGGTCTGTACTGAAGATATATCAAGCATAAAGTCCCATTTTATACATTATTTTTTCCCTATGTCGCAATTTGTTTGTCTGGTACTTTTTCCAGTTCTAAGTACATCAGTCTCAGTGACGTGGTTATCTGCAGGAATAATATAAGGGACGCATGTTCATATTGGTTTGGAATCCATAAACAGGCTGCATCCTCTGCTTTTTTTTTTGTGACATGTAGCCATATAGAATTCTGGGAATGTAATCAAAACATAGTAAGTCTTGGATTCTTTGCTGGAGATAGGTTTAGTTATCATCTTCAGATGTAAAGGCACATATGTTTTTTGTATAGGTGCAATTATGACACAAATACTGGAATTATAGAGATAATTTTCATGCCATATTTAATTCCAAAGTCTCCTTTATGCTTTGCCTCTCTATGGGACCATATAGAGGTGGGTGAAAAGTGAAAAACATTTCCGGAGTGGAAAAAAATGAAGATTTTTCACTTTTTTTGCAAAAATGTTCTCCTTTTCTCTAGTGCAAAATTTTCCTCCTTTTCACCTATTCCAGCAATTTTTTTGCCTATTCCAACACATTTTTCTCCTATTCTAACACATTATTGTCCTTTTCTAAAACATTTTTCTCCTATTCCAACACATTTTTCGCTTATGTTTAATATGGAGCAACATTTCCCAGCACAATATTACTTCTCCTTAGGACTGTAGTGGAGACATAAGTAGCTGAAATTTGGGAGTCCTATAGTAACATAGGAGGCAAGTATTGTTTTTGATACCTTTTATTGGCTAACTAAGCAGATTTAGAATGCAAGCTTTCAAGCTCGCTACAACAGGAAATCAAAGATACAAGCAGAAAAATCAAGTCTATCAGCAACTATGTACCAGGACTTCCCAGAGGCTACGCAACAACCTTATTGGTATCTTCTACAACAGGAAATCAAAGATACAAGCAGAAATATCAACTCTATAGTTAGCCAATAAAAGGTATCAAAAAATATACTTGCCTCCTGTATTTCTATGGCTAACACGGTAACAACTCTCATCTATAGTAACATATACCTTGAAAAATGTGTTAGCATGCAGAGTGCATTAGTCCTTTGCCCGCAACTCTAACTTCCTGCTTAAGTGACACTGGCACATACTCATGATGATGTCAAGTAATAAAAACATACAGTACAACCTACAATGTGGCAGATGTGCATGGTAGTGGTGGTGAGGGACTGGTGTGGTGTGATTGTTGGGAATCTGACAAACTGCATCCACTCTGGGAGGAGAGGGCTCATCATCATTTATTGCACCTGCTGCAGCAACCATTGCTGGTGTCAGTTTTTGAAATACCACTTTACTTACACATCCCTTCACTGCTCCACCTTTCCCCCTGCCCCTTGTGTATTTGCTGGAAATTACTCAACTACTGTGTGTGTGTTTTACTCTCTACAGTACACAACTGATGGAGTGTGATGCCTTTCCGTATCTCACAACAAAATTCTCAATGTTGTCTGCTGTCTATCAAGTCGGCCTCAGTCGAGCTCACATCAGGCTCCCAGTCAGCTGTCACCTAAATATGTATTTGTTTAATAATAGGCTGGGGAAGGACGAGAATTATGAGGGAAATGGACGTTGACAGTGTGAATGTTTTGAGGACACCTCTGCCTATGCTGCTGGTCTGTCCCGTGGGTTAAAAGTTGATACACGACCCTGTAGCAGTCATTGGGTTAAGTGTACACCTAATGGCTGTCTGTCCTCTTTCTTGCTTGGCAAATGTTGACACCCATGAAATTGAGCAGTGAGGGCCTACCTTAACCCCTTGAGTGCCATTATGTTCCTCCCAGTGCTGCAGCTTCCCTATAGCAGCTGTTCTACAGGTCCAGCTGAGCTGAGGCCACTGTGAGTCAGAGTGAATGAGAGAGTGTATGTTTGTGTCAGTGTGTGTGTATGTATGTATGTTTGTGTGCAGTGTGTGTATGTGTTTGTGTATGTGTCACTGTGTGTATGTGTGTTTGTGTTGACCATTTTTTTTTTTGGGTTGAGGAAGAAGTTGACGGAGGGCAAACTCCTTGCAGAGGTTTTGCCCGCTCCTGTGTAAAAATCACTCTCCCTGTATGTCCGGGACTGGACCCTAGGTGTGTGCCTGCTGAGGAGACATAAATTACGTAATGAGGATTTCTCTTTTAAATATATAGATTTCAATGAATATTCAACAGACTAGTCAACAGAAGTTTACAATCTGGCCCATAAGAACCACACACATGAAATGGTTAATGGATTTCCCTGATTAAGCATGTTAGTTAATCAATAGCTTATTCATCTGAACTAATTCATCTGTGCTCAGGAAGGGATATCTTTAAATTATGGTCTGTATATAGCACTTGAGGATAGGACCGAACACACCATATCAGGGGTACAAATGTGCAGATATGATCACGTTCACCAAGCAAGGAGTCACATCTGAACTGAATGATTTTGCAACCAGTTCCAATCAGGCAAGTTTCCTGTGTGCTGGTTAGTGGCCACTTACCATCATCACACTTGGCTGATAGCATTGGAGAATCTCTTCTCTTTTCTTCATTACCTCTCTGATTATCAGAGAGGTGATCATTTCACTGCAAAGGTCTGTATAAATGCATGTAATTCAAACTTTCTCCAGATCAAGAGAGTGTATCTTTGTGTATGTATTAGTGTGTGTGTGTGTGTGTGTGTGTGTGTGTGAGATTGGGAGGAAAGTCTGAGATTTTTCGCCATGGTACAATACATTCTAATTATGCACCTGTAATGGATGAAGGGTAAAAAGCTATAATTGAGAAGCTGACTAGAGACAGGTAGTCGATCTTTGAAAGTTCAGCTGTTGGACACTACAATTTCCATTGTCCTCAATCTGCCAACATCTGGTTGAGGATGACTTAACTTGTAGTTCCCAGCAGTTGGATGTCCAAAGATGTACTACTTCGGACTAGAGTAAGTTATGAATGAGTCCTTTTATGTAACATGTTCATTTAACAGGACACGGTTTTTAGTGGCCATACCTCATCCATTTTTATAAGGAAGCTGTCTATCAAGTGCCGGGAGCAGCTGGGATTTAAAGTCTCTCTTGCGATTTCCATCCTTTCTTTGGCAAACTCATCCAGCATGAAGCAAAATTGAGTTGCTCTTTGGTGAGGCCCTGGTAAATACTTCATCACCATGTTAAAAATATCAAAGAGCTGCAGGTAAGCAAAATGGCGTTAACAGTCAAATCAAAGGAATACATATAAATCACACCTAATTTCTCTATTTATTTTATTTTCTGATATATTTCATCTTGATTTTATATCTTTATATTTTTTTGCAAATGATGAGGAAGGAGAGCAAGAAATTTGGTGGTCACAAGGGAGTTGCTGGTTCCCAAAAGATTCAGAACTTGGATCTACTTAATGCATTATTGATGCACCATGCAACTCAGCTGTACCATTTCTACTAGCAAGGATATCATCATTATATGCCCCAGTCTGCATACAAGACCTGATAAATAGGTGACGAAGAGGAGATAACTTTTCCATTGTGATAAACTCTCCAGTACCTATTCTATTCTACAGCGTCTATGAAATAAGGTCACTCAAGCGGAAGAGATCTTGGTGCATAGACTTCTTAGAATAACATAATAACTGGAGAGTTTATCACACTGCAGAAGTCATGTGCTGCTTATCATTTCTTTGTTGTACCTTAGTATATATCCCCCTGGGGATCTAAGCATGGATCTGCTTTTTATTGAGAGATTTTTCAAAATATAAACATAACCTATAAAACAGGTAAGCACATTGACATGTTTTAAATACAAAAATAGATAACCCCGTACCAGTGTGCAGGGTCACACAAGAGTGGGAAATGACCTCTAGTGTTTAAACCCTTAAGGACTACGTGATGTACTATGACCATCACGGTCCGTAAATACTTAAGGACCGATGACGGTCATAGTACGTCGCGTATGTTTTACTTACAGCGATCTACCGGGAGTGCTGTAAGTAAAAACGGGGCCTAAAATTGACCGCTCCAAGACTGGAGTGATCTCTTTTAGGCCCCAAAGCGGCATGCCGATACACGCAACAGGTCATGTGTACCGGTAAGTCGGCAAAGATCAAAACGGTCCTTATGGGAAAGAAACGTCCCAGGACCGCTGGTCGTCAAGGGGTTAAGCAGAGATGCCATGCACAGGCAGAGTGGGTTGGAACAAGAAAGTAACCCAGTGGGCATTTAGTGCAAGGCTACAAATGTTTTCTTTATAGGTGTGGGATCGTGGATGACCGAGTGGATCACCGTGCAGGGCCACACCTCACACGGTCGTCCTCAATAGTTAACAGCTCAACAATTTAAAAGTGAAAACAAAACTATTACATGCTCTGGGAGCGAAGGAATTCCATCACAACCAGGTCTCCATATCAATAAAGAAGGTCAATCTAAAGCATTGTGTGGGCTGTGTCCAGACCCACCCCCTATTCAAAGTAGGTGAGTGCAAAAGTCGGGTGCCACCCGTCTCCATACCTCAATGAAAATCTTATCCCTTTGAGTGTCAGAGAGGTATACAGTGCTTTGCTTTGAAGGATGAAGGCATCCTCGGCAAGTTTCCAAAATCATTGGTCTTGTGCTTTTAGTTAAAAATAACATTTTTTTAATATACACATACATATTGTTTTTAAATGCAACAAATTATTTATTTTGAGGGATTTTAGACTGGGAGAAGATCTGATTTTTGTAGGTAGGTTATTCCAGGCTTTCAGAGCTCTGAAGGAGAAGGCAGATAGACTGGCTTTTGTCATGTGGAATACTCCATGGGGGTTACGCACTAAATTGTGATAAAAACATGATAAAGTGGAGATGGCTTATCCAGTGTTCTAAACTATCCAATTCTTATGTTATTCTATGGAGCCTAAGCACTAAGACCTCTCAAGTTAGAGGTATCTTAGTGAATTGGCTCCATAGACTAACATAGGACTTGGAGAGCTTAGAACACTGGAGAAATCATCTCCCAATGAGTTGTTAGCACTGGAGCGGCGGTTATTGGAAGTATGGAGAGCTGGAGTGAGCATATTGCTCAGGTAGTCTGGGAGCTTTCTAGAGAAGTGGTTAAAATCTAGGGAAGAAAGCTGAAGGGCATGTCTAGATTGGAGTGTTAGACACTTTAGTTCTTTAACCATATAACACTGATGGGTAGGCTTGGAGCACAAAGTAGCATAATGAATTACACAGAGTGTTGAGTTTACCAAGATGGATTTGTGGGCAGAAGTATGCACTGCATTCCCGTAGTATATGACTGGCATTAACATCTGTTAAACATTAAGTTTAATTACCAGGAGACTTAGAATTTGTTTCTAAACAGAGTACCTATTTTAGGAGAAACTTTGCATGTTAATTTATCAATACGAATACCAAACGTGAGGTTGTGGTTAAGCCACATACCCAAATACATATAGGAGTCAGCTGGGGCAAAGTAACAATTAGAATGGTTAAATTGGAATGCAGAGTTTAAGTACTTTGCGCTTTATACCAAATACCATTGTGACCATTCTGTCACTGTTTAGAAGCAGTTTATTTTTAACTAGTGTAAAAAGCCCATGGACATGGGCCAAGGTCCTGGTAATGTTAACCCTTTGAGTGCCAGAGGGGGTACGCAACACATTGCTTTGTAATACGTTGCATACCCCTCTGGTACTCAAAGGGTTAAGAGGCCGCTCCTGCTCTGCGTCCTGCCGCTGACACAGTCATGCACTGTAGAGACTGCCCAAATGCACAGAATGCTCCCAGCACAGAACTCCCAGCATTCTCTGCATATGGGCAGTCTGTACTGAGCATGATGGCTTCTGACAAACATCCTAGTGAATTATTATATAGGATGATCCTCTTTCAAATTCATACATGACATCCAGGACTGACTGAAGGTGTTATCTTTTCAACCAAGGGGCAAGGGCAATATTTAAAGGGGTTATTAGAACTTTTTTTTTAACAGAGAAAGCTAAGTAGGGCTTATTATTTGAGGGCATTACTTAGCCTTTAACCCCTTAAAGATCACGTGATGTGCTATGACTGTCACACGTTTTTTTCCTTAAGGGCCGGCGATGGTCATAGCACCTCATATACACTTTACTTACAATGCTGCTGCGGGAGAACTGTAAGTAAAAATGGGGTCTGAAATTGACCGATCTAAGACTGAAGCAGTCTCTCTCAGACCCCTAAGCTCCTGCGAGAGCACTGTAAGTAAAAACAGGATCTGAAATAGACTGCTCCAAGACTGAAGTGGTCTCTCTCAGACCCCTAAGCTCCTGTGGTAGCTCTGTAATTAAAACAGGGTCTGAAATTGACTATTCCAAGACCGAAGTGGTCTCTCTCAGACCCCTAAGCGGCACTGCAGTACAAGCAGGTCACATATACCGGCATGTTGGCAAAAGTCAAAGTGGTCCTTAAGAGAAGGTAACTTCCCAGGACCCTTGTCCTTAAAGCAGAACTATCACCTTATATTAAGCCCCCCTAATAATTAGGCATATGGTGATTAGGTTTTTAACAGCGCTATTATCTGACACAAGTACCAAGTTCTGAAGTCATCCTCCTCCTTCTAAGACTGACGGCCAGGCTTGGATGCAGACATCTTGGTTTAGAGACATCTGCACACCTGCTCTGTCCATCCTGGTCTCCTCTAGGAGGCGCTGCATGGTACCTTAAGGTACTGGAAGGAACTGACAGTGCAGGGGCACAGGTGGCTCTAAAGCAAGAAGCCTGGGCGTCAGTCTCAGAAAAAGGAAGATTACTTCAGAACATGGTACTTGTGCCCGATAATAGCGCTGTTAAGAACCTAATCAACATATGCCTAATTATTGGGGAGGTGACTTAATATAGGATGATAGTTCTGCTTTAAGGGGTTAAAACCCTTTGAGAACCATAAAGGTATCCAGCGCATTGTGTTGCGAAGCATTGATACCTCCCTGTCACTCAGAGGATTAAATCATTACATGCTACATATGACGCAATGATATCACAAACCATAAATAACAAGAGGTTTGAGCAACACATTGCTTATATTGCTCTACTCTGGTTCTTTAAGGATTAAAAGGATTTGAGTAAGTATCTTTTCAGTACCTGCCCCCAGAAAGATGTCATGGACCGAAATATTTCATCCAAGATGTACATAAGCCTGCGGAATTCTGGGTCATCATATTCAAATCGTTTGCCAAAGATTATGGAGCAGATGATGTTTCCAGCCACTTGGCTGCAGTAGTATGTAGGATCGAATGGTACCCCTGATAGAGAGGTGAGGATAGACGGGTTAGAAATTAATTGTTCCATGCGGGTAACTGTGCCATCTCTTACAAAGCAGATACAAATAACACTCTCTATGGCAAGGACAGAGAAAATAATGATGTTGCTGCCTGCCCAAAATAAGATTCCCCTCAATGAAGAACAGGCAGACACCAAGTATGCTCTAGATTTGCTGTTGCACTCAATAGCAGAGTTGTGTGTGTGACCAGCAAAGTCTAAATCCTCTGCACCATACACCAGCTCTTGGCTTATGGTGGACTGTATATTTACTAATCTGAGATCCTCTATACAAGTTTTCTAAAATGCACCCTGTATTGCGTATATATCATATCATTATGTTAGTAAATATGAGGATTTTATTGCATATTTCGGACAAAGTATGTCTAGGCTCTCTTACCCCATCAAGGTACCCCATATGAAGCAAGTCCCACTCAAAATTGAATTATACCCCTGATATATTCTAGTAAATAAACTGCTATGACTTGATACCTGATTGATTTTGAATCAAGTCCTACTTTGGCCAAAATATGCGACAAAATCCGCATATTTACTACCATAGTGATATGATGTATGGTCAATACAGGGTGCATTTTAGAAGACTTGCATAGCAGGGTGCAGGTTTGCTTTTTTCTGTCTTGCTTTTTGCTTTAGGCCTCAGCCTAATTTCGGTAGACTTGGAGAACCCTCACATTCCTTGCGGTTATCTATATTTTCATTGTATACTTGAGATGATATGGTGAGCTAGCACTGTGAATTTTTTATTTTTCTTTTCTCTTGTATATTTACCACTATATGTATTTTGTTGCAATGGCCAGCTTATATAATGTTTTAGGCCAGGTTATTTACTGGGTTATATATTGAAGTAATATCCTGATTTTTTACTAATTTGATTTATATACCAGTTTATATCATGTTGTCATGTCTAGTTTTTATATTACATTATTGTCCAAAACGGCCACATTTCTCAATAGGTAGAGAAAGCAGCTGCACAGAACATAGAAAAATTTTGAGGGGTGCCTCAGCTATGCTGACCACACCCACATTCTGATTTTCGGGTGTATTCAGATCAATCTCAGTGTCCTTGAGTTTCCATTTACAGGCCGTTATGGATTCTAGGGAGAATAGATCCCAATGTGTTGAGTAATGGTAAAGACCCCTCTATAAACCAGTTCTGTTATAGGCCAAGGGTATTTTCTGTGCCAGATAAGGGCACCTAGAGTCCCTTGCCTAGGGATGCCTGAGATGTAACTCTGGCCCTGATGTAGAACTAATATAGTTACCATTTTATATATTGCTGTGATATCAAGAGTATACACTAATTTGACCAGTTTGTTCACTAGTTTATATAACACTGTTCCAGTTAGCTAGTAATTTTACTATTTTATGTGCCAGTTTTAATAATGCTATACTGACTGGGGTATATACTAGTATTAACTAGTTTATATATTACTGCAATATTCAGTTTAGATACCAATTTGGCAAGATTATGTACCAGTTGACATACTACTGTGATGTCCAGTTTATATACTGTTATGATGTCCAGTTTATATACTGCTGTGATGTCTAGTTTATAAACTGCCGTGATGTCTAGTTTATACACTGCTATGATGTCTAGTTTATACACTGCTGTGATATCCCGTTTATACACTGCTGTGATGACAGGTTTATACACTGCTGTGATGTCTAGTTTATACACTGCTGTGATGTCTAGTTTATACACTGCTGTGATATCCCATTTATGCACTGCTGTGATGACAGGTTTATACACTGCTGTGATGGCAGGTTTATACACTGCTGTGATGTCCAGTTTATACACTTCTGTGATATCCCGTTTATACACTGCTGTGATGTCTAGTTTATATACTGCTGTGATGACAGTTTTATACACTGCTGTGATGGCAGGTTTATACACTGCTGTGATGTCTAGTTTATACACTGCTGTGATATCCCATTTATACACTGCTGTGATGACAGGTTTATACACTGCTGTGAAGGCAGGTTTAGACACTGCTGGGATGTCCAGTTTATACACTTCTGTGATATCCCATTCATACACTGCTGTGATGTCTAGTTTATACACTGCTGTGATATCCCGTTTATGCACTGCTGTGATGTCTAGTTTATACACTGCTGTGATGTCTAGTTTATACACTGCTGTGATGTCTAGTTTATACACTGCTGTGATATCCCATTTATGCACTGCTGTGATGACAGGTTTATACACTGCTTTGATGTCCAGTTTATATACTGCTGTGATGTCCATGTGATGGACATTACATTAATCATAGATTCTAGGTATGCAGTGGAAAGCAGCAAAGGGTCTCCCTCACATTTCAAGGCAGTTTTAAATGGCATACACTGAAGGATTGAGAATTAACTCCTATAGTGTGTATTATGTATACAAAAAGCTTGTAGTGGAAATAGCACAACATAACCAAATCACTGAGCTGGTCAATATCCGTGCCAGGACTCACTTAAGTGTCGCTCAGAGCTTATGCATAAGTGCATGGATAACCAATAACTCTTTGAGTGCCAGAGGTGTCCTCAATGCATCGTTTTGCAAAGTGTTATAGACCCCTCTGACACTCGAAGGGTTAAGGCACAGATGGAGGCTACGGTGACCAGCTCAGTGATTTGATTATAACAAGTGCTATTTCCACTAAAACCTTTTGGTATACATAATACACACAATAAGAGTTAATTCTCAGTCCTGAAGTGTATGCCATTTAAAACCGCGTTGCAATGTGAGGGAGACCCTTTGCCGCTTTACACTGCATACCTTGACTCTCTGATTAATTTACGCCATTCCATATGCTCATGCTGTTTGAAATGAATGTGCATTTCCTAGACGCTAAGTGTCGCTCAGAGGTTATGCATAACTAAATAAATAGCCATTAAAGGCAGAGAGTAATGCAGAACAATGTTTGGCATTGGTCCCCCCACTCCACACTAGGCCATGGGCGGAGGTTTAGACAGTAGCAGAACAGGAGGATGTAGCATAGGTATGCTTTTGCAAACACACGGTACAGCACCAGGCAAATCAGCAGGAGGACAGCGATAGAGAACAGACTGCAGCTCCGAAGGTAGCAGCAGGGGGGGCTTAGTAAAAGCTGTGACACCATAGTTTTCCATATCCAGGACACAGTGCAGTGCCTACAGATTACTTGTAAGGAGGTTCGTCGGCTCTGCAGTGTTTTCTGTGTCCAGGATATGGAAGTGTATTCTGTAACTAATTGAACCAAGTGCCCTCTATTCCTCTTGCTGCTGCCGTCATCGGTGCTGCAGTGTGTTCTTCCCTCCCCACTGCCCCATGAGCTGAGTACCTGCAGGAAATGGAAGGGAAGGGCATAGCAGAGGTCCTGTTAAGGCCAGAGTGAGTGTGTGTGCAATGTCATGCAGAACCGGATTCAAAGTATAGTTATTTGTAATACAAGAATAGTTTATTGTCCTTCTTACAAGGGCCCATAGCAGTGTAACAGTTCAGGACAGAGAAGCACCATCGGTGGAAGTGTCCATCATAGGCTGTGACGTAGACTTCCATGTCATGGCCAGACAGCACAGGCCAGCACAGGGGGAACAGTTATAGAAACTCTCACACCGCAGCCTTGCAGAAGCTGTGTCCTGTGAGTGCACTGATAACTGAAGTTACAGAAATGTCGGCATGTGGTTATGGAGGAATATATGAGTTGAACTGAGGTGAGCTGTGGGTGAGAGGGGCAGCGCAAATGGGCACAGGAGTGGGTGAAAGTGTGTTTGTGAGGAGCAGATTACAAGAGGTAATGTTTGGGTCCATGGGGGGATGATTATTTGTGAAAATGGAGACTATTGGATATGGGTTGAGGCAGTGGATGGTGCATGAGAGTAAGCTCCAGGGCAGAGTGTTCTGAGTAGGATACAGACGAGAGAGCTTTGGTTGTGGAGAGTGTGTTACAATAGCTGGTATGGGAGGTGTAGTGGAGGGTAGGATTTTGTGTCTTGAAGCAGTGGATGTTGGGGGATGGGTCATCTCCTCATGCCCCTGTCTATCTCCAAGACTGGCTGCAGGGAGTAGACATGAATATCTCCTCCTTACTGCCATCCCTGTGTGTGTGTGTGTGTGTGTGTGTGTGTGTGTGTGTGTGTGTGTGTGTGTGTGTGTGTGTGTGTGTGTGTGTGTGTGTGTGTGGCTGGAGATGAAGGTTTACTCTTTTATATATCTTAATGTGGATTATTTATTTAGCAATTTATATGCTGTATATACTGTATATATACTGTAATGTTCAGTCTATGTGATAATGTGGCCAATTTATTTACCAGGTTCTATATTGCTTTAATGTTTAGTTCGTATATTAATTCATCACTAACCTGAAACGAATGGAACATTTAGTCCAAAGTCTGTTGACTTAAATGGAAAATTAAATAACAATCACCCCTTCTATTTACGTGAGAGAATAAAAGTCCAACTGCTCATTGTATATAATTGTGCATAATTGACCGACGCTGCTAGTAAAGCAAAAAAGCAGCAGAAATGTTTTTTTTTATTTATTAATTTGGCCATTTAATTTACCAGTTTATACCATATAGTAATGCTCAGTTCCTACACTAATTTATTCAGTACATTTACGTTTATTCAGTACTGTAATGTTTAGTTTATATATCAAAATAGGCATTTTTTTACCAGTTTATATATTGCTGTAATGTCCAGTTTATGGTTCCCTTTGAAAACGCTGCAGAGAAAACAGCACGGAATTAAACAGAGCATTAAGCATGTTACTGTGATGAAAAGGGCGATGTGAGAATCCCGCCCTGCATAACAGCTCAAGATTCTCATGTTACCTCCTTAAACACTCATTAGTGCCTGCATAGCTGCGCTATATTTAACTCAAACAAGAACAAGAAAAAACATATAAATATATTATCCACCAAACATTGTAGGGGACAGTGTTGTAGGGCTCTCCCTGTCATTCTGCAGGTGTAAGGAGTTCACAGAGAAGAAAAGAGAGAGAGCCTGGAGCAGCTCCATGCTAAGGTATGTGGGTTCGTACTTCCGATGTAAAATTATTGAAATCAATGATATTTCATGTGTCCTACAATATTTGATTCTCATGTTGCCCTTTACATCACGGCAACATGCTTAATGTGCCATTTAGTTCCACAATGATTCCTCTGCAATGTTTTCAAAGGATACCCCAGTTTATATATTAACCCCTTAACGATCCATGACAGACCTGGATCGCCATGGGTAGAAGTGACTCAAGGACCCATGATGATCCCGGTATGTCATGGGTTAAACTCTCCCATCGCAGCTGCACGGAGCGATGGGAGAGCACAGGCTGGCTGTTACTAAGTACCCCGGTACTGGGGCACTTAGTAACAGCCAGTAGAAACATTGTTGCAACGTTTGATTCGCTTAATGAGTGAATCACATTTTGCAAAAGCCAAATGACAGGGACAGTATTTGTAAAGATTTTTTTTTTTTTAAGATTTTTAACCCCGAATTAACCCCTTGATCACTGTCACTGCAGTGATCAATAAAATCCACCCCCTCTGATCACTTTAAAAGTGATCAATTGCTGCAGATCAGCTTTTGCTGATCTATTGTACTTCCCCCATCCATTCCCCCATACGTGTGTTAGGGGTAGGTTTAGGGTTAGAATTAGGTTTAGAAGTAGGGGAAAAAAAAACACCCCCCCCTCCAAAAAAAACAAAAAATTTGATTTTATTAAAGTTTGTGTTATAAGCTAGTTTAGATAGGTAGTTGGTTAGGTAGGTTCAGGAAATACGTGGGTTAGGGTAAGGCTTATGGAAAAATATAGGTTTAGGAGTAGCATAGGAAAAATAAAACACATTTTTATTTTATTAAAAAAAAGAGTTTGTGTTATAATCTATTTTAGATAGGTAGTTGGTTAGGTAGGTACAGGGAATTCGTAGGTTAGGGTAAGGCTTAGGGATAGATTTAGGTTTAGGAGTAGTGTAGGGGAAACCCCACCCAAAAAAATGTGTCATAGGAATAGTAACCGTTTGGGGTTAGAGTTAGGTATAGTATTTACTAGTAATAGTTAAGTAGTGGTGTTAAGGTTTTCAGACACTCAGAGAGAGGGTTAGAATAAAATACAATTTTATTAGAGCAAAAAACAATAACATGCTTGCCCCCTAGGGGCAGTACTAAAAATAGCAGAATATGGACTGCAGTGCAAGGTACTGAACAGGGAATATATCACTAGTACAGATATGGAGCAGGCAAACGGTGACTGAGGACAAATGGCTAATTACAAGGGTAATCAGTGTCAAATGTGGTGTTAGGCACGCCCTTGGTGAACAGGACTGCAGTAGGTGCTAGGTCATGCAACACCTTAAGTCCATTCAATGTGTAACGCTGTAGATAAGAGCTGCGACTTGAGACTGAAGCTGCAGTGTAATTGTTTGTTAGCCCCCACGGGCGTATAACGGAGACCAACAGTATTGGGATCCTTTGTGTCAATAGCCCCCACGGGTGTAACGGAGACCAACAGTATTGGAATTGCTTGAGCCAATAGCCCCCATGGGTGTAACGGAGACCAACAGTATCGTGATAGCTTGAGCCAATAGCCCCCACGGGCGTAACGGAGACCAACAGTACCGTGATAGCTTGAGTCAATAGCCCCCACGGGCGTCACGGGAACCAACAGTAATGGAATCGCTTGAGCCAAAAGCCCCACAGGCATAACGGAAACTACCGGTTGCTACACTGCTTGCCAATAGCCCACGGGCGTAATGGGAACTACTGCTCTGCAGGAGTAAAGAGCCGTCGACTACCGAGGCCCACAACGCAGCCAGCTCGCAGAAGCAGAGTATCTGGCTAAGGCTTAGCAATGGTTAAAGTGGCAGTGAGGTAGAAGGAAGCAACACAAGTGATCAAGTCTCACAGTAGCGACACGGCACAGCAAGTGTCAATAGACTCAGCTATACTTCACAATACAATGAATATGGAAGGCTCAGCTCAGGAAACACGGCTCAGCAATGGTTAACCCAGGAAATACAGGAGGCTCAGATCACACACTGCAGCGATCAGAATGTCGCCGAGGAGACAACAGGAGCTGTAGACTGGAGCGGCAGAATCCAGAACAAGTCCAGGAGCAAGTAGTCGGCCAGGCCGGGTCAGGACACGTAGGGGATTCGCAGACAAGCCATATCAGCAAATGAGCAGGAACGTCAGCCAGGCCGGGTCGGATCACGGAGAAGATTCGCAGACAAGCCAGATCAGCAACAAGCAGGAAGTCAGCCAGGCCGGGTCAGATCACGGAGGAGGTTCGCAGACAAGCCAGATCAGCAACAAGCAGGAAGTCAGCCAGGCTGGGTCAGATCACGGAACAGGAACACAGGAGCGTAGTCGGTACACAGGAGATCAGGAACACTGGAACACAGCAGCAGCAATACTGGCTCAGAAACACCACGAAAGGGCACCTGACAGGTGCCAATGGCCAGAATAAAACAGGTCACCAGGGGCGGGCCAACACAACTAAACCAATCAGGGAGCAGCACAACTGAGAGTGACAGAAAAGGATCACGGGGACCGTGTTAAGTGGTGGGTAGTTTTTTAGGAGAAATGCAGCAGCATTATAGTTTAGAGGAGGCATATGCCTTTTTGGCGTCTGAGTCAGAAGCCACAGACACTGCATCAGATTTTGATATAATGCAATTTTCAGAGAGTGAGAGCAGCTCTAGTAGTGATGACCCTGGTTCTTCTGTGAAAAAAAGACACACTGCTCCAAGCGCAGCCCCAGCAAATGCCCCAATAGCTCCCCCAGTAACTGCCAAAAGACCTGCCAAAAGACTTTCCCAAAAATCTGCCCAAAGAAATTCCCCCAGTGCTTCCTAAAGAAATGCCCCAAAACTTGCCCAAAGAAATGCCACAAGATCTGCCACTCCTCCTGATCCAAATGAATGGGTATCACCAACTAATTTAAACCCACAAATCCCAGAATTCACCAGCAGCCCAGGAATTCAAATTGATGTGGAAGGATTTAACCATGATCAATTTTTTTATTTGATTTTGGGGGTAGATATTTGGGGGGAACTTGTATCCCAAACCAATTTGTATGCAGCCCAGTATATTGCCAACAACCCATCAGCTTTCCTTGTTAAGCAAGAAGTTTGGAAGCCCACATACATCGCAGAATTTAAGCAATTCTGGGCCCTAATAATGGCAATGGGGATAATAAAAAAGCCAAGTATAAGATCCTACTGGAGCAAAAACCCCATATGTGATACCCCTATATTCCCCAGGACAATGACCAGGTCCAGATTTTAAGTGATTTTGCACTTCATGCATTTTATTGATAATATCCTGTGCCCCCCAAAAGAACACCACCAGTATGACAGACTGTACAAAATGTGCCCCCTAATAAATCATTTACAGAAAAAATTTGCCCAAATATATACGCCCCAAAAACAAATTAGTATAGCTGAATCCCTGATGAAGTATAAATGCAGGTTAGGGTTCAAGCAATACATCCCCTCCAAGCACTCCAAGTTTGGTGTTACATTTTATAAAGTGCCACAGGCTATACACCCAGGCTTTTAGAATTTATGAGGGCAAGGACAGCCAACTTGATGCTCCTGGTTGCCCCAAATTTATGGGAACAAATGAGAAAATTGTTTGGAATCTAATTTACCCCTTATTAAATAAAGGTTACAAGTTATTTGTTGATAGCTATTACACCAGCCCCTTTTTTTTTTAAGTCTCTTTTTTGTTTTGGCACCGTGGCCTATGGCACTGTTAGGCGCAATTGCAGGGAATTGCCCAAAAAACTTGTAGAAACAAAACTAAAAACTGGGATGTCCTTATCTTTGTGCCAACAGGAGCTGCTGGCAGTTAAGTTCAAGGACAGAAAAGATGTCTACATGCTGACCACCATGCGTGAGGACAGAACTGTGGCAGTCACTGTTTGTGGAAGGAGAGGGGTACTGAGAAAGCCAGTCTGCATCAGGGACTATAATAAGAACATGGGGGGAGTTGATCTGTGTGATCAATTAATGCAGCCATACCTCGCAATGAGGAAGTGTAGGGCATGGTACAAAAAAGTTGCTAACTATATGATGCAGACTGCGGTACACAATTCATTTTTACTTTTCAAACTGGCAAACCCCAATCCAAAATATACTTTTTTACAGTATCAGCTACAACTTATTTCCCTATTTTTGTTTCAAGGTGAGCCAGAAATCATTCCAGCAAGACCCGGGGTAGTACATTTTATTTATAAAATCCCCCCAAATCCCCAAAAGAACAAACCACAGAAGCTCTGCAGGGTTTGCTACAGAAAGGGAATACGGACAGACACCACCACTTACTGTCCTGATTGTCCTTCCAAACCTGGCCTCTACATGGGTGACTGCTTCAAGGAATACCATTCAGGCACAATGCAGTAGTGCTGTAAAGCTTCTTTTATTATTTGGCCACTTTTTTAAAACACATCCCTCCTTAGATCTAACACTATCAAAATATAATGGGAAGCACCCTAAGTTTTTTCCTTCTCTGATAATGGAAACACACATGTTCCCTACTGGGCCCAGTAGCTCTCCCAAACCCTGACAAACCTATGCATATGGGGCATTTATGTACTCAGACGATGTAACTCACCACTAATGTAAAGCACTTAAACAATCTGCAAATATCATCTGATTGAAATCCAGAACAACACTAAAATAGAAGTGTGAAAAAATGGTGTTTCTCTTCCTTACTGCAGGTTTTGGGAGGGATTTATATAAAATACAAACAGAATAAAAGCCATTGTTGTCTACTCTTCTACAACATATACATTTGGGGGTAAAATTCATTGCAGCATTGCCAAACAGCCCGAAATGAGACAAGGCACCAGCTGTACAAATGGTATGGCTGTAAAAGGAAACGCACATGTTCCAACTGGGCCCAGTAAATCCCCCAAGCCCTGACAAACCTATGCACATGGGGAATTGTCTTACTCAGAAGAAGGAGCTAGACACTAATCTATGCAGTTTTTAAAATCTACACCTATCCTGTGCTTGAAATTCATATCAACATTGAAATCTAAGTGTTAAAAACTCTGACTTCTTTACTTACGTCAAGTTTTATGAGGGATTGGTGGTAAAATGGCAGTGTAAAAAATTTGAAAACATACATAAAATGAAAGCCTGGTGTGTCTACTTTCCAAAAATATACACTTTTGAAGGGAAATCTTAAAGTGGAGCACTGTTACACAGCCCCAAATGTGATTTGGCACCAGTTAAGAAAGATGTGAAAATTCAATATTTGTTCAAATTTTGGGCCCCGTAGCTCACCCAAACCACAAGAAACATATGTATATGGGGTATCGTCTTACTCAGAAGAAAGAGCTAAACATTAATAAATGCAGTTTTTAAACTCTACACCTATCCTGTGCTTGAAATTCACATCAACATTGAACTCAAATTGTGAAAACGCTGATTTTTTTACTTATGTCAAGTTTTACGAGGGATTGGTGGTAAAATGGCTGTGTACAAAATTTGAAAACACAGCTAAAATGAAAGCTGGGGGTGTCTCTTTTACAAAAATATACACTTTTGGGGGGAAATCTTAAAGTAGAACACTGGAACCTAGCCCCAATTGAGAAATGGCACCATTTAAGCAAGATGTGAAAATTCAATACTTGTTAAAAATTGGGCCCCGTAGCTCCCACAAACCACGAGAAATCTATGTTTATGGAGTATTGGCTTACTCATAAGAAGGAGTTAAACATTAATAAATGCAGTTTTTAAAATCTAAACCTATCCTGTGTTTGAAATTCACATCAACATTGAAGTCAAAGTGTGAAAATCGCTGATTTTTTTACTTTGGCCAAGTTTTATGAGGGATTGGTGGTAAATTGGCTGTGTAACAAATTTGAAAACATACATAAAATGAAAGCCTGGTGTGTCTACTATCCAAAAATATACACTTTTGAAGGGAAATCTTAAAGTGTAGCCAGGCCCGGACTAGGACAAAAAATAGGCCCGGGCATTTAAAGCTGAGCAGCCCATTTTTATTTTCTGAGCAGCCCATGGGGGGGGAGGCGCGTTCGCTCGTTATTATTATTATTTTTTTTTTTTAAACGCCCGGACCGGCCCCCGGGCCGGTACAAGAATGTATGTATTCACAGGGCGAAGGTGCATTTTGATGCCCCCACCCCCCTCCGACCCGGACACAATCCCCTGACCCGCCCACATATTCACCCCCACACTCTGCCCAGCTCCACACTGCCCACCCCATCCTCCTCCCCACCTCCACATTGCCCACACTGTTCACCTCCACAATGCCCTCTTCATCTCCAGAATGCCCCCTTCATCACCACAATGCTCCCTTCCACAATGCCTCCTTCATGTCCATAATGCCCCCTTCATCTCCACATTGCCCCTTCCACAATGCCTCCTTCATGTCCACAATGCCCCTTCCACAATGCCCCCTTCATCTCCACATTGCCCCTTCCACAATGCCTCCTTCATCTCCACATTGCCCCTTCCACAATGCCTCCTTCATGTCCACAATGCCCCTTCCACAATGCCCCCTTCATCTCTACAATGCCCCTTCCATGTCCACAATGCACCTTCCACAATGCCCCCTTCATCTCTACAATGCCTCTTCCACAATGCCCCCTTCATCTCTACAATGCCCCTTCCATGTCCACAATGCACCTTCCATGTCCACAATGCCCCCTTCATCTCTACATTGCCCCTTCCACATACACAATGCCCCCTTCTACGATGCTCCCTTCATGTCCACAATGCCCCTTCCACAATGCCCCCTTCATCTCCACAATGCCCGTTCAACAATGCCCCTTTCATCTCCACAATGCCCCTTTCATCTCCACAATGCCGCCTTCAACAATTCCCCTTCATCTCCACAATGCCGCCTTCAACAATTCCTCTTCATCTCCACAATGCCGTCTTCATCAGTGCCCCATAAAGCCCCTTCATCTACACATTGCCCGTTCATCTGCACAATGCCCCTTGATCCATGCCCGATAAAACCCGTTCGTCTCCACAATGCACTTTGATCCCCTACCTCATGGTATGCCGCTAGATCACCAGGGACTTAACCGTGCTCTGTGCCTGCTTCGGCACAGAGCTGAATCTCCCACGCGCGCGTCGCAGTAATGCAGAGCGCTGGGAGATGATGTCATCTCCCAGCGCTCTGTATTACTACAGAGCCTGGGTCGCCGGACCGGCCCACCGGGAAAATGCCCGGTATGCCCGATGGCCAGTCCGGGCCAGAGTGTAGCACTGTTACACAGCCCCAAATGAGACATGGCACCAGTGATGCAAGCTGTGAAAATTCAAAGTGTGAAACTGGAAACGCGCATGTTCCAATTTGGGCCCCATAGCTCCCCCAAACCTTGAGAAACCTATGCATATGGGGTATTGCCGTACTCAGAAGAAGAAGCTGAACACTAAACAATGCATTTTTAAAACTCTTCACCTATCATGTGCTTGAAATTCACATCAACATTGAAGTAAAAGTGTGAAAAATGCTGATTTTTTTACTTACATCAAGATTTACGAAGGATTGGTGGTAAAATGGCTGTGTAAAAAATTTGAAACCATACATAAAATGAAAGCCTGGGGTGTCTACTTTCCAAAAATATACACTTTGGGGGGAAATCTTAGAATGGAGCACTGTTACACAGCCCCAAATGTGACATGGCACCAGTGACACAAGATGTGAAAATTCAAAGTATGAAACTGGAAATGCGCATGTTCCAATTTGCGCCCCGTAGCTCCCCCAAACCTTGAGAAACCTATGCATATGGGGTATTTCCAAACCTAGAAGAAGCAGCTGGACACTAAACAATGCATTTTTAAAAATCTTCACCTATCATGTCCTTGAAATTCACATCAACATTGAAGTCAAAGTGTGAAAAACGCGGATTTTTTTACTTACGTCAAGATTTACGAGGGATTGGTGGTAAAATGGCTGTGTAAAAAATTTGAAAACATACATAAAATGAAAACAGCGTTGTTACACAGCCCCGAATGAGACATGGCAAAGTGATGCAAGAAAAAATTCAAAGTGTGAAACTGGAAACGTGCATGTTCCAATTTGGGCCCCATAGCTCCCCCAAACCTTGAGAAACCTATGCATATGGGGTATTGCCGTACTCAGAAGAAGGAGCTGAGCACTACACAATGGATATTTTTACATTTCCATCTATCCCGTGCTTGATATCAACAGTAATATTGAAATGTAAGTGTGAAAACTGCAAAAAACAAAATATTACCACAATTTTGAAAAATATTTCTGGAAACATAGCTGCATAAAAAACTCCAAAATTCTCCTGATTATTTACCTTATATTGTCTAGTTTTCAGAAACATATACCTTTGTGGGACATTTTTGGTTCTGGCACCGTCAACTAAGCTATGATGCTCACATGCCAATTGTTGAAAAATTACAGGTTGGAAATAATGGCGTTCATCTTGTAATATTTACCTTGTAAATGTGAGAAAGGGATTGAAATACTAGGTATATGGGGTACTCTTATATTCAGGAGAAGAAATGAATATATTTAAGGGTATTTTTTTTGTAATGAACTAATAGTATGCAAACGTGCCAGGAAAATATAAGCAAACATTTTTTTTTTCATTTTTTGCTATTTTTTTTCTATTTTAATCAAATTAAATGATGAGGTATTCATACAATTGTGGCATCAAAAGAAATCCCAACTTATGCTTGTAATAAAATTGGAGCATCTAAAACAACCTGGTATCTAAAACATCCAATTTTATTACATGCAACTCAATGTTGACAGGGACATCATTTAAAGGGATAGTAATACCTAAAATGTAAAAAAAAATATGTTGTAGGGTTTATCCCCCTGAGTAAAACAAGAGTACTCCCACTGCTGAAAGATGTTTCATTCAAAAGTTATTAATTTTCAAAGTTGAATTTTTTAGGTGCAATATCACAGTGGCCTGAAATTGTACAGTGGCGCTGTTGCTACACGATCCTATGGACAGCTCTGGTCTCAGGACCATAAATCTCCATAGGATGGTGTAGCAATAGCGCCACTGTAAAATTTCAGGTCACTGTGATATTGCACCTAAAAAATTCAACTTTGAAAATTAATAATTGTTGAATGAAACATCTTTCAGCAGTGGGAGTACTCTTGTTTTACTCAGGGGGATAAACCCTACAACATATTTTTTTTTACATTTTAGGTATTACTATCCCTTTAAACATCCACACACTAACCAGTCGTTCAAAATCAGGTATAGGCTCACATGCACTTCTGAGTATGTCTTCTACATTCTGATTTGTCCCTCTGGCTTATATTATATTGTGAAAACGACTACCACGTTTTGTGAGCGTATGGCCAACCTTCGATCTACCATCAGGGCTGCTCTCAATACAAAAGAACTGATAAGCCAGTAGCGAGACACTTCATGGAACAGAACCATCCTTTGCCTTCTTTGTGGTCTATGTTAATTGACCCTGTTCCCCAAAACAGAAGGGGAGGTGACCAGGCATTGAAGTTGCTTAAGCTGGAAGCAAGATGGATACATACTCTCAATATGGTATCCCCTAATTGACTGAATGAAGTCCTGAGTTTTGCGCCTTTTTATTAAGCACATTTGTCCTTTAAGTCAGCCAGATGCTTTACCTGGGCAATCCCTGACGCGGCTTGATGAATTTACATATGGGGGTTCATACTGGTGGGTTCTACACTTAAATAAGCAAACGATCAGTGTATGCTCTACACCTCCCCCTCCATGCCTTTCAATTTCATCTTTACCGGCTTTATATTGCGGATGTAAGTGCACATGTGGTTCCATGTTGCACCCCTGAGTTACTAGGTGACCAGATAGCCAACTCTTATCCATATTATACCACGGGACACATGAATATCTATTTGCTAACTCACAGTGCTCTGGAGCCCTATGCCTGACTGCTACTGTTATTACTAGTATTCTTTACATCTGGGACTTAGTGAAGTGGGATCCAGTATACTGCCTCTGTTGCCTTTAATACTCCTCCATCTGGGACTTCCCTGGACTGTACCCCTATGAATAGGTTGATGCATATTACTTCCTGACATTATTACTCTATGGAGCTAACTTGGACATTTAATATGAAATGTACTTATTTCTTTGCTTTATTTAATCCTTTACGTCCAATCTGTTATAACGCTCTTTTTCTTAATATGATTGCTCATGTACACATTGTTCTACTTTGTCTCTGTGACTCCGCATTCTTCCTTGTTTGTGGCTATATATTAGTTACTTTATTTTTGCTAGCACTGTATGGGTGTAGACGCTGTTATAGCGGAGTTCACCCAATACATGACTAGCACCGATGTTTTAATCCTTCGAACATATGCCTGTCATGTTTCATGTTTCATGCTACTATGTAGGCGTTACCATGATGATCTAGCATCACTTGTTGCTCACCCGACGGTCCCAAGCAGGGGATTACATTGCGAGCGGCACGCTTTGTGATGTACTCGTGTCCCTTGACGAGGTACTCGTGTGAGTAATCACTGTGGATGCGATTACAATATTTGGTATGTACGCCGGTTTGTTTGCCATGTATTTATTTACACTATATGATCACTTAGATACTGGGGTGTTGTACGTGTAATAAGTTTTAACCAATAATGCGGTCACATCTGGAATGATGTCACAAGCGTCTATGAATGCCGGATTTGGTGCTCAATCACGGGAGGGTTTAAAAAGGCACTATATGTCACACTATTCTTGTCCCGAGGAAGGCCTGCGTTGTCTGGTCAAAACGTTGACTATTTAAATAAATTCTTAACCTCTTACAAGTCCTGCGAGTGCTTGACACTTTCTTCCTTTATATATATATATATATATATATATATATATATATATATATATATATTCATTGCAAAGCAATGCATTAGAGACTTTTCTTTCATACAAGGGGTTAAACAACACAGACTGGTGAAAATTATAATCAAATGCAATTTCATTCTATGAGTGGACAGCCAAACAAGGTCTACGTTACCCACAAAGTTCATTTTTGGCTATCAAATCGTCATTAACCTTAAGTAACTGACTGAAACTTTGTTAAGTCCAAAAGTCTGTTGACTTTGAAGGAAAAATAAATAACAAATTTCTCTTCTATTTGCCTGAGAGAGTAAACGTCCAACTGTACATTGTGTATTTATCCAAAAGAGCAGGAATGTTTGTTATTGAGAAATAAGTTCTAGGTATCTACTTAATCAGTAAAACATGGATACACACATACTGGCAGTGTTTTCATTCAAAAGTTAATGAAGATCAAATCTATTTATATAGCATCTGCGCCAGCCACTGTCAAAGGCTATTTTTTTTTTATAATGCATTTGAGTCAGTGACTACGGCCCTTAATAAAAAGAAATAGGAACAGTGCCATCAGGTGGCCTTAGTTGAAAACTGCAGCTTGAACCCTTGAGTGCCAGAAGGGTATGCAACTCATTACTTTGCAATGCATTTCATACCTCTCTGGCACTCAAAGGTTTAATTAAAAACAAACAGAAACAACAAGAAAACAAGTAGGAGTAATAATAAGTCACCTCTTTAGAGTTCAAAGGGTTACCAGCATATCTTAAAGGGATAGTAATACTTTATTATTACTATCCCTCATATTGTAGGTATTTGCAAAATAAGTTAATAGCCCTCAGGTTCATCTCTAAAACCTTTATGGTTTGAGAGATAACTGAAAGCAAAGTCCCCACCTCCCTCCCGCTTCCCATTGTGTTGACTGCAGGTGAAGTCTGTCGTACGACAGGCTTGCGGCTCTGCAGCTGAGCCAAGATCCCATTAGTGACAAATCATTTGTTCAGTGAAACGGTCTTCTACGTGTGCTTGGTTTGTGCTTGGATGCAAGCACATGTAGAAGATCGTTTCACTGAAATACTTTGTAGTCATTAACGCGATCTTGGCTCTGCTGCAGAGCAGCATGATGAAAGTCAGACCAGATATCCCTGCAGTCAGCACAACGCTGACTTCAGGGAAGGGGGAGGGAGGGGGGAACTTTGCCTTTGGTTATCTCTCAAACCATAAAAGTTTGAGAGATGAACCTAGGGGCTATTACATTATTTAGCAAATATCTACAATATGAGGGATAGTAATAATAAACTATTACTATCCCTTTAACTCAATAGGATCGTTTGTATTTACTCCTGGTCGGGAAGCTGATTTTGCTCCAGAATCACTCCAGGGGGTTGTGCACTAAGATGTGATAACGAGGTGATAAAGTGGAGATGACTTCTCCATTGATATCCCTTCTCCAGTTCCTATATTATTCTATGGAGTCCAGGCAACAAGATTATTCAAGTGGGAGAGAGCTTAGCACATTGACTAGATAGAATAACAAAGGAATTGGAGAGTTTAGAACACAGGAGAAGTCATCTCGATATTATCACCTGTTTATCACCTCTTTATCACACCTTAGTGCATATCCCCCATAGAACCTTGGCCTCATTCTAAATACCGCAAAACATTGAGGTGTGCAGGCCATTTAAAGAGAACGTACCATTGGTTTTCTTCAGTTCTTCTACCAGACATTTTGCCTCTTCCTGGACCCTCTCCTCTATGCTTCTTTTCCCCATCCCAAAATGTTTGAGCGTCATCATGGAAAAGCGACGCATCTGCTTCCAAGTGTCTCCGTTGCTGAAAATAACACCTAGGAGAGACAGTTGATATCTCACGTAGATAACAAGGTACCTGAAACTCATTAAAGGTACAGTAATGTTTCATTATGATAAAAACAGCAACATATATTGTAGAACTTTCCCTGCAGAGTACAACAGTTCTCCCACTTCTGGAAGACAATGCTTTTCAAAGTTATAACAACTGAAACATATTTGAATGTTTTTATCATTAACCCTTTGAGCATTATAGAGGTGGGCAATCAAAAGGCTAATGAAACCAGTTCTGAAAAATATGACCACTAGTGGGTCCTGTTTCATTAGTCTCTATGGAAAATGTCTATCATCAGCTGTGAATCTCTACAAAACAGAGGTATGTGTATGTTTGTGTGTGTGTATCTGTGAGATAAATGGCCTGCAGGCATTAAAGTGGAACTATCATACATATTAAAGTGTCACCCAAATAATTTTTACATAGTGTTAAGCATATCAATACTTTTATCATCCTTAGTAACTCCAGCATTACTTAGAAATTTAACTTTTTCAGAAACCACTGCAGACGACAGCGAAGACATCTTGCCGAAAAAGCATTTGTGCGCCTGCTCTGTCAGTTTCTTTTCATACTTTAAGGTACAATGCAACTCCCCTTTGCCAATCCAAGAGGAAACAGGGACAGACAGCGCAGGTGCACAGATGCCTTTTTGGGAAGATCTCTGCTCTGCTGTCTGCTTTGATTTTCCAATGAATTTAGATTTGTAAATAATGTCGGACTTACTAAGGAAAATAAAATTATTAATATGCTTAATGGTAAGTTAAAAAATATTTGGGGGACACGTTAATATGCATTATAGTTCTGCTTTAAATCTTAATGAGAGCAGTGTGTGTGTGTGTGCATGTGCGTGTGTGTGGGGGAGGGGTTCTGTGTGTGACTGTATTTAATAAAAAAATAATAAGTTATAATGCATACCCCCTAGCTGCACTTGCAATTTTGAACGTTCACCTGAATGACTCACATCACCCATCCTATAGAATAATTCACTAGGATGTTTGTCAGAAGCCATCATGAGCAGTAGAGACTTCTGAATTCAGACTGAAGTCCTCTCTGTACAACTTTCTGAGACAGCTTGGTCCCAGGAAGTTGCGCAGAGAAGACTCCTGTCTCAGTTTGGAGCGCCCAGCTCCATATCAGCCGCAGCGCGCTCGGGCAGTCAGTACTGCGCATGACTGCAGCAAGGCCAGGGAGAAGATCCGGTCACCAGCTGAAGTTGCTGGATGGCACTGTGGCCGTGTACACGGGCTTTTCAACTAGTAGAATGTAATAGATAAACTGTAGGAGAACTGCATGGACACTAAATGGTACTCTTAATGTACAAATACACCAAAAACAAACAAAAATGCCAGAGTTACTAAGGGGGTGGAACTGTAATAACTGTAACTTTGGAACAACACATCTCCCAGCAGTGCTATTACCATTGTTTTATTCAGCAGGGAAAACACTAAAATATATACTTTTTCACCGTTAAAATGTTTATTCATCCTTTAAAATTTTTTACCTACCATGACCTTGTGTATATAATTCTATAACTGGCAGTAGACCTCTGTTTCCGAATGCATCGTTATTTTCTACCAGAGCTTCTTTAACAACATCATATCCACACAGAACCACCACACGCCGTGGACCAAAGTAGAGAGTGTAGACGTTTCCATATTTCTGCCGCATCTGCATTGTTTGGAAAATTAGTCTATTTAGATGGGTGATTAATTCCAGAGGATGGGGCCTAGTTTTTACTTTTTACACTCTTTATGTTAGAGGGATTGTTAGAGAAGAATTTAGAAGTAATGGTACACAACAGAATTTATAACATTGTTCAGTATCAATCAGCTTCTGCAAAAGCCAGTTGGGTACCATCATGTACAAACAGGGGAATAGATGCACAAGATAGGAATATAATGCACTCTTTCTATTAATCCTAGGTAAGGCCTCATCTCGGATATGGAATATAGTTTTTGATTCCATTTCCTAAGCCCTTAAAGGAGCAGTAAACTTTTTTTATGAAAAAATATATATTGTAAGGATTTTCCTATTGAGTAAAATAAGGGTACTCCCACTGCTGAGAGATGTATATTTCCAGAGTTATTACAGTTTAAACCCATGTTTTTTTACATTAGCAGTGCCCTCTAGTGGTCAAACTCTAATTAGATTTCCTGTTAGATTCTAATGGAGAGGAAAATCAGGAAAGTCAGGGACATACAATTCTCCATAGAATGTGATAGAAACTGCCTGTCACTTCCTGTCAGTTAAAACTATCAGGAAGTAAACACAGTAAACTCACTTCCTGTCAGAACTACCAGGAAGTAAACACAGTAAACTCACTTCCTGTCAGTTAGAACTATCAGGAAGTAAACACAATAAATTCACTTTCTGATTTTTTGAACTGCTATAAATTTTGAATAAAACATCTGACAGCAGTGGGAGTGACCTTGTTTTATTCAGCGGGAAATGCTCTATAAAATATGTGTTTTCATAAAAAAAGTTTACTGCTCCTTTAAAGTGTAACTGTCACTTTGTAGTGATTTTGAAAGAGCTTTTAACCTGTTCATGACTGAAGACATTCAAAGACCGCCATAACGGTCTGTGAGTTAGGACCGGTGATGGTCCTGCTACGTCATGAATTTTTTTTTTAATCAAAGCGGGTGCACTGTGATCATGGGGAAATCTAAAGCAGACTGTTTCAAGACAGGAGCAATCAATTTCAGCCTCCCCCACAGAGAGCGATCACATGTACCAGCTCATGTTTTATGTCAAACAATAGTTTTTGAGATATTTAGATTTATTTATTCCTCTAGTTTAAGTAACTGAGGCAACAATCCTGGGCAACAGGGCGTTGTAGTTGGTCATGCAGAGAATGGTAGAATGATAATATCTTTCAGATTTGTATTATATGGCAAACAAATAAAGCCAATTATGTCAAGTTATTATGTTAAATATAACATGGCTAACATAAATATAATCAGCAAATGGTTAAAGCTGACAGTTGATGTCCCCCCTCACCTTGACCCTTTCTCTGAATTTTGTTTTGTATTTTAACCAACTTCCAATAAAGAATTTTTTTACAAGTTGGATTTGTTTCCTGACGTATGTCAATGGGCGCTGGAGTGCAGTTGTAACCATTTCCTGATTGTACTACGTGACCGGGCTGTTGGAGAACCGGGGCGGTGTGCACCCGGCTTATGGAGTTTCCAGACAGCCCAGAATGAGGATGTTTTATCAGGTACTCTTGAATTAGCTGGCGTATTAGCATGCATTTGTCTTTTATAACATAAATATAGGTGCTTTTGAATTCTCTTTCGACTTCAACTATATGTAATAAAGTTGCAGTTATACTTTAAGAACCAGAGGTGAGTAACACACAGTGTGGCTGGTGAGATGGCTCATTCATATAAAAGTGCCCCCTATTAATTTTTACAATAGCGTTAAGCATATCAGTCCTTTTATTATCCTTATTAAGTCCGGCATTATTTAGAAATCTAACTTCTTCCGAGACTCACTAGCAGGCGTTTTACCGTAGAGGCATGTGTGCGCTTGCAACGTCCATCCCTGTCTGTACCTTTAGGTACAATACAACTTCCCCCTTGCCAATCAGGGTTGAACATCGCAGGTACACAGATTCCTCAAGATGTCTGCTCTGTCATCTGCCTGTGAGTCTCTGAAGAAGTTAGATTTCTAAATATTGCCAGACTTAATTAGGATAATAAAAGGAGTGATATGCTTCACGCTATGTTAAAAATGAATTGGGGGCACTTTTGTATGCTTGATAGTTCCAGTTTAATGCACCAGCTGTAGAATCTGTTCAAACTATAAGGTTGCAGGTTCTGGTGCCTGCAAGGTCAGCTCAGATCTTCAACTTTCTAAGGTAGATAAAATGAGTCCAGGACATACTTGAAAATGAGAGACATAGTAACATAGTCACATAGTTGATGAGGCTGATAAAAGACATGCGTCCATCAAGTCCAGCCCATGCCAATAACACCTCTGTTGATCCAGAGGAAGGCAACAAAATTTCCAATGTAGTCCCAAGTGTGTGTGTGTGGGGGGGAATTATTCCTTCCTGACTCCAACTGGTAGTCAAATAGTTCCCCGGATCAATCTCCTATTTGCTTTGAAGCCATCTGTCATAATTGTCAATATTGTTCTGTGCTAGATAGGGATCCATTGCTTTTTTGAATGCAGTTGCATTATCTGCAAGCACAACATCCCAGAACCAGAATACCATCCACAGCCGTCTGTCTCTCCCCTTCACATGAAAGAACCAGAATAACACCCACACTGGACCTTCTCCTTGTAGGACCGGATTCTGCTCTGCCACTCACATGTAGAGCGGTTGCACCACTCCAACTTCTATGGTCCCAATTTTCAAATTCTTCTCCAGAATAGCCCATCATTGGCTGAACACTCCTTTACACAACTTTGGGAACTTAACAACAAAATCATGATCCACTGGTACCGGACACACTGTGCAGTGATACACTGGACTTTCACTTTGGATCTGCAAGCTTAATTCTCCTGCAAGCCGCATTGGACTGTTTTTACCCTTTTGGAACTGGAGAAGTATTGCGTTGAACTCTGACAAATCAAGTAACAGTGGCAGAGTTCAATGCAATACCTCTCTGGCACCAAAAGGGTTAAAAATCCACATGTGGGTTGAAGGGAAATTAGGCTTGCAGATCCAAGGTGTAAGTCCAGTGTATCATTGCACAGTGTGCTGAGAGAAGGGGACAGAGACCTGGCTGTGGGAGATATTCTGGTTCTTTCATGTGAAGGGGACAGAGAGCCAGCGCTCAGCAAAATTTCACATCCCAGCAACATTTAAGAAGGCAACATGAGAATCTTGTGCTTTTTATGCAGGGGTGAGATTCTCATGTCACCCTTTAAAACAATGCAACCTGGTAAATGCTCCATTTTGTATAGAGCACTTCTGGCACTCAAAGGATTAATGATGAATAGGTAGACATGCAGGTTCTTTTCTTTGTTGTCTGAACGGATTAACCAGTTCTACAATTTCAGGGGTGAGGAACAGGTACGAGTGAGACAAATCACAAAGATTAAAGACATTTAATTAAAGAATTTTAAGTACAATATTCATTAAGCTGTCTTTAATTCTTTATGATGTTTTCAAAAGTGAAGGACGTAAGTCTCAAAATACAATGCCTTTTAAACTCCACCCTATTGTGACCAGACGTTTTTGTTTTAACCATTTGAGTGCCAGTTGGGTGACAAATGCATTGCTTTGAAATGCGCTGGGCGTCTCTGGCACTAAATGTTTACAAGGGCAGTATCTCATAGTGAGAAAACAAATGCGTTTGTTAAAAATGTAATGGGATGGAGGAACTTAGCTCTGATACATTTTGTTTTCTTATATTTTCACCCTACTCTAAATTTCTCAGTTTCTGGCAAATTTAGTAGGTTTCCACCTCCTCCGGTGCCTTTTCTTTTTTTTTAACCCTCCCACTGATGATGATGCCCAATAAAGTGACACAGACAGTGCTGGTGGGATTACAGCAGCTGACATCATGTTAGAAGAAAACTGATGAAAACAATATCATAGCTGTTGGTACCCCTCTGGCACTCAAAGGGTTAATATTTTTAGGTGCATAAGAAATGTGAGGGCAAAAATTAAAACCAGGTCTGTTTTATTTTCTTCCCTTAATGAAGCAGTAAATGTATTTTAATGAAAACCCTATTTGATATAAAGCTTTCCCTGTTGATTAAAACAAGGGAGGTTATGGGTTATGAAGTGGTGATAAAGTGGAGATCACTTCTCCAGTCATATCACTTCTCCAGTCATATCACTTCTCCAGTTTCTGTGTTATTCCAAAGAGCCTATACACTGTGATCTCCAAAGCTGGAGAAAGTGCAATGGCTCCATAGAATAACACAGGACTTGGAGAAGTGAAATCACTGGAGAAGTTATCTCCTCTTTATCATCTCTTTATCACACCTTAGTGCATACCCCCCCAATGTGACTCCCTCTGTGGAAAGCTATTTAATTGCAAAGTTATAACTGTTCAAACTGACAAGAATTGATAGAGCTGTTACTATTATACTCTATGGAGAACTGGTGGGAAATGCACTTAGGTTCAGTAAGGATCCAGTTTGTGGATATAGGAGTGAACTGGGCTTGATTCCATTTCCTGGCGTACACTAAGGTGTCTTCTCTATATGATCCCAAGATTACACCTCATATACGTCTACATTTCCATATTTTCTTCATGAACCAGTGGCTCATTTTGCATGTTGAAATGTAGCAATATGAGCCAATCTTGTATTCCTGAGGGTGCTTATATATTAAAGAGATAGTAATACTTAATATGTAAAACAATATATGTTGCGAGTAAAACAAGGGTAGTGCAACTTCTGAAAGCTGTTTTATTCAACAGTTATTACAGCTCAAACTAGATTTTTTTTAGACTCAGTATCCATTCTATTGAGAATTATGATGCAGTAAATTGAAATGGCACAGCGGTGCTGTTTCTACACCATCCTATGGACATCTCTGGTGAGCTGACCATAAATCTTCATAGAATGGTGTATCAACAGCGCCACTCTACAATTTCAAAGGTACTGCACCTAAAATATTTAAGTCTTGTGAATATAACACCTTTCAGCTGTGGTAGTACCCATGTTATACTCAGGAGGATAAAAACTACATTTTCTTTTAGATATAAAGTATTACTATCCCTTTAATGTGGCTGTTCAGCATATGCACTAAACTCTGATTGATGATGATGTCGGAGCTCACTGAAACAAATATGACACATCAGTAGTTAAACATTAACGTCACACGCTTCTCCCTTCCCATTGCACATCTAATCTTTAGTGAATATGACGGAGTGTGCTTTATTCTCTATAGCAGAACTGTCCATGTTCAGCCCTCAAGGGCCCCCCAACAGGCCAGGGTTTAACCCCTTAAGGACCCGTGACGGTCTTGGCACATCATGGGTTGGCATGCGATAAGGACCCATGACGTGCTAGGATCGTAATGGGTTTCAGGGCTTCCTGTGATGTTGCACGCCATTCGAGGAGCCCTGATTTTGTTTGCCAAAAAAAAAAAAAAATAGTCCGTGGTTCTTCAGTGCTGGTCACATGTGCATGCGATTTGTCTTATTAAACACAGGTGAGTTAATCAGTGACTTGTTCATTTTGATTGACTTAGCTGTGCTGAATCACGGAAATCCTTAAATTCTGGACTGTTTGAGGCCCTTGAAGACTGAACTCTCTATAGAAAAGTGATCTTCACACATCGCCAGACATAGTTCACCATGAAATTGACCTTTACTGCATCTCTCCTTTGTTGCCAGTGCCTCACCTCTTCCATAGAATGCTACAGACTATCTGAAATCTGCCCACTAGAGGGCATTGTTAATCTCAATTCCAAGAGAGACTAGATACAATGTATAAAGGATGTGGCAGCACTCCATAGGAAAAGCATGCTCAAACAGAAAGCATCTCAGTGATTTCTGTTTGAGTGCACTTTTTTCTCTGGAGTGCTGCTGCATCCTTTATACATAGGTTGTTGTTATTAACAAGTGTTCTCTTAACAATTGATATGAATATCCAAAGGAATAATTTAACAAAAAGATTATTTGAATAACAAATGTCAATGGTAAAAGTCCCCTGTGTTATAAAGCAGAGATCTCAGAGGAATTGTCCTAGCGACCACCTGCATACCACAAAAGAGAAAAAGACAACCCTACTGGACTAGCACACGTCAAGGATTAAGATAGGCTAAATTGCAGAAAAGTCTGTCTACATGAAGGGAAATATAAAAGTCACTCTCTTTTCCAAGATAAAGGGAAACTCAACAGACTATAATATAACCTTTATGAACAATATTAAAATCGGGACAAACGAAGATTGACAAAATAATATTTTGTGAATCATCTTTGTACCCATTTTAATATCCTTAATAAAGTTTATATTTTAGCCTGTTTAGTTTCTCCCATTTTTATCACTCATTAGTCTTGATTGTCCATATAGGAAGGAGGGTTACTCTCTATTTCCCATCATGTAGACAGTGTGTTCCTTCTGAAATTTAGCCTATATTCGGTTGATTCTTGAAGTGCGCTAGTCCAGTAGGGTTGTCTTTTTCTCTTTTATTTTATTAAGACTCATTTTCTCTGTATCACCTTATTTTATCCACCTTACAATAGTTGACACTTGCAGTTTAGCGTGTGTTCATATGGGCATGGGTATCATTCCTTTCTCCTACTGACCTCCTCTAGAGACTCCAGTAGAAGTCCAGTCTTCAGCTGAAGAAGGTTACCAATAATGGGCAGAGGAGTAGGACCGGGTGGCAGGTTCTTCCTCCTGTACATGTTGTCCCAGGTGTAAAAGCACAGGACACAGGAGACCAGGAGAACCAGGATCAGAGTCACCACCTCCATGTCCAGTCCGGAGAGAATAATGTCAAAAATCAGATCTGATTTCGGCAAGGTAACTGGATTTTGCAGAACACTCGAGAGCTTCACAGACTTCTTCTCAAAGCCAACAGAAGAAAACATAAAAGCGTGGCTTGGAGTTGAATCTAATGATGAAAACATGACAAGAATAATTACATTTCTTTTTAACGTTCATTATTTCAATATCTATCTATCTATCTATCTATCTATCTATCTATCTATCTATCTCATATCTATCTATCTATCTATCTATCTATCTTATATCTATCTATCTATCTATATATCTATCTATCTATCTATCTATCTATCTATCTATCTCATATCTATCTATCTATCTATCTATCTATCTATCTATCTATCTCATATCTATCTATCTATCTATCTATCTATCTATCTATCTATCTATCTATCTATCTCATATCTATATCTATCTATCTATCTATCTATCTATCTATCTATCTATCTATCTATCTCATATCTATCTATCATCTATCTATCTATCTATCTATCTATCTATCTATCCATCCCATATCTATCTATCTATCTATCTATCTATCTATCTATCTATCTATCTCATATCTATCTATCATCTATCTATCTATCTATCTATCTATCTATCTATCTATCTATCTATCTATCTATCTCATATCTATATCTATATATATAAATGATGAAGGATGTGTCAGCACTCTCATGATTTTTGCAGAAGAGATTTTATTCCAGCAAGTGTCAGCGTTTCAATGTGACAAACACATTGTCATCAGGATCCTGACAAAAATGTGTTTGTCACATTGAAACGCTGACACTTGCTGGAATAAAATCTCTTCTACAAAAATCATGAAAGTGCTAACACATTCTTCATCATATGTACTAGATTTGTGTTGCAGCACCCAGGTCACTACTGGAGATATATATATATATATGTGTGTGTATATATATAAATATACACACACACATATATACACATGCAGTATCTTGTCTTTCTTTAATTCAGTGTACTTACTTTTTATCAGCTATTTCAGTTCTCCTTCCAATTTCATTCTGTAAAATGAATCAGGGACACAAATTTATCTGCCAAAAAATACGGGCGTAGTTTACTAGTGTGTCCTGGAGGAGTTCCGAGCAGTGGATCACATGCACTGACGCACACACTTATACACACACAAACAACAACATGGTATTGTGGGATTTCTCTTGGGAACACGGTGAGAGCTTTCATCCACCCCTATTCTCCACCCAGATAAGCCCACATCCATTTCCTGAAAGAAAGCAAAATATCAATATTTGCAGATGATACTAAATTATGCAAAGTCATTAATTCAGAACAGGATATTTTCACTCTACAGAGGGACTTACATACAATGTCAGATTGGGCAAACATGTGGAATATGAAGTTTAATGTGGGGAAGTGTAAAGTCATGCATTTGGGAGGAAACAATCCCAAGGCTACTTATAAACTTAATGGAATAATTTTAGGTGACTCGTTGCTAGAAAAAGACCTGGGTATCCTTGTCAACTACAAACTTGGAAACAGTGACCAGTGTCATACAGCAGTAGCAAAGGCAAACAAAGTCCTGTCTTGCATAAAAAGAGGTATTGAAGCAACAGTGGATAACATTATTTTGCCATTATACAAATCATTGGTAAGACCTCACCTTGAGTATGCAGTGCAATTTTGGGCACCGGTTCTGAAAAAGGATATACTAGAACTAGAGAGGGTACAGCGGAGAGCAACAAAATTAATTAAGGGAATGGAGGACTTGACATATGAGGAACGACTAAACAAACTTGATTTATTTACTCTAGAGAAAAGACGACTAAGAGGAGACCTTATCACATTGTACAAGTATATGAGAGGTCAATACAAGGATCTCTGCGGTGAGCTATTTATTCCAAGGCCTGATCAGGTGACCAGGGGACACCCCTTGAGATTAGAGGAAAGGAGGTTTAAACTTCAGCAGAGGAAGGGTTTTTTTACGGTAAGGTCTGTCAAATTGTGGAATTCATTGCCCAGGGAGGTAGTTATGGCAGATACAATGGATACATTTAAGAGAAGATTAGATACATTTCTTTCAAAAGGGAACATACAGAGTTATACTGTTTATCAGTAGGCTGATCAGGAAGGTCTGATAAAGACTAATTTAATTGGTAGCAGGAAAGCTATAAAATTCTCCGTTACTGAGGTATGAGGCAAAGGTTGAACTTGATGGACTTGTGTCTTTTTTCAACCTAATTTACTATGTTACTATGTTACTATGACCCATTTATGGATTAACAAGGAATTTCATATTTAAAACACAAACAAAGCAACTAAGATAATCTTGAGGCAATATAATAATTTTATAAGTTATACATTAAAAGTACCCCCATCCATTTTCCCTGAATAATATCTCCTTTCTAGTACTTGGATTATTCATTTAGTGTAAATGATTTATATCAGATAATAAGAAGACACCTGTGGGGGTGATGTACTAAATTGAGATAAAGACATGATAAATAGGAGATAATAGGGGGGATGCACTAAGGCATTAAAAACTAGAGATTACTTCTCCAGTGAGTCAATGCATTAAGATTTCTCCAACTTTGGGGATCTTAGTGTATAGGCTCCATAGAATAACATAGGAACTGGAGAAGTGATATCACAGGAGAAGTCATGATTTCCACTTTATCAGTTCTTTATCACATCTTAGTGTATAACCCCCAATGTCTCCAGTGAGATCAGTTCTCCAGTTCTTATATTATTTTATGGAGCCTCATCACAGATTTCTTAAGTGGGAGACATGTTAGTACAGAGGCTCCATGGAAAAATAGTTACTGGAGAACTTGCGGTTATGCATTAAGGTGTGATAAAAAGGTAATAAAGTGGAGATGACTTATTCAGTGATATCACTTCTCCAATTCCTATGTTCTAATGTTTTAATCTTGGGTTATTGATTTGGTGTATCAGATAACAGGAAGACACCTGTGGATGAGATGCACTAAGTTATGATAAAGACACGATAAATAAGAGATAATGTGGGAAATGCCCTAAGGTTTAATAAAAGCGGAGATACCTTCTCCAGTCTTATCAATTATCCAATTCCTATGTTATTCTATGGAGCCAATGCACTAAGATTTCTCTAACTTTGGAGATCTTTGTGCATAGACTCTATAGAATATAGTGTTGAGCGAGCACCCCGATGCTCGGGTGTTCGGGTGCTCTGACCGAGCACCCCCTGAGGCTCGAGTGCTCGGCCGAGCACCCGAACCCCATTGCATTAAATGGGAGGACTCGAGCATTACACCAGGCACCCCCTGCTCTGATGAGGGGAGGATGCCTGGTCAATGCCCCCCTTCATCTCCACAATGCCCCTCTTCCACAATGTCCCCCTTCCACAATGTCCCCCTTCCACAATGTCCCCCTTCATTTCCGCAATGTCCCCCTTCATCTCCGCAATGCCCCCTTCATCTCCGCAATGCCCCCTTCATCTCCGCAATGCCCCCCTTCCACAATATCCCCCTTCCACAATGTCCCCCTTCATCTCCGCAATGTCCCCCTTCATCTCCGCAATGCCCCCTTCATCTCCGCAATGCCCCCTTCATCTCCGCAATGCCCCCCTTCCACAATGTCCCCCTTCATCTCCGCAATGTCCCCCTTCATCTCCGCAATGCCCCCTTCATCTCCGCAATGCCCCCTACCTCCAGTCCCTGGTGGTCCAGCGGAGCGTCTGCAAGATCTGTGCCTCCTCCGGCACAGATCCCTGCCACCCGAACATGGCGGGCGAGCACATGGCGGTACTCGTACGAGTACCGCCATGTGCCGAGCAGAGCGATGCTCGAGCCGATCCGAGCATCGGCCGAGCATGCTCGCTCAACACTAATAGAATAACATAGGAACTGGAGCAGTGATATCACTGGAGAAGTCATCGAAACTTTATCATCTCTTTATCACAACTTAATGCATAACCCCCTGTATTATACTATTCAGAGCACAAACAAGTATTATGTGATCTAGGAAAGGCTATGCCAGGAGTCTTACAACTTTTATCAGTGGCAGAGTCCTTTGGCTTCACAGAAAATCAAACACCTCCTTATAGTATATCCATCTTATAGGGAGGGGCGAAAGTTGTTGCTGTGTTCCCGTGAGAAATTTTGCAAAACCACGTTGTTACCTGCTTTTTCTCGGGAAAAAACGCTTTAAAACTAGCAGTTAAAATTTTTGCATCTTTTACCCATTGGCTAAAATCTTTTGCCATTTTTTCAATGGCTAAAAAGTTTTCACCCATTGATTTACATTGTTTTCGCACTTCCACTATAAAACATGACGTTTTTATAGGGCATGGGAAGGAAGGGAGAAAAGGGAAGGAAGGGAGAAAAGGGAATGGGAAGAAAGGGAGAAAAGGATTTTGAGAGCAGGACAGGTCAGATGCCTGTGCCTGCTGCAAGACGTGCTGCCCCTGCTGCCAGTGTCACCATTTCTGATCTTGCAGCCACTAGTGTTGTACCTGTTGCCAGAATTGCTGCCCCTTCTGCCAGTGCCACCATTTCTTTAACTGCAGCCACTAGTGTTGTACCTGTTGCCAGACGTGCTGCCACTGCTGCAAGTGCCACCATTTCTTATCCTGCAGCCACTAGTGTTGTACCTGCTGCCATACGTGCTGCCCCTGCTTCCAGTGCCACCATTTCTGTATAACTGCAGCTACTATTGAACCCGTTGCCAGATGTGCTGCTCCTGCTGCCAGTCCCACCATTTCTGATCCTGCAGCCACTAGTGTTGTACCTGTTGCTAGTAGTGAACCTGCTGCCAGTGCTGAACCTGCTGCTAGTGCTGAACCTGCTGCCACCAATACTTTGCCTGCTGCTAGTGTTTCTTGTAGTACTTGAGGGGGGAAGGAGAAAATGATGCCAAGTGTGACAGTAAGGGACCCTAAATCACACTTGCTATTCCCAATCAGTCCTGCCACTGCTAGTACTACTGCTACTAAGGTCCAGTAGCTTGTTAGCCTTAGGAGTGAAGGAGGGGGTAATCAAAATTATCCTGAAATTACTAGTGACTGTGAGACTGAGGAGGAAGACCCTGTGGCTGAACTTGATGTGGTTGGTGTTAGTAGTAGCAGTAATGGTGAAGCAGCTGGAGTGGTAGGGGAAACATTTTACAGCATCCAGACTAGCGGTCAAGGGAGCCCACACCATTCTCCTTACCCTGGGACAGGGAGTCCTCCCCTTCTCTTCACTACAGTGTCCAGGTGGAACATGAACCTGGAGAGGCCAGAACTGGTGTTGGGCGAGGAGAGCAGGCTGAGAATTAATACCACCACCACCAGCAGGAGCACAGATCAGCTGCCTGTGCCTGCTACTATTTTTGCTAGTGCTAGTTTACCTTCTTCTTCAGGTCAAAAGGCAATGGTAAGTGTAACATTAGGGGGCCCTCTGTCACATTGCTTGTCACCTCCTCCAAGCAGCAGTGAGATGTATGGAATAGAGCAGCAACAGCAGCAGCAGCAACAACAGCATGTAGGGACTAGTGGTGGTGGTGGTGGTGATGATACTGGAGAAGCTGGGGTGGAAGAGACATTGATGGTCTTTCTAGCAGAAACTGATAAGAAATGGGAGACAGGAATGAAGATTGGCATCACCACCACCACTAGCAAGGACATCTTGGTATTAAAGGAATTTGCAACTGCTCTAATTCCTTCTGATGCTGAGATGCAAGGGCAGCAGGATGCTGAGGAGCAGTTTAGTGTGCCACAGACCACCGTGGACACAGTGGGAATGGGGTCAACAAGCGATGCGGGACTAGGACAGGTTCCACTTGCCAGCAGTAGCAATACGCCTGATCCTAGTTGCAGTGCTGAATCTGAGGCTGTAGCAGCAACAGCAGCAACATTATCCACTGCCACAGACAATGAATGGGAATATGTAGGACAAGAAGAAAGAGGCCATTCGTCTCCACCTTTCCCCTTCCCTCCGAAGTCATCATGGGTGTAGGTCTATTTTTCTATTGGGGCAGGCACAGTACAGTCATCAGCAATGTCACTGTGCACAATTTGTGACAAGTCAGTGAAAAGAGGAAAGGAGGGAACACACCTTGGCAAAAGCACCTTTATATCATATCACACATGAAACACAGACACCATGACATGTTAAAGCCAAATACCCACCACAGAAATCAAGCACCACTTTTGCTATCCCTGACTCTCCAGAAAGGCAAAAAGAGGCGAGGTGGAGATCAAAGAGAAGGAGGAATAGCACAACCCATGCAGAGACTGGAAGTTCCAGGACGAGTGAAACAAACTAGCTCACCATCACCTTCTAGGGTAACTACATCTTCTGCCAATCCTCCTTGTTCATTACCTCCCCCGTCAAATGATAGCCACTCTGTTGATGTTAGGATGTGGCAGTTTGTCTCTACCCATTGCACACTGTGTGATGCACTGACCACACATGCGAGTGTGGTGAAGGAGAATCGCAATCAGTGCATCAAGCGGCATCTGTGGAGATTCCATCCTGCAGAATATGCTAAGACGGTGGCAGGGAGGGTTCATCACTACTATTAAACTGTCAGCAAGTTGTCACGTGTCCTTAGCGGGTGTGGAAAAGGGGTACAGTGACAGCGGCAGTACTTGGTTTCGGGTGTCATGGTGTTTGGATACAGTTGTGCCCCCAGATGTTATTTACCACACACACACTGCCCACATTGCAGTTGCTGAGGAGACCCACTGATCCTGCTCTCAAAGGAAAAAATATATTCTAATAACAATACACCCATGATGATTTTGGAGGAGGGGCAGGTGGAGAAGATTTAATGGCCAACTTGTTCTTTTCTCCACAAATACTGCCAAATGGAACCTTCATCATCCATCTTCCATGTTACTGTTATTGTTGATCCCATTCCTTTTCAGCTTCCTAATAATCCTGCTGCATAAACAACTCAGCAGCAGCAGAACGAACAACTTGCAACTCAGGACTCGGGATGACCTTTGACAGTGGCCACTGACCAACAAGACCTGATGGCATTAGGCGAGTAGGGCATTTTTATTTTTTTTCTCAGGGCTTGTGTTTTAAAATAAATAAATAAAAACTAGTCCTACAAAAAAATAAACACTTTTTTGGGGGTTTGTTTCTATCAAGCCTAAGTCCTACAAATCAATGTTTCCATAGGGTTTGTGCCAAACAAGCTTAAGTCCTACAAATCAATGTTTGTTCAGGGCTTGGGCCTCTAATAAGTCTAAGTCCTACAAAGGCCTCTAACAACAAATCAAACAAATCATCCTCATCAAAATACTCTTTCAAGTCAAGTATCAGTCCACCCCTGTGGCAGCTTATGTCAGGAGGCTCCTGTCTCTATAACTTTAAATACAAATGTCTTATTTTATTGATTTATTTTTTTATTAACTGTCCCCCCAATAGCAGTCAAGAAAGCCCCCAAAACAAATTCCCTGTTTAAATGATTCATTCATTCACCAACACAGGCATCCTCCTCAGACCTCTTTATACCATGTCTTATGGTTTTTATTTTATTTAGGATTTCTTTTTTATTAAGTGCCCCCCAATGGCAGTAAACAACCCCCCAAAAAATCATCCCCTGTTCAACTGATTCTTTCCCCACACCCCACCAACACAGGCACCCTCATGCCCCTTTTATACTGTGCCTTTGGGAAATAAAATAATATTTGTAATGTGTTGTGTATAACTTCTATGTTCCCATTGATTTCAATGGGTGAAAAAAGTGGAAAAAAGCAGAAAATCAGCACTTTTTGCGGGAAATTTTTCACCAAGTGGAAAGTGCCATTTTTCGCAGATTTCTGTTTGAGGCGGAAAGATTTGCCCATCCCTACCCACTTACCCTATTATGGCCAACAAATTCCAATGACCCCTTTGAATGTTGGCAGTTTAGATAAGGAAATGGGCAGATTGGATAGGACAGATGGTTCCTTCCTATGTACAAAAAGAAGAAAATAGTGTAAAGTAGCCTCTAATAATATTACAACGTTAAGTGTTATCGGGCCATCTTTGCACTCATACCAGTTCGATGCTCAGTAACATCAGTCATACATAGAGGGACCCTCCAAAAACGTAACTTTTCTTATATATATTTTAAAACCATATTTAAATCCTTAACTAGTCCGCACACTAAATTAAAATAACATAAAAGAATATAACAATGGTGATCTAATTGTCCGCTCTTCATTGCCACTTCTGAGTTTATACCTCCACTGTGTAGGAATGATAATATATGTCTTATGTCTTATTACTTCACTTGTGAAATCTCGAAGGAATGAGAACGTACACAGTATTACTATTTACTTCCACTGAACCGCTCTTAATGAATATTAGTTCTCGGTTTAATCTCCAGTATACTTTATAGATATCTCAGCATCTATGTATCCAAGGTGAATACTAATCAGCATCTAATATCGTCAGTGAGTAACCACTAGATGGTATGTCTGAGCAGTGTAAGTTCACCTCTTTAGTCTCGTCAGCAAGTATGCTATAACAGATTGGTGATTGATATTTTCCGATCAGTATAACTTTTTATATAGACATAACTGATATCTTCAAACTGTGAACATTACCCAACTTCATATGAGAGTAATAATGGTTAGCTGTTAATCAACTATCGTACCTCTCCTAGTCCTTCACTTTTCTCACATCTATTATCCTCAATCGTCTATGGACACCAGGCTGTAAAAGCCTCTGGACTTCCAAGGTGAATGGGAAACTTTCTTCAGGTTCTCTTGTATCTTACACTTCCATTCAAGTATAATTCTAATAGTTACCCTATCAATCGTAAATCTAGTCGGGCATACTATTAAGCCCGGTTACCTCTATTTCTGGGAGACCGGATGTCAGATTCATTACGGATTTTAGTTCTCAATTTGGGGTCATTTGTGATGTTATCAAAAGGCATTTACCTTTGTTATGCACGGACACTAAATTGGATGAAATACTTCAAAACGGATGTGAATTTTCACAAGAAGAGGACTTACTGTTGGTAATACGGTGTCTTCTAGTTTATGTTTGAGTCAACAGGCCATGCCAACGTGGTTGAGATATACAGGATTTTATAGATGTGGAGCAACAGTTTGCAAGTGTTGGCAATATGCTCGAGTTTCGAAAAGTTTTGCAAGCACCACTAGTAATGTTAGTTATAAAATTATGGGATACATTAATTGCAGTTCAGAATGTGTGATATACTTAGTTACTTGCAAGACATGCTCGAAGCAATATGTTGGCCGCGCAATCCGTCCTCTTAAGTATCAAATTAGAGAACATATTGGTCAGATAGAGCAGGGAAGGATGGAATCTGCAGTGGCCAAGCACATTTTGGAGTGTCATGAAGGTAAACTTTCATCCTTTGAATTTCAGGGGATTGAAAGGGTTAAGCTTCTGTGGCGCGGGGGAGATATTTCATCTCTCATCGCAAAACATGAAGCTTACTGGATTTTTTACCTTGGTACCCGTGTTCCACTCGGTTTAAATTCTGAATGGGACATAAGCCATATCTTTTAGGGCTTTTTAGGATGATGGGTGGAGTCTGGATATGTTGTAAATAGTCATTTACATTATGAGGATATGATTTTCTGTAATATCAATGTATTTTATTTTTATAAGTTGATATTTTGGACAATTCTTAATATTTTCAATATTTTTCATATCTTCATGGTGTTCATGGTATTTTCCTCCTTCATGACTTCATTCCTTTTTTGTGTTTCTATGAGCTGTGTGTAACAATGAGTTTGGGGAATTTTTTGACCACGAGACAGATTTCTTTCTTTTTTGGTTTCTTTATGGTGGTTCTATTCCCTTAAATTCATGTTTATTTCTTTTGTTATCATTAATCCCTGGCTGGCTTTATGCCATTATCTGGTTATGTCTTTCCTGTCTGGTCCCTCCATGCAGTGTAATGATAAAGTATAGGAGGAGCTTGTAATGACGGAATTCCTCCAATGAGGGATTCCCATTGTTCTTTGAATTATAACCAATCACCATACTACAGAGGTTTATTTTCAGTAGGTTGATTGTTAACATTCCGTGTCCATGAATAAGAGCTTAATAGCGCGAAACATGTCGGGCTAACAAGCTCTCCTTCTGGAAGTCCTGCCTTATGCTTTCTCCCTACCCGTTGTTGTCATGTATGCGTATCTACGTTTGCCTTTTATGAAGCCTCTGAATTAAAGACAAGTGGATTTTAATACACGGATGCCCAACGTGTTTATGTCTGAGTGCAGTCGAATCTTTGAGATTGCTACATAGTGTTTCCGGGTTTTGGAGAACTGGAATGTTCATGCACCGGACTGTGACAGTAATTGGAGACAGTTCAATTCTACTGGATACATATTAACATCAATTGTGTGAAGTGTGTTCTCACAATTTTTCTTATACTGTTAAGTTCAAACTAATGTACAATATAGGTAGCCTATGAGCACCAGTGGTTCGGTCCCTATTAATAGTCCCTCGGAGTTCATTTGATGCAATGTAATCATCCCAGGATACTAATCCCTATCCACTTTCTGACCACCAGTGTTAATAGTGCTAATCATAAAACTGAATGCCTCACGAGTGAGAAATTAAGACATAGCAATCCCTAAACCCCAACGCGTTTCTCAGCATAAAGGGGCTTCTTTGGGGGGGTAGTTAGGCCTCAAGCGTCCCATTCATCGCCATATTTATACTATCACAAACAAAAGGAAGGTAACGGAACCACGGATGTGAATAAGATGACATCATATTCGTACGCCTGCAACATTGTGTCTTGTTTCTGTCACTCAAAGCATTATCTCGAGATAACATGTGCCGTGCTGTCAAATGTAACACTTTACTTCAACCTTGCAACTACCTGTAGATAATTTATTCTGCATTGAGTCAACCTCATATATCTTTAATCGTATCTATCAATCTTAATATATAAATATCAATACAGAAAATTTTTTTTAGATATCACATTTTAGGAATTTATTCTCTTACGACCTAGCACTGCTGGTTTTTATCTCACTAAGTCTATTAATATTGTACTCTTAGTAGGAGAACTCTTCTCTAGTGACCCACTAATAGATCTTATTAACAGTAATCATTTGTAATACTTATTCTGACTACACTACTTCTTACGAGAATATTTCTTGATATTGAATTTGAACATAACTCTTGTATCCAAAGTATTAAATATTATTTTTCCTATGACAAATGCATTTATATATTATATGTCCTCAAATGGAATACAATCAGAGTATTTATGGAGTATATCCTACATTGTACATATTTTGTGACAATGTGACATACTACCAATGTCCGGCTTCTTAGTCTTATGAACTGGGAAACTGAAATATTCATAGTACATAAGTTTAGACAGCTACATTATACCGATTGTTCTTATCTATCTATCTTTTATAAATGGGGTATAGGTAAATCCCTCATTCAATCGTAATGGATTGAGGGTACACAATTTGTAGATCCATTCCGCTACTTCGATCAATAATTTCCTATCTGTGTCACCTCTTCTTATGGAACCCTTTATAAGGAATATTCCCTGAAACTTAATTACAGTGGGATAATTATTATGAAAAACTGACACATGTCGTGAGACAGGTTTGTCTCTCTGATTTCTGATGTCTCCTACATGTTCCAAAATCCTTTGTTTAAATACTCTTTTACTTTTTCCCACATACTTTTTGCCACATATACAAGTTAGATACGAATTATAAATTGATTGCATTTTACTGAGTGAAATAAGTATTTGACCCCCTATCAATCAGCAAGATTTCTGGCTCCCAGGTGTATTTTATACTAGTAACAAGCTGAGATTAGGAGCACTCTCTTAAAGGAAATGCTTCTAATCTCAGCTTGTTACCTGTATAAAAGACACCTGTCCACAGAAACAATCAATCAATCAGATTCGAAACTCTCCACCATGGCCAAGACCAAAGAGCTGTCTAAGGATGTCAGGGACACAATTGTAGACCTACACAAGGCTGTAATGGGCTACAAGACCATCGCCAAGCAGCTTGGTGAGAAGGTGACAACAGTTAGTGCGATTATTCACAAATAGAAGAAACACAAAATAACGGTCTATCTCCCTCGGTCTGGGGCTTCATGAAAGATCTCACCTCGTGGAGTTTCAATGATTATGAGAATGGTGAGCAATCAGTCAGGAAATACATGGGAGGGTTTTGTCAATGATCTCAAGGCAGCTGAGACCATAGTCACCAAGAAAACAATTGGTAACACACTACGCCGAGAAGGACTGAAATCCTGCAGTGCCCACAAGGTCCCCCTGCTCAAGAAAGCACATGTACAGGCCCATCTGAAGTTTGCCAGTGAACATCTGAATGATTCAGAGGAGAACTGGGTGAAAGTGTTGTGGTCAGATGAGATCAAAATTTAGCTCTTTGGCATCAATTCAACTTGCTGTGTTTGGAGAAGGAGGAATGCTGCCTATGACCCCAAGAATACCATCCCCACCATCAAACATGGAGGTGGAAACATTATGCTTTGGGAGAGTTTTTCTGCTAAGGGGACAGGACAACTTCACCGCATCAAAGGGACAATGGATGGGGCCATGTACCATCAAATCTTAGGTGAGAAAGTCCTTCCCTCAACCAGGGCATTGAAAATGGGTCATGGGTGGGTATTCCAGCATGACAATGACCCAAAACACACGGCCAAGGCAACAAAGGAGTGACTCAAAAAGAAGCACATTAAGGTCCTGGAGTGGCCTAGTCAGTCTCCAGACCTTAATCCCATAGAAAATCTGTAAAGGGAGATGAAGGTTCAAGTTGCCAAACATCAGCCTCGAAACCTTAATGACTTGAAGAGGATCTGAGATGTGTGCAAATCTGGTGACCAACTAGAAGAAACGTCTGACCTCTGTGATTGCCAACAAGGTTTTGCCACCAAGTACTAAGTCATGTTTTGCAAAGGGGTCAAATACTTATTTCACTCAGTAAAATGCAAATCAATTTATAACTTTTTTTGAAATCCGTTTTTCTGGAGTTTTTTGTGTTATTCTGTCTCTCACTGTTCAAATAAACCTACCATTAAAATTATAGACGGGTCATTTCTTTGTCAGTGGGCAAACATACAAAATCATCAGGGGATCAAATCATTTTTCCCTAACTGTAAGAAGGAGAAGCAGAGAAATAGAGGACATAGAGCAGCTAAGAGACAGAAGACGCAGAGTAGTGATAATTGTCATGAGGGAAACGTGGGAGAAGAGAGGCAGAGAGAAATCAGCCTACTATTTGGGAATATAGGACCTCATGCCAACTCAATAAATGTATGGGGTAGACAGAGAGAAAAAGCCTCTGATGTCAGCATGATAGTAGACTCACTATTTGAGAGTAAATAGGGGGCAGGAAGTGTGGGACTACATTGTGATAGGAGAGTAAGCAAATCTAATGCCGCACTGGGGCAACACCCCTGTATACCACCTGTATCTAAAATAGGAGGTTGTCAGTAACGTGTGATTTGTGACATCAATGATCCACAATGAACAAGTGCCAATTGCAGATCCAAGAGTCACAGGGGTCAGTTCCGGCAGTGTCCACAGCTCTCAGTCTCCGTTACTGCTACGGCAGTGATCACATGGCCTAGTCTCCATTACTGCTACGGCAGTGATCACATGGCCTAGTCTCCATTACTGCTACGGCAGTGATCACATGGCCTAGTCTCCATTACTGCTACGGCAGTGATCACATGGCCTAGTCTCCATTACTGCTACGGCAGTGATCACATGGCCTAGTCTCCATTACTGCTACGGCAGTGATCACATGGCCTAGTCTCCATTACTGCTACGGCAGTGATCACATGGCCTAGTCTCCATTACTGCTACGGCAGTGATCACATGGCCTAGTCTCCATTACTGCTACGGCAGTGATCACATGGCCTAGTCTCCATTACTGCTCCGGCAGTGATCACATGGCCTAGTCTCCATTACTGCTCCGGCAGTGATCACATGGCCTAGTCTCCATTACTGCTCCGGCAGTGATCACATGGCCTAGTCTCCATTACTGCTCCGGCAGTGATCACATGGCCTAGTCTCCGTTACTGCTCCGGCAGTGCTCTAGGTTGCTCAGCCTCCGTTACTGCTCAGGCAGTTCACCATTACCTGCTAACCTATTATTGGGCGTTACTTGTATTTAAGCTCTCTATCCTAGGTGAGCTTCTTAACAGGCCTTACGACACTTGGGACTGTTTACACTTGCTGAAGGCCATTAACCCATACAGTACAGATACACTGGGACTCTTTCAAGTTCTGCCTGACCTGTGTCAGTATATCGTGTTATGGACTGTATATTTATACTGGACCTGTGTGGGCATATGTAAATGTAACCTGTCTTGTGTCTGTATTATATTGAAAATATACTACAGGACCTGTGAGGGTTATTGTATTTCTAATTACTTAATAAAACTGTGTTTTATCCAAACCTACTGTGTCTGTGTGTCAAACAAACTGTTACACTAACTCCGTGTGTACCGACCTAACTTGGCAGAGTATCCGATTCCGTTACCGACTAAGGACTGACTGACTACTCCGTGTGTCTGGTTGTTCTATCTAGGACTGGCTGACTATTTCATGCGTGCCGACCTGGCCGAGCATTTGGTTCCGTTGCCAATGGGACTGGCCGACTATCTCCGTGTGTACTGATTAGGGCAACGCTGGCTACTGATCTGTCAGAGTACGCACACTGCTCACTCCCATTCGCTATACTGCACTGTGCCTGCTAGGCCTATCGGGGCTTGTGGGAGCCCGGTCACTCGCCAGTGTCTGTGTTGCCTCCGGTAACCCTAGTGTACTAGGCTCCAGTCTGTGCCAGACTCCTGCCTGTGTTGCCTGCGTTAACCCTAGTGTTCTAGGGTCAGATTACTTCCAGTGTCAGGTCTATGTTGCCTCCGTTTACCCTAGCGTGCTAGGGCCAAGTCATTGCCAAAGTCCTGTCCGTGTTGCCTCTGTTAACCCTAGCATTCTAGGGTCAGTCCACTGCCAGAGTCCTGTCCGTGTTGCTTCCGTTAACCCTAGATTGCTATTGCCAAGTCATTGCCATAGTCCTGTCTGTGTTGCCTCTGTTAACCCTAGTGTACCCAGCCCGACCCCCAAAGACAAGTGTAAATAAACAATGATAATCAGGGCAGAGTTGAACATAGAAGCACTCCAGCCCCGCATTCGACCCAAGCCACCTGTAGCGGATTCAGAGCCGCAGGGCCAATCTCAATCGGACCAGGCATGTCAGAAGCAGCTCTGACTAACCACAAACCTCCCCAGCAGCCAGAAGTCAAATACATTGAGCAGAGCATAGGGTATGGGGGTGATTTTTAGGCGGCTCAAGATAGCATTCAGAATCACCGGAACCGGCCCAGGCCCCAAGGAGGCCAGGGGCAGCACCGGCAAGTCATACAATATACCAGCAGGGGACCAAGAAGTTGCAGGACAGTAGGCATCTGATGCAGGCCCCAGGATCCCAGACCAGCCCAGGCCCAAGGTATCAGGGCTGCCCCGGAAACTGAGGACCCAAACCTCCATCCATGTCCAAAATCAGAGAGAAGAAACTGCCAAAGTGCCATCAGTTATCACAGTGCCCATGCTCTTTTTGAGACATTCTGTCAGTCTACACTCCTGCTCTAATCCTATTGGCTATACTGTGCTTGTCCCGCCCAGTATGGCCTTTAAGTACTGGGTTCTGGCACCTCTCCGGTGCCCTTTTGTGGTGTTCCAGTACCAGCGCTTGTTCCTAATCTCAGTTGTTCTCAGTGTATCGACCCGTCCTGCCTGACTACTCTGCATCTCGTCTCCTGCTTGTGAATCGACCCGGACTGCCTGACCATTCTGCTTCTCCTGCTCCTGTGTACCGACCCGGCTTGGCTGATGTTCCTGCTCAGTGTACCGATCCAGCTTGGCTGTCGTTCCTGCTCCGAGTACCGACCCGGCTTGACTGATGATCCTGCTCCGTGTACCGACTTGGCTTGGCTGACGTTCCTGCACTGTGTACCGACTTAGATTGGCTGACGTTCCTCCTCCAGTTGCGCCAGCCCGGCCTCCGGTTGAGGGTGGTGATCCTTTCTCACTGTCTATGACAGCTGTGCTGTTTTGGCCTCGGTTGCCTCTGTGTCGCCCCGGCGACATTCCTATTGGCTTGCCATTCTATAATCTCCCGGTTGGTTGCCACCTCAGGGCGAGTTGCTCAGTTGCTCATTCCGTTACTGTCATGGCAGTGCTCAGTTGCTCAGTCTCCATTACTGTCACGGCAGTCTCCAGTCACTTAGTCTCCATTACTGCTACGGCAGAGTGCAAGTGGCCTAGTCTCCGTTCACTGCTACAGCAGAGTGCAAGTGGCCTAGTCTCCGTTTACTGCTATGGCAGAGTGCAAGTGGCCTAGACTCCGTTACTGCTACGGCAGAGTGCAAGTGGCCTAGTCTCCGTGGTATCCTTCTCATATATCGAGCCTCTGAAAGCGCGCATTAAAATGGCGCGTTTCATATGTCGGGCGTCATCGTATGCCGTGTTCCTTATGTCTCGCGTCATTTTGTGATGCATTTCTAATATCGCGCGTCATTATAGGGCGCATCTCTATTGTCGCGTGTATTACATGGCGCATCTCTCCATGCTCTCTATACAATTGCGCCCATATGGGGGAAATGGCTGCAAAAGTGGTGCCACATGGGCGCAAGGGACACATTGTGCTACAATGGCGCTATTTGGGTGTAATGGCTTAAAGCTGCAAAATGACGCATTAATGGCATTGTAGTGATGCACTGCGTCAAAATACAGCGTCATCCATGCAGCGTCATCCATGCAGGAAGTACAAAACCGGAAAAGGAAATACCATTAACAGACAGCAGTGTATATTCTACACAGTACTGTGCAGCTGTTCCCCATTTTCATTTTGTTGGGAAAATGCCTAGGGAGCCTTCCTTTACAAATGCGGAGCTGGGGATACTTGTCCATTATATGGACAAGTATCTACCAGATAGGCTGTGGGACAGACTGGACTCTGCATTTCGCAGGCGAGTCTTAGACCGAATCGCCTGCAAAATGCAGAAGTCCAGTGGCATCACTAGGACCAGGAGACAAATTCTTCGGCGGTGGTCCGACCTGAAGAGGCGTGAGTCTCGATTGCTGCAGAATTTTCGCACAGGTATGATTATTCCATTTTCACACGTAACTGTACTTTATCAGGTGTTGCTTAAACCACACCTGTACTTAATGTATGTTCCACTTTTCTAAACATTTCGTTTAATACATATCCTCCTAGGTCCGGAACCACCCCGGAGATCATCTCCGAGATCATCTCCTGGTCCTCAGCTGGCCACCCATCACCGTTCCCTTCAGCCTACTAGTAAGCAATTTTGTTTACCATGTATACAATACACAACAATGTTCAATTATGCTACATAAACTACATACATTCTTACTATTGTATTTTTATAGGCTGCTCTGCATCGCAAAGGCTCTCTAGGCCAGCTCATCCTCGTCATCCTCCTTGTAAGTACCATTGGAACTCACATTGTAGCTCCAAAAAAAAATTGCTTTCTAATACGTATTCATAGATGTTTTCTATCAATTTATTTGTAGCGCACCAAACGCCACACAGGAGGCACAGACAGGACCCCTCACCCTCACCTGCTCGTAAGTATCCAACCACTAACACATATTTAACCCTTTGAGTGACAGAATGGTACGGAGTGCACTCTGGCACTCAAAGGGTTAACTACTGTCAACAGGCACACAATATACACATACAGCACAAACAATTATAAGTACTATGTATTAGGTAATAATATTTTTTTCTATCATTTTATTTATAGCACGAAGAAGCCACGGAAGGCCCACTGTAGCTGAGTCGCCCTCACCACCTGGTCAGTAACCAATGAACATTATGGGTACTACGATACACTATAACATATTTAAGTCATTGCTTTCCACATACACACAATATACACATACAGCTCAAAAAAATACACAACTACTATGTAGTAGGTATGCACAGATTTTTTTTTAAATGTAAGAAATTTGGAAATGATTTCTAAATGTAAATGTAACAAATCTAAATGTAAATGTAAAACATCTTTTTTTCATTGTGGAAAAACTATGTATTACACATTTCTTCCACTTATCTTAAGTATCCTTTTAATGTATTTGTTGCATAGATACTCAGACAACATTTGAACAGGTTCCCCATTGTGACAGTGTGTATTTTGTTCACTGTAAAGGTGTGACCACTAAACAAAATGTGCATGCAAATCAAATACTGGGTGTGTTCCCTGCTTGCATTTTGTACATGTGTTAAAAGTTTCATAATCTGAAGTAACCTTTTGGAAGAAGAAGGTGTCAATTGTACACAAACTACATGTAATACACCTTAACACCTTTACACCTTTGGACTTAAGATGTATGACTTCAAATGACTTCAGATGTGCGTATTAGTGCTAATTACTACAACAAAATGTGTACTCCTACACTTTGCACAAGTACACATTTTGTTCAACATAAATGTTTAATGTTGGACATTGTCATAACAAAGTTAATACCTATTACTTTGCACAAGTACACATTTTGTTCAACATATGTGGCATTTTCATATGTGGCATGTTATCCTACACTAATATTCTGATATTTCCATTTTTGCTTTTCAGATTTCTCCACTGAACCCTCCACCTCTGAAGCGCACCCCTCCACTTCCCAATCACAACCCTCCACCTCTGAAGCCCACCCCTCCACTTCCCAATCACAACCCTCCACCTCCCAGCCTCAAACTCACCACCGTCCATCCCTGAGGGAATTACAGCGGGCCTTCCTGGTACTGGAGAGGAAAATGGACACCCTTAACAGGGAAATGTACCGCTTTAGAGCAAAGTTGTTTCCTAAATAAAAAATAAAAATTGCACCCCTTTGTCAAATATTGTTTGCTTTCAAATAAAGACTGCTAAAAAACATGTGTGGTTATTCCTAGATTTTACTGTTAGGCTTCATCCTTTGAGTGCCAGAGGGGTGCACTACGCATTACAGTGCATTGCGTTTTGCACCCCTCTGGCACTCAAAAGGGTTTCATTTCATGTATATTTTGCAAAACAGTTTTTGCTTTCCAATAAAAATTTAAATTTCACTAACGTTTTATTACTTGTATTTATTGCGGCTCGCTACCTCTTTACGTTACATTGCACTGTTAGGTTTAATCCTTTATGTGCCACAGGGGTACACTACGCAGTGCATTGTGTTGTGCACCCCTCTTGCACTCAAAAGGGTTACATTTCATGTATATTTTGTGAAACAGTTTTTGCTTCCCAATAAAAATTTAAAATTCACTAACTTTGTAACTTGTATTTTTTTTCCCTTCACTACCCCTTTAAATGAGCGTTTTACTACGTGCGTCAATCCAAATGACGCAACGTAAACATTTTGCGACTCCCTTACGAGCACCATATGAAACTCGCCATTAGAAGTGACTCGCCTATACAGATGCGCCATTCGGAGTGACGCGCCTAAAGAGATGCGCCAATTCATGACGCGCTATTCAGCGGGCGACATATCGATAGTAAACCGTCTCCATTTACTGCTATGGCAGAGTGCAAGTGGCTTAGTCTCTGTTTACTGCTACGGCAGAGTACAAGTTGCCTGGTCTCTGTTACTGCAGTGGCAGTGTCCACATCTCTCAGTCTCCGTTACTGCTACGGCAGTGATCACATGGCCTACTCTCCGTTACTGCTCCGGCAGTGCTCTAGGTTGCTCAGCCTCCGTTACTGCTCAGGCAGTTCACCATTACCTGCTAACCTATTATTGGGCATTACTCGTGTTTAAGCTCTCTATCCTAGGTGAGCTTCTTAACAGGCCTTACGACACATGGGACTGTTTACACTTGCTGAAGGCCATTAACCCTTTCAGTACCGATACACTGGGACTCTTTCAAGTTCTGCCTGACCTGTGTCAGTATATCATGTTATGGACTCTATATTTATATTGGACCCGTGTGGGCATATGTAAATGTAACCTGTCTTGTGTCTGTATTATATTGAGAATATACTACAGGACATGTGAGGGTTATTGTATTTCTAATTGCTTAATAAAACTGTGTTTTAGCCAAACCTACTGTGTCTGTGTGTCAAACAAACTGTTACATCAGTACCAGATCTGCTCAGTCAGTCCCAGTCTCTTGCCACTGGGGTCGAGGTCGCAGGTCTACTTCTCTTAGAATCTGGGCCAGAGCTGGAAGGCCAGCAATCCCTCCATTCCTGTGGCAGGGCATCCCGGTCTTGGGGAGCTTGAGAAGTGGAGGCATTAGTTAGAGAGGTCAGAGGCTCCAAACCTAAAGCACCACAAAAGTCCACTACTTCTGTAAGGTCACGCAGAGAGGCAGAGATCCCATTATGAGTGGCCAAGAGATGAAAGGGAAAGCCCCAGTGGTATTTCACTCCCAAATTTCTTAGATGATCTGTAAGAGTCTTAAAGTTCCATCTTCTTTGCAGGGTCTGTGGTGAAAGATCATTAAAGAGGTGGATCACACATCCCGCAAATTCGAACTCAGGGACCTCTCTTCTTTTCCCATAATTTTCTCTTTTTTCCGCATAAGACTGAAGACAGCATATCCCATCGCTGGGCTTAGAACCCGGTGGGCCCCGTTGGCTCAGAGCACGGCACACTCTCTCAATCTTAACCTGTACTCCATTAGGTAATCCAATGAGCTCTGCAAACATGCATTGGAAGGTGGACATGAGATCCTTTGGAGGTACTGACTCAGGGAGGTCCTTGATTCTGATGTTGCACCAACATCCACGATTATCTAAATTTTCGAGTTTAGTGGAAATAGTAGCAATAGAGTCCTCTTGCTACATCAGGGCCTGTTCCAGGCTTGCATCTGCAACCACGAGTCCTCCCTGACGTCCTCCAAAGTATTGATCCATCGGCTCAAGTCTCCTAAGTCCTTCTTTAGGTCAGATATTTCAGACTTGACCACAGCATGTATTTCAGATTTAATATCCGTCATAAAATAACGCATCCGCTTTCGTGAGGAACGGCTCTAGGTCATCTCTAGTAATGGAAGCTGAGACTGCCATAGCCGGTTGATACTCTTTGCCTGGCGAGAAAGAGTCAATATAGTCCAGATCCTTATCGAAGCTACCCCACCTTGGTCTATTCTCCGATCATCTCAGTGGTGAGAGGGACACGACAGAGCCCTCTCGGGATGGCTTAGGCAAGGCATTTAGGCCTCCTCCGCTTCTATGACGCACTGGTAAAAAGTCAGAGATCTTCTTACTGCTGGGCTGCTGAGAGCCCTTCTGCCATCCTCCTGTCATTCAAGGAGTAAAGAGAAACCCCAAAACTATAAAAGTACACCTCTCTTCAGAGAGTAAAAGCAAATTTTTAGCCCGTGAGCCCAGGAGCATACAGATCAGGCAGCCATCTTCTCCGCTGGTAGCTCCTCCCCCCGTGTGCAACATTTTAAAAGGATACCAGTCTTCAGCACCTTGGTCAGCTACTGTCTATCTTCTCCTCATTTCTTCTGTTCTCTGTCTTTGTAAATTGAAAAAAAAGAAAATGCCACCAAGATATGCGATACTTAGGTACCCGTCCCCAGTGCTAAAAGGGTTATATGCATTGTGAAATATACTTTAAAAATTATATTCAGTCAGTCCTTGTAAAATAAATAAGTAAATAAATATCTGTTTGTCCATTATTAAAAAGGCATTCCCTTGCTGCAAGATAATTCCGCTGCTGCTGGCACCTCTGGCAGGAGCAGCAATGTCTAGTGGTACAGACCCCCCTCCATAACTACCATGTCATTGCCCAAGTCCCAATGAGGGAATTTTGAACAGAGACTAGCTTTTTATATGCCAGTCTCTGTTTACAATGGATATCAGCCTCCAGTCAGCTGGGATGTGTGCTTACACACCTCTCAGCCATTCAGCTTCTAGGGGAGGATGACAAAACCCACTATATATATATATATATATTTATTTATATATATATATATATATATATATATATATATATATATATATATATATATATATATATATTTATATATATATTTATATCTTCTTTTGTTTTGTTATATGTTTGATTCTGTTATTTCTGTTGTATTCCCTTTTGCAAGCCATTCCCATTCCCTTTTGCAAGCCACACCCAGCCATTTACCTCACTAGTCACCCCGATGTGATCCAGAGCTTGTAGACATGGGGCTCAATGCTTTGCGGTGTGATGGAGTCTCACAGTTTTTACACTGTGGCAGCCTAATTGGTACCTTATCCCCCTGTATCCCTGGGTACATTAAGCTATTGAAGAAGGTGATGTGATAATATATACCGTAGAAATAAATAAGGACAGCTGATTATCACTGGTCTGGTTAGAAATAATCATGTTCATCGATTACCTTAGCTTCTTAGATCAGAGATTTCCTCTTGCATTCTCTGTTGCCATATGTATATATTTGTATCACTGTTTCTGTGATTTATTCATTACTTATGTATCCAGTTCTCTTGTTTGATCACTAGGGGTCACCAAGATACTTTAGTGGTTTTAAGTATATGAACATTTGAACATTTGAAAAGGGAAAAGGCGAAACACACCGTGACATCTCTAGACACTCTCTTTTCTGCTCTAAAGGATTGTAAAATTCTGTACAAACACAGAGAATCAATACCACACAGAGTTACAGCAGTCAATAAGACAAATGATGGTCACCAAATATTGCGAATTTTTGATTTTCAGTATGTACTAACAAATATATTTTTTTACTTTTTATTAGTGAAAATTAAGTATATTGTTTGAGAAATAATGTTCATGTTGTAAAACAAATTAGGTTTCAGAAATGCCGAAAGAAAATCTGATTGTGGTAGTGGACTCAGACTTTTGGACCCGATATTATATATAAATAATAGTTTTGCTCAGTTTTTACAGCTGACTGTGAAGAGTAAAACAAGAATTAAAGGTAAGGGAAATGCCAAACTAATTATGATGAAGGTATCCAAGGGGTTAAAACAAGAGAACCAATCAGGTTGGATATCTTCACACACACACAAGGTATGTTGGTTATTTTGGAGTATATATAGGTGTATTTGAATGTATTTGATACTTAGGTGTGTTGTGAATGACTGTGGCTTTGAACTTCTCTTGAAACAATTGAGGTTGCTAGATAACTTAGACTGTTATGTTTTCCTTGGCTTTAGATGTATCTTATATTGATTATTGGCTGATTGGGACGCACGG